>OW240919.1:23704905-23765088 GCA_933207985.1 Pelobates cultripes | reverse complement strand
CCTCTCCCCCCCCGACACTGGCGGCGGGCGGTCGCGCAAGGGAGCACTCTCCTCTGTGTGCTTCCTCTTCAGCTCCCTCGTGCACCGTACTGATGCCGGAGCCGGAAGATGACGTCAGGTCGTCCGGGCCCAACATTTAGTGGTGTACATACCGGGTCGCAGGGCCCCCTGTAACCCGGTATGTACCCACAGGGCCAGCCTCTTCTCCTGGGGGGCCCAGCAGCCGGTCACCTCAGGGCCCCCCAGAGGCTGGCCCTGCTGACAGCCGGCGGGCACGCGCGTGAGGGAGCACTCTCTTCTGTGTGCTTCGTCTTCAGCTCCCTCGCGCACCGTACTGATGCCGGAGCCGGAAGAGTCATCTCTCGGTATGTACACCACTGAATGTCGGGCCCGGACGACCTGAGCAGTCCGGGCCCCCCAGGACCGCCGGGCCCATGACAACCGTTGCGGTTGTCATGCCCTGATGGCGGCCCTGCGTCTGATCTTGCAATGTACCGACCTGCACGACAAAAATAAAGAATTTAAAAAAAATTAAAAATGTGTACGTAAAGAATTTAAAAAATAAATAGATTAATTACCTTTTCTAATAAAAACAAATATATTAAGACATACATAAATAGGTGCCTCTCCTGATCTTATCCTCCTCCAAATGGATTATTTTTAACCAAAAAAGGGCTGATTTCTCAGCCAAATCCTTAGCTTCAATTAATTTTTATTATATTGATGTGTTTATGTCCTCGCAGATAAATGGGGACTGTGGGGGTGGTGGGTAACCATCTTATTAAATGCACAAAAAATTACAATGAACTATATGTTGGATATATTTCAAATGATCTTTTATGTTGTATAAATTACCTCCAATCAACTATTGTTCATTATAGAAATCATCTGAATGTTAGAATTGCTGTTATGGTGTTCAAACACTAGATGGCAGTAAGGAGTAGTATGTTACTGCCTCTATACAATTATAGCTCTATACATCTTCTGTGCACCCTGTATGAACACATAGTGACAGTAATATGTATTGAGATTCTTCACACTGGACGTCCCCATTGCTCCTTGATAGTTCTGCATACAGTACCTCTCTTCACTGAGTACTGATCCAGGGTGGGAAATTGTCTAACATAGCCATTGTTAATTCCACATGGCAGCTGTTCCTGGAGCAGGTAGTTCCCAATTATCTGTAGTGTAAAAGTTAGTTGGTGATCCATATCTGCCAACATTTCAAATAGACAAAGAGGGCACTCTAATTTTAGGGGTGTGAGAGGAGTTACGGCCAGGGCCAGGCTTTTCTGAGAAATTCTAGGTGGCTTACTAAAAACAATCTATTCAACTAAAAAGTAAGTTAAAACAAATAAAATGTATCAGGGATAGGCCAAATATTGTTTCTGACCCCCTGACGCTAGTTTCACACTTTTTTCAGCAATGTAGGATCTTGTTTACTATAATATAAAGAAAAATAAATTATCTTAAAGGCACAGGGAGCATTGTTTTATGGGATCATGACAAGTGCATTGTGGGTAACCGCACAGCTCACTCACCAATATCGTATTGAGCAAGTAACATGAAAAGGATAAAAACTGGGAAATCAAGTCACAAAAAGAGAGATTTGTCTGACAAGGAGGGCAGGTGGGTAAAAAATAAAATAAAAAAAAATCTGAGTTAACATAGGTAAATTTATAAATCTTTATTTTTTTTAACACACTCTGCAGCACAACATAGTGTATGCACATGAATGTACCATGTAAATGTAATTAAAATGCAAGATTCTGACTAGGAAGTACTGGGCAACCAATACAGTGTTATAGTCTGTCAATTATATACAGCTTTTTTTTTTTTTTATCCTGAGGAAAGCCCAATAAGGGGCTGAAACGTTGATCGTTTTTATGCATACCTAATAAAGTACATCGATTTTTTTTTAAGAAGTCCGTGGAGTGCAGCCTTACTTGTGGATACTCTATTTGAATCAGCCTGCAGGACACCCGGCAGTATTGGATACAGCATGAGTGCAAAGAGTTTTTGCTTTTTAGATATATATATATTTGTGTTAGGGGCAAAAAAAAGTAGAGTAATAGAGGGCAATATAGGAATAGCGTAATACAGAATGGAAAAAGTCGGTTGAGGTGTGCCGGAACCGACAGTGCTGGTAGGGCCTGTAAAATAAGTCGGCCCACCCAAGGTTAAAAAGAGAAGAAAAAGAGGTTATTATTGTGTAGTAGGAGGGACATGCAAATCACTAAAACAAGAACGGTGTGGACCAAGGTAAGGAGTCCCTTTAAGTAGGGAAATCATGCCCCTCCCACAAATACAGGCAAAAGCCTTAAAGGACCACTATAGGCACCCAGACCACTTCAGCTTAATGAAGTGGTCTGGGTGCCTGGTCCATCTAGGGTTAACCCTTTTTTCTATAAACATAGCAGTTTCAGAGAAACTGCTATGTTTACGTTAGGGTTAATCCAGCCTCTAGTGGCTGTCTCATTGACAGCCGCTAGAGGCCGCTTCCGCGCTTCTCACTGTGAAAATCACAGTGAGAAGACGCCAGCGTCCATAGGAAAGCATTGTGAATGCTTTCCTATGGACTGGCTGAATGCGCGTGCAGCTCCTGTCGCGCATGTGCATTCAGCCGGAGAGGAGGAGGAGAGCTCCCTGCCCGGCGCTGGAGAAAGAGGTAAGTTTAACCCCTTCCTCCACCCAGAGCCTGGCGGGAGGGGGGCCCTGAGGGTGGGAGCACCTTCAGGGCACTATAGTGCCAGGAAAACGAGTATGTTTTCCTGGCACTATAGTGGTCCTTTAATATCCAACAATCCAAAAAAGAGAGCACTCACTGGATTTAGTGGAAAAAAAAATCAAATGACTATATTTAAGCTCGCATAAATTAAATCAAGGTTTCGACTGACAAACGGTCTTTATCAAGATATATATATACGGTTTCTAGGTCTTCTCTGAATTATAACCATATCGTACACAGAAACCAATTTGTACATCTTCTGTTACATTTGCCCCATTCATGTTTATTAACACAGTCTACACAGCAACATCAATTTAGCCATCCTCCATGATAGTGCTGCAATATACTATTATATAAGTTTTTATTTCAAAATATATTTATAACTTTAGAGGAAGCTGTTTAAAGAACAAGCTTTATCTATATCTATCTATCTCTGTGTGGTTTCGGAGTATACGATATCTATATAAGTAGCATTTCTGAAAGAAGCTGGGATATATATACTTTTTAAAAGAGTGTGTGTCTCCCTCAAAAATTATTAGAATAACAGTTAAAGAAACACCATAGGGTCAGGTATACAAAATTGTTAAAACACTATTTAGCTCCCCTGGCCCTCCCTTAAATAGAGTGTCCTTGCCTGGATCCCACTCCTTGGCTGACATCAGAATTGAGGGGGATCACTGGCAGCAGCCTGATATGCAGTGCTTAGAGGGGGATCGCTGGCAGCAGTCTGATATGCAGTGCTTAGAGGAGGATCACTGGCAGCAGCCTGATATGCAGTGCTTAGAGGGGGATCACTGGCAGCAGCCTGATATGCAGTGCTTAGAGGAGGATCCCTGGCAGCAGCCTGATATGCAGTGCTTAGAGGAGGATCACTGGCAGTGGCCTGATATGCAGTGCTTAGAGGAGGATCACTGGCAGCAGCCTGATATGCAGTGCTTAGAGGAGGATCACTGGCAGCAGCCTGATATGCAGTGCTTAGAGGAGGATCACTGGCAGCAGCCTGATATGCAGTGCTTAGAGGAGGATCACTGGCAGCAGCCTGATATGCAGTGCTTAGAGGAGGATCACTGGCAGCAGCCTGATATGCAGTGCTTAGAGGAGGATCACTGGCAGCAGATTGATATGCAGTGCTCAGAGGAGGATCGCTGGCAGCAGCCTGATATGCAGTGCTTAGAGGAGGATCGCTGGCAGCAGCCTGATATGCAGTGCTTAGAGGAGGATCGCTGGCAGCAGCCTGATATGCAGTGCTTAGAGCAGGATCCCTGACAGCCGCCTGATATGCAGTGTTTAGAGCAGGATCACTGACAGCAGCCTGATATGCAGTGCTTAGAGGAGGATCACTGGCAGCGGCCCGCAGTATTAGAGGAGGATCACTGGCAGCAGCCTGATATGCAGTGCTTAGGAGGAGGATCACTGGCAGCTGGCAGCAGCCTGAGCAGCCTGATGCAGTGCTTAGAGGAGGGGATCACTGGCAGCAGCCTGATATGCAGTGCTTAGAGGAGGATCGCTGGCAGCAGCCTGATATGCAGTGCTTAGAGGAGGATCACTGGCAGCAGCCTGATATGCAGTACTCAGAGGAGGATCACTGGCAGCAGCCCGATATGCAGTGCTCAGAGGAGGATCCCTGGCAGCAGCCTGATATGCAGTGCTTAGAGGAGGATCGCTGGCAGCAGCCTGATATGCAGTGCTTAGAGGAGGATCACTGGCAGCAGCCTGATATGCAGTGCTTAGAGGAGGATCACTGGCAGCAGCCTGATATGCAGTGCTTAGAGGAAGATCGCTGGCAGCAGGCTGATATGCAGTGCTTAGAGGAAGATCACTGGCAGCAGATTGATATGCAGTGCTTAGAGGAGGATCACAAGCAGCAGCCTGATATGCAGTGCTTAGAGGAGGATCACTGGCAGCAGCCTGATATGCAGTGCTTAGAGGAGGATCCCTGGCAGCAGCCTGATATGCAGTACTCAGAGGAGGATCACTGGCAGCAGCCCGATATGCAGTGCTCAGAGGAGGATCCTGCAGCAGCCTGATATGCAGTGCTTAGAGGAGGATCACTGCAGCAGCCTGATATGCAGTGCTTAGAGGAGGATCGCTGGCAGCAGCCTGATATGCAGTGCTTAGAGGAGGATCACTGGCAGCAGCCTGATATGCAGTACTCAGAGGAGGATCACTGGCAGCAGCCCGATATGCAGTGCTCAGAGGAGGATCCCTGGCAGCAGCCTGATATGCAGTGCTTAGAGGAGGATCGCTGGCAGCAGCCTGATATGCAGTGCTTAGAGGAGGATCACTGGCAGCAGCCTGATATGCAGTGCTTAGAGGAGGATCACTGGCAGCAGCCTGATATGCAGTGCTTAGAGGAAGATCGCTGGCAGCAGGCTGATATGCAGTGCTTAGAGGAAGATCACTGGCAGCAGCTTGATATGCAGTGCTTAGAGGAGGATCACAAGCAGCAGCCTGATATGCAGTGCTTAGAGGAGGATCACTGGCAGCAGCCTGATATGCAGTGCTTAGAGGAAGATCGCTGGCAGCAGGCTGATATGCAGTGCTTAGAGGAGGATCACTGGCAGCAGCCTGATATGCAGTGCTTAGAGCAGGATCACAAGCAGCAGCCTGATATGCAGCGCTTAGAGGAGGATCGCTGGCAGCAGCATGATATGCAGCGCTTAGAGGAGGATCACTGGCAGCAGCCTGATATCCAATGCTTAGAGGAGGATCACTGGCAGCAGCCTGATATCCAATGCTTAGAGGAGGATACCCCAGCTCCTCTCTGTCCATATTGCTAATAAGAGAGTTACAATTCCACATTCGCTATATGTATTTTGTTTATGTTGGGGTTGCACCAGTGGTTCAACTTGTCAGCTGAAAGAACTAATAATGTCAATGTGGAAGTGCCATGGGTGCCCCTTGGTTTGTGTTATATGTCCAAAAATGGAGGGAGCGGTAGAGAATCCTGGCTCTATAACTACTAGAGCGGGCTGTAGTGGTTATGGTGTCTAGAGTGCACTTCTAATACTGTTCTGCTTGGACTATGGATGATAGGAGCTGGAGACCAAAGGCTGTGGTAACATCTATCTTACTGTGTTCTGCTTATTTAATTAGCACGCTGTGAATTTGCCGAATACTTTGATAGAAAGGGTGGGCGCAGAGTCAACAAGCGAGTATTTCAGCTCAGGAGAACTGCGCACGTTTCAAAGCACAGTATGAGATCGGTGTGAATTATCATGCAGGGAGCAGGTTGTGAGCACACAAAGGCAAATATGGAATTTGGAATTCAACGAAAGACAGCAAGGCAGATCAGTCATTCCTTCAAAGGAAACCACATTCAACACAGGCTTTTCTTGTAAGCGAGGCTTTCTAAACTATAAATGTATAGTTCACAGAAGCTATAGAAATAAGATCGACAACAAGTAAAAGCATTTTCTATTGTGTTAGTAAATAACAAAGAGACTATAATCTTCAGTTTTAGCTTTGGAAATTCTGGACAATGTGCTTTAAATGTGCTGTCACTAAGCTGGTTGGCACATTGTAGCACCTCAATAAATGTTAGCTATAAGTTTGTTTAAATAATGCATCAAAAGTTTTTTTGTTAGATTTTTTGCATGAAATGCATATTTCCCACAATCCTCTGTAAGCAGTCTATAAATGTGCATGGACACAGGTGCCAGGGGAAAATGTGACATCATCAGAAGGCGACAATTTATGGCCCAAATGGAAAGCTCACCTCCATTGCAATACGCACCGAAAAAAATGTGTCGGTAGCATTTACTGCGTCTTGTAAAAGAGGAATGTTTTTTTTAATTTTTTTAATGCTTTATTTTTAGTTGTGCAAGTTACAACAAACGAGCCTGTGTTGCCACAATAGCGGTCACAAGCATATCATCATCATACATGGTCAAAGTAGAAGGCCTGCACAATTTTATAATATTATAACATATCAGCTTGTGGTGCTCCAATAGCAGTCCTTGAGCGCCTTGTCATATCTAGCAATAGGAGCATTAGATAAACAGGCACAGTTTTAAAGAAAAGCGTGGATTTACAGATGCATGTACATCATGGTGCTAAGTGTTGACAGGCTATAAATGCATGAATGTTGGGTCTCTTAAGTATCGTTTGAGCTTCATGGTTGAACTATAGCTTGGACCTCTACGGGCACCAATGTGTAGGGTGTGAAGCTATGTGGGAACGGTCCACTGTTGCTCCCCAAGACAGGCCTGGGATCTAGTGTGTCAGTTGTGGGGGTGTCTGTCAGAGCCTACGTGCAGTAGTGCCAGGTATATGTGGTGGCGTGTGTCTGCTAAGTGCTGTGTCATGTCGGTTGGGTTAATCTGGAAGCGAGTGGGAATGCAAGGTTGTCAGGTAGGTCAGATCATGTGTGGGGCTGTGGGTGCTGGCTGTTATGTCAATGTTTGCGGGGGTAGATTAGCGCTTCAGGTTTGAGGTGCAAAGTCCAGAATTAGCCGATGCCCTTGCTTGGTGGTAAGCAGAGGGCAGCAAGAGATCCGGAGGCAGAGTTCAAGTAAGCCCTCCCCAAAGCCCCAGGCCATCCTGGAGACCTGCATCTGCGGACCACGAACTCGGGTACTCTTGGTGGAGGCCGCGTTCTTCCCTGTGCGTGGGCTGCCAGAGATCCTGGTGAAGAGTCGCCATCTGTGGTGTTGGAACCTCCGCGCCAGTGGCCGATGCTCTGGGCATGATCCTCTGGTGGTCTTCAGCCAGAGTAAGCTCATCTTGTAAGGCTGTGTGTTTGTTTCGTGAGAACCCACGCTTTTCTCTCCCGTCGTCTCTCCACTTATTTCTCACGGACGGTGCTTTTGGCTGCTTGCGATAGTTAGCTGGCTTGTCTCAGAGGCATGCAAGGTTTGCAGGTTGGCTCTGCCGCTTGGGCATACTTGCGTTCTGCGACGTCTCGCTCTTTGCCTGGACATGTGGCTGTGGGATATCCACCATCTTGGGGTGAGCCATCTGGTGTGTACTCTGTGGCATAGTTGATGCTTGGGCCTGGTGGTAGTTAGTGGTGGTCACCCGTGGGGACCGGGATAACCCCCACAAGTCCAGAGTGAGGAACAGCAGGACGCTGGTCGGAGAACTGGGGGAGCAGCCGTCTCTCCCCAGCTCAAGCTTGGGTAATTCCGGTGCCGTACCGGGTCATAAGCGGTATCTACGCGTGAGCCTGCATCTTGTGAGTAGTTTGGGTATCAATTTGAGTCGGTGGCTGCTGATGGCACGGAGTTAGCTCCAATTGTCTAGCCCAGACGCTAGAGCTCAGACGAGGCACGTCTGATCCGTTCTGCGGTCAGGCTCCACCCCTGGTTTTTTTTTTGTTTTTTTTTTTTAAGAAGACAATTCCCTAAATTATGTGCTGCACCCTATAAATAATCATTTGTGTCCTCTATGAGTTATACAGCTAGGCTCATCCTGCCTTTCAGAGCCTGGTTCCTCTGTTTCAACATGATAGTGAGGGATTTTACTTCCCAATTACAGTACAAATGATTGGATGCTGTGAGCACATATACGATGATAGGCTGTTAATGCTGGGCTATAGGCAGGTCCGAATTTCCCATTAGACAAAGTAGACACCTGTTCACAGGCACATGGCCAATGGGGATATCACAAATGTCTATTCAGATTGTTAAAAGTCACACAGCCCTTGATCGCAGAGTTCAGTCTGAGGGAGACTGATATCTTAGAGGCCCATTCTCTACCACCGAATTCCTGGATCCCCTTTCATGGTTATGTTACTTAGAGATCGTTTTAGCAAAATAAATCTACTGAGAATAGAATAGAATGCACTGGATGGAAGTGAAAATCCAAAATAAACACTGTTTATTTTTAAAATTAAAAATAAACTACAATCTCAAGATATACTGCAATATGGCTGTTTTAGCAGCATTCCATTTCTTTAACCTCTAATATTACAACTCCTATCATACTAAACCCCAGGACTGCAGCTGACCGAGCTCTACTTTACCTGATGTGCAAGTATATGTATGAGTGGGGATCTTGCACCAGTGGGTGGTCCTGATTGGCCCGCCGTTATAGTATACAAAGATCAGCCATATTCATGTGTTATCGGTAGTTTATTGCAAGGGTCTAGAGCACGTAAAAAGATCTCCCCGCTACTGGCTATTGGTGTCTTATATTTTGTACATTGATGGTCAACTCGCTGTTTAGTGAATAATCTCAACATGTATTAATAAGCTTTTTGACAGAATGCATTTGTTACAATAGCTGGTCAAGCACAGACATGCTCCCCATTTAGCTGGTCCTGTCCCCTGTCCTCCGTCCCCCATCCAGGAATATGTTTTGCTAATATTGGCAAGTTGTGAAAGTGCTTTGCAAGCTTGCAAATCAGCTGGGTTAATACAAGTTATTTTAATGTACTTTATTTTACTCCAATTGTCATTCCAGCCATTCCAAAAACAGTTGTTCTAGATAAGTATACAAGTATATTTTTAAAGTTGCCTTGCCACCCAAAATTTTCTTTGCATCAGTCAGTTTAATGTAACCACTATACAGTAAATTAATTTAGCTATAACTAAAGTTCCATGTATGATGTTTCGTGAGCATGGAGGCCGCCATCTGGAATTGATCACAATTGTTTAAATGCTGAAAACATTTATTAAGAAATAAAATGAGAGGATGTGATAAGAGCAGCCAATTAAAACCTAGGATTTTATTCGAATTAGGCTGATTAGTTTCCAGCATTCCAAAGTACAAGGAAGAAAAAAAAAATATAGTGTTTAAGGTACCTTATGATGCAGGAGACCCACCTTGTGTACAGCATGTCAAAGGTAATTTAGAAATATTTTATGTGGTTTTATTAAATGACAAAACATACAAACAAATTGCTAAACAGATTAAAAAAAAAATATATCAATACAAGGTAAGAGGAGTTTTTAAAGTGCTGCTTGACAGAACAAAGAAAAATTTAGGTGACAGCGTCACTTTAAAAATTCTGTTCCGCAGTGATTCACTCTGCTTTACATATGTACATGTGCTACAGGGCACACCGTTTAATGACGGGGAGTACACACTTCGTGAAATATCAGAGCTTGATTAGGACAGAGCAGCTGCAAGCCTCTGTTTGATTAATCTCATACTTTTCTGTGCTTTTCTTTTGTAATAATAATATATATAATAATGCAAGTGCAGAATGCTTTCTTTGTGCCAGAAAAGGGGCACCTTTGGGGCTATTACAGACAATGCATATCCAGAGAACGATTACCAACCGGCTATAGGAGAACTAAAACTCGTATTATGATTTACCAGCCGTTAGTTATCCATGGGTACCTGAGGGGGGGCGGTGGGTACCTTTGACCACAGGAATCTCAGTATAACGAATGATACAGACAATGTAGTTATTCAATCAAACACAACTCCATTCTTGTTACCTGTCCTTTGGCATTTTTTGGGGCAATAAAGTTATATCATTTTGTATATTTAAAAAAATAAAAAGATACATTGCTCACAATATAATACAGCAAAACGTCTATTAAGATCACATATAGCAAAGGCTACTATTAACAAGTCGCATATAGATATCTTTTAAATTTAAAACTTTGTCCAAAAAAATAAAAATAAAGAGCAAAATAATTTTCAAAATATGTCAGACAAGAAGTTTGTTGGTTTGCAAAACACTGACCTCATGTTAAACCAAATTATCAGACACAGGCGCTTAAAGCTACTAAAGGCAATATATCTATATTTGGTAAAACTAGAACATAGCACCACGTGGATACAGCACAAATATAGATCACTAGGTAACCATGTTCCTTATTGCTCCTCAGCGCGGAACGCTTGACTTGTATCCTCCGGGTGCACGGGGGTTATTTTCGTACTGAGGAGCGTGTAGATGTACGGCCAGATCTTGTTTGTTTCAGTGCCTGAAAAGGTATGCAGGACGCCTCTACTCCTGCAAGATAATTGGAAATATATACGTCATGTAGGTAAAACAAAAATAGATTTAAAACCCCCCCCCAAAAAACATTTCATAACTGATATCCCTCGTACACCAAAAAGTTTGGCTTAGCCTATACAAAGCCTGCCTCTCTCACCACCCCCATTTTTGCATCTTTTTTTCTTCATTTTTCTTCTCTCTTCCTATCTGTGCTAGGCTTCTTGGCTCGGGTGTTCTGACGGTCACGGGGCGATCCTATGGGCATTACAGGATACCATTACCTTTTTTTTTTGCCAGACTTCCTTTCTGGCCCCTAGGCTTCATTTTGGTCCACAGTGTCTTGCTACTAGAGACAATATTTTCCCTATTGTTCAAACTATGTATTTTCCAACTAGCTTGTTATTTTCTATAAGCAAAATATACATTTTTATTTTTTTTAAAAGTCATCCCCATTTTTTTTTTTTAACAATATTCTTACAAAAAAGAAATCTCTCTCCGCTTATTACTTATACCTTTAGTGACCCAAGTTTAACATAACATGCATAAAAATGCTTTTTGAAAACGACTTAACTAGAACGCTCTGCTGCACCATGCCAAATGGTACATAATTCAATGTGGGCAACTGGAGATTGATATTATTATATTATTTTTGGCATTTATATAGCGCCAACTTATTCCGCAACGCTTTACCATATTATAAAGGGGGGAAATGCAACAATAAATGAGACAATTACAGAATGGAACAATAGGTTGATGAAGCCCCTGCCCAAACAAGCCTACAATCTAGAGGAAGTGGGGTTTAAAAACTCTATCGGATAAACATGGGGTTCCTCTAACCAACTATGGAGACCCATTTTGGCTCCCGACTGAAGAGTTAAGAAGCAGGGATTTGAAGAGCTGATAACTTGAGATCACCATTTTATTTCAGTGATGCCATCAAGAGAGGCTGGGGGGGGGAACAATTTTTTTCACCGAAGAGCTGAGACAACATTGATAGGTAGTTTACATTAATGCAAGCTGTAGCATGCCAAGTGTTATATTATTATCAAGAAAGGTCCTATTTAACCAAGTTGCTTGTTCCTTATTTAATTAGCGAAGTTTTGTTCAACAAAATTTAATTGCTTTCAAGCAAATGTGTTTGTGTTTTAAATTTTAATCCTAAAACAGGCAGCTAAGTAAGCCAGAAACTTATCACACTGCTTTGTGGTCAGCAATATGATGCTCTTATAAACTCTGGGGGTAAAGATTTAGACAGAGTTAGGACCATCACACATGGACTGCTCCAGTACATCAGCCTACAAAACTGTCCAGTTTCGAAAAAGTAGAGAATCCAAATCTGCCTACAATAATTGGATTTGAATGATTCAAATTATGTGCTTCTGTTGCTTTTTTTTTTTTTTTTTAGAAGACATTTAGAACTGGCTCCAACAGTGGTACCCAAAACTTTTTATAGCACTGAAAGTCAAATTCCAAGAATGACTGAGCTTTTAAACGGTTCCTGTTGTGGTAAGAACTATGCAGTTTCAAAAAAATTACCAGCAGGGGTCAGGATTCTGAATCAGAGCTACAAGTTAAAGAAAGTCATGTTAAATAAGAAAAAAAACTGTACTATCTACAGGAAAAATTATAGTGAAGCAAAACTGATGTAAAGAAAAATATGTATGAAAAGTCCTAAGTGAAAACACATAAACATCCATACTTCTCTCTCACGGTAATGTTATGCTTCTACTAAAAAACTAAAAACTTCAAAGATAACAAACCCAAGAATAAATTAAAGAGAAATTGCTAGAGGACAGCAAAGAATAATGAGAGACTGAGAATTCCGTATTACGTGAACGGTAATAGACAAGACAAGATCTTAACAAACAAGTTAATGGGGAAAAAAGAAGCAAATAAATTGAAAACCAAATTAATTGTGGATAACAATACTTTATTACTTTACTGCGAGGGTAGTGGATGCATGGAATAGTCTTCCAGCTGAAGTGGTAGAGGTTAACACAGTAAAGGAGTTTAAGCATGCGTGGGATAGGCATAAGGCTATCCTAACTATAAGATAAGGCTAGGGACTAATGAAAGTATTTAGAAAATTGGGCAGACTAGATGGGCCGAATGGTTCTTATCTGCCGTCACATTCTATGTTTCTATGTTTCTATGTTAATGTCCCTGGAAAATATTAGTCAGGCTTTTATTATATTTTATAGTGGTCTATATAACATACATTGCCTCCTCTGATGAATGAGTTTGTTAATTTTCGGGCAGTATCAAACTAGAAAATCAATATTCATAAAATCTCGGTTCTAGACTCTATCTTGAGTCTAGATATAAGAGAACTCATAGAACAGAGTTACGACTTTTTGTGAAGAATGATTTCGATATCTTGGGATACGCCTTACGAGAGACACTAATCATATTATGGCAACTCATTTTATGAATCTCATAAAGCAGACAAACTAGTTATTAAAAGAGTGAAGACACACTGAGATATCATGGTGAGGTCGAATCAATGTAATTATTTTGTGTGTTATTCATAAATGGTCTTATTTATTCTATATGCTCCCTCTATTTATTTCTGAGGAATGGTTAGATTTGATACAGACTAGATGTTTAAATGTTATTTGGCAGGGAATCAGAAGGTGGTCTCAGCTCTCAGGCCAACGTAATGGCCCACGTGTACAGACTCGAAGCAAAGCTAACTGGTATGGAGGGTTGGTATGAGATAGAGAACTTTTATGTCAAAGCATTGGGTAAACAACCCGAGAGTCTGAATATTATTCTGCACAGAACTCTGAAAGCCTTGTTTGGGATAAAGAAATCTCTAGATCTATACAAAGTTCTTACCTTTCTTCCTTCAGACTTATATTATATTATAACTGATATACATTTGAAGAACTGCAGGCGTTTTGGGATTACACATATTTGTCAGCTAGTAGACAAACCTATAATTGGACAGCTTTTAGAATTAGTGTCAGTAGTACTTTAAGGGTGAAAAAACATTTTAATTCAAATACGTGCTGAAGGATTACGCGAGATTTGGGGACAAGTTAATCAATTTGTTTAATACTAACGTGTCAAAATAATTAGTTGCACGGGCTTCTGATATGATTAAATCCTTGTTAAAATTGGAGTCCCGCCAGCTCTTTTAGCTTGGGAAATGGATCTTGGTCTAAATTTGAGTAGATAAGACTGGCATTCTGCTCTTTTGGATAATTACCCAGCGATAGAGTGCTTGAACTTACTAGAAACTCACTACACGGTTGTTAATAGATGGTATATGATACCCACCAGATTGGTTTAATGTATGATCTAAGCATGTCTTTATGTTGGTGATGTTAAATGGAGAGAACTTATGTTTATATTTGGTGGGAGGGCAATAAGGTCAGAGATTTCTGGAGTAATTTATTTGACTGGTTACATATTATGCTGAGTAATAAATTAAATAGATCACCGCTGGTTGCTTTGCTCCATATGAACCGGGCACTTTTAGACTTGGCAGACAGATTCCTACTAATTCACGGTTGAAAATAGCCATCACTCATAATTGGAAGTCTCACACAAGACTTACATGGAAAGCAGTAAAAAAACAAATAGAAAAATAATTTTAAATTAAAATGGAGAAAGCCATCTGTGGGAAGTATTTGAATTCCTATAAAAAATATAAAGTTTGGGACGGTTGGTTTAACAAACTAGAGGTGAGACAAAAAGGTCTTCGGACTTAGAGTAATGCATAAAATCTATTTGGAAACAATAAAATGGCTCCTTTTAAGATATATCACCTTGACCTCTTTGAGTTTCGATAAGTCAGTTTTTCGGTCTCTCTTCATTGAGATAAAATGGTCTGGGTTCCCATAATGAAAGACATTCACAGTATTTGTTAGTAAAGTTTCTGATTATACTGTTAGTAAAAGACTTAAAAATACTGTATTGTTTCAAAAACTGTAAGGGACACGCTTCACCCCTGCTTTTTTGCCGAGTTCTGCCGTAGAGTGAATGAAAGTTCTACTGGGACCTGCCATTCTGCAGAAGCACATCTGGTGCGGAATAAAAACGTGAAGTTCTCAATGGGCAATCTTTATCATAGATAATTACCTATCTGGGCCCCAACTATCTTATTTCTCAATACTTCTCTCTCGCACTAGTTCACACTGAGCAGGTGCCACACTCTAATTAACTTTTTATCATTTGACAGTACAGTCATGTCTGTTATTTCTTAGATATTGTGTGCTATGTGCATGTCTACATTCATAGTGTATACACTCCAGCAAATTACTTATTATTTAGCTCCTCGAGAAGTTCAATCATGCTACGGATGTCAACTCTCTCTTTTATGTTTAATTTATTGTATGTATAATTTAACTAATGTACAACTGACACATTCTTCCTCTTTCATCTTTCTTTCTTCATATGCACCTATGTGTTGCTAACATGTCGATTTGTGATTGTTGGACCCAATGACCCCCCCATTGATAATTTATGTCGCCATCAGACGGCGTGGTAGGACACTCTTTGTAAAGTTACTTTCATCACTGTGCTACGTTTAATGTCAGTAACAAAGAAAAGTCTAAACTGGAAGAACACTGCAAAGCAGTAGTAACAACCTTCTCTAAGAATAATTTTGCAAACAGTATTAACAAACCATTATTATTTTTTAAATTGTGTACAAAAATGTTAAAAATGCACCAGTATTTCTTTCATACAGTCGGCTTTACTGACTACGGTTGGAGTAACTCTGTAATGGTTGCTTCTTACCAAAAGCGTAGCAATAAGCCCAAAATACTTAACTAACTCAAATGGGGACGGGATCAAAATACAATGATGGGCCTGAAACAGGGGGCTGAATAGAATCAAGACAGGACTGAGACTAATTCAGTTCAGCTAGCAAGTTTATACTATCTTCATAAAGGTTTGTTATAAAGAATGAAACATCAATGTTTGTAACTTAACCTGCACCATTTTTGGCATGTCCGGACCTGTTATTGCTTCACAGTGGATTCACGTGTCTGTATGTATATATTTAATAAATACGAAGATACGCACATACACACCCACAAATATAAGAACAGATAGAAGCCAGTAGCCACACATACCAAAAGCGAGATAAAATGTGCTGGTTGCAGAATACAATGTGTCTCTTGTATTGAATTATATTACATTACACACTCAATGCCCACACAAATTTGTAAAATAATGTTTTTGCTAGATTATTGTTGAGCCCAAGGTTACACTCCCTGCTCCACAGCATCACACTCCTCCTAATTTACTAACACACAGGATACTAAGCAGAGACTCAGGGGCTGTAGTGTCACAAACTGCAAGCGGTTTATTCACAAAATTTGGAATTTAACATTTTAGATCAGAATAACAACTGGAGAAATAGCTGAACTGGAGTATTTTCTAGAATTAGGTTATTTCTAAAATTGGGAATTTCACGTTTTTTTTAAAAATATATTTTACAACCCCAGAGAATATGATCCCCTCAGTTACAGACAAAAAAAAAGTGAATTTTAGAAGATTACAGGGCACACATGGTCCTGTTAATTAATTTACCACTATCTTCAGGTCACAATTTTTCATGCTTAAAAATTGAGAGAATAACTTACTTATATAATTCTATAACTGGTTTTGCAACGTCTTTGTACTGACGAAGCCGAGATACCACAGCGTCAGGTTTGTCGTCCTCGTGTTGAATGAGCTTTTCCCCAGTTACATCATCGATCCCCTGAAAAATCCAGAAAATTAGAATAAACACTAGTTTTAGATTTTAAATCTAATTGTGCAAAGTGTTTATAAATTAATTACTTCTTAAAGAGCACCAGTAATATCTTCATGTGACGGTATACCCTTCTGAAGATGGTTAATACCGCCTGTGGTCACCCCTTCCAGTTGTGATCAGCTCCAGAGTGATTACAGCTGCTGATTAGTGATTACAGTTACTGCCGAAAGGTAACCGCGTTATCACCCAAACACTAGTCGAGACTGAGTGAAGTAGATCTGTTTATTCCCAGCCAAATGGCTCACATTTATACAGAATCTGGTACAGTAGACACCCCCTAAAACACACCCACAAAATTCATGGTCATTGTGACTCAGCAAAAACAGTGACAAATATGAAAAACCATAAAAACACATATTTCCCACATAGGAACCCAAACAGTCTATACATTCGCGGATAGCCTGGATTTGAGTGCCCATCATATCCAAAACTCGCTCAGATCCCACGAACAGAGCCGAACCGCCTCTGTGTGGAAGTTCGGACCGGCCGCACACATGCTCTTATGCCCAAAACAGTTCCAGGGCGTTTTTGGCCGGTCAACCTAGGGAGTTCCATGTGAAAGAAATACCCAATGCACACTCTGCCTTCTTGGTAGGGTTTGTTCGTATGAACCATACGAATAAACCTACCGAATGGCGCTGTCCTGACGTGTATGGGGAAGGAGCAGGAGTTCGTCCAAGTTCAGCAGTGTTCGGGAGTTTCAGTGTCCGATTTTAGTTCCACGCGATCGATGCCCAAACATCGCTGCCTACATTCTCGCAAACAAGATGGCAGCCACACAGTTCCCATGCATTCGTGCATACTAACGGCTGCCACTCAGCCGCACAATTAGAACCCCCACTTTTAGAACTGTCAGGAGAGGTTAACAAGGATCAATAAGTTCAGAGGTGGTCCGCAGTACGTGGGTTGGTTCGGTTCCTGAACAGTCCAAAAGAATCCCACAAACCCAGTCTTTCAAAAGCCTTTTAGCATGGCCCATAGTCCTGAGTCTACCAAGCAGGCTCCTCCAGGAGCTCGTGGCGAGGGGGAAGTTTGCAACAATTCATTTTAAGTACTACTAACACTACATTTTGACTTTTTTTTACACGTTAAAGAGCCTATTTACTAAACAATGATTTGAAAACAGACACTTTCTGGAATTCATCTATCTTATTTTGGCAGCTGCTACACAAGTACCTAGGAATCAGCCAGCATAAGGAGGTAACATGTTACTAAAAGGCACATTTGCATCTTTGCCAAAATAGATGACCAAAAAAAGTGGTTAATATTTTTTTATTTTATTTTTTACAAACATTGCTAATTGTAACTTTGCTTTGTTCTAAAATCTCCAAAACTCACTAGTTAGTGAATTGACTCCTAGGTTTCTAAAATTAAAAGTAATATGATAATATTTTGTGATTCTAAAAGTGCTTCTAGTCTTTCTGTGAGATTAAAAGCACTTTACAAATACGTAAAGCAGACAAAAAAGTTAAAAGTTTCTGATAGTCAGATGAGCTGACTGAATGCCTGATAAAAGAGATGGTCTTAAGCTTATTTTTACAGTCTGTAAGCCTGGTGCCTCTCTGATTGAGCACGGTGAAGAGTTCCAGAAGGTGGTGGGCAGCGTGGCTGAATGCCCGGGAAACTGAGTTTGTCTTTATTCTGGGCACCTGCAGGAGGGATTCGTTGGCTGACGGAAGTGAGCGAGAGATGTAATGTCCGATATCAGGAGTGTTAACCGGTATCGTTAGAGGCTTTGAAGGTGAGCAGGCCAAATATGTTCGCCATACAGTAAGTCAACGGGGTGTCTAATGATTTTTGTTAGCTATAAACTGTATGTTTGTTACAGACTTGTCATGTCACATTCAATACAACTGGTATTAAAACGGACCTCCCAATCAACCAATAAAGTTGGAAGAAATGGCGAAATGCACCAATGCGATCACATGTTTAAAGACGAAATACAGGGTGTCTCAGCCAATATGCAAGTGTTTCTACAATGTGCAGAGCATGGGTAACCTTGACTAGCCACACTGCTGGGCAGCATTGTCATTGACACCAATTACACCATGGGCACCCCCATTCCCTCCTCCCAATCACACATCTGCCACACATGGTAGGTGTGCTCTCAGTATTATGGCTATTGATCAGCTTTGACAAAAGAAGGAAGACAAGGCAGTAAGTGCTGTATGTATCTAGCACCTTAATTTCATAATTATCCATCAATATTTATTTTTCATGAATAACCTACCCCCAACAAATGGGGGTATCCGAATATCTTCTAAAACATCCTACTGATTGCCGTATCCAATGAGGCTTACAAAGACATGTCACTATACAATATATCATTAGATAGACCAGTACAAAAGGAACAGAGAAATCTGCATTGGGCTTATACGACTATATACAATGCAAGATGGACGGCGAGTCTGTGGGTGTCAGCATGGAGGAAACCATAATGGAATTACGGCACAATTAACAAACCATTGTAGATAGTTATCAATATACAAAACAAGGCAGCAGGGATTATGTGACATCAGCATCCAATCACAGACTGTGATTTGCAGATTAGTTCCCAGCATTCCACTGTGAAACGAGCAATATATGGTTCTTTGAGCTCTCTCTCTTTTATGTGTTTCTTAAAAAAAAATTATTATTAAAAGAAAGAATAAACAGATTGAAAAATATTTAACACGTTACGGGCAGATTTTAAAATGTTGTATGATGGTGTAGAGAGAACTGCTTTAAAATATCTGTCCTACTTGAATATAAAAACACCATTTTCTAAACTTCACACTGGGAGGATTCAAGCTCACTTTCAAGAAACTTAAAATGTGTCATTTGCTGCTAGAAACCAAGTACTTTGATGTTAAAAATTAAATACATTTAAAAAAAAAAAAAAAAAAAAGAAAGACCAATCTGTGCCAGATACGATAGACAATATATCCAACATGTCCAAATATTAAAAAAAATGTAGCATCTGAGGGACTCTCCTTTCTGCCATGGATTCGGGGTCCTGAAAATGTTGTGATTCTGAATAGGGCGTTCTTTGTGTTCACCCTTGCAACAGTTTTGTTAAGTTGTACCGGCAAAATAATGAGCCGTTATTTCATTCTCACGACATGTGCCAAATTCCAGCCATTGTCATGCAATTTCTTCCCCGCTTTTAATCTTGGGAACTGGCAGACTAAAGAGCCTAATAAAATGGTCTAAAATATAGAAGAAAATTGGAAAAACAGCACAATAAAAGGCACAAGTTCTGAATGTACCAGCAGCAGGGGGATGATGTTGTGTATGATCTTGCTGCTTTGAGAAATATTGTACAGAAATCTTTCCACTGTGATATTAAAGAGATATATATTGTGCAAAGGTCACAGAAACACAATTTAAAAGCATCAACAATTTTATAAGAGCCCTATTTCTAGTTCGCTGATATATTTTTTTCAATACAAACCACTTTGACCGTTAAGATAGATTGCTTCGGTGAGAAGAGGTCTAGAACCTTCTTTCACAATCTTTAAACATATCTAAGTAACCCGAATAAGTGATCACTAGGGAAATCTAACTCAATGGGCCAATGGCAATACAACAGAGAAGGCCATTCGGCAAGGGGTCACTGTCAGAATACGCCCTCTTATTCTTATGGCTATCCAGATATTAGGGATCAGGCAGCTGCCAGAATGAGCTAGATCAGTGGTTCCCAAACTTTTTAGGTTCAAGGCGCTCTTAATATTTCAATATTTTTCCAAGGTGCCCCAAGTCAAAACAAATTTCTAAGTTGTATATTAATATAGTGCTGTGGCATATACTGGCGCTATAGTATAATGTACAGTGTTAGTGTTTGAATGAAGGGGTGCCTGTATATAGTTTTAGTGTTTTAATATAGGGGTGTGTTTGTATGTAATGTTTGCATTTTATTGCAGGGTCTGGATATAACGTTCCCTTTATATGCAGATGTACATTTGAGTGTAGAATTGGTGTTTGAATGAAAGCATGTGTTTGTAGATAATTTTGGAGTTTGATGGCGGAGGTGTGTTTGTATGTAATATTTGTGTTAGATTTCAGCAGTGTGTTTGTATGTTGTGCTGGTGTTTGATTGCTTGGATGTATGAACATACACTGCCACATACATACACAGATATTAATAAGCATTAACACACAGAAACATATAAATACAGTGACACATATACACAAATTTATATTGCCACCGACACACACACATAGATACATGCATATACCAACACACAAACACACACACACGCACCCTGACACACACACCATGACACACAGATACACCTACATATACACAGATGTACATCCTGACACATAGATAGATACACTGGCATACACACAAACACAGATCAATACCCTGACAAACAAGCAGAGTCACACACACACACAGATACACACACTGAGCACTGGAGCACTTTCCCCCTGAGCTCTCTAAGCTCAGCTGCCTTGCCCGACCCACAGTAATGCAGGGAGCCGGAATATGACGTCATATTCCAGCTCCCGGCATCACTCTGCGGCGCGCATGGGAGCTGAGCAGAGAGAGCTGATCAGAACTTAGAGCGCCCGCCCCCCTGCATGTCCGGCCGCCTTCCTGCCCAGCAGCCCCACTGGACCCCAGGTGGATTTAATTTTTTTTTTTTAGTATAATAATTGTGAGTGTTGGGGGGAAATGAGTGTGTTTGTCAGTGAATGTGAGGAAGTGAGTGTCAGTGAATGTGAGTGAGTCTGTGTCAGTGAATTTGAGAGAGTGAGTGTGTCAGTGAATTTGAGAGAGTGAGTGTGTGTGTCAGTGAATCTGAGTGAGTGTGTGTGTTGGGGAGAAATTAGTGTGTTTGTCAGTGAATGTGAGGAAGTGAGTGAGTGTCAGTGAATGTGAGTGAGTCTGTGTCAGTGAATGTTAGTGAGTGGCAGTGATTTTGAGTGAGTGAGTGTGTGTGTCAGTGAATTTGAATGAGTGTGTGTGTGAGTGAATTTGAGTGAGTGTGTGTGTGTGTGTGTTTCAGTGAATGTGTGCACATGGACCGGGGATAGTTCTTAATGAGAGGCCTCTGGTTACTTCCCCATGAAGAGACTAAAAGCCTCTCCTGGGAAAAAGGGAAGAGTTTGCAAAGGCTGCCGTTCATAACACGGCAGATTTTACAAGCTTTTTTGGAAACATGGAAACATGCTCTGCCTGGAACCCACAACCCATAATTGAAAGATTACATGAAAATAAATCCACAAATCAGATTTAATCTCTCAAGGTTTAATAAAAGAACAAGTTCCCCCACGGCAAACAAATTTAAATGAATCTTGCGGATGTGTTCTATAAAAGATTATAGATTGTAAAACACCTGTCTCAAACAAAACAAGAATGGCTTCCCAAATCGTTTACAGTAACAAGTCATCTTTTATAGAATTGTCAAAAAAAAAACAAAAAACAAATTATGGTATAATTAAAGCAAATTATGATACTTTTGCTTTTTTCCATGTCAAAGACACAATTGTCTCACAACCGTTTTCAGCTAGATTATATTTTCTCCAAACATTAAAGAGACAACTTTAATTTAATGAAGTGGTTTTGGTGTATAGACCATGCCCCTGCAGTTTCACTGCTCAATTCTGTTAGTAGTTAAATCACTTTGTTTATACAGCCCTAGTCACACCTCGTCTGACTTACACAGCCTCCCTACAAACTTCCTGTAAAGAAAGATCGAATTTTAAACCTCCATTATTGCACAGTGTGGATGCCAATTCTTACAGTATTACTGCTTTTAAGTATGTGTTCTCACCATAAAGGAGCCATACACTCAAATGTAATACTAAGCCATACCTTCAGTGTACTAAACTAAAAAGCATGGCACGCAAATGTGGCATGATTATTATAAGATACTCTTTACCGCCAAATGGAGTAAATCTCACCCATAAGGGTTTGGTACGGCACATCTATTCCGGACATCAAAGTTTGGCATTAGAAGCGCATATTGCCAATCATGTCACGATGGTATCAGCAGCCAGCAGGGTCCTTTCCTCAAATATCTGTAGTCTATTGCCCTAGACATTTCCACTCTAAATAATTTGTTTGTCCAAATTATTTCTCTCTGGCTATCCTCATCAGTGGATAACAGACTCTTGGGAGATTCTATTACCACCCCAACACATTTCAGTCTCATTTCCTTACTTGTTAATATTTCATCATTGGTTAAGATGCACTAACGTTTTCTATAGTTCTTACAGATAGTATGTATTACATGATGCTATATATAGGGACTCTCTAAACTAAGCCACTGCATCGTAATGTTTTGGTTTAGGCGCATAAATGCTGTTCTCTACTTGGACAACGTAAAGCATTTCCAAGAGGAAAAAAGAAATATAGTTTTAACGTTCAGCATCATCACGCACGGATGTGGATTGGCAAAGCACAGCGACTGCTGTACACATGCCCTGTGTCCCCATTAATTGGAAAAGGGCAGCTGCTTCAAGGAATCTGTCCAGGCATTGAATTACAGATAAGTTTTAGTGTGGTTTTTAACCTCTTTTTTTATTTTTTTAAATACAATAACAAGGTGGTCACTACATCTAAACAAAACAAAAAAAGCAACACTCTAAAGTTAAAAATCTACAGCAGGGATAGCAAGTTCTCCTGGAAGATATACAGCTCTATGAGTCTAGAACCAGCAGCACAGGGTGGATTTTATAAGTAAACAATCAGAAATAAAGTAGACAGTTATTTAAAGGATCAGTATTGGCACCCAGACCACGTCATCTCAATGAAGTGGTCTAGGTACAGATGCCCTGTAGGTGTAGTCCTGCAATGTAAAGCATTGCTGTTCTGAAGGTACAGAAATGTTTTTATTGCAGAGCTAAACACACCTCTGTTTCTGCTGTAATGGCTGAGTTTGACTCCGTTATGTGACTTTTAAAGTTGTCATCAGTGCTGATCATAGGGAAGCACTGGATGTAATGCTTCCCAATGATGATGAGCATTTGATTGGACGAGCATGCACTTCTCACCCCCAATGCTTCTCTATGAGAAACTTTGGATTGGTCGAGAAGAGGAAAAGGTGTCAGTGTAATGTCGGAGGAGGCGAATTTCAGGGATGCAGAAATTGGATCTTGGCGATGGAAATAAGGTGATTAAAAACATGCTGGTAAATTTTTTAAGGAAAAGGGGGAGGACAGAGGTCACTGTAATGCTAGGGAACGTAGTCCGTAAAAAAAAAAAAAAAAAGAAGAAGAGTAATATTTACAGGACTGTAGGCTCCCTTAAAGGAGAAATGTAAAATGAATGAAACAGTGAGAAAACATGAAAATACACTTATGTACAAAAACCACAAGAACAGGAAACTCTTGTTCACGGTCTATTCTTACATGCACAAGGGGCGGATTGAATTCCAGATTGTAGACTCGTCCGCTGGGAGGATGAATCCATCTTGTGTTTAGACGATCTTTGAGGGTCTCAAATGGGATATTTAAACTAATCACAAGGTCAATGTCACAGATTTTATTTATAGCTTCAGCTTGTGCCAGAGTCCGGGGAAACCCTAGGAATAAATATAAAGAAAAACATGTCAATGTGTCACATTTGTTTGATTTTGTCAGTTTTGCTGTATTTTTTTTAAATTTTTTTTTTTAAATGCTGTAACCTGTGTATAACTGGAGCAGGACTCAGGAGAAACAAAGTGTAAAATATGGCACATTACTATGCATGGGTTACCTTGCTGCTTTTCTCCCCTACTACGTGCAATTACATTCAAATTAACTATTGAAAATACTGTAACTTATAAATAGTTTAACCAAATAAGCATATGAATTAATATAGCAAGCTTGGCCTCTATGATTAGAGAGAAGGCTATCATTGGTATTTAATGGAACACTTCATTAAAAATAATTTAGCAGATATTCCACTAAAGAAGATGTGCATGTAAATTGTTTTGTATGTTTTCTTCGGGAGTATATGAAATCTTGCTTGCAATAGCTGCAGATCTACACTCTGCAGCTACAGTAAGCCCTCCCCTTCTTCCCCAGCACAGACTTTCTATGGCTGTCCAATCACAAACTTTGTATTACAGCTCACTGAGAATATTTTGCAAAGCAGGTGCTCTGGGCTCGGAGCTAAGCTACCAGGAAGTAACAGTATCTGCTGTCTGATTGACATCCAGACGGGTGTAACAAGATTTCTATTGAAATCAGCATTTTTATAAAATGAAAAAAAAATAAAAATTCAAAATAAGAGGACACAATCTTTGCACATAAATTGCTTCAGCAAACAAAAGTGTTTTGTGTTTGGAGTGTCCCTTTAAATAGCCATTTTTCTGTGAACCTCAACAGGAAAAACGCAATCTCTATATCTTCGGTCACGGATTTAAATCCCATATTTCTCATTAAAAGTAAAACAATCATTGATATATTATTTAAAATATAATATTCAACGTAATATACTCTGCATATTACTTTCTAATGCACATACACATAAACGTGTCTTTTTAGTGAGACTCACCTGTGATTTTGTGACCTACCTATTCTTCATGGGGAAGCTATCTTTAACTATTCTTTGATCTGAAGTACGACCTTTGGGTGAAAAGGCAGCCCCGGTATTTAAGTGTAAATATATTCACACTCTTTGATGTCAAGTGCAAATACTGGGCATCTCTAAAACATGCTCTAAGCTGATTTCAGGTCCACACGTTACCCATAATGTTTGGTTAGATACATTATAAATCAGATCAAAAAGAACTCAAACACGGCTGTCCCATAGAGCAAAGCTAAGCCAGGAGATACACTAAAAAATGTATTTACGGATATGGACGCCTTACAAGATAAAAGACAAAATAGTACATGTAAACTTTTTTTGACCAGATATTTTTATGTATTCATCTATTTATTAACAAGAAAATGAAGGTTTTTTTTTGTTTCTAGAGGACTGCATTGCTATAAGGTGACATTTCGATGCATACATAATGCAGTCTGCGTTTTACTCCTCTGGTATTTAAAGAATGAAATCTGAAACCACCCTTGTATGGCGTAAAGTTGTAAAAACTGCTTTAACAACGTCCATAATAAATTTGCTGTAAACTCAAAACATTCATCAGGTCCCAACTTGCTGGCAATTACGTTTAGAAAGAGGTTTGGGGAGTAGGCTGACAGAGATATCTGAAGGCCACGCAGCAAACGCAAATCATGCCAGTCAGCCAGCACATGGCATATTAGATACATCATGCTTGCGAGGGACAGATTCAAGTACACAGAACTTACCTTTACATGTCCCCTGGCCACCGAACCATGGGTCCATATAACCCTAACAGCTGCCTAAGCCCAAAATGAAAGATCAAAGGACTAAAACATACTCATTCCGGGGTGTAATACAACAGGTCAGAGGGGCAAACGGTAAGCAAAGAGTTAATCTCAAACACAAAATGTTGATAGCTGACCAGTACTTGGGATTATTGTCCTCATTCACAATTTACTGAAATAGAAAAACTGCAGTCAAAATCATACTAGAATAACACATTACTACAACGTTGTTCTAGACCTAAAGGCAAATCAGGAGTGAAATCTGGTTAAGTATTTCGGAGCCCAGTGCTGTCTGTGAGCCAATGTCAGGGTGTTCTCTCTATTAAGCCTAAAGCTACATGTCTTACAGCACAGCTTGTCAGTGACATATCAGTACACAGATTTTCTTGCCTCGATTCTTTTTTCGTTTTTTGCTGGTCTCTTTTCTTTCCTAAATAATCAGCCGAACTCCCATCTCCGCACCTAATTAAATTGCTGTGCCCTAACATTCTGAGATGACGTTAAACATATGGTACAAGTAGCGCACCGGACGGATCTGTCAAAAGCAGAACAAAATTTCAATCTGGAGACCTTGGCCTGTGGACAAAAGCTCAGTGTTACCATGGCTTCTGACTATTGCTCACACGGCACAAACCATGCTTCGCCCACGGAGGTTAGATAGACACTAAGGTGAGATCACAGGCAAGGAAACAAAATTGTGACATTCGGTATCTGCTAAACCATGCGATGGCCCTACTGTGAATAGGTGCTTGGATCCAAGTATTACAAAAACTAATTAAGAAATATTTGTTTTGCTTTACTCCGTATCCAGAAGATCCCTTTACTGCACATTTGGCAATGCTTTCTATCCCACCTGCATAGTCATCCTTTGCTTTACTTTCCTGCCGGCTCTTGTACGGTTTTGGTTCCACATTTTACCAGTTGGGTCAGCTTTGCAGAGTTCCACAGTAATAAAATTCATGATAACCTCCGTGTGCAGGACAGAATTGCGCGCTCACAAATGTCTTCTGAATTACAAAGCACCAGAGCAATACGTATCACACCCATACACCACATATTGCTCTGCTGGTGTGGATTTTTGGGACTTTGCTTAGACTTCGTCCAAAGTCAAATATTGCCAAACATTAAGCTCACCATAAGAAATAGTGGTACTTTTTCTCATGCAGAACTAAAATGACTAAGGGTGAATATAAAAAAAAAATAAAAAGAAAGGGAAATAGACTGACAAAAAAGGATTAATTAAAATAAAACAAAAACTACAAAGTGATGGAGCTTTGAGTATCAGCATTTCCAATTTAAAGATCCAAGAATTTGCAAAAACAAAGCTGTGAAATATTACTATTTTTTCATTAATGTGTACCAAAAGGCTACATTCTTCCACTTGGAATGGTCGGGAAGGTGATCATGTGCGGACAGATAAACACAAGAGAAACAAAGTTCTGTTTTTATAAAGCCTGATGAGTCACTCGTTTCCTTTAATGCAATATCCCAGACAGTTAGATTGTTTTTACAACTGACACATACACACCCTCTGTGTGTACTGTGTGCTAGAGGGGCATATTTTTAATTTCTCTAAAATATGCAAAGGAAACTAACGTAAATACAAATTGTATCTTTGAGAGCCTAGGGAACAGTGACCCGTCAGGACGATATTTCCCATAACCTTCTGCATTAAATAATTAAAGGGCAAGGGTTGAATACCTTTATTATATCACATGAAACTAAAGGATTTATCTTAATGGGACAACATGTAGATCTTTTAAAAGGTGCTTTGTTAAATGCAGTACCATCGGCTTTTGCATGGCTAAATAATTTCATGAAAACATATTCATGTGATCTTTGCATTCATATTTTCTCCAGAATGGCCCAATTTCTAAAGGCAAAAGAGGACTAGAACACTAAAATGTAAATGCCAAAAAACAAAATAGTTGAAAATAAAGATAAATAGTAGATAGCTTGCTACCATGCTTATTTTTAACTCACACATGCACCAAGCTATTTGACTTCGCTAGGGATCATGTTCTATCAGATTAAACGGGTTTAGCATTAAGTGCCCTTGAACGCACGGGAGTGAGGTCGTAGAAGTTACTATAGCTAATATTTGATTACAGACCTAACTAGTATTACTGCAGGATCAATCCTCCGACTATTCTATTGAATGAACTTGCTTTTCTCTTTAGGAACTCGCTGCTATTCACTACTTCTGGTCTTTCCTCCCTCAAGTGTTGCTATTCCCGTTTCTGTCTTCCTCCACGTTAACAGTGCTACCATCAGCTCCCCCACGC
Organism: Pelobates cultripes; assembly: GCA_933207985.1. NCBI lineage: Eukaryota > Metazoa > Chordata > Amphibia > Anura > Pelobatidae > Pelobates > Pelobates cultripes. The sequence continues at coordinate 23,737,147 of OW240919.1, read as the reverse complement.
AGTCTCGCTGCCTAGGTGTTCTCTTTGACTCCGACCTCTCCTTCACCCCTCATGTCCAGTCTATCGCCAAATCCTGCCGCTCCCATCTAAAAAAAGTTACGCGCATCCGTCCCTACTTAACGCCAGATGCGGCTAAGGTGCTGGTCCATGCCACTGTCCTCTCTCACCTTGACTACTGCAATCCACTTCTCACTGGTCTTAAAATGTTTCCAACTTGCCCCACTGCAGTCTATAAAAAAAGGCTCATCTTGGGGGCGTGGCCTGCAGCCGGAGATGAACGGACGCATGTAAGAACAGCTCCGGCAAACGGAGATCTAAAAGAGCTATAACCAAGCGGTACACCGAGCGTATTACATTTACACTGACCGGAGGAGGTGGGCACCATGTCGCAGAGGCAGAAAAACAAGGCGGAGAAGTCCGATCGAGCCGCGTTCTTTCTAACTAAAACCGCGGCCTCCAAGCTGAGAGAGGGCCAGGAGCCTGCACAAGATGGCGGCGACCAGGAGAGGCGGGAAAATTCCCCCTCTCGCACACCAGAGGAACAACCCCTGACTATGGGGGGCATCCGAGCAGTAATGGAGGAATTTACGAACACCATCCAAAAAAACATGAAGAAACAGCTCCAGGAGCTGAGAACTGAACTACACAGGGAGATACAGGAGATAGGTAATCGCACCACACAGATCGAAACAAAACTGGATGAACAAGCTGTGGCCCATAATAGCCTAGCAGATAAGATCCAAGAGCTGGATAATATTTTGGAGGTACATAGAATAAAATTAGCTGACATGGAAGACAGAGCAAGGAGGAACAACCTCAGGTTTCGAGGCATTCCAGAATCTATACAAAATGCTGACCTCCAAAATTACCTATCAAACCTATTCCAAGTCCTCGCCCCAGAAATTCACCCTGACCAATTGCTTATCGACAGAGCGCACAGACTGCGTAGACCTAAACACCTACCACCTACAGCAGCGAGAGATGTGGTGGCAAGAATTCATTTTTTCCACGCCAAAGAAAAAATTATGAGAGCCAGTAGGAACACAAACATGCCTGACAACTACAAATCTGTTAAAATTTTTGCAGACCTGTCGGCTGAAACCTTGCATTTTAGGAAATCACTGTCACCCATCACCTCAATCCTGAGAGAGCAGAGTGTGGACTATCGTTGGGGCTATCCAGCCAAACTCCTGATTTCCCACCAAGACGCGATCCACATGGTTACAGACGTGACCCAAGGCATTCGCAAGTTGAGGGATTGGGGTCTGCCTCTCCCGCCCATTGGACCCACAAAGTCGGCAAAGATCCCAAGATTGCAGCCGGAATGGTCAACCCAATGAAGCACCTGTGATACACGTAACTATATAACACACACACCTCTACGCTCAACAAAAACGGACTGATATAGGATATTCTATAATGCCAAAAGACACTCTCGTTTCAGAATACGGTACACACACTACTTAACATGGGCCCTGCAGGCTCTAGACTCATCAAGTCAGCAGCATATACAGCTGGTTAGACTCAGACTCTGCCCAATGCACAATTTGTATTGTATAAAGGAAAAGACTGCGCACGAGATGTTGTTAGCTACAGACGCCTTAGCTGTAAATACCCATAGAGGTTATACCGCAGGTGTCACCGAATTATATTGGTTATTTCAATGTATGTTACTGTATTAACCATTTAACTAGTTTGCATGTATTTAGCTTGACATTGCTCTGAGGTCTCTAGGTGAATGACCGACATGTTAGACGGACTCACCTGCACCCCCCCCACCACCCGCATCTACTGGCTAGATTGCGGACCGAGGCCCCAGTTCTGGGAGCCCTACTGGGTACACCACCCACGGCCTGTTTTGACCCATCCCTACCCCTCCCGCACCACCCCACGACATACAGTAAACATGTTACACCTTCAACTGGAGCATTCCCACAAACATTACCAGCATCTGGCATATAACAAAAATCCCAGGTCACCATTACGCATGGTTGGGACACGACTTAGCACATGGTTTTTTAGAGCTACTATTAACCCACTATGAAAATTTTGACTTCTAATGTAAAGGGGTTGAACACCCCAGGTAAAAGACGCCTCTTGCTACAAGAGCTTAAGACGAAAAGGATCGATATCGCCTGTATCCAGGAGACACATCTTAAAAATACTAAGACCCCCGAACTATACACTAAACACTTTTCAACCCAATACCATGCGGTCTCGATGAACAAGACCAAAGGGACATCCATTCTAATCCACAAGGATGTGGCATTTATAGAACAGGGAAAACTAGTAGACCCACAGGGTAGATTTATCATTTTGACAGGCCTCTTCAATAACGCTCAGTACACCCTGGTCTCGGCATACTTCCCTAACACAGGTGCAGAGGTATTTCTCCATCGCCTTATGCAGAAAATTGACCAACACAAGCTAGGGGGGCTAATCCTTTGTGGAGACTTTAATTTTATCACGTCTCCTGAGGAAGATACAACAGCACTACCTCAGGGTGCGAGGCGAAGACAAATGGTATCCACATGTAAAACGTTGAATGCAAAGCTTACACTACACAATTTATACGATAGCTGGAGAGTCCTCCACACTGGAGAGAGGGACTATACGTTCCACTCGAGAGTACATAACACTTACACCCGGATTGACACTTTCTATGTAGACCAACAAACACTAGCACAAGTTTCAACCTGCACTATTGGTGATATAACCTGGTCGGACCATAGCCCTGTATACCTAGATCTATTCGACTCTTTCCAATTTAAGGGGAGGGGGACTTGGCGGTTAAATGAATCGCTGTTACGCGACAGCACATTCCTACAACAGGTGAAGACAGACTTAGAAGACTATTTCCAGGCAAACTCTGGGGGACGTGCCTGACCAAACCGTGTGGCTCGCACAGAAAGCCATGGCGCGGGGTCTCTTCATTAGACGCTCCTCATACCTCAAGAAGAGTAGACAAAAAACCCAACTAGAATGCCAGAAACTACTGGCGGTAGCGACGACCCAAAACAAATTAAACCCGTCTCCGGCTTTGGCCAAACAGGTGCAAACCCTAACAAGTCAATTAACAGAACTGAATGCAGCGTGGCCCCCTTAGATGACGCTTCAATTCGCTCCTATTTGACAGGGCTCCCCCTCCCGAGGCTAGACCAGACCCAACTCTCCGCACTACTGGAACCAATTACCGTAGATGAAGTCCTAGATACCATCAAACAGCTGCCTGCCGGAAAATCTCCGGGGGCTGATGGTTTGTCCAATCTGTACTACAAAACATTTGCGGACATACTTGGCCCGTGGCTGGCGTGGACGTTCCGGACGGCGACGGACACGGGCCAACTCCCCTCCGAGATGCTCCTAGCCACAATAGTAACCTTGCCCAAACCCGGGAAACCCCTAGATCAATGTAAAAATTTTAGACCCATCTCACTGTTAAATTCGGATGCTAAGATCTATGCTAAAATATTAGCCACTAGAATGAGTAAAATTCTTCCAACACTGATACACGATGATCAAACTGGGTTCGTGCTGGGGAGGCAGGGGACGGACAACACCAGAAAGTTATCCCTGGTGTTGGAGAGGATGCGGGGGGCCGGTCCGGGGAGTCTGCTACTGGCCTTAGATGCTGAGAAAGCCTTTGACCGCCTGGGCTGGCCCTTCCTCCGCCGGGTGCTCGAAAGGTTCGGATTCCCACATCAATTCATTACCCAGATATTTGCCTTGTATTCACACCCCTCAGCCCAGGTCCTGCAAGCGGGGTTTTTGTCCGCACCGTTCAAAATTACAAATGGCACGAGACAGGGGTGTCCCTTGTCACCCCTACTCTACGTGCTAGCCTTAGAGCCATTACTTGCAGCGATTCGAACTCACCAAGCAATAGATGGGGTAGATTGGCATGGGCGAACAATAAAAATTAGCGCATTTGCGGACGACATCTTGTTGTATGTTACAAACCCTGACAAATCCCTACCTAATATAATGAAGCTCATCACAGAGTACAGGGCGATGTCCTATTACTCCCTCAATGCCACAAAAACACAAGCATTAGGTCTCCGCCTGGACTCACAAGTCTTGACAAAACTGCAGAGAGAATACCCATTTGAATGGAGAACTGGAAATATAAAATACCTGGGCCTAACATTCACTAAAAACCCAAATGATATGTTTCCCTCTAACTATAATGGGGTCTGGAAAGAATGTTCTGAAATCCTGAAGGGCTGGGGACACATTTTCTTATCCTGGGCGGAGCGCATAATAGCACTTAAAATGTCCATATTGCCAAAACTCCAATACCTATTTAGAAACCTCCCATGGAGAGCACCAAACTCATATTTCAAAAATATACAAGCTAAGATGTTACAATTCACCTGGGGCACGGGACGGGCGAGAATCTCTCAAAAAGTATTAATGGCTCCCGCGAGCAAAGGCGGGATGGCGTTCCCACATGTTAAAACATATCACCAAGCTGCGATCCTGACATCGCTGCTAGCACACCTTACCATAAAGGGCCAACCCCAATGGGTACAAATGGAAAATCAAGCTATAGCCCCCCTTCGAGTCTCTAACCTAATGTGGCTACGGAAAACCACTAGACCAACTACCCCGACCATGCCCACACAACTTGGCTTAGCACTAAGTACCTGGGACCTATACAGATCGAGCTTTGAATCGCAGTGCCCACTATCTCTAGCAACCCCTACTGAGGCACTAACGTATTGTATCCCCACATTCCATGCAGCACCATGGAAAGAAAGGGGAGCCACCCACCTGGCACACATATACAAAGAGGGCAAACTGTTGCCCTTTCCGGAACTATGCCGCCTCTACAACATACCACCCACATCTCACTATTCACACATCCAATTACAATCCTTCTTACACAAACATAACAAAGAACAGACACAAAGACGCGACGGGTGTGGAGAACTCTCGACCTGGGAAAAAATAGGGATTACAGGGATACCCCCACCTAAATTTAAACCGCTATCCGAATGCTACAAAAGTATCCAACCATACCAGCCGTTTCATAGCTCTACCCAGGCACAACACTGGTCCGTGGACCTGAATGTTATCATAACAGAACACAAATGGAAACACATAGTAACATCTGTGAGGAAATTGGTGAAATCGGCCCCTCTTATCGAACAACACCAAAAAACAATCTATAGGTGGTATATGGTGCCAACCCGCCTACACAGGCTGTACCCCCACTCGCTCCCGACCTGCTGGAGATGTGCTGGAGACCTGGGTTCAGTCCTACATATTTGGTGGAGATGCCCTAAACTGGAGAGGTACTGGAAAGAAGTACGACAACTTATCACCCAAACTACTAAAACGGACATCACCTTAGAGCCCTCGACATTTCTCCTACTGGACATTCCCCCTGACTTGCCTGTTGCGATAAAGAAGTTAATATATCATATACTACTGACAGCACAGAGGGTAATAGCGAGATCCTGGAAATCTACCAAACCCCCGAGCGTCTCCCACATTATACAAGACGTAGATAAACAACTAATCTATGAAACGCAATATTCTGCTGCACACACACGACCGCAGCGTTGGGGGGGAGCATGGGAGATGTGGAGCTCCTGGACACAAAATACCATGGGCCATCTGGTGCCGCAACACCACTAAGACAGCATAGTGACCCCCACATGAGGAGTTAGCAGACATGGGGGACAGTACGCACATAGCCCAATTGGTGGATTTATCAGGAAAAGCCGCAAGGTAGGACAACGAGGCAGGAAAGGGCACTAGGCAGAGACAGGATAAGACATGAGGGGGCTACAGGATGACTGCAGGAAACGCTAAAATTGGTTGTCAAAATGCTAGGAATGGTCACAGTCAATAGATGTGTGAATGTATTGTAATCCTCAGCCCACTGGGGACTGGCACCATGTATGACCTCGAACTACTAATATTTGCCTGACAAATCGGTTTGTACAACTATGCTGGGAATGGAATACGAATCTGTAATGTAACTGTGTGTCGAAAACCCCCCCCCCCCCTCATCCCTTCTCTTCTGTACCCTATCCCCCCCCTACCAATATGACATGTTGAAACTCAATAAAACTTCAAATTTCAAAAAAAAAAAAAAAAGGCTCATCTTCCTCTCCACCCGCACCTCCCACGCATCACCCCTCTGCATTGGCTTCCTGTAAGATATAGGGCTGAATATACAATTCTGGTTCTTGCTTTCAAATCTCTACATAATGCTACTCCCACCTATCTTTCCTGCCTAATACACAAGTATGTCCCATCTAGGCCCTTACGATCTGCCGAAGACCTACGTCTATCCTCTGTTCGTACTCCCACCTCTGATGCTCGTATCCAAGACTTCTCTAGGGCTGCACCGTTCCTGTGGAACTCCCTTCCCTTTTCCGTTAGATGCTCACCTAGTCTCCACTTCTTCAAAAAATCATTAAAAGCTCACCTTTTCACAAAAGCATATCAATTAAACTGTTAATGGTTCAAAAAACACGCTAAGTCTTCATTGAATACCATTCTACCAATCTACTTCCCTATACTATCCTTACCTTTTTGAGTCACTATACCTCACTCCCTCTAGCATGTAAGCTCACTGAGCAGGCCCTCAATCCCTCTGTTACTGTGTAACTATACCCCACTCCCTCTAGCATGTAAGCTCACTGAGCAGGGCCCTCAATCCCTCTGTTACTGTGTCATTATACCCCACTCCCTCTAGCATGTAAACTCACTGAGCAGGGCCTCAATCCCTCTGTTACTGTGTCACTATACCCCACTCCCTCTAACATGTAAACTCACTGAGCAGGGCCCTCAATCCCTCTGCTACTGTGTCACTATACCCCACTCCCTCTAGCATGTAAGCTCACTGAGCATTGCCCTCAATCCCTCTGTTACTGTGTAACTATACCCCACTCCCTCTAACATGTAAGCTCACTGAGCAGGGCCCTCAATCTCTCTGTTACTGTGTCATTATACCCCACTCCCTATAACATGTAAACTCACTGAGCATTGCCCTCAATCCCTCTGTTACTGTGTCACTATACCCCACTCCCTCTAACATGTAAACTCACTGAGCAGGCCCTCAATCCCTCTGTTACTGTGTCATTATACCCCATTCCCTCTAACATGTAAACTCACTGAGCAGGGCCCTCAACCCCTCTGTTACTGTCACTATACCCCACTCTTTATTCAAAAAGGCATTATAGAAAGAGCAGTGGTTTCTGGAAGCTCTAGTTCAGTTATCAGCCTTTTTACTTATAAACAATATTAGCAGAACTACAACTCCCAGACATCTTTGCCGTGCTTCCGTTTAATATGAGCAGCAGTGTTATTGGAGGAACACTGCTGTTTAGGACAGACAGAAACTGTGCTGTGACAGCATGTCCGCAGGTACGATAACCAGCAACAAGGAAGTATTTTAGATTGGGGGAGATGGAATAAGTAGACAGCGTTGAAAAGCGGAATACTGCAAAATATTTTTTTTAAAACGCAACAAAACAGTGCATGAAAAAGAACACACACCTAATTATGTAGGCCAAAAGCTATACAGTGCATAAAAGTTGTGTTGGTGCGTGGCGTGTCATGGAGAACGGAGCAATATCGAAGAATAAACTAATACAAATGAAAACAATTATTGGCCACAGATCGGTTTCAAATTTTCCAGTCAAATTTTGGGACATGCTATATTCACTAGAACAATTAGATTAAGCTGTAGTTGATGTGGTGACTAAAGTGTCCCCTTAAGGACCCACCACACATGCATTAAAATAAAAAAATAAACATTTTTTACTCACATTTTTCCAGTGCCGGGGATCCCTTGGTACTGCCATTCTCTCCGCCTCCTACAACAACCTCATAGAGGAGCATTGGGGACCTACTATGCATGCGCAGCAAACATTGCACAACGCATTCAAACTTCCCCAGAGGAAAGCACTAAAACAACACTTTCCTACGGTAGTTGAAGCGTCAGGTCATAAAGTTTTTATTCGGTCAATTCAGTGGACGGGCCTCTAGTGACTCACTTCTAAAAAACTGCAATATTTTACATGGCTAAAAGGACAGGGACCCTGCACCCAGATCACTTCGCTAAGATGAAGTGGTCTGGGTGACTGCAGTGTCGCTTTAATGTGTCACACATGGCTGTAGCCAAGTAAGTAACTAGAGTACTGACTTACCTGTCTCATTAAGGAGATGGCAATGGAAAATCTAGAGTTGATGATGCCCCAACTAAAGCAGCGTACAGGCTAAGGTAAGAGGGTAAACCGACTGAGGTAAAAGTGACATAAATGCTCTTTAGCATCTATTTCAGGCATAAGCAACCTTCGGCCCTCCAGATGTTTTGGACTACACCTCCCATGATGCTTTGCACTATGGGGGAAGTAGTCCACAACATCTGGAGTGCCGAAGGTTGCCTAGTTCTCAAAATGGCAACTACAATGATGCTTTGCCAGGCTTTGTTGGGAGTCTGACCTTTAGTCATAGTAAGTTTATACTATTTAAACTGCTTTGTACAAAATTCAAGTTTCGATTCTGAGCATTGCTCATTTTCTTGACATGTGAGTTTACTTTGCGTAAATTTATAAAGATATATATAAAGAAACGCCAAAAAACAAAAGAATGAAAAAAATCAAAATAAAAATATAAACTTTTGGAGGAAACTGCAGAGCTTTTAGACAACTTACCATCCAGCAGCCAATGTTGATTTTGCATTTTTTCTAATTCGGTAAGCATGACACGGGTAATTAGATGGTCCGGAACAAGCTGCCCCTGTTCTAGATATTGCTTGGCCAAGACTCCAACATCTACAGAAAGAATAGGAAAGTTTAGGGATTTAAATACTGAACAGTGACATGTTGACAGATTCCTAACATTTTACTTTGCGAGATCCAAAGTCGGTTAAATCAGCCTAAAATGTGACTTTAAACAGAAAAATCACTTTTTAGTGAATAAACCCTTTTTCTACTGTCACCTGAAAAGATCACATGCAAATAATTATTCGTTTTTATATTTTAAACCTTCTCCAAAGGCTATTCATTGCAAGCCCTTTCAATGTCACTCATTTTATCCTTTCTCGAGTATATAGACCTGCCTAAACATGTGTCGTGTACAAATTCTTTTTAATGATGCTTTCCTAAAGAGAATATTTTTTTTTAAAAGCAAACACACAAAATATATATGCAATATATTAAAGCCAAATGTGTCAGAAAAATAATCATCTATGTTTCAAGCATCATTTTGTAAATTTAGAAATGTGTGAATGTTTTCCTGCACTGGTGTACCCTTAGAATATTGTTGTCACTGAATATTCACAGTTTGTGAATAAGAATATACACTGACACAGGCTGCGTTGGACTCAAATGTAATTTGATTTGAATTGTTCTGGTCACAGATTACAGATATTCAGGAAATCCCTACATGTTTTGTTGGCATTGTGAAAAAGGTCTGCAAACTGATTTAAAGGATCACTATAGTGTCAGAAAAAAAAATAAAAAAAAATAATACTAGTTTTCCTGACACTATAGCACCCTTAGGACCCCCCACCCTCAGGGTCCCCCTCCCTCGGCGCTGGTGACCTCTCCTCCCCCACCATCAGCTCCAGAGTGGAGCAAAATGCGCTGCAAGAGTCACGCACGCATTCAAACAAACAGTCTATAGGAAAGCATTTCTCAATGCTTTTCTACGAACGTTCTGCACGCTGGAAGCGAATTTCGCATCCAGCGTCGCAGATGCGCCTCTAGTGGCTGTCAGGAAGACAGCCACTAGAGGCTGGATTAACCCTGCAATGTAAACATAGCAGTTTCTCTGAAACTGCTATGTTTACATCTGAAGGGTTAAAACCTGGCAAAAGGGACCACTTCATTGAGCAAAAGTGGTCTGGGTGACTATAATGTCCCTTTAAAAAAAAATCCAGTCAATATGTATTAGTCTTAGTAAATGAACAGTTATATATTTAGATATGCAGCCTTGAATGCACGTATCTAGATACAAGACAATATACTGCAAGGCTCTTAAGGGAGAGACTTACAGCGGCACTTTCATCCCCTTTAGAAAAATGAGTATTTCATAAACATAGAATCTTTTTGAAATACTTATTTTGACTGTTGAAATTTCACTGGAGAGATATTGCTATTCTGCCTGACTTTTCTTAGAATCAGGGCGGTGTCCAAGTGTCAATCCCGACACCTATCACCAGTGACGGCTGCAGGGAATCGTCTGTGTCTACGGAGGATCCGGTGGTCTCTTGCGCATGTTCGAGAGTACAGCAGTGACGTTAGCTCTGAAGAGGACCCGCCAGATTAACATGGTGGTGCCCATGAGGGGCAGGTTCAGCTAAGTAAATCTCACCCTTATCTGCCCCTCCTCAGCTGCCAAACTGTCAGCGGCCATGTCCCCTTGGGGGGTCTTTGCAAATTTGGCAAATTCCCCAGACAGTGACAGTGGCGCTTAGTTAACTAAGAAAAGTGAAAGATTAACCCAATGACAGTCAATTCTAACTATGTCTCTTAGCTGTCTGAACATGATGCACAATGTCTGGTTTTCACTCTTATGGACTATGTAAGTAATGTTATTTAAAAGACTTAATAAAACAGATCTATATTCTTCGATCACTGAAGATTCTGATATTGTTTTCTAGACTATCAAATTGAGAGCAGGCCACCGGACAAGGGAAGATCAAATTTAACTCCAACCCTTGTCCTCGTCCTGCCCTTTCTCCCTCCACATCCCACCCAGGAGGTTCAGGATTCTTCCTGTTGTCATGTCAAGGAGACTTAATAATCTCATGGGTAGAAGGGAGAGGTATCCAGATTAATTACCCTGTAATGACCACGGCCACAGAAATACATCAAAATGCATCAAAGAATATTAGTAATAACTCATTGGAAACATTCCAATAAGGACAGCTTGATTTACACTCACATTTACAAAGTTGAAAGCTCACCACTTTAAAACAAATATTACTTGGTATTTATAAACAGATTTATTCCAGAAAACATACTTTTAATTTATAAATAGATCAAGAAAATGTTCACCTAGAGGCCTCATCTGACAAACAGGCCCAGCCATACTGGAGCTCCGGACGGAGGTGCAGGCCCTTAAACAGCAACAAGAGGCCACTAACCTACGATTCACGGCCCTGGAAGACCTCAGACGCCGCAACAATGTAAAAATAAGGGGTGTCCCTGACGATGTCCCGACAGAGGAACTGCCGCATCTGGTACGCAGACTAATCGGAGTAATCCTGACACCGAAACAAGCCAAAACCACCTCAATTGACGCGGTCTTCCGAGTCCCCAAGCCACAAAGAGCTCCGGTATCTGCAACCCAGGATGTGGTAGTGAAGGGCTCGGACAAGGCAGCAGTACTCACAAGCCTCAAGGAAAAACACCATTCACCTTCGAGAACGCGGCCCTTACCTTTTACACGGATCTATCCGGGGACACTTTTCAATGGCGGCGATCCCTCCAACCTTTCACGGCACTCCTGCGGCAAAGCGGAATAACTTACCAATGGCGCACGCCGAGGGTGCTGCAGGTACAGAGAAATAACGCGTCCTACACAGTAACAGACCTTCCGGGAGCAGAGTCGCTACTCACTACTCTCGGCATGCCTGAGGACTCCCTCGCTCCTCCAGGGCATCCGGGGACCTCCTCCTCCACGACCCAACGCTGGGAGCCAGCAAAGATAACACCATTTGAGCCGCGGGGGAAAAAAAACGGAGGCAGAAGCTGCGACCACGTTCTGATTACCAGGGACTTACAACCTCCCTTAACGCACTGCGACCGCACATTAACGGCAACCCGGAACCCCAGGGGAATACACAGGACTCAGCCTAAACATCTTTGGCTCCAGAGGACACCGGCAGGCTCATTGCCTCCCCACAGGACCCTTGGGCACATCGGGGATAACCGGACCTGTTGAACAACACATGCGGTCCGCAGTGGCTCACCAGCCGCTTGCAAAAGGAACGCTACCCTGCCTCTCACGTACAGTCATTAATCGTTATAGTTCTCTGTAACTATTCGAACTCTGTTTTCTCCGAGTTTTCTCTAAGTGATGCAGTCTGGCTTTTCCTGTTTATTTTCCTTACTGCTATTTTAATCTTAATTTAATTTTAATTTAATTCTCGTTTATGAAAGATATGTTACCGTTCAAACAGCTGTTTAGCACACCCCCACATAGTACCCTCGAAGGCTCCAGCCCACAGGGACGACACAACACTCCAACCAGGTACCACCATCCACCCGATAAGGGTCACTCCCAGGCACACAGCCCATACACAGACAGCACAGGGGGAACACACCCAGCCCACGCAGGACTGACACGTAATGTCTGACAAGGGGCTCATCATCCTCAGAACCACACAAAGAGCATATATGGGCACGGACCAAACCGACTCTCGCAGATACCACAGCTTACTCAGAACACACCTATATACATCGCTGTCAAGACAGTGTAGTGATACCACCTTAAACAGCTGACTAACCTAGTTACTCTGTATTTCCATGCGGCAAAGCCTATACAAGAGTAGCACTACCCGGATAGACAACATCCTCAACCCAGTTGCTGCTACATAGCAAATCACATCACAACACCGCACATGCACTAACAAAACTACCCTAGCAATGTTGAACGAGAATAATCTCACTGTATGTGAACGATGTTACTGTTTCGATAAACCTGTTATAACTATAAAAAATGTGCAAACTCTCATGCCACTGTCAAACCTTAACGCATCCTCAAACACGCTGTGGCGTATGACGATAACTTGTAACCAACTACACATCAAAAATAAAGAATATATAAAAAAAGAAAAATGTTCACATCATTTAGAATGTAGGCTGTAGGGCACAGTCCTGTGGTGATGAGGTGATGCGTACCTTCCCACTTTGATAGTAAAATCATGTATTTTCATCTTTAAAAAACAAAACCAAAAAAAAAAAAAAGTTAATATGTAGAAGCTACGCGCAGTCTCTGAGTGAGTGGGAAAACGGAAGCAGTCCCAGTCTCACTGAAGAAGGTAATCATATTAACAATCTTTAGAGATATGTTAAAATTCTATGTTAAAAACACAACTATAGAAAATAGGAAGGCCTTGCATAGGACATACGTATCCTGTTTGATTTGATCCAAAGATTTCTGAATACAGTTCTTTGAAGAACATTACTCACCACCTGCTGAATTTAATCACTAATTAATTAAAACGAACTATAATGCGAGAACAGCAGCTTTACTGAAATGCGACTTTCCATGATGTGATGAAGTATGCTGATAAATCTCATAACAACATTTGGATTATGGTTCTTAAAACAGTTGGTTTTTAAGAGGCAGAAATGCTGGATACATTTTATTTGTAAAATGTATTATTTGGAGAGTTGAGAGATCACGTTTCCCAGTTCTTTTTATAATTATTACAATGTAATTACCTAGAAAATAAAGGAAAGGGCTATAGTACATAGTGTGACATCAGAAATGTATTTAGGATTTTTGCTGATCGACGCTCGGGCAAGTCTAACCAAGTGATCTCCCCTATTCCAAACACACATTCTCACACGGGTGGGCCCCTTACTACAGGAGGCTATCTATGTGTGTGTGTGTATGCATGTTTACTGCAAGCAAATACAGAAGTATGGAGAAATCGCCGCATCTACCATAATTCCCAGGCTCTAGATTACAAAAAGTTAGCATTGCCCAGTCGAAGACGTGGTCCTTGCTAATGGTGTTACCAGAACTAGAATCCTAGAGAACGTTGTTCTGTTTTACGCATGACATTAATAGCTGCCTTATTTTAGAACACCGCAGGGTGAGACAGATAGGGAACTATGACATCACATACTGAGAAAGCTTTGCCGGAAACCCGGTGTCCATGGCACGGTGCCACCCCACATATATTGTGAGACTGGCGCAGAGCTGCACCACCCACTATGAGACTGGCGCAGTGCCGCACCACCAGCTGTGCCACCCCAAACACTGAGTTTGGTGCACATGTTCTCACTCAGATCATAAATGTGGCAATTTATTATAAGAAAACGTGATTACAATGAATTAACCACCAACTCATTAAACTAGCCTTCATATATCAAATTTAACCAGCTCATGCCATAACACTATTTCATTTCTTTAGTACCATGCTGGCTCAAGTAATGCACTCTTAGTGCAATGCTGGTTCATGTAATGCTTTGTTAGATAATACCGGTTTATACATTGGACGATTAGAACAATGCCGGCTCATGTTTCGCTCCTTTAATACAATGCCGGCTCATGTATCGCTCTGTTAGTACAATACTGTCCCCTGTATCGCTCTGTTAGTACAATGCTAACTCATGTATCGCTCTGTTAGTAAAATGCCGGCTCATGTTTCGCTCCTTTAATACAATGCCGGCTCATGTTTCGCTCCTTTAATACAATGCCGGCTCATGTATGACGGAAGTGACGGGGGTATAGCAATCTGACGGGGTACAGCAGAATGATAGAACACCGGCTCATGTATCGCTCGGTTAGTACAATGCCGGCTCATGTATCGCTCTGTTAGTACAATGCCGGCTCATGTATCGCTCTGTTAGTACAATGCCGGTTCATGTATCGCTCTGTTAGTACAATGCCGGCTCATGTATCGCTGTTAGTAGAATGCTAGCTCATATATCGCTCTGTTAGTACAATGCTAGCTCATGTATCGCTCTGTTAGTACAATGCCAGCTCATGTATCGCTCTGTTAGTACAATGCCAGCTCATGTATCGCTCTGTTAGTACAATGCCAGCTCATGTATCCCTCTGTTAGTACAATGCCGGCTCATGTATCGCTCTGTTAGTACAATGCCGGCTCATGTATCGCTCTGTTAGTACAATGCCAGCTCATGTATCGCTCTGTTAGTACAATGCCAGCTCATGTATCGCTCTGTTAGTACAATGCTAGCTCATGTATCGCTCTGTTAGTACAATGCCGGCTCATGTATCGCTCTGTTAGTACAATGCTGGCTCATGTATCGCTCTGTTAATAGAATGCTAGCTCATGTATCGCTCTGTTAGTACAATGCCGGCTCATGTATCGCTCTGTTAATAGAATGCTAGCTCATGTATCGCTCTGTTAGTACAATGCCGGCTCATGTATCGCTCTGTTAATAGAATGCCGGTTCATGTATCGCTCTGTTAGTACAATGCCGGCTCATGTATCGCTCTGCTAGTACAATGCCGGCTCATGTATCGCTCTGTTAGTACAATGCCGGCTCATGTATCGCTCTGTTAGTACAATGCCGGCTCATGTATCGTTCTGTTAGTACAATGCCGGCTCATGTATCGTTCTGTTAGTAGAATGCCGGCTCATGTATCGTTCTGTTAGTACAATGCTGGCTCATGTATCGTTCTGTTAGTAGAATGCTAGCTCATGTATCGCTCTGTTAGTACAATACTGGCCTATGTAACACTCCTTATGGAAAGCATTGACTCAGCTAGAAGACCATTTCTGCACCGTTTGTACTGTAGTAAATGATTTGCGGTGCTCCATGTTGCTGAGATACCACTCATTGAAGCCATCTGCTTAAGGCGCTGATGGTGTGTATTTATGCTTAATTGTGCAAACGTGTGTTTGGTCATATTTTATTCAGGAAATCATGGTGTATGAAAAATTAGCGCTCCTTACCAACACTCCCAGGTAATTCCAGGATTGCAGCGATAAATTAAGATAGGAAATAGATCAATAAAAGTGAGATATATATATAGTACTGCTATAAAACTATGAGACTGCAAGAGAAAGTGACATGTGAGGCTATTTATTAGATATCTACACCGGGGAACGACTGTATAATGAGCAGATAATCTACTCTGATCATCAAAGCAGGCAATGCTGAATGCTAAAAAAATTTTTTTCAAAACATTATCACAAGGGAGATATGAAGCAAATAGAGTGATATTAGGTTGGAGACATGTAGAACCTTGTACTTTACAAGCTATTCAAAGTAATGTCCCAGAACTCAAAGGACCACTATAGTGCCAGGAAAACACTCGTTTTCCTGGCACTATAGTGCCCTGAGGGTGCCCCCACCCTCAGGGACCCCCTCCCGCCCGGCTCTGGAAAGGGGAAAGAGGTTAAACTTACATTTTTCCAGCGCTGGGCGGGGAGCTCTCTGCCTCCTCTCCTCCTCCGATCCTCCTCCTGGCCTGAATGTGCACGCGCAGCAAGAGCTGCACGCGCATTCAGCCCGTCGCATAGGAAAGCATTTACAATGCTTTCCTATGGACGCTTGCGTGCTCTCACTGTGAAAATCACAGTGAGAAGCACGCAAGCGCCTCTAGTGGCTGTCAATGAGACAGCCACTAGAGGATTAGGGGGAAGGCTTAACCCAATAATAAACATAGCAGTTTCTCTGAAACTGTTATGTTTATAAAAAAATGGGTTAACCCTAGAAGGACCAGGCACCCAGACCACTTCATTAAGCTGAAGTGGTCTGGGTGCCTAGAGTGGTCCTTCAACTTGTGCATCCCATGGCAGCAGACAGAGGTGGATCAGAAACATTGCACGAACACACATTGCTAAACAAATTTAAACATAAAGGGGGTTACTAAACGGTTTAATCTTATTTTGACAAACAAGGCTCAATTAGCTGCACAGGGGTCATAGGACCGCCATGTTGTGAGGAAGCATTAACATGCAGCTCCGGCAATCTTCCGATCATTAAGCGAACCACATCAGACAAATTACCCTTATGACTACTGGGAACTGTAGTCCAGGTTGCAGAGCAGTACTGGTTCCGAGGATGAGCCTGCCAATTGCCTCTCGGCCTCGGTAAGAGAGAGACCCTTGGTCCAAGTGGCTGAGGCCTACTCTGGCGGTGAGTGGACGCCATCCTACTATCCTGCCCAATAGCAGAAGATCAGATCCTTGGTCCCACAAAGTGTTGGCCCCGTTCTCCCCCTTTCAACCAAGGGGGTGATCACGGTACCCTTGGGGGCCCCACCGCAAATTACAATCCATCGCTATGGGAATCACTCCGAGTGGCAGAGAAGCCTCACTTAAAATGGTGGATGCTGCATTTCTGACCATCTCCAAGGAGCACGCTGAATTCTCCCTGTGGGTCTCTGCTGTCACATCATGCCATGTTCTGCAGAGAAGTCTGGCTATGGCTTCTGGTATCCAGTACTCTTTTTACAATTCTTGTTTAGTTTTTCTTGGTTTTCTATTCTATGTCTGGTTTTCTTTATGCTGGGTTTCTGGGTTCTTCTATTCCGTCCCTGAATTTCCCAGTCTCTTGGATTCATTTAAATGTTTGTTTTATGTTGCCACACGCGTTTGTTTTCCATCATTCCTTTTTGTTTCAGTGTTCCTGCAGGCAGCTGCTCAAGGCTTCTGCCCTTTCTTGCAGGTAAGTACTATGTGTGTTTTCTTTGGTTGGTTTAGCTTGCATTAGGCAGAGTAGGACCTGCCAGATATGGGGTACATTGGCGTTGTTGGCAGGCTTATGCAATGTATGATCATATAATGGAACTAAATCCCCACACTTTTCATATGTAGTGCTTAGTTATGTCTCCTCTTGTTTTGCCTTGTATCTCTTGTCTTGTTTTATTTTGTCTTGTATTCCCAGAACATGTACAGTCCTGTCCTGCCCTGCCCTGTTCTTGTTTTCCTCATGTCTTATGTACATGTTCTGGGTTCTGCTTTCTGTCCTGCTCTGGTTCTGGGTTCTCCTAGTTTTGTCTTGTTTTCATGTATGGTGTCTATCTCTAGCCTTGCCTTGTTTCTGTGCTACGACATTCTTGCTACAGAGTCTCCCTATTCAGCTTCCGGGAGGTCTGCTTAATTCCTGCTCCTAGTTCCTGGGATCCGCAGTAGCTGTATCAGGGACCTGGTATGTGGCCGCACAAATGCTGGTGCTCAACACCAGAGAGCATGTGGTTACCCTGCACCAGGCCCTGATAATCCACTTCCATGCTGGAGACTCCCAACTTTTCATCAGGCACTCAGGGGTCCCAGTTTCCGTACCGCCACCCGTGACATCTGCAGGCTCATGGGACTGACACAGCGTCTCAGCCTACCTGACAGTCAAGAGCAAATCAACCATCCACCCTAGGATTTACCAGCAGAGGTCATAGAAGCAGCTCTGGCCCTGCTCCAGCCACCAACCCTAACAGGGACACAGCGTCGGATACACTCCGGTACAGCTGCCATGTGGCATGATCCATCTAAGAATCCACATCTTGCAGTGACCCTCAGCCAGTCTCTCCCTCTACACCATCGAGAAACTACTATGGTCATGGCTGGGTCTGTGGAGTCCACCGGCAATAGAATCACAGTGGGACTATGCGGAGCCTATAAAGGGCATCGGCTGACTCACGCCAACTCTCAGACACTCACGACCAAGCCTCAAATCATAGCAATCTTTTAATCTGTTTAATATTTTGCTTCCTATTATTTGTATCCTCCAATGTGCATTCCTATTAGCTGCCTGGGGAATGGGCATTTCATGGCCCTCACTTCCGAGCGGGGTCCCCCGGGTAACTCCTAGTTCTGCAATTACTAAAGTTACTCGACCTTCTTATTAAATCTTTAAGACCCCCTTTCAGCGCATATACCTCTACCTGCTACTAATACTGTGTTGACAAGCCAAGCACAGTGTTTGAATGTATTTCTCTCAACAACAAAAAAAATGTGTCGTATATCTATATCTATATTGTTTAAAAGCGATTACCTTTTACCACTGAATAGGCAATGTACAAGATGATATTCTACTATGCCATGCACATCAAAAATAAAGAATTTTTAAAAATAAATAAATATCTATTGAGCTTTTAAAAGAAAACCGTTAGTATAAAAAACAGACCGTTGTTATTTTTATCTTGATTAACACAAAGATATATTTTCACAGTACCTGGTATTACATCACCTTAAGATCTATTTCCAACTCAGCCATACGACTTCAGCATGCTACATTCAGAAAGGATCTCTTGCAAAGTTCAGAAGCCGAGAGCCTGGATTTAAAGGGACACTATAGTCACCAGAACAACTACAGCCTATTGCATTTGTTCTGGGGAGTATAATTCCATTACCTTCAGGCATTTTGCTGTAAACACTGTCTTTTCAGAGAAAATGTAGTCTTTACATTACAGCCTAATGATAACTCCACTGGCCACTCAGATGGCTGCTAGAGGTGCTTCCTGGGGCAGTGCTGCACAGTGTGACTGTCATTCAGTGTCTCCACCCTCTGCATAGAGACAGTGAACTTTCCGCATAGAGATTCATTGATTCAATTCATCTCTATGAGGAAATGCTGATTGGCCAGGGCTCTGTTTGATTAATGCTGGCTCTGCCTCTGATCTGCCTCCTTGTCAGACTCAGCCAATCCTATGGTGAAGCACTGTGATTGGCACAGACCACAACTTCTGATGAGGTCAGCAGGCAGGTCAGAGGCAGAGCCAGCAGCTGCAGACTTGAATACATGTAATCTTTTAATATATTTAGGGAAGCAAGAGGGGTGGTAGTTTTGCCACATTCAATGTGTTTTCCTAGAAGTTTATCATTTATACATATTGAACATTTTACAATGAAACTCTCCAGGCAGGAAACAAGTAATTTTATTAAAGACACGGAGGCTCCTATTATGCATTCTCTTTCTTTATTATACTCCCAGCAGCAAGAAAAAGGGAAGTATGAGAGAATCATAGAAAAAAGAAACCATAACAATAGCCTGGTAACAGTAGCACCAATCAGCATCCAGTATAATCCATATAGGTGTAGTGCTCCTTTACTACTCCTCTTTCTTGCTGCTCCCTCAGACAAGTTAAGTACCTCATCTTGCTACTCCTGTGATTGCTTATACATTTATACATTTCAAAATGGAGGGTATTCTTTGCCTTCGAGACCTCCTCATACCATCAGATTGGATGGTCAAAATAGATTTACGAGACGCTTACCTGACAATCGCTATTGCAGAAGCGCATCAGAACCTACTGCAGTTTCAGTGGCAGGGAACGAAATGGAGGTTTGTATGTCTGCCATTTGGCCTATCCTCTGCTCCATGGTGCTTCACAAAAGTGTTGAAGCCAGTGATTGCCTTCCTGCGCACACGAGGGGTCAGAGTAATAATTTATCTAGACAACATCCTTCTTCTGTCCCAGTCTCAATCCCAACTACGCATTCACCTATCCTGGATGACCCACCTTCTCCAAAACTTAGGATTCTTGGTGAATTGGGAGAAATCAATTCTACAACCCTCCAGATGCATGGAATTTCTGGGTTTCCAAGTGGACTCTGTCCAACAGAGATTGTGTCTACCCAAAGACAAAATGATTTCGATCAAGAAAGAGATCAGACGACTTATGCATCGTACGACCATTTCTCTTGGCATCGTCCATACAGGCGATCTTCCCGGGACCGTTACACTATCGTGCCCTACAAAGGCTCAAAGCCTCATACTTACGCTCCGGTCACTCATACGAAACCTGTGTTATACTGGACGAAGACTCCAGGGAAGAGCTGGACTGGTGGCTAGCCCACATGGAGGCATGGAACGGACGGGCGATATTTGGATCGACGCCGGACCTGGTCATAGAGTCAGACGCCAGCTTACACAGCTGGGGCGCGCATTCAGGGTCAGTTTCCACCGGTGGCAGATCGTCAAACGAAGAATCGCTGTTACACATAAACTGCCTAGAATTATTAGCAGCATCCTTTGCCATTCGCAGTATGACCCCCACAGGCATTTCAAGATGGACAACATCTCAGCGGTGCGTTATATCAACCACCTAGAAGGGACGAAATCGAAGGTGCTCTGATGGCTCGAGATTTTTGGCACTATTGCCTGGAACACAGCATTTCGGTAATAGCAGAATACATTCCGTGGCAGGACAACACTATGGCAGATTGGAACTCCTGATACCTTCGGGACGCAGGGGATTGGCATCTCCACCCAATGATTTTCCAGCGCCTCTCTCGACTCTGGGGACCTTTCAATATAGACCTCTACGCGTCTCGTCTAAACACCCAGCTTCCTCGGTTCTTCAGTTGGAGACCGGATCCAGATGCTCTGGCGACAGATGCATTCCTACAGGACTGGACCAAGGGCAGGAACTACGCTTTCCCTCCTTTCAATCTCATTTCTCGGACCCAGGTGGTCCTTCGATATTCCAGGGGAACGCTGGCGCTTGTGACCCCGTTATGGAGGTCACAACCTTGGTTTCCTCAGTTATTGGAAATGTCAAAAGATTTCCCACAGCTGTTGCTGGACATGCCCTACCTCTTGACCAACCCAGAGGGAATGAGTCACGAACTGGCCGACCAGGGTCTACTTCAACTGATGGCATGGTTCATTTCAGGAGATCATGGAATCTCGTGGAGGTTTCGCAGACATCACTCAGTCACTCAGTCACGGGCACCAGGTACCGGAGGTGCCTACGGGTCAGCTTGGAGAAAGTGGACTAATTGGTGCGTGGGACAGTCAATGGATCCCATATCAGCTCCTACAAAAGCAATCCTACAATTTCTGACCCTACTCTTTGAGGAAGGAAAAGCCTTTCGTACTATAAATCTGTACAGAACAGCCATATCAGCGAGACATATGGGGTTGGATGGCACCCCAAGAGGTAAACATGCTCTTATCTGTCGTTTACTCAAAGGCATCCGTCTTACTCGACCTCCTCAAACGCGATATTCTTCCTTTTGGGATGTCAATATGATCTTTCATTTGATCGAATCTTGGCCAGTGAACCAGGAACTTTCTCTAAAGCAATTGTCGGCCAAGCTGCTGATGCGGTTTTGTTTACTTTCATGTAAATGGGTTTCTGATGTCAGAGCGCTAGACTGGCATGCACGCTTTTTTGTCCCAAACGGAGTATCCTTTTAATATTTCACGTAGGACAAAATCCTCGACTAAGGAAGTTTTCTACCCGTTGTTTCCGGACAACCCAAATTTGTGCCCTGTGTTATTATTATTATTATTTATATAGTGCCAACAAATTCCGTAGCGCTGTACAATGGGTGGACTAACAGACACATAATTGAGATCAGACCACTGGACGTACAGGAACATAGGGGGTTGAGGGCCCTGCTCGATGAGCTTACATGCTAGAGGGGGTTATGTCTGAAGGAATACGAGCACCGTACGGCCTCGCTCCGTCCAGAGCAAACCCATCCATTATTCATCTCATTCAAAATACCTCACCAACCAGTATCTACTCCTACTTTAGCTCGTTGGATCAAATGGTTGATGTCAATGGCAGGCATAGACACCTCAATTGTTTCCTCACACTCCATTGAGTGGGGCTATGGCCTCTAAAGCCTCCATGATAGGTTGTAAATTGGAGGATATCCTACAGGCAGCCGACTGTTCAAATGAGTCTACATTTCGTAATTTCTATTTTCGCCCAGTGCAACACATTTCCAGTTCAGTGATTGCTCAGCTTTAAAATAGCACAATAGGAGCCTCCGTGTCTTTAATAAAATTACCAGATTTTACTATTAACATGACGTAAAGTCATGATTTTATTAATGACACGGAGGCGAGTATTATTCCCACCCACCCTATCCAGGGTGGTGATTTAGTTGCAACCCAGACACGGGGCCTTTAGGATGACTTAATACGGTAAGTACAAGATCCTTCATGGCACAGGTGAGTAAGTATTCAATGAATATGACTTATATGATACTTATTTCGATTTAGCAACATGGTTGACGAACTTGATATATTTACATCAATTGATTAACATGGTTGACGAGTTGTTAATTGCGGAATAGCGGTCACGAGATTTTGATATTACCATATTTTTCTTCTCTTTTAGCTTGAATACAACTTGAGAGTTGGCGTTTGAAACTGTTCTATATTGAAGTTCCAGTTGTGGTTTTGGTTCGTGAATTCGTATTTCTGGTTGGAATACCTTGGAATTTGCACTAATGGTCTTCGGGATCTACACAGAAAAAGGAGGAGTCAAGGAGCACTACACCTATATGGATTATACTGGATGCTGATTGGTGCTACTGTTACCAGGCTTTGTTATGGTTTCTTTTTTCTATGATTCTCTCATACTTCCCTTTTTCTTGCTGCTGGGAGTATAATAAAGAAAGAGAATGCATAATACTCGCCTCCGTGTCATTAATAAAATCATGACTTTACGTCATGTTAATAGTAAAATCTGGTAATTATTCAACACATAAATAATACATGCTACAGGGAAGCACTTTTCATGTGCTGCCCAACAACATGAAGAAAAAATTATTGTGTGTATCTGGGAAAACATGGCAGCTATGGCACAACTTTAATTTATATTAAATCCCCATGGCAAAAAAGATCAGCTTTATCTATGACTGGGAAAACTAAGTTTGTATACGCAAACATTATGAGCTACATTATCCATTAAGACTGGATGTACAGTATGGGGAATGTAGGTGATAAACCTTTAGTATGTCAGTTGTAGCTAGCATAGATCTTCTACGAACCCTTGAACTGGCCCTACCTTTGTGTGCAGGATTTTTGGCATTCAGTGGGTAAGATCAGATTTCTAAATGGGTTACACTTGAAAGATTTCTAAACAAGTATTGCCAACGAATATTTCTTGACTGATCTAAACCTTTCTGCTGTACCAGAGGTCACGGTCAGCGCAGTTTTCGAGTAATTTTTTTTTAAAGCCTAAGTTAGTTCAGCTCAACCAGACAACAGGTGTCCAGACAACCGCCAGAATGCATTTTAGAAATACCGGGTGCATGTATTTAGAATTGATAGTTTGTTGAATTGGTGCGTTCTGTTTGTTACTTTGTGGATTGGTGTGTGATGGAAGTTACTACGCATGTATGATGCATGTTACTTGGAGAATTGGTACCCGATGTATGTTACTATGCACGTCCGCATGCATTGTAATTGTTCTGTTCACAGAAAAACAAAAGGGGTTATGCAATATTTGAAATCTTAAAATATGCTATTCTGTATTAGAGTGTTTTCCTGAATAAAATGTTGCAATATCAGAAAGAGGAAAGTATATTTAAAGGGGAACTGTCATTTCTCTTCCGAGTACAGAATTCCTATATTGCAGCGTGTTTGAGCAGGGAATTTTTCACCTCTTATATTTGTCAACATTATTTTCTCTATCTCAGGGTTTCCCCAATTAATTTTCCCCGTGGAATCCTTTGTGTGTTTGTATGTGCCAGTGTGTATGAATCTGACACACAGATACACACACACACACACACACACACACACACTGGCAGATAGTGGCACACAGATACACACACACACACACACACACTGGCAGATAGTGGCACACAGATACACACACACACACACACACCTTGACACACAGTGTGTGTGTATTTGTGTTTTTATGTGCCAGTGTGTATGAATCTGACACACAGATACACACACCTTGACACACAGTGTATCTGTGTGTGTATGTATGTTTGTTTGTATCTGTGTGTCAAGGTGTGTGCGCGTCTGTTTCAAAGTCTGTGTATCTGTGTTTGTATGTGTCTGTGTGTCAAGGTGTGTGTATCTGTGTTTGTATGTGCCAGTGTGTATGAATCTGACACACAGATACACACACTGGCAGATAGTGGCACACAGATACACACCCTAACACACTGTGTGTCAAGGTGTGTATCTGTGTTTGTATGTGCCAGTGTGTATGAATCTGACACAGCCTTTAGGAGTGCTGGCATGGAGTCCCTGGGGTCCAGTGGGGCTGCTGGCATAAAGTCCCTGTGGTCCAGTGGGGATGGCTGCAGCTTGGCGGGCGGCGAGGGACAGACAGGTGAGCGGTGGAGGCGAGCAGCGAGGGAGCTCTGATCTCTCTGCTCAGCTCCCGCCTCCTAGTGAAGCCGGAGCAACGTCATATTCCGACTCCGGCATCACTGCTGTGCACGCGAAGGAGCTGAGCAGGGAGATCAAAGCTCTCTGCTCCCTCGCCGCCCGCGGCCATTTAAAAAAAAATTAAAAAAATTCGGCAGAACCCCAATTAGTGTTCTGCGGAACACCAATAGGGAAACGCTGCTCTATCTACAACCAGCTGTTATTAATCCACATTTTATAATTCTTAAGCGCTGCGGAATATGCTATATAAATAATAATAAAAATTAATAACTTGAAAGCAACAAAATCACATCTGATTTGTGTTAACCTCTTTTATTACAGTAATCAGGTTTTTTTTTTAAATGCTTATTAAGATGGCTACTGGAGGTGCTTCCTGGCTCAGTGCTGCACAGTAAGCAGCCCTGCTGTTCAGCGTCCCCACGTTCTGCATGGAGAAGCTGAATATTCCTCATAGAGATGCATTGATTTATGAGGAAGGTCCTGATTGGCCAAAATGCAATTTGGCCCCACCCCTGTGGCTATTTTGATGACTTCACAAAGGGGGGCGGAGTCAGCACCCACAGAGCCAGCGCACCTGTGTGGTGCTGGAAATAAGGGGAGTTTTAAACTTTTATAGGGGGGCAAGCTACCTTTTTGGTGGGTTTAGCACTATAGGGTCAGGAATACATGTTTGTGTTCCTGACCCTATAGCGATGCTTTAAATATGTAGGAAACAGTGTTAATTTTGTCGACGAACAAGTTTAGTCAACTAAAAAATTTTAATTTAGTCTACTAAAACTAAAATTATTCAGAAGACTAAAATACGAGTAAAACTAAAATTGCATTTTAGTCAAAAGACTATGACTAAAACGAAATCGAAATTTGCCGCCAAAATGAACAGTGTTAGGAAAGAACATTAAACTAGTTCCGTCCCCACATTGTATTGTTTGTGTATCTCCTTTTCTCTTCATGCTCGGTCTAACCTGACTGACAGGTGTAAAGGCTGTTTTGTTGTTGTTGTGGTTTTTTTAATGACAAAAGAGGGTGGAGCTTAGAGGAATGATTGACAGGAAGCCAAGATAGACGAGCTCAGGTCCAGTTAAGCGGTAAATGGAGACGTGTACATTTCTACATGGATAGGGTTATCCACTAAAATTTGTAAATTATATGAGAAAACAAAGAATAATGTTACAAATTCTGGAAAGGGACGGCTCCTCTTTTAACTCTACTGAAGCGAATTTGTATTTTTTATAATTCTATAATTCCGTCAGTCTGGGTGACAATTCGGAGTACAGGAGGAGTTTAGTTTAGGTGCTCGTAGGTAAGAAATATTCTACATTTCACTTGTATCCAACCAAGCTTTGTCTCGGTTTCAATGATGGACTACAGCCAGGAGTCCAATAGAAAGTAAATATTGGATTAAAAAGTAGGCATTGGAGCTAGGTTTTAGGTAATAACTTCATAATTGAGGCAACTTTTACACTATACATAAAGGGACATTGTAGTTACCACAACCACTACAGCTTATAGTGGTTTTGGTGTCTATAGCATGTCCATCCAATCCTAGCACTGTAAACACTGCTTTTTTATATTGCTGGCTAGTAACACCTCTAGTGACAATCAGACAGCCACTAGAGATGCTTCCGAGCCCTGTTCTACATTCAGTGTCTCTACGTTCTGTGCTAAACACTCCACATAGAAATGTATACATTCAGTGCATGTCTGTGAGGAGATGCTGATTGGCATAGTGTTGCTTTTTGCTGCGTATGCGCAATAGCCTCCCAATGCTTTCTTATTGGAAGTTTGATAATATCATGAAGGTGGAACCAGCCGCGGCGAGATGGGCATGGCGGTGGAGAAAAGGTAAGTAAACTACATTTAATCACCACCGAGAGAGGTGTCGGGGACCTAATGACGTATTCCAGCACTATAGTGTTCCTTTAAAAATTGTATTAGTATTATTTTTCTGATACCACTAAACAGCTAATGTTTGGTTGTTGTGGAGGTTACTAGCCAGATTTGGGGATTAAAATTACAGGTCGATTTTGTAGCAGTGGAGTGTGGGACAAAAGCATGTATTTAAATCGGCATGGGTGACATAATATATTATTCAGTTGCCTAGTGGGAGAAGGAAAGCGGAGTACCAGCTTGACAGCAGGTTTCCCAACCAGATTGTGGAATGGACAGACTATACTGTAGGTGCACAGTTAGATTTTGTAGCAGATCTGATGACGTGAGTAACAGATTATATCATTAGGGTCATACCTCATAGGCTCACCCATGGTCTATTACATATGATTAATCAGATTAACCTAACATTAGGTGTATGACAGTGACTTGGGTAGTTCCTGAATTATGACTATATATTTATATATAATATAAGAAGTGTAAATTCCTGCTATACCTACGTGACAGTAAATATAATGATATGTATTCTTTCTGTGAATTTGGCATCATTTTAATTTTCTGAGCTTGTCCCTATGTGCTAGCTGGGAGGAGATCATTGATTATATATATCTTCAGTCCATGTACACTTTATCTGTTTGTCCATATTCTATAGGATTATTGCGGGGAGAGCAGCCAGGAGTTTTATTGAGCAGACAAGCTTTCTGATGCTTCTCACTCGGAATGTAACTTAACTTCTACAGCTTACTGTCTCAGCGTTTGGTTGACTTTATATTGTAACTTCTTCTAATGGAGTGTAATTACCCCAAAATGGGGAAACTCACTCCCAGAACTTCCAGCGCCAATGGGAGGTTCCTTAAAATTCCTTCCCATGCATCCCGTAACAGGGGCTTTCAGTTTACTGCTTGCAGATTGTGCTACGCATGATTCCGCTATAGATTACCCAACAATTTCATTGCATTCTTTAAATTGACTTAGACCCAAGTTAGCGTTAGATGTGGAACTTAAAAGTGAACTATAACTGACTGGAAGGATGTGGTGGATCTAAAAGTAAGGGCAGATGTTTTAGATATACATATTTCTTGCTAACTTATTCCTGCTGGCTATGCAAAACCTGCAAACTCTCAGTGACACATTGCAACTCAATATCGACCAGTGGGATTAGAAAATAGAATATACAGGTTCAAATCATGTATCCATACTGCCTGACAATCAACAATAGGTGGCAGCCTAAGGACCAGGCGTTAGACAGGTGCCCCAGAACCATGAATCTGCCAGTAGAATCCTCCCATTGCAGAGAGTTTGAGATAAGTAGGTTATCTCAAAGAGGAGCTACACTCATCATTTAGGATGAGTGGAACTGTTAAACCAACATCAGTCATTCGTCGGTTATACTTGGCACATGGGGCTATCAGCAAACATGCATAGTTGATAGCCTGACTTCCTTGGGACGAGAGAGATCTGCCCAGCTTGAACAAAATGAGCACAGGAAACCCAGTATTCTTGTTCTCCGCTGCCTGATTGACAACTCCGCTGCCTGATTTAACAAATTTCTGAAATTCTATGTTCTAAGCTAAGAGTAGGCACAGCTTTAAAAGTCACATCACCTGGTTCCACAAACAGGGTGGAACAAAGCATTATTGCAGTTGTAATCATTGAATAGCAAATGGATACACTGCTTTTTTTCCAAGGGAGGCATCAGATTTGAAATGATCATCATAAGGGCAGGGTTAGGTTTGTGTCACAAAAACACACCATCGTCACACCGTCAGTCCAGCAGAGTTGACATTGTGGACAGCTCACATCAGACTCAACTGACCCCTCTCACCAATGATCGGTTAGGACCACTATTTTTTGGTTCATGTCTTGGATTATAAACCCTCCTAAATGCACACATCTAAAAGAAATTCGGCACCAAAAGCTAACCCCTAACATCTACATAAGGCATAAGCATCTTGCTGTTCAAGTACAAACAAACTCATGGATTGATTTATGCGTGTTTGAATGCATAAATTATAGGTGTCCAGGATTAAACAGGGCAATCTGGTCATTTTATACACAGAACAACATTCTAGTGATGACAATTAATTAAACAGGCACAGGCCAGTTTGTTACTCCAAATAACAGCAGCCGTGTCCTCAAGGTCAATGGAATAACATTTAAATCGAAGCTACACTTTGTCCTTGTGACATACGCAAATAATTTTACCACATTAAGGAGTCACAAGGAGCAAAGATCTTGGAAAGTGTGAGATGATTTCAAATGTGTCCACAAAGGAGTAGCTGTTTAATATTAAAGGGACAGCACACAAAAAGGGAGAACTCTCAGCCAGCGAATGAGATGAATCCATTCTTCTATTGAACATATTGGATATCTGTGTTCTCCAGCTTTGAGAGACCAGGAGCAGCGGGACCCAGACAGTTAGCAAACTGTGCAAAAACAGTCTGACGGATTAGGGACAGCTCCAAACCTGCACCCTAAGTACTGAGTGGGCTTTAGTAGTTTTGGTAGTTGGAGTGCTTTAAAGTGTTCGGTTTGAAACGCTGCACATACAGAGATTAACCCATCTGATAATGGAGGTGTAAGGCTACGTCTGGCAACTTCCTAGAGGTGTCATCAGCCAGTCCAGAACTAGAGTTCCAGACTGGGTAATGTCAGTTCTGTGTAAAAGCCGAAAAAGTGTCCCTGGATCATCAGGTCACATTGGAGCCTGGCGGTAAACCAAGTGAGGAGGTAAACTGCTACAAAACAATGTTCTCACTTTTGAAGTGGTCTGCAATATCTGGGGTTTTATGCATATTGAATTGACCAGGCTGTCAGA
Source organism: Pelobates cultripes (assembly GCA_933207985.1). Taxonomy (NCBI): domain Eukaryota; kingdom Metazoa; phylum Chordata; class Amphibia; order Anura; family Pelobatidae; genus Pelobates; species Pelobates cultripes. The sequence continues at coordinate 23,707,669 of OW240919.1, read as the reverse complement.
CTGCAAAGAGCATGTACTGTATGATGTCCCTGGAGGTGTTAACAGGTGACCATATGATGTGCCTCCCATTATTTCAAATCGATAAAGTTGGACACTTTACTTTATGGGATGTGAGTGGCGATGTGACCAGGAGCAGGGCTTTTCTTAAACATTTTAGACGACTTACTAATAACAATTTATGCGACTGAAATGTAATCTAGAAGAAGGGCAATGTAGTTTAAATACACAGACTAAATTCTAAACAAATTTATTCTAGTTTAAAGACACATTACTGTGAGTATTATTGCTGTGGAGCATTGTTATAGATTAAAACACACCAATAATATGGAGTTCCAAGAAAAGAGGGACATTGGGAAAGAAAAGAGGTGCAGAGAGAGTTGGGCCCATAATAATGACTGTGCTTCCTAAATAGAGACACCTGGGAGGGATGATAAGGTGGTATATGAGACAGGGTTTATTACAGTCATAAAAAAACATGCTGGTTGTCATTGGGGGCAATAGAGTCTGTGTCTCTTGGCAGGCTCAGATTTCTGTGATTGCTGCTTCGTGCTAGCAGGTCATACTGACAGAGGCAGCAGCATCCGTCTGTCAGACCCTTATATTAAAGGGACAATACAGTCACCTGAACAACTTCAGCTTAATGAGGTTGTTCAGATGAGAACTATAGCTCCCTGCAGCTTTTCTCATGTAAACACTGTATTTTCTAAGAAAATACAGTGTTTACATTGAAAGCTAGGAACACCTCCAGTTGCAGTCACTCAGAGTGAACTAGAGGGACTTCTGAGTTGATGGAGGCATAATATGCCTCCATCCACTGAGATCTGCTGTGCACCAGCATCCTGTGATTCAGTTTCTCCTCCCACTGCATGCAGACACTGAACTTTCCTCATTGATTCAATTCATCTCTATGAGGAGATGCTGATTGGCCAGGGCTGTGTTTGAATCATGCTGGCTCTGCCCCTGATCTGCCTCCTTGTCAGTCTCAGCCAATCCTATGGGGAAGCACTGTGATTGGATCAGGCTATCACATGTCAGCAGACTGCTTGTTTTTCCTGAGTCTAACAGCATGCAGATTTACAGCTTCTGGCTTGAATACAGTAAGATTTTTACTATATTTATGGAGGCATGAGGGGCCCAGGGGGCTAGATGGTCGTGTTAACACTATAGGGTAAGGAATACATGTAGTTGCACTGGTGACTATAGTGTCCCTTTAAGTAGGATCTTGCACTTAAAAGGTAGGACCTGAACGTAGTTGGTTCTTGTCCTCTGGACAAAAGTTGCCAGACCTACCTTGACTGAATCTCATCTGCCACCTGTCTGCCCAGGTCCATAATTTATTGAAAGCCATAGAAACATAGAATGTGACGGCAGATAAGAACCATTCGGCCCATCTAGTCTGCCCAATTTACTAAATACTTTCATTAGTCCCTAGCCTTATCTTATAGTTAGGATAGCCTTATGCCTATCCCACGCATGCTTAAACTCCTTTACTGTGTTAACCTCTACCACTTCAGCTGGAAGGCTATTCCATGCATCCACTACCCTCTCAGTAAAGTAATACTTCCTGATATTATTTTTAAACCTTTGTCCCTCTAATTTAAGACTATGTCCTCTTGTTGTGGTAGTTTTTCTTCTTTTAAATATAGTCTCCTCCTTTACTGTGTTGATTCCCTTTATATATTTAAATGTTTCTATCATATCCCCCCTGTCTCGTCTTTCCTCCAAGCTATACATGTTAAGATCCTTTAACCTTTCCTGGTAAGTTTTATCCCGCAATCCATGAACCAGTTTAGTAGCCCTTCTCTGAACCCTCTCTAAGGTATCAATATCCTTCTGAAGATACGGTCTCCAGTACTGTGTACAATACTCCAAGTGAGGTCTCACCAGTGTTCTATATAGAGGTGATAACCCGCTAAGGCAGTATTACCGTACTTACTTTGCTTTTGTGCCATGTGCAAAAACGGTCTTTCAGTGCCCAAGATCGTTAATAAACAGATTGCAGGGAAGTGGAACCAGGATAGAAATCTTAGGTACTCCACCTAACACTTTAATCATTTTTGAAAACTTTCCATTGACTATTATCTACACTCCATCTTTAAACCAATACTCGAATCAGGAACACAGGTTTCCATCTAAAGCAATTTCTTTCACTTTGTACAGTAACCTTTTGTGTGGAACTGTAACAAAATCCAAGTAACTTGGATCTGCTTCCATATCCTAATCAACAGTAAATTTCTTCAAAGTTCTAAACAGATTGCAATTAAAAGGACCCACAAAGTCACGCAGACCACTACATCTCAATGCAATTTGGTAAATAAGACAATAATAAGCCACTTAAGGGGCTTCATCTACAACGGTCGAGTAAAACTTGTAAAACTTTGGTCATGTGACCAAGTGCAGCTCATAAGAAAGCATTAAATTCAATGCTCTCCTATGAGAAGCATTTGACTGCATGAGCATCAGGTCCATAATGGTCCTCTGTCAGGATTATTGGAATGGACCAACTCCTGGGATGTGATGCCTCCACGATAACGTTGCAGGAGGCAGAGCAGCAGCATCACTGAGGGAGTCTTGGCACAGTGGAGGGGGGCACTTATTGTCAGGAGAGGGACATTATAGTGATAATAATACAGGTTTTTATTCCTAATGTCAAAGTATTCCTTTAAGTTAGTTTGACTTAATCTGTCGTTTGTGAATCTGTTATTTCTTAAAGGGATCATATAGTGCCAGTAAAATAAAGCAGTTAACCTGGCACTATAGATAT
>OW240919.1:23673851-23704805 GCA_933207985.1 Pelobates cultripes | reverse complement strand
AGATTGGCCCCCAAACTCGAACCTAACACTCAAGCAAGTGTCTGCAAAATTGGCGATGCTTCTATGCTTAATTTCCTGCAAACGGGTATCAGACGTGAGGGCCTTGGATATCGATGCACGATCATTCACACCGGATGGTGTCCCGTTTAATATCACCAGACGTACAAAGTCGAACACCACTTCAGTCTTCTATCCCTCCTTTCCTCACAACGCTAACCTCTGCCCGGTAGCATGCCTGCAGGAATATGAATTACGGACCCAGCCATTCCGGGAACCCAAACACACATAATTTATTCTTGGCAGTGAGGAAACCTCATCAACCAGTATCCACGGGAACTCTGACACGTTGGGTGAAATGGATAATGTCAAATGCTAACATCGACACGACCGCTTACGGAGCACACTCTACCAGAGGCGCTATGGCCTCTAAAGCATTCTCCATTGGATGTAAACTGGAAGACCTCCTCCGCACAGCTGACTGGTCCTGAGAATCGACGTTCAAGGAATACTACTTTAGACCAACAGAACATATCTCATCTAGGGTCATATCACAGCTTTAAACTAGCCTAATAAGAGCCTCCGTGTCCTTTAATAAAATTACCAGATTTTACTAATTACATGACGTAAAGTCATGATTTTATAAAGGACACGGAGGCGAGTATTAGCCCGCCCACTGAAAGGTAAGCCGTACATGCATTTTTTTCCCACCCACTCGCTCATAAACAAGTTATGGCATTTTGGATGTTTAGAATCTAAGTTATAAGGTAGTAACTGCAATTTAGACTGATTTATGCTAGAATGTCGCAAGCAATGTTTTCAGATATAAACGTTTGTCTAAGGACCGGTACAACATATATGCATGACAACGATATTCGAATATATTTTACCATATATCTCTCTGTCTCCTACAGCTTAACCCTGTGATGACATAACCGGGATCGTCCACTATCTCGACATTCTTTGGAACATTCGCCGGAACCCCTACGAAAGATTACCCAAGTTTGAGAAAATTTTTTCCCTTGTTGATGTGTTCAGCTTCGGCATCAGCCAGAAAGAGGAAGTAGTTTACCTCACATGAAGGGATATAGTACAAGGACTGATCCTATTGGTTAATGGATATGGAATGTTATATGGTTAACCCTTAAGGGTATTTGTTTTATCTTTTTGTTATTGCTATATTAAAAATATCAATATCCTTTCTTTGCTGCTGAGGAATAAAGAAAGAGATAAAGCCTAATACTCGCCTCCGTGTCCTTTATAAAATCATGACTTTACGTCATGTAATTAGTAAAATCTGGTAATTATTGGTGCAAATTCTTAAATCTGTCAGTTTGTTTCCCATCCGTTGCTTTATTCGGGTTCTAATTGTGATTTTGAACATGTGCCATTTTAACTCTGACGCAACAGATTGATTTATGACAGTTTACATCTACCTTTTCCAACAGAAAAGTGACAGAATTTTCCTGCCATTATAAATTTGGCGGCTTTCTGAAAATGAGATTTCTGCAAAAACATGGAATTTACTACAAAGAAAACTTTAATTTATCAGATCACTTTAATAATTACAATCAAACTAAGGACAGAATATAACCATTACTTTTCAGAACAGTTAAATATCTCACATTATTTCTCTTTCTACTCCTCTCTCTATGATGACTGCCAGGTGCAAATGCTGTTTTTATAAAACAATGATTGACAGGGAGCCAATATGGAAGGGCTCAACTCAGGATATAAATAAATACAGTGGTTTATTTACCTCTGTCCAGAAAAGGAAAATACAGGGAACATTCCTTCCTGGGCTGTTCACGCTCACATTGCATACGACTCAGGGTAAGATGCTTTGCACACTGCAGATATTGTGGACTATATCTCCTCGGATGCTTTGCCATCATTATAACTCTAAGAGGCTTATGGGAGATGGAGTCCACAAGATCTGGAGTGCAGAAGGTTGCCTACCCGATACCAGCTTTATGTATTGTGGGAGCAGCACTCCGCAATGTAAAACAATGCATATGCCATCAGTTTGATAGCACTGAGGTATAAACGTGAATATTAAATAAAGTGTGATCTCTATGTACTGCTAGCAATAAGGCTACTACAATGCATATTTTAATTTTTAAATCTCCATTTCTTCATGTCCTTATCAAAATAGCGCACATTACAGTCACAAAACAATAGACACTTTTGTTGTTGTGAGAAGTCTAGGCTTATCAACCTACATGCGCCATCTAAATATACCATAGATCACAAGGAAGTGAAAGCACTATTTAACATAAGCAGACAGATATGAGTGTCTAGTGAGGAGTACCCATAGGCACGAGAGAGAGGCAACCTCAGTTATATCGAAGAGAGGGCTGCACAACTAGGCTATCAACTGCCCCAGTGTGCATCAACTAGTGATCAGCCATTAGATTCAATGCTTTGTAAGCCTCCGATTGAATAAAGGAATCCACAAGGGGACCACAACAGAGCCACCTTATACAGGGAGTGCAGAATTATTAGGCAAGTTGTATTTTTGAGGATTAATTTTATTATTGAACAACAACCATGTTCTCAATGAACCCAAAAAACTCATTAATATCAAAGCTGAATATTTTTGGAAGTAGTTTTTAGTTTGTTTTTAGTTATAGCTATGTTAGGGGGATATCTGTGTGTGCAGGTGACTAATACTGTGCATAATTATTAGGCAACTTAACAAAAAACAAATATATACCCATTTCAATTATTTATTATTACCAGTGAAACCAATATAACATCTCAACATTCACAAATATACATTTCTGACATTCAAAAACAAAACAAAACAAATCAGTGACCAATATAGCCACCTTTCTTTGCAAGGACACTCAAAAGCCTGCCATCCATGGATTCTGTCAGTGTTTTGATCTGTTCACCATCAACATTGTGTGCAGCAGCAACCACAGCCTCCCAGACACTGTTCAGAGAGGTGTACTGTTTTTCCTCCTTGTAAATCTCACATTTGATGATGGACCACAGGTTCTCAATGGGGTTCAGATCAGGTGAACAAGGAGGCCATGTCATTAGATTTTCTTCTTTTATACCCTTTCTTGCCAGCCACGCTGTGGAGTACTTGGACGCGTGTGATGGAGCATTGTCCTGCATGAAAATCATGTTTTTCTTGAAGGATGCAGACTTCTTCCTGTACCACTGCTTGAAGAAGGTGTCTTCCAGGAACTGGCAGTAGGACTGGGAGTTGAGCTTGACTCCATCCTCAACCCGAAAAGGCCCCACAAGCTCATCTTTGATGATACCAGCCCAAACCAGTACTCCACCTCCACCTTGCTGGCGTCTGAGTCGGACTGGAGCTCTCTGCCCTTTACCAATCCAGCCACGGGCCCATCCATCTGGCCCATCAAGACTCACTCTCATTTCATCAGTCCATAAAACCTTAGAAAAATCAGTCTTGAGATATTTCTTGGCCCAGTCTTGACGTTTCAGCTTGTGTGTCTTGTTCAGTGGTGGTCGTCTTTCAGCCTTTCTTACCTTGGCCATGTCTCTGAGTATTGCACAACTTGTGCTTTTGGGCACTCCAGTGATGTTGCAGCTCTGAAATATGGCCAAACTGGTGGCAAGTGGCATCGTGGCAGCTGCACGCTTGACTTTTCTCAGTTCATGGGCAGTTATTTTGCGCCTTGGTTTTTCCACACGCTTCTTGCGACCCTGTTGACTATTTTGAATGAAACGCTTGATTGTTCGATGATCACGCTTCAGAAGCTTTGCAATTTTAAGAGTGCTGCATCCCTCTGCAAGATATCTCACTATTTTTGACTTTTCTGAGCCTGTCAAGTCCTTCTTTTGACCCATTTTGCCAAAGGAAAGGAAGTTGCCTAATAATTATGCACACTTGATATAGGGTGTTGATGTCAATAGACCACACCCCTTCTCATTACAGAGATGCACATCACCTAATATGCTTAATTGGTAGTAGGCTTTCGAGCCTATACAGCTTGGAGTAAGACAACATGCATAAAGAGGATGATGTGGTCAAAATACTCATTTGCCTAATAATTCTGCACTCCCTGTATAATCTACCCTGAGATGAAGCCACCAGTAGCTCTGCCGATCTAGTCTACTCCACCCTACCTAGCCATTCTCCCACTGTTGTTGGAAAATTGCTTTTCCAAGGCAGGGGTATTAATACTTTGGTTACATTAACTAAATAACATACAACCTTTCAGTTTAGCACTCTGTGTGATGTAACAGGATTAATGCTGGGCCTAGGGTGATCTCCCAGTCGGACACATGAGAGAAGTTAGTCTGGATGGGTCTCTAAAAAGAGACCAGTTTGGGGCATGACCACCATATGCAGTCATAGGAAAAGGAAAGTATGTCCTTTTGTTGGTAATTTCGCCACTGTCTTTTTTTCAGGGCGTCCAGGCTCTCTGTCACGGTGGAACCAGCCGTTTATGGCTATGTAAGTATGTCAGGTTCCGTCAGCTCAGCATGCAGGCCCAGGCAGACTAAGCGTCCATCTTGGTCAGCTGCTAGCCACGCACCCCCGTTTAGATTTGTTTTTAACATTTACGTGTCAACAAATAATTATTAAATGAAAAGAGCATTTTAAACTTACTTTTATAGATATCTTAAAAGCTGCTGAATGGTTTTCTAAATTGTTAAAGACATATGGACATTCTTGCACGCTCTGCTGACGGATGTAAATTCCACTTACGTGACAGATTAATTAACCACCGAAGATTTTTACAATGACTCAGACTTTGGTAATTTGTATCAATAAGACAGGACAAGCCTGACTAGACCTGACCTATACAGATTTAATGTATTTTAAAGGCAATGTCTTAAAATATATCTAAAATGTAAATATTTGAAACAATAAAAAATAAACACAAAGTAAAATTTGAAATTCCTTTAGATCAACTGGTTCCACATTTTACATTGAGCTCTCTAAAGTTTCACTCTGTTTTCTCTAAATTTGTTAAGAATATTCCAAAAACGCAAAACCAAAAGGTGACAGCTGAACTACAATACCCAGTAACCTTTGCTGCATGGTTTCAAAGGTCACAGGATGGCACCATGTACAGCTGTATTAGTGTTGCAAAAAGGGAAACCATGCAGGTTTAAAAAAAAAAAAAAAAAAGTACTTAAAAAAGAAGAAAAGAAAAACCTACTTAAAACAGCTTCACCAACAAACGGGGAGACTGCACCCAAAGACTCCTTGTTCTAAAATTGCGCTGTATCTATCACAATGCAAAAACCACCACCCCCAAGTGTTAAAGGCAACTTTAACAAATGCCTTGTTAGCCTGGTGTCATGTGGAAACCAAGAGCTGGCCGGCTGGCCACCATCAACCCCCGCAGGGGCCGGCGGCGACAGCTGTGAGCAATAACAGCAGGCGGCGCGGGAGCTGTAACCTTCTTGCTGTGCTTCCTTGCGCCGAGGCATTGACTGACAGCTAGTGGAAAAGACTAATTTTAAATGTTTTTTTTTCTCCTAATCTATACATTTGCTAGCAAAACCGCTAGCACAGTGTATAGACAGAATCTTATGCTCAATTTAATGAGCATAAGTTGTTTGGGGCAAGACAGGTGCCCTTTAAATTTGGGAATTTGGTTAGAATACACCACATCCACAAATTAGTGAATAGACATTAGTGACGTATGCCTGCTAGCAACTCGGCAAAAATTTCCACATCACAAACCTTGCAACGGAGAATTACCTTCCATACAAATAAAATATTTTCCAGCCAGACTATATATATGCGCATTGTGTACAAGGGATACTATTTGCTATGGGAAGCACAGGGCAACAGCTGCAGCAGAATCAAAATACATCACGTCCTCTAAGCAGAGGGAACATGTTCCTTCCCATTGGAAGTAAGCGAATAGAAACCCCAATCTGCAGGTTCATCATTATTAGAGTACTTATTTCTTTGTTTTGTAACTTCAATGTGATATTAAATTAGAGGGGCAAAGTTTTAAAAATAACTTTAGGAAATATTACTTTCCTGAGAGGATACTGGACGCACGGAATAGCCTTCCGATTGAAGTGGTGGAGGTTAACGCAGTAAGGGAGTTTAAGCACCCTGGTTTAAAGATATATTTAGAAGCATGTCTTGGCCAGTGGCGGAACTACCACGGTCGCAGGGGTCGCAGCTGCGACCAGGCCCGTCACTCCGGGGAGCCTGGCCGCCCTGCAACCGCGGTAGTCCTGCCAGCCATGTAATGCGGCCCAGGCCCGCGTGGTACAACCACCGGGGCCACACATTGAGGGGCCCATCGGGTGGCCCATGCTGCTAGGGCCACCCGATGGCAATGAATTTTCAGGGGACATGGTCAGTGCTGCGCTTTAACAGCACAACCGGGCCCCGTGTGATGATGTCAGAGCTGGGAGGAAGTGACTGCCCTGGTCACTTCCTCCCAGCTATCATAGAGAGCTGTGCGGGAGGAGGGAGTCAGAGTGGGAACTCTGACTCCTACCAGCTGGAGCCAGCCACTGGACCCCACGGAAGTCACCCTCCTGCACCTAAAATGTAGGAAACAGGAGGGTGACTAGAACATTTTGCATGTGTGTGTGCATGTGTGTCTGTATGTATGTGTCTGTCTGTGTGTATGTGTCTGCATGTGTGTCTTTATGTGTATCTGTATGTCAGTCTCTGCCTATATATCTGTATAAGTGTCATTCTGTGTATCTGAATGTTTGTTATTAAGTGTCTGTGTATCTGCATGTGTCTATGTATGTATCTGTTATATGGTGTGTATCTGCATGTATGTCAGTGAGTGTTTGTCTGTTTATCTGCATGTGTGTCTGTGTAACTGTCACCCCTCCCCAATCCTGTCACTCACCCAGCACTGTCACACTCGCTCCCTTTAATCCTATCACATGAACCCCTCCAATTCTGTCATACTCATCCCCCCAACCATGCCACATTGACCCTGTGGGGCATGAATGAAACACATGGAGGGGATGAAATGTGACACATGGAGAGGAGGGGGGGGGGAGTTGTATGGGGGCGGGCAATTTTCGCAACAGGGTCCCGTGGTTTCTAGTTACGCCTCTGGTCTTGGCCTACGCTAAAAACTATTTTTTAATATAATAATCCTTTCATCAACTTTTAAAAGGAAATAATGTTTAGTTTTTTTTAAATGACGTACATGTAAAAAAAAAAATATGAAACCTACTCCCTTCCGTTAGTAAATGACGATCCTTCAGCCATATAACCCCATTGTACAGCGCTACGGAATTTGCTGGCGCTATATAAATAATAAAATACGCACACCTTGTGTCAGACATTGTTGGAAACTGGCAGTTAGTCTTTATGGTCTTCCCTGGTTCTGTGCATGGAGGGAAGCAGGAAAGACCATATGCTGAGGGATCCTGTCATATACTAAAGAAAGGGATTCATTTTTCTCTCTCTTTTTTTTTTTACATATACTTAAATTTTTTTTTCAAATCTATTTCTTTTCAAACGAAAGGAGTATTATATTAAAAATAGTTTTGATGTGACAGCTGTGCTTTACCATTACTGACAGTGCCATATTTTAGAGTTGAACATATGTATTTGTGGGCATCTGAGGGAATACTACCTCGCATATTTCGAACTGAAAGAACTAATGCAAAAGTTTGCTTTGTAACATAAACAAAAAAAAAAAAAAAACACAAAACTGTAAGATTCCTAACAATCGGAATCTGCAGTGTGTCCACAGATCCCCATATAGGGGGTAACCCTTGTATGTATACACAAAAAAAACTTTAGACTGAAGGTGATCTCCAGCAAAAACAGCTACGAGAACACCACAAAAAATAGGGGGTCTTTGGGTATGCACACACAAAACTGTAGCTCCCGTGATTAATAGTCAAAGAAAGATCAGATCCAAAAAGGCAGAAGTTTAAGGAACTGTTACAACAAAGACGGAGGATTAGGGACCAATGATTCAAAGGCCGAAGCTTGAGAACCCGTTCCCTACTGGCAGAGGCTTGGCCTATTTCTCAAAGACTAAAGCTACATTATTCAAAGACACAAGCTCAAGGACAGTTTATTTAAAGACAGAGGAATAAGGACTGAAACAGCTCCAGCGAAGCACCAGCTCGTGGACAGATGAAGAAAGTGATATTCATATTCAAAAAAATTGGGCAAACAGCCAGTAGGTCTTGAGTCAGTAAATGGACAGCCAGGAGAAGATATGCTTCTAAAGAGGATGAAAAAAGTGCAATAACCCGAGTGTTGAACAGACAGCGGATCCAGTAGGTTCAGTTTTTTTTATCCGTTTCTATCCACAATATGACAGCTTCCAGTGGTGCAAGGGATGTACAATTATTAAAAAAGGAGGGACTGGACGTCTGTAATTATGTGCAAGTGGGTTCCGACATTGATTCACCACTGGGAAGACACCAACCTACTATTGGGGCATGCAGGAATTTGGTGGGGAAGCCTACTAACCCTATCGTGCCCGGAAACGGCTTTGTCTTCCTGGCACTATAGGATCCTTTTAAAAACTTTGGAATAAAGGGCAGATGAAAGAAGTCTCCGTGCAGTTTCTAATTAAATAGTGCTTCTTTCGCAAGAGCCTTCACACTGCGAGACTGCTCTTCGTATGCATGTTTATACAGCTGCGCAACCTGCAGTGCACGCAGTATTCTTGGTAGATGCATAAGGAACCACCATGCAACCAAGTTAATGTAGCATTCATTCCCATATAATAAACTCACTAGAAAGTCTATAATTGAAAGAAGTCAGAATCTACCAGGCACTCTTAAATAATGGACACCTTGAATGAGGCACCCAAGGGTTCCATTCTCCTAATGTCAATGTGAACTAGGTGTCCGATTTTTAAAACGTGTTGTGATTTTTCCCGTGGGGAAGAGTAAAGGATTTCTTTGTGGTGTATTCTACAAAAGAAGTAACGTCTATTTAAATCGACACTATAAGCACCAAAACAACTTAATGAAGTAGTTTCAGTATATAGATCATACTCATGCAGTCTAACTGCCCAGTTTTCTGCAACTGCCGCGTTAAAATGTTTTGTTTATACAGACCTAGCCACACCTCCCTTGGCTATGACTTATACAGCCTTCCTATATACTTCCTGTATAGAGACATCTAATATTAAACTTCCTTCATTGCAAAGTCTATTTAATTAGGAATTTCTTATCTATATGAATTGCCTGGTAGATTTTGCAGGTGCCCCCTTGGTGTGATTAAAGTTCAATTAAAATCAGACCATTTTTCCATGGAGGTTTTGTGAGTCACAGGCAGGGGAGGTGTGGCGATGGCTTTATAAATAGAAACAAAAGTGATCTTAACTCCTTAATGGCAGAGAATTGGGCAGTGATATTGCAGGGGCATGATGTATATATAAAAAAAAACTTCATTAAGGTGTTTTGGTGCTTACGCACAGAGTACCCTCAACAATCTTAACAACATAACAGGATTATTCACTAAATGAGGATTGTCAAGAATAGACACTAGACTTTCCAATATTTGCGCACAAGGGTAACGATTACTTATCTACTGTATAAAGTTCTATTTAAAAACAGTCCCAAAGGTTAGGCATGAGCATCAACACATATAGGACCATAGTTCCTTTGACTGCAAAATACACAGCCGAAACAAATTTTTTTTTTTTTTTTTAACCACTCGTCTAACGATATGGAAGATTTAAAGAAACACTATAGTCACCAGAACAACTACAGCTTAATGTAGTAATTCTGGTGTCTACTGTCCCAGCAGGCTTTTTAATGTAAACACTGCCTTTTCAGAGAAAAGGCAGTGTTTATATGGCTTGCTAGTTACACCTTTAGTGGCATTCACTCAGACAGGCTCTAGAGGTGCTTCCTGAATCAGTGCTGCACTGGGCAGCACCTATGTTCAGCGTGTCTACGCCCTTCATGGAGGCGATGAACATTTCCCATAGAGATGCACTTATTCAATGCAATAAGGAAATACTGATTGGTGCAGCATGTGCAATAGCCTTTCAATGCTTTCCTATAGGCAAGAATTGGATTGGATGAGATCATTAGGATTGATGATCTCAGCCATGGAGACAGAGCGAGGGACCTAAGTATTTAAACACTATAGTGTCAGGAATACGTGTTTGTGTTCCTGACACTGTAGTGTTCCTTTAAATACCCGAAGCACAATGCAGAAATATTCCACTCTGCTATTGTCTCTTACTATGCATGTGGCATCAGGCCAGGGTAAACCAGTCTCTCATTCAGCCACAGGGAGTGAGGAAGATTGGTATCTGTTGTGTAAACACAATGATTATAAAAAATGAAAATGGATGTATGCACATAAAGCACTCAGAGTGTACAAAACAAATACCATTTGCCTATATGGAATGCATTGCTTATTAATGAAGACATTTTATCATTAGATGATATTGTAGGGGGTTTAAGGTCAAATCATTATAATATAAAGGGACAATCCTTGGTCTTTAACCCCTTAAGGACCAAACTTATGGAATAAAAGTGGATCATGACATGTCATACATGTGTGACATGTCCTTAAAACCATATTTTAAAGGGACAGCATTAGCCAAAAATACCATCCTATAATAATTCATCTAAATACACACTAAAGCAAATACTTTCATTAGAATATTCCCAGCGTCTAATACAGCGTAATTGCATTGGGGAAGGAAATGTTGAATTTGATTAGCATCTCCTGACCAGTGGGAACAAACTTAAAACAGCATAGAGAGCCACAAACCTGGGGATTAAAGGGACACTACAGACCCCTAAAGCAGTTTAACTCGCTGAATACTTTTTTTTCCATTTTACAAAAAGCACACCTTTGTAAGTTAACCTTGCTATAACCCCCCCCCCACACACACACACACACACTTGGCTGTCAATCAGACAGCAGGTCCTGTTACTTCCTGGTTTATTTAGCTCAATGGAGCGAAGCCCAGGAGGCATCAATTTTCCAGAGCACATAGACTGAAAAGAGTTCTCTTTGAGCTGCATTGGGAAGTCTGTGATTGGACAGACATAGAAAGTCTGGGCTGAGTAAGTAGGCATGTGCTTGCAAAACCTGCAGACAAGACCTGCGTCTGTTGCAAGATATCAATTAAAATTATATATATATATATATATATATATATATATATATACATATATACATACATATACACACACACACACACACACACACACGCATATACACACACACAAAATTAAATGAATGCAAGTTTTCATTGGTAGTATACTATTAAACAGTGAATTCCATTTTTATTTTTGTATTTGGGCAGTGGAGTGTCCCTTTAAAAAACGCTAATTATATATTTTATCAGTGTATAACCTTTTTAGTAACAGATTCACAGTTACTATAGGTTAGAAAAATGCAACGCACAGTGCTCTAACACCCGAAAGGTTAAGAGCCAGCGTTTCACCTCCCATGTTAAACAATTATGATTGCTGTTCTTAAAATCCCTCACCACCAAACAAGCTGTTCATTCAAATCACTTCAATCCTCTTTACTGTTTTTTTTTTCCCCTCTTACTAAGTTAACCCTGCCAGTGCTGTGCATGTCACTGACAGACGATTAGCAGAGAATAACGCAACATAGTAGGCTTCAAACCCCGCAATATAAATCTGCCAACAAATGCGCTACACTTACTGCAATCTAACATTTTACACAAAGGGAGAAAAATATTACCTTTCTGGGAAGGAGTCTTCAACTGACCATGAGAAAACCCCAGGATTAGAAGGGTATAAATGAACCACCGTGAGAAAACTAAGGCAATCCTGGTGAAAAGGATCTTCGAAAAGTTCACTTTTCCAATTTTACCTAGACTTGCTCTTGACCAAAAAGCATCTTACATATTAAATTAATTCTTGGCATTACCCACCTAGTGTTACTTGAATATGTATGGTTTTCCAGTTCATAATAGGTCAATTTAAGACTTGGTGTGTTTTATTTATAAAGCACCGTTTATGTACTAGGGAGCTATACAAGGGGTTAAATGAATACACTGGATTTAGGTCAATGCAGATGATGCCGATGGATGTTGTTTGACTATAAATATATTTATTATTATATGTATTTATATGTTGATCTGTCTGAGGTTTCAGCGTGTGGTTTATCTCGCTGTTCTAGCCTGTTCCTTATTGTACAAACAACCTCGAATAAACTCCTTGCAAAACCTTCACTTGTTGAGCTATCTTCCCTTGGGTATTTACGCCCACTGTGTGTAGCTCAGCGCCACGTTCCAGCTACCAATTATTCTGTGCCCAACATGGTAAAACAGGCAGCTAAAAATGCCCAATACCCTACAACCAAGGTTAGCAGTACAGTATTTATCTTGCTAGTTAAGGCAAGTTATATTATTACCCAACACCGCAAACATTGAAAAATAGTAAATATTGGCAGTAATAATATAACCCAAGAACCATAATCAAAGTATTACGTTTTGCTTAGAAAGATTAATCTGGAAAAATCTATCACTCAAGAGCTCCAACATATTCTGGAGTGCAGTACTACCCTCCTATAAGCACCAACATATTCTAGAGCGCAGTATTACTCACTCATGATCAACACAATATATTCTGGAGTACTGTACTACTCACTTGTGAGCACTAAAATGTTCTGGAGAACTGTACCGTTCCCTAGTGAGCAACAACATAATCTGAAACCCTGTACTACTCACTAGTGATGGCTAAATATGACTTTATGGGCATTAAAACATTTTTTGGACTGGTCGAGCCATTAATATATTTATTGGTGCGTATGGACACAACAGGCCATATTAACTTGGTCAGCTAAAATATACTATAGAGGATTAAATTGTAAGTTAAAAAATTCACGCCCCACCTGCGAGGTATCATACAGACTCCAGTACCAGTGCAGAACAAACTATTGTATGCATCAAATATTTATTGTTCTAAAGAGCTCTGAACAGTCCTCTATAAAACCATAACAGACGTATAAACTGATTAAATATGCTAAATGCTGCATTGGCTTCCTAAAAATAATTCAGTAAGTTAATAAAATATACATGACGAATATTTTTTATTTTGGCAAATTGCATATATATATTTTTTAATTTTTTTGTTTTGTTTTGTTTTTACAGGAGGCAGGCCACGCATTGTCAGGAGGCAGGGCACAGTTTGTAGGGTGGGTAAGGAATATGCTTTTCAAAAAAAAAAAAGGTCTTACCAGTGTTTGATCGGATATTTTGTCTCAAGAAGACACCGCTGGAGAGATGCTGAAGCCCAAAGTTTTTGGCAATCCTCTGGCAAACCGTCCCTTTGCCAGATCCTGGAGGACCAAGAATGACAGCTCGCAAAAGTTTGGAAGCCATGGAGGTGAACACAAGCCTAAAAAAACTGAGCTGTTTTAAGGATCTGAAAGGCAACCAATGGGAAGTAGCATTTGGTTACAGCCTCTTACAGTGTTCCAGCCCATTTTAGTATGCCAAGAAGAAATTTAATGAGATTAACCACTTGAGGTCCCCAATAAAATTTATATTTAACCATTTGAGAGTGAGATGAATAAGCAACATGTCGCCAGGATCAGCAGAGCTCACCAATTAAAATCCACAAATAATAAAAATTAAAATAAGTAATATGTGTTATTGATAGAATTTAAAAATATGCACTTAGCTCTTACAGGATTTTAAACATTCTTGCGAAATATAAAAAACGTTGGCTATATTTTATTTTTATTTAACATATGAATTGCCACGGTCAGATTTTAACTAATTTAGTGTATAGACTCTCTTTCATACTTCAATTCTGACTGTCATTGGTGGACTGGGCATCAATGGTATTTAACCCAATAATGGACCTTGACTGAGGCATTTCATCTTTAAATATATTGAAAATCCAACAAGTAGCGGTAAAACTGGCACCGTAGGGCTTAACAAATCCTGCAATTAAACAAACTACATGATGTTTAGTTTTTTTTAAAGAATATTAGGTCATTAATAATGCTTTGTTTGCTGTAACAACAACACATGTAACAGGTAAACAAATTAAAACACTGTCACAATCTACAACAAATCTAGTATTCCTGTCAAAACAAGAATAAATGGCATATTTTAATATATTTCTGTGATGCACTTTTTCTTGTTAAACTGTTTTCTTTGTAGTTATTTATTCTGATGTTTCTACAGGTTTAACCCCCTGGGTGCCACACAGTTGCAATGCAATGCTCTCCTGTCTGGTACTCAAAGGGTTAAGATAAGAACCAATATCATTTGTGGATTATTTTTTTATTATTATTTATTTAAAAAATATATATTTTTTTTTTGGGGGGGGGAAGTCCCCAACTTACCTCCTCCTGGAACTCAATAGCTGTGTGAAATGCTCATGATCCTGCACATGTACCCCAGTCCAGTTTGGGAGCCTCCCCCAGAGCTGTGCCTTTAAGGGAGAGAGGTGTCTGAGAGCTCAGGAGGAGAGGGGGAGCCCAGCAGCCCTAAACCCTGCGATTCGACGGTGAGCACAGCTAGCTCCCTCTCACATCAACAGCAAAGAATGCTGTTCAATCGTTTAGGGCAGGGAGCTGCAAGGCATGCCGGGAAATGTAGTCTTACAGCCAACAGGCCAACCTGCCTTTAGCATTGCAAAGGACTACAACTCCCAGAAACACATCTGATCCATCTGCCTCTCAACAGCTGTAACTGAGATAATGTTTAATTTGGCAGTCCAGCTGCTGTGGCATGAAACTCCCATCAGTCTCAGTCAGCCACTTGTCTTTTATTCAAGTCCCAGGGTCTGCCTTTTATTTCCTGACACTCCTTGCAGGGTACACACAAACACAGATTGTTTATTAGGAGAACAATGTTGATTCCTGACTGTGATGGGAGTTGAAGTCCAGACATCCATAGCAGTTACTCTGTGAAGCAGTATAACTGGGGCACACAGATAAAATGTACATTCCTGCATAGGGATCACAAAGGGATCTGTTGATTAAATTGGAAATTGCAGAGAATTTACCCTGGAATTGGGCCAAATAACCGAGCTGACATTCATTTTGTTTTCTAATTTGACTATTTCGGCTTAACATTTGCTCAACAATACTTTACAGTTCTTGGCTAGCAAATTAAATTCGCAAAACCGCCTATTATGTCAGTGGTCCTATTTTGCCTAAAACTATTTGCCCCTTTACTTGGATCCCCGCCGGGCTACTATGGTCCCTGGTGGTCCAGTGAATGGCATGCGGCTTCTGCAGAACCACATTCATCACCATAAATTGGCTGAGAGCATCAGCTGAACAATCTAACCCAGTGACTTACAGTCTATGCAACAAAAGTTGCCCAGAAATGACATTAGCCAGCCCGGAACTCTGACGGAGGTGGAGGTTAAACTCTGTATGTGCAGCGTATCAAAGTGAAATGTTGCTTATTCAGGCTCCAGGCACAATGACCACTGAAATGATCATGTTTTTTTGAGTACTCCTTTAAATTTGAAATTCATTTTGGATTCACTTTGAATTCTCACTTTCGTAAATAATCCTAATGGTGTCTTTCTCAAGCCAGCACGTACAAAGAGACTTGCCAGGAACGTTCTGCAGGTCCGCGAGGCTGGGCAGTGAAAATGGGCAGGCGTATCCGTGACACAATTAGCATCACTGATTATGTGTCCAGGGGTCATCTCATCCCAGCTGATGCATACCGGGATAATATGTTTCCGGGCAGATATTAAATGTCCTGTTTTTGTGTAATCATTCTTGCGCTTGCCGCAATCCTCCCAGCGCTGGGAGACACTCAGGGGGTAGTGCAAGCAGGGGAAGGCCTGTACCGGTGTACTGGGATATTACCTGGGGTATTACAGTACAGTATGTAGGGCTATGGTGTGTATTTATGGTGTAGTGGTATTTGCAAGTAGCTGCAGAGAGACTGGTGTCAATGGAGTCACAGTAGTCGATCACTCAGGCAGGCCCAGATCTTTGAGAATACTCTGCTATGCTGTGCAAATCAGTCTCCATCTGTCAAACACATATATTGTTTGTACAGTTTGAGTCGGACCAGCCTCATAGAGATCAATGGGTTTTGTGTGCAACAAAGGCCATTTTCTTACAAGTGCCCCTCCAAGGCCAATAATTGTCAGCCCCCCAAGACCCCCCCCCACACACACACACACAATGAAACTGTGTGATTTGATGAGTCTGTACAAAATATTAAGAAATGAAGTGTGGAGGGAAATAGGGACGGGGGTAAAGGGGACAAATGGGAAGTAGAGATCCAATCACTAGAGATAAAAGCGGGGGGAGAGGGGGGGGGGGGAGATATACCGGAACCCTAATATACACAAAAAAAGAAAGGCCACAATAAGGTAGACATTCAGACTTATTTTTGTAGCTCTTTGATAAAGTAATTTGTTCTATTTCATATTTTATAAACAGATAATTACATGGTTAATCAATTGAATCATACAGTGTGTTCAGCACATTCCACTAACACACATTGAGTAAATAATTACTGTACTTATAAACTCAATGTGTTTTTGCTTCTGGCGTCTCCTAGTGGCCCATACTGAATGTGCTGGCTGGGGGAAAAAAAGCTTACTTGATAAAAGGGAATCTGTTACGTGTCTCTCCAAAATGACACCTTTGAATAAAGCCATAAAAATCACCTATAACTTCGCTTTTTTTGTGTGAGACTCTATTTTCTTTTAAATGCATATTAAAGGTTTAGTAAATAACATCACATTCCAGTTTCAGGACACATATTCCATTGAGTTGAACATACACGGAGGTACTATATACAGTTCTGTGGATATCTACATTTCAATTTCTTTTTCAAACATCACAATTTTTTTTAGTAAATACGATAACTCACCGTAAGGGCGGGGGGGAGTGGGGAGACGGGGGCGGGGGGTAGTGGGGAGAGGGGGGCGGGGGGTAGTGGGGAGAGGAGGGCAGATCCTAGCGGTGAGCCAGAGCAGTCGCACTTTATTTGAGCTCCTGAACCACAAACCTAAATAAACTGTTTTTAGGTGGGATTCTGCAACTACCTCGGCTAAAATCACCTAGCCGGCCAGAGGCACCATGGGCCACAAACACAAAAAAAACGAAGGCCGACAAAAGTCCACCAGGACGGAACATAGGTGAACTGTTCCGAAGATCACAGCATACCGCATGGGAAAACATGGCGTCCCTTGGAGAAGGATCCTCATACTCCTCTGAGTACTTTTTCTTCAATCCAGGAGAGGGGGCCTCAATAAATAAATAAAAAGACGGAAACTAACCCTCCCGCAACTGAGTACCGGGAACCTGTCACTGCAGCTCAACTTCGAGCAATGCTTGCCGAGCTCTTCACAAACATAGCGGGGGACATGGCTCGCTTCCAGAGAGCCGTGGAAAGAGCAGCAACTCAGATCACTCGACTTGAAGCCGTACAGAGCCTTCATGATACTAGTATTACGGCTGTTGAACGTGGAATAGAGTAACTGCAACGGCGACATCAACAGGTTGACAATAAAATAGATGCCTTGGAGGATCACAGACGGCGGTACGATCTGAAGATCAGGGGAATTCTGGAGTCAGTGACTACGGAGGACTTACCTAATTTTATTCGGAGATTTCTTGCTGCTTTTCTCCCCCCTAAACACGCCAAAGCAGTTAAATTAGACGGCATTTTTCGCCTACCAAAACCGGCAGGCGCACCATCCTCAGCAACGCCAGACCTAATCCTCAGGCTCCAGTCCGTGCAGTACAAGGCACTACTTCAGGTGGCGGTGTAGTAGATGATTTACTGCAAACCAATTAGTTTGAATGACTATCTGTTCCTGTCCAAATTAAGATAATAAAGTTGCGTGCACGCAGAAGTAAATTCACACTGAGACACAGGGTTCAGGTTAATGAAAGAACTTCGGAGAAGTTTAATGGCTTCTGTTTAAAAAGCAGGCTCGCAGGCCCTTTTAAAGGCATTATTACATCATTGAAGAAAATCAAGATATAGACAAATAGACATTGTTAATTGGCTTAGGTGCTAAGTAGTTAGTAAAATGCCCTCCCTACGGGGTGTACCATCTTAGGTCACTATCCTCGTCATGATTGTCTCCTCCAGGTTTTAGCGCCATTTTGTTAACATGAGGAGCTCACTCGACGGGAGGGGCCTTTTGGCAGCTATCCATTTAGAGTGTAGCCTGGCACTGTTAGTTTCTCAAGGTTAGGTTTCAAGGCTTTTAGTAAATACACATTTTATCAAAGCTATTTCTTGCTGACATGCAAATTCTATGTTCTATAGACAAAGCTTTCTTGTAAAACTATGGGGGCCTCTTAGAGGTATAGCAAGAGGATTTAAAGGGGCCTTACAGACTTATAGAGGCCTAATAATTCTACAACAGCGGTACGAAGAAAAACCCAGATTTTATTTTAGGAAGCCTCGCTATTGATCTTCCCGGATCTCACCAGAAAAACACTATCCTGGCATCGGTCCCTGAGACCCCTACTGCAACAACTACGGGACAGAGACATTCCTTACCTGTAGGGTTTACTACGAGCACTCCTGTACACCATCCGGGGTGCAACCCATAGAGCCAGAACTTACCAGGCACTGGAAGAACACATGAGCAAACTGGGCCTGCTGCAGGTGGAGAAGACCAGCAAGACAGGCCTGTCTCACTTAGACCCAGCAAAGATCCCAGAATTTGCACCTCAATCAACACGAACCCTCCCCAACCCACCAGCACTGTGACATAGCTGTAAACGGAGACTTGCAGGGATAGCCAATCCCTAGCCACAAGGGTCTCTGCATGCCTAGAGACACCCACAATTTCCACTGAACAGCTTAATATCGCTCATGCTGTTATAACTGTTTTCTTTCTCTTTTGTTTTACATTTTGATTAATTCGCCTCATGGTACTTAACCTTTATCACACCTCTATGACCTAAATGATCAAGACACTCTGGGGACACTTCACAGAATTAAACTTCACTCATATCAGTTGCCTGCTCCTGCGGGCATTTGGCTTGGTTCGTTTACAGCCAAGATATAATTGCACTATTAGAGGCACCACGCTATCCCCCCCCCCCTATCTAGAAACGCGGAGTAGCCACCACTAATCCCACAACACGGGAGGTCCAACTCCTTGGGGAGGTCTACTCACAGTAGGGCTCCAGCTTGTAGCACATTCTACCCAAGCCCAGGGGGAAAACACTTTTTGTGAATGTATTATGGAACTTCTCTTAACATTATAATAATAAAAACGAATTCCATATTGTTCTCAAACCAAGCACGCACCACACTCTCTGTTGTATATATGCACACAAGTCTAATGTGATGACAACAACTTTCTATTGTCTAAATCTGTGATGAATTGTTCTCTTGAATTTGATGTAACCCCAAGTTGAATGACACAAAATAAAGAATAATAATAAAAAATTTAAAAAAACGATAACTCACCATGGGCGGCCAATGCTAAACTGAGGGCATCTCTTGCGGCCCAAGCTAACATCCCCTATTAGACCAGAGGATCGGCTGGATATGGAGGGGCAGCGTGATAAAACTACGGTTTTAAACCATTCTAAATCATGAAACAGTTTGAAACCGTTACAGTGAAGTAAGACAAAATTCATTGAGATGAAGTAGTTATGGGGTGGAATGTTAATAAATGCTTTATTTTTTAAATAAAATAATTTATTAACAATATTTTGCTTGTCTCAGAATTTCACAACAGATTACTTTTTTTTACGATTTCAGACGCTCCTCTCTACAAAGGTGACAATCATTAGCTCAAAACATTCTGAGAAGGGCATGCCAAAATCCCTTTTAGTTGTGAAAGAGTGGTCTCAGTACAAGCTTACGTTGGCATCACAGTTGTTCCTGCAAAACATTGGCCTTACCTTCATCTTCTACATATTCACCTAGGGCTACCCAAATATATTGCCTTGTTTTTTTCCTCAACCAGTGGGCTGAATTATATGAACTGTAAAATGTAAATTTTTCTTTGTCTATGAGTCTTTTAGGAATTATAGTTATAAAGTACAAAAATTACTATTTTGTTTTTTGTTTTTTTCGATCTATTCCTCCTTCCATGTGCCCCAATCATGCTGTTCGCCAGTCGGTAAACACCTGCTACAGCCAGTGTAGACTCCTATAATTAAAGCTTTGCCAGTATTATGGCTGTAAGATCATTATGTGAGATGTAGTCCACAACATCTGGAGTTCTGAATGTTGCCTACCCCAGGACTCGACCAAAGAAACCCAACTCTTACTGAAATTAGTGTAGACTGGGATCAGGCAAAGGCAACCTTCGGCACTCCGGATGTTTTGGACTACACCTCCCATGATGCTTTGCCAGCATTATGAGTGTAAGAGAATTATGGGGAATGTAGTCCACTACATCTGGAGTGCCGAAGGTTGCCTAGGTGCTGGACCTAGTCTATAATAATTTCAGTAAGAGTTGGTTTATTTTTGTCTAGTCCTGGAGTAGGCAACATTCAGAACTCCAGATGATGTGGACTACATCTCACATAATGATCTTACAGCCATAATACTGGGTAAGCATCATGGGAGATATAGTTCACAACATCTGGATTGTCTACGGTTGCCTACCCCTAATCTACATTCTCTGGAACTTATAATGCAATTAATTGTGGCAAGATTGAAAGCAATAAGGTCTATACCTATCAATGTTTCTGTTGTCTCTTTCTTTGCCAGTGCGTTAACCTGTGCATGTGTGTGTGTGTATGTGTAAGTGTGTATCTGTGCATGTGTGTGTGTATGTGTAAGTGTTTAACTGTGCATGTGTTTATGACCATGTGTGTCAGTGTGTGTACCTGTGCACGTGTGTCAATCTGTGTGTGTCAGTCTGTATGTCTAAGATTGTATCTGTGTGTTTATGTGTCTGTGTGCATCCACGTGTGGCAGAGTATATGTGTGGTTCTGTGTGTGGCAATGTGCATCTGTATGTGTGCGTGACAATTTATCTGCATATGTGAACATTTTCTTGCATGCATATACCAACATCACACACAAACATACCCCTGTATTCAAACGCTAACACTACACACAACAGAACCCCTGCATTCAAACATTAAAGGACCACTATAGGCACCCAGACCACTTCAGCTTAATGAAGTGGTCTGGGTGCCAGGCCCATCTAGGTTTAACCCTTTTTGCTGTAAACATAGCAGTTTCAGAGAAACTTCTATGTTTACAAATGGGTTAATCCAGCCACTAGTGGCTGTCTCATTGACAGCCGCTAGGGGCGCTGTCAATGCTTTCTTAGGGACTGGCTGAATGCGCGCGCGGCTCTTGCCGCTCATGCGCATTCAGCCGATGACGGCGAAAAGGAGGAGGAGAGATCTCCGCACCGAGGGAGCCCGGCGCTGGAAAAAGGTAAGGGATTAACCACTTCCATTCCCTAGAGCCCGGCGGGAGGGGGACCCAGAGGGTGGGGGGGGACCTAGAGACTTTATAGTGCCAGGAAATATGTTTTCCTAGCACTATAGTGGTCCTTTAATGCTACCAAAAACACACCTCTACATTCAAACGTCAACATTAGTAGAAACACACCATTGCATTTAAACACCAGCATTGTACGCAAAAACAGCCTTGCGTGCAAACACCAACACTATATACAAACAGTCTCCTCCATTTAATTATTAACACCCTATGCTCTACGGGGGGCAAAAATGTTTTATTTGACCTGTTATGCCTGTTACAACTTTAACAAAGTCTATATATTGTGTAGCAGATTTGCTAGCGAATGTATAGATTGGGAGGGAAAAAAACGATTTAAAAATAGGTCTTTCTCCCACCTTTCAGTCAATGTATTGGCATAGAGTTTATGCCAACGAATTGATTGACAAGGTAGAGCAAAAGAGACCTTCCACTGGCAGTCCTGCTCTCCACACATAACAACCATGGCAGACGGAGCAAAGTACAGACCAGAGGTGGGTGTTACAGAACAGTAACGCCCACAAAGTTGAGCCCATGGCACTACTGGATCGGAGGTAAGGTGAGTATATCATATCCATTGTAATATGGTTCAAGGAGTCTTCGATTGCAGACCCTTCAGTTTTAGTCATACCATTTTTGAAAAATGAACAGGGCTCTCCCAGCACCAAAGGTGCGTTTTTCTTTACCTCACCCAAAAAATCTTTGTGTCATAAACAATACAGCTGTAGTAGTTATGGTGTTTAGCAATGAGCTGCCTGGATTGAATACAGTATATTACGATATTTGCAGTGTCATATTAATTATTATGATGCTCATCGAGATTGTGTCATCCTCCAGTCATCCTATTCCAGACTCTATTCACGCGGACATTAATGGCAAAATTATGTTATAAGATATTTATTAGCAACAAGACGCCATTTAAGAAACAGCATGTTCTAAGCTGCCCATTAATAAATAAAGAGTCTAAGACAAAGAACCCAGCTCAATTGTTCTGGGCAATAAAAACCTTCTGTGGAATGATTTGAAAAGTGCAGCCATAGCACTGTTGTGTTACAAGGGAATATGTCCCGAGATCAATAGAATAATTTAACCACTTTTATATCTTTAAGTAGTATCCTACTTTGAAATCCAAATTCCTATTTTTCCTACCCTAGTGTACGTCTTTCCTAAGTGTTCGCAGAGTGCCACAATAATAAAACTCACAATAAATTGTATGAGTCTGTCTCAATGTTACACAGTAATACAAGTTACAGTTTAAGTGTCCAGTGTGTGTACTTGTGTGCATTCTAGAATTTCACAAAAAGTAAAGGGGCAGCAATAGGGAAAGTCTACAGGGTGAGGGAATAAATAAACGAAAGTTAGCCACAATAAAAATATATTTATCCTTAAAGGAGTCTGATATTAAAACACACCTCCATTTTTAATGGCATAAAAAAATTATATAAAAAACCTGATGCAAAAAATAATGAATAGATAAATATTTACCTTTTAAATACTGCTGTGTTATACTGCTGTGTTTGCTAAGTAAGTAGCAGGCAGATCCCCAGCTCCCATCCCACAGGAAGAGGCTCCACCAATCAAGACTGATTTTGTCCCATACGCCTCTTTCCAGCAGAATTTATGGGATGGATAATTTTTTTTAATTTTATTATTTGTATTGATTTTATTATATTTTAATACTGTGTCAGTAAAAGAAGTACAACTCCCTCCCCCAACCAAGAGAAAGAGACAGCTTGGATATGTAACCTACAGGGATAAGAGAAATACAGAGCTCTCCTTGAACTGGTTCCAAATTCTATGATATTTTAATATTGTTCTGTGGGCGGCATGTGCCATATAATTCAGTAGGAGCAGTGTATCCCCAATGTTATCTTCCTAGACAGTAGCAAATTTGCTGCAACAACTATATGATTAAAGAGTTTGTAGCTGTTTTTGTGATTCTAGGAAGAGACGATGATGTCAAAGTGGTAATATGGGAGAATATCATGTCTAACATTGTCACCAATGATCTACATCCCTAGTTTTCACAACAAAACATGAATGTAGGTGCTTTCCACCCCCTGTAGCACTCACATGAATCTGTAGCATGAATAGGAGCCAGTCACATCCCTCCCAAGTGACCCTTTTTAGAAGGGACAGTCCCTATTTTGAGGCCAAATCCCTCTGTCCCTCTTTTTTATGTTAATGTCGCTATTTTCTAGGAGCTCCATATTATTATTGTGTCTGAGTGTATAACAGAGCTCCACAGCAATAATACTCACAATAATGTGTCTTTAAACTACAATAAATGTTTTTAGAAATCAGTCGGTTTAATAAGTTAAATGTTGTTCTAAATTACATTTTATATGCATCATACACTATATATCTGTAGGTTGGGACCCCATGAGGGAGATGCCAGTGAAATCTTTGTGAAATAAATACCAACAAACAGTAACCATGTGCCTGTTCAGAGGGAATAACGCAGGTAGATTGAACAAGTTCGGTCCCTTGGTAGAATATAGGGAATATGTTGTTCCCATATTAGAAAAAGAGGATGAGGTTGCATCCCCACTGAGAACCATGTTCAAGTACTCCACCCCTCCCTATCAAAGTATTCTCTAGGGAATACCAGCTAGTGCATTGAAATGGTCCTTGAATGAGTGATCTATGGTCATGTATGTAGTTCTGAAAAATGTGGACACCTTACTTTCTAATGTTCGGAGGCCTCGATCCAGTCCATTCTAAACAAAGGGGACAGCTTGGTGTGGCACAATGACAGGGTCGGCTTGTCAACTGAGATCCAAACATGCAGAATGGTTTTAATGGCCACCGCCAGCACCATCTGATTAAACCAGGTGTGTCTGGGAAGATTCCAAAGATGGACAATTCCCAGGACAGCAGCACCAAAAAGTGCAGGGTGACCGCTAGGTATTCTCGCACTTCCCACCAAAACTCCATGATCCACAGTCAACCGCAAATGCAGTGCAGCAAGCCAGCTCCCTACTACCTGCTCTACAAGTAGCTTGAGAAGGTTGACAGCCTTATTCTGTATTGAACGCCAGGTGCTAGGTAGCCATGCAGTGCTATCCAGTGCTATTTTACCTGGAAGAAGTTTAAATAGTTTATTCGTAGCTGTGAGAACTTCATCAGTGGAAATGGTTGGGAGAGAAACTGTCCACTTATGGATACAGTTGTCCGAGAGGGAATGATCTAAGATTATGCGAATATGACAATAAGTAAACTTGTTGAGTATGGAACTCGGGATGGATTCCAAAGCAAGGCATCAAGGGAGTGAGTCTAGTCGTTATGTAAAAGTTTGGTAGAGACGAGTTGATGTAACTTTGGGTTTGTAGGTATGTGGACAAAGGTATGTGGAGTGATAGAAATGTATCCACTAATTGTGTAATGTTCAATATTTTCTGAGTGGAGGGGTCCTTACAGTCCCCAATGCAGGCCAGTGAGCCTAATTGACAGATTTTAAAAGGCTGGTTGGCCATGCCATGGTGGAAATGGTTGTCAGACAGTAACATGAGGAATCTAGAATGAGGGCATTGTAGGTTAAAGGGACTCTCCAGTGCCAGGAAAACAATCAGTTTTCCTGGCACTGCAGGTCCCCTCTCCCTCCCACCATCCATCCCCTTCAATGACTTACCTGAGACCCCCGCTGATGTCTCTCAGCGGTGGATTCGAGTTGCCGCCGCTCCTCCCCTTCATCATGTCAGCCGGCGGGGGAGTCTGATCTCATGCGCATTAGAGCTCTCCATAGGAAAGCATTGAAAATGCTTTTCAATGCTTTCCTATGGGGAATTGAGCGACACTGGAGGTCCTCACACAGCGACGCTCTAGCACAGAAAACCTGTGCAATGAAGCAGGAAGTGCCCTCTAGTGGCTGTCTAGTAGACAGCTATTAGAGGAGGAGTTAACCCTGCAAGGTAATTATTGCAGTTTATGGGTTAAGGGTAGTGGGAGTTGGCACCCAGACCACTCCAATGGGCAGAAGTGGTCTGGGTGCCTGGAGTGTCCCTTTAAGTTAATTAACTGTTGGAAAAAAAACTATGTTCTGGCCCTAGGTGATTTTAGTTACTTTTCTTATCTACTTTGTTACGTAAATGGGGTGATTTTTGGGATCCAAGACCATCCTTTGTGAGGACAATTAGAACCAGTTAGAGTAATAAATATTGTTGGTAATTCTGCATATTTAGTAGGTATACAAGTCTTTGTTCAATGCCTAGAACTCATTCTTCCATACTGATTTTTGGTTTTACTTTGGATGTCATATTGCAATATTAATAATAAGCAGATCAGCCCATAAACGGTTAACCTTTGTTTGGTCTGGCTTTATTTTATTCTCCACCTGGAACAAAACTATTATATAAAAAAACAAAAGGAATTCCAATGTTCCGTAAACCAATGATATGCCCTCCTTACAATTAATACAAGGTTTCCTTTTTTGGGGCTCACCCCAACTATTTTCTAACTCACAAAAGATTTTCAGTTTTTCAATAAGACATTACTGCAAGTTTGGAACCAGCCTGGTATAATAGTTATCAATCTATTTCTCACCAAACTGAATTTCTTGTTTAAAGGGACACTACAGGGAGTGCAGAATTATTAGGCAAATGAGTATTTTGACCACATCATCCTCTTTATGCATGTTGTCTTACTCCAAGCTGTATAGGCTCGAAAGCCTACTACCAATTAAGCATATTAGGTGATGTGCATCTCTGTAATGAGAAGGGGTGTGGTCTAATGACATCAACACCCTATATCAGGTGTGCATAATTATTAGGCAACTTCCTTTCCTTTGGCAAAATGGGTCAAAAGAAGGACTTGACAGGCTCAGAAAAGTCAAAAATAGTGAGATATCTTGCAGAGGGATGCAGCACTCTTAAAATTGCAAAGCTTCTGAAGCGTGATCATCGAACAATCAAGCGTTTCATTCAAAATAGTCAACAGGGTCGCAAGAAGCGTGTGGAAAAACCAAGGCGCAAAATAACTGCCCATGAACTGAGAAAAGTCAAGCGTGCAGCTGCCACGATGCCACTTGCCACCAGTTTGGCCATATTTCAGAGCTGCAACATCACTGGAGTGCCCAAAAGCACAAGGTGTGCAATACTCAGAGACATGGCCAAGGTAAGAAAGGCTGAAAGACGACCACCACTGAACAAGACACACAAGCTGAAACGTCAAGACTGGGCCAAGAAATATCTCAAGACTGATTTTTCTAAGGTTTTATGGACTGATGAAATGAGAGTGAGTCTTGATGGGCCAGATGGATGGGCCCGTGGCTGGATTGGTAAAGGGCAGAGAGCTCCAGTCCGACTCAGACGCCAGCAAGGTGGAGGTGGAGTACTGGTTTGGGCTGGTATCATCAAAGATGAGCTTGTGGGGCCTTTTCGGGTTGAGGATGGAGTCAAGCTCAACTCCCAGTCCTACTGCCAGTTCCTGGAAGACACCTTCTTCAAGCAGTGGTACAGGAAGAAGTCTGCATCCTTCAAGAAAAACATGATTTTCATGCAGGACAATGCTCCATCACACGCGTCCAAGTACTCCACAGCGTGGCTGGCAAGAAAGGGTATAAAAGAAGAAAATCTAATGACATGGCCTCCTTGTTCACCTGATCTGAACCCCATTGAGAACCTGTGGTCCATCATCAAATGTGAGATTTACAAGGAGGGAAAACAGTACACCTCTCTGAACAGTGTCTGGGAGGCTGTGGTTGCTGCTGCACGCAATGTTGATGGTGAACAGATCAAAACACTGACAGAATCCATGGATGGCAGGCTTTTGAGTGTCCTTGCAAAGAAAGGTGGCTATATTGGTCACTGATTTGTTTTTGTTTTGTTTTTGAATGTCAGAAATGTATATTTGTGAATGTTGAGATGTTATATTGGTTTCACTGGTAATAATAAATAATTGAAATGGGTATATATTTGTTTTTTGTTAAGTTGCCTAATAATTATGCACAGTAATAGTCACCTGCACACACAGATATCCCCCTAACATAGCTATAACTGAAAACAAACTAAAAACTATTTCCAAAAATATTCAGCTTTGATATTAATGAGTTTTTTGGGTTCATTGAGAACATGGTTGTTGTTCAATAATAAAATTAATCCTCAAAAATACAACTTGCCTAATAATTCTGCACTCCCTGTATGGTTTCCAAAACAACTTTAGCTTAATGATTTTTTTTTGCTGTTTTTGTGTATAGATAATGCCTCTGAAGTCTCACTGCTCAATTCTCTGCCATTTAGAAGTTAAATTAAATCACTTTGTTTCTATTTATGCAGCCCTAGCCACACCTCCCCTCGCTGTGACTGACACAGCCTGCATGAAAGAAATGGTCTTATTTTCAATCAGATGTTACTTTAAAAGTTAATATCTCCTGCTCTGTAAAGTAAACTTACATACATACTGCCGGGTCTAGCACGTTATTAACAGAGCAGGAGAAAATAAATTCTAAATTAAACAAACTGTGCAGTAAAGGTTTGATTCTTTTATGTTTACAATCTACGTTGATTGTGTACCTTTTCACCAGCCGCTATGCCTCTATTCGTCTTACTTTACTTAGCCAGATAGATGGAATTTAATGCTCTTTAAAAAGATCAAAGGTACTGATGGGAATGAGAGAGACTTTCAAAATGTTATAACTTTTTATTTTTTTGTGTACCTTTTTACCAGTCATTATGTCTCTAATAGTCTCACTGTCCTAGCCGATGCTCTAGCACTAATTTATGTTCTTAATATTTTAAAATTAAAAACAACAGAGCGTCATCATGAAATATATATTTATTGTCATCCTCTATAAATATCAACTATCATTTTGTATGGAATGTTCAATGCATTTGTAGTGTTTTTCTGTTTGACACTCTAAAATAAAATGTATTCTAAAAAATATATATATATTTGTTTTTTCCAAATTTTCCAATCAAAGTCAGGCAAACCAAACTGAAAGGAAAGACAAGGAGCTCAGTTTTAGAGAGATTGAGTTTCAGAAAGCGGGAGGATATCCAATCAGAGATGGAAGAAAGGGAAGCAGTGACACGTTGCAGGACGGCAGGGGAGCGGTCCGGGGAGGAGAGGTATATCTGGGTGTCATCAGCGTACAGGTGGTAGTGTAATCCAAATGAGGTAATAAGATTACCAAGAGAGGCAGTATAAAGAGAAAATAGAAGGGGACCAAGGACAGAGCCTTGGGAGACTCCAACCGAGACAGGCAGAGGGGAGGAGGTATCCTTGGAAAAGGAGACACTGAATGAGCGTTGGGAGGGATAGGAGGAAAACCAAGAGAGGACAGTGTCACAGAGACTGAGTGATTGAAGAGTTTGGAGAAGGAGAACATGGTCAACTGTGTCAAAGGCAGCAGAGAGGTCAAGAAGAATTAGTATGGAGTAGTGCCCTTTGGATTTAGCTGCGATTAGGTCGTTAGTGACTTTAATAAGAGCAGTCTCAGTAGAGTGGAGGGGGCGGAAGCCAGATTGAAGGGGGTCAAGAAGACAGTTAGATTTGAAGTAGTGAGACATACGGGTAAAGACAAGTCTTTCCAGAAGCGTTGAGGAAAAAAGGGAGCAGGGATATAGGACGATATTTAGAGGGGGAGAACAGGTCGAGAGATGTTTTTTTCAGGATAGGTACTACAGTGGCATGCTTAAGGGCAGCAGGGACAACACCAGAAGAGAGAGCAGTTGAAGATGTGTGTTAGGGAAGGCACAAGACAGGGGGAGAGAGATCTGATAAGGTGAGATGGGACAAGATCAAGTGGGCAAGTGGTGGGGCAAGAGGAAAGGAGAAGCGCAGCCACCTCGTTAGAACATTATCCAATTTTTGGCAAGACCTCTTTTACCTATTGTTCCCCTATGTCAAACCTGTTTTGTTAGAGTTGTTTGTCTATTGTACAGAATTAAAAGATTGCAATTGAAGGAGATAAGGGAGGTAACAAACATACTCATATCAATGTCTAAGTTAAAATAGACAATTTGGAAACATTCTCCATATAAGCTATAATGAAATCTTGGTTATTTTTTCCTGCATTTTGCCATTTATTTTTTAATTCTCTACAATTCGGTGTTTAATCAGTAAAACCACGTTGACATCCCAAAAATTCACACTTTAGTGAGTAACTTTAACATTCCTTTATTTTACTAACTTGATATTCATTTCATGGTTTATTTGGAATATATCTGTTATAATAAAAAATAATCTCATCCTAAATATTTTCTCAGAGGCCATCGATACATGATGCAATGCACCCTTGAACAAATCACATCACCCTCAGTCAGTAGGCTGTTAGGAGGAGAATTACAAATCTGCTGTAGGTAATAGTATTTCCTGGCACTGCCACCCACTCTTGGCACTCAGCTCATGTGAGGTTTGTTAGTGATGGGAGTTATATTCTGAGGTAGCAGAGACCCCTGGCACTGCCACCCACTCCTGGCACACAGCTCATGTGAGGTTTGTGAGTGATGGGAGTTATATTCTGAGGTAGCAGAGACCCCTGGCACTGCCACCCACTCCTGGTACTCAGCTCATGTGAGGTTTGTTAGTGATGGGAGTTATATTCTGAGGTAGCAGAGACCCCTGGCACTTCCACCCACTCCTGGTACTCAGCTCATGTGAGGTTTGTGGATGATGGGAGTTATATTCTGAGGTAGCAGGGATCCCTGGCACTCAGCTCATGTGAGGTTTGTGGATGATGGGAGTTATATTCTAAGGTAGCAGAGACCCCTGGCAATGCCACCCACTCTTGGCACCCAGCTCATGTGAGGTTTGTTGTGAGTGATGAGAGTTATACTCTGAGGTAGCAGGGATCCCTGGCACTGCCACCCACTCCTGGCACACAGCTCATGTGAGGTTTGTGAGTGATGAGAGTTATACTCTGAGGTAGCAGAGATCCCTGGCACTGCCACCCACTCCTGGCACCCAGCTCATGTGAGGTTTGTGAGTGATGAGGATTATACTCTGAGGTAGCAGAGATCCCTGGCACTGCCACCCACTCCTGGCACCCAGCTCATGTGAGGTTTGTGAGTGATGGGAGTTATATTCTGAGGTAGCAGGGATCCCTGGCACTGCCACCCACTCCTGGCACTCAGCTCATGTGAGGTTTGTTTGTTTTTCTCCCTGCTGGTCACGAGGCCGAGTATTTTATTTCTATCACATGGCAGAATTTAATAAAACAAAAAATGGCGACAGTCACGTTGTTGCTGCTGCGTCACCAGATTAAATGGCAGCGAACAGGGGAGCTACGGGCTGCAGTAGACATGAGGCCTTCCATGAGAGGTGGGGGCACCCCAGCAACCTGCAGGCAGGAAGCTGAGTAGCTGTGTGCGTAGGTAAGTGAGCTGAGTGTGTGTGTTATACTGGGAGGAGGTGGGCACAGTGTGTGTGTTATACTGGGAGGAGGTGGGCACAGTGTGTGTGTTATACTGGGAGAAGGTGGGCACAGTGTGTGTTATACTGGGAGAAGGTGGCGACAGTGTGTGTTATACTGGGAGAAGGTGGCGACAGTGTGTGTTATACTGGGAGAAGGTGGGCACAGTGTGTGTTATACTGGGAGAAGGTGGGCACAGTGTGTATTATACTGGGAGAAGGTGGGCACAGTGTGTATTATACTGGGAGAAGGTGAGCACAGTGTGTATTATAC
>OW240919.1:23546203-23673751 GCA_933207985.1 Pelobates cultripes | reverse complement strand
TGAAAGTATTTAGAAAATTGGGCAGACTAGATGGGCCGAATGGTTCTTATCTGCCGTCACATTCTATGTTTCTATGTTTAATATTTGATAGGCTGTTTTGTGTCCCTTTTCTATTCTATGTTTCTATGTAGCGCTCAAAGTGATTGCTGTGTATAGTTAGTTTAAATCACTGTTGCTGGGTGATTTCCCACACACATCAAGACACCTGATGTCTGAAAAGACCGCGGTGCATGCTCCCCTATGCCAGCTGCCCAGCACTGATCACAATGTGATCTGCAGAGGGTGAGTCCTCACTCTCATGCTGCAATCAGACAGTATAGAGCGCTCCCAAAATGTATTGACGTCAGCAACGCTGGGAATGGTATTAAACAGATTGAAACGGAGAAAGCTGGGAGCGGACAGCAACTCAAATAGCTTGTCCTTGCTCCTGTATCAAACTAGTTTAAAGGAACACTTCATACGGCAAATTACTAAAATAAAATATCAAGGTTTACTTGACATACCCCCCAGTGAATATATGCATGCATTTTTCATGCATGTATTCATTGGGAATAAATGTTAAAATCGCTTTTTTGATTCTTCCCTATGTGCTCACGCCTCCTCCCGCACACACATCATGGCATTTCAAATGAATTGTGGTCTCCTCCGAGGTCTGAGAGGAGTTATGCAGTGGTAGACAGGTGCACTCAAGTAGAGAATGCTTGACACTTTCGTTGGCTCATGGGAGCAAGCGGAAGCCAGAAGC
Source organism: Pelobates cultripes (assembly GCA_933207985.1). Taxonomy (NCBI): domain Eukaryota; kingdom Metazoa; phylum Chordata; class Amphibia; order Anura; family Pelobatidae; genus Pelobates; species Pelobates cultripes. The sequence goes on along the minus strand of OW240919.1, from coordinate 23,673,006 downwards.
AAACCTTCATGTCTGTTTTCATTGTTTTAAAGGAACATTATAGGGTCAGGAACACAAACCTGTATTCCTGACCCTATGTTAAAAACAGTATCTAGCCCCCCGGCTTCCTCTTGTCCTCCCTAAATAGTAAAAATCTTACCTTTATTCCAGTCTGCTGGTGCTGGCTCTGCCCCTGATATGCCTCCTTGGCTGACATCATCAGAAGTAATGATCTCAGCCAATCACAATGCTTTCCCATCAGATGATCGTCAATTCTGATGATCTCAGCTAGGCAGGCGGGCTGGGGGAGAAGCCAAACGCCACCCTTGCCAATCAGCATCTCCTCATAGAGATGCATTGAATCAGTGCACGTCTACGAGGAAAGTTTAAGTGTCTCCATGCAGCGGGTGGAGGCACGGTGTGCAGCACTGACCCAGGAAGCACCTCTAGCAGCTATCTGAGGAGTGGCCAGTGGAGGTATCCTAGGCTGTAATGTAAACGCTGCAGTTTCTCTTAAACAAACCGTGTTTACTGCTAAAAGCCTGAAGGGAATGAGTCTCCTCAACATAACAAATAGAATAAGCTGTAGTTGTTCTAGTGACTATAGTGTCCCTTTAATTATAAGAGTGCAAATTTCTCATAGAATCATATAATCTAATTCCAACACAGTCCAAAGATTCCATAAGACAAAGTAGGAACAAAAGGCAGAGCTCCGCAGGCAGCTTTTGTCCAATCCCAGCAAATGTTACAAGTGAGAGCTGCGGGATTAAATCTGCTCATAGGATTGTCCACAGACCTGCATGTACACTGAGTGCAGCACTAACACGGATCCTGGCAGCTGGAGTGTCAGGAAATGACGATGGTCTCCTAGATGGAGATTGCAGCTGCTGCAAGGAAGAACTTCAGGTAAGTCAAGCCTCAATATCCACAGTGGAGAAATTCTAAAAAGAATACTATGCGTTGGGAATACATACATGTACTTGCTGTGTATATTTACACATGCACCCACACCTCCATATATATAGTCTTGCCGGGCTCCTTAAATGAATAGTTGTTTCCACCACCCACCCATTCCAGATGGCGGCCCTTTTATGGTCTAAAATTAAACATATCTGACACTTCTCTAAAAAACTGTGATTGTGTTTAAAACATAGGGATTTCTAATTCACATCTCTCCTCCTTCATCAACAGGAAACCACCGTGAAAGTCTTCAATAGACATCGGATCATGATTTACCGCATAAAAACGATGACTGACAGGCTACCCTGGCTCAGTTATCACAGTGCTGCTGCTGTCAATTCTAAAGGTACAGTACTGTGATAACTGAAGGATGGCAGCCATCTTAACGTCAATTTCCCAGCATGCCTTGAACTCACACCTCCATTCGATTTACTTCAATCTGCATTATGTTGCTCTATGCGTTAAAAAAAACAAAAAAAAACCTTTTATTTAATAAAATTAAAAAATATTAAAGTTATATAGTTTTCATTTGACTATGTCAAAGTTTAGAAATAAAGACTGGTTTCAATCCATTTTTCTTGGTTATTTTTCTTCTAAAAATAAAATTTGACAGTAAATGTAAATTTTCACTCCACTTACTCTTGATATATTTTTGCCGCTGCCTGTGATAACTAACATGGTGTAAGAGAGATGGGCATTAGATATTTTTGTGCACAAAGAAGAATTGCTGACCACACCCACTGCGTCAATCACGTTATAGTACTAATCAATATCTGGAGTTACACAATTTAAATCTGTCCACTACACCAAATGATCTGGTATTTTAGGAACATAGATAAAAGGTACACCATTCCATTGTATCTTTAAGAAGTAGAGGTTTATTCTGGTTTAAAGGTTCTTTCTAAACACGACTGCAAAGTTTATGGTAAATAACGGCAGAAATATGTAAAAAAAATAAAAATCCATGTAGCTGTAAAATGGTCCACCAGAGCTCTGCCATGCAGAACAAACTCTATTACAGGCTGCCTGTGTCAACTTTGTCCAAATTGTGTACACAGCATAAAGCACGCACGGACTGATCTGTCTCCCCAGAGAGTGTTCAACCACTGCACACATGCTTTGTGCCTAATTTTCTATGAACGGACAGTGGCTGCTATCCTTTTTGCAGCACAGTTCTAATTTTGGAACTGCTGCTGGAGGATAAACCACTGCTGTAGAGGAGTAAATGCATTAATATCGCTGGTGAGACCCCCATAGACCAGAATTAGACCATACAGACGTTAATGTTTTACCTTGAAATGTTAAATTGATATGACCGCAACACCCAGGACAATTCATGAATGAGATGAAGTTACCTGGGTGAGTTTAGTGGTTTTTCCTTTAAGCTGAAAAATTGAGTTGAATTAAATTTTGTAAAAAAATGTTTTAGCACGTCTATTTTACCTTCGGTTTTGTGATACATTTTTCAGTTAACCTCCGATCACTGTTTAGTGAATATATATTTCAATCAAGGAGCTGAATTGATTTGAAGGTTGTAACATTGGACACAGATCTAGCCTGTACTGTCTAGTATTTCATCTCCATGATTAAAATAAATCTCAAACTATTGAACTCTAGCATTAACAGTAACTTGATGATAATTTTTTTTTTTTTATCTTAGCGATATTTGTGTATGGATATTTTAGACATTATCTTTACAAAGGATAATAAGACGTAAAACAGAGCCTGAATCATCCTTTTTCATTGCTGGCTCAGCAACATGTAAGAGTTCATCCTCCCAAAATTCTATCTGGAATGCTGTATGTAGTAGACAGCAATAGACAAAGTGCTTCATCAGGGAGAAGAGTCAGCTGCCTTCTGCAAAATATGGAATAGAAAGTGATATTGAACTCCAAATAGAGATCCGATTGCTGTAAGAGAAAGAACATCGAAAAACAGTGACAATCAAGTTTAATAATGGCCAATGTTACAATCTTGTGGAAAATCATTTTTACTCAGGAGAAAAAAAGAGAGCTGACATTGAGATAGCCCGAATTTTCTGTTCCAGACTGTCTGTGTTAATTATATACAATTTGTACACTAAGTCACAACATTAAAACTACCTGCCTAATATTGTGTAGGGCCCCTTCAAGCAGGCAAAAGAGCTCTGATGTGTTGGTGCATGGACTCCAGAAGACTTGTGAACATGGTCTGTGGTAGCTGTCACCAAAACAGCAGCAAGTCCTTTAAGTCCTGCAAGTTGCGAGGTGGGGCCTCCATGGATCGGATTCGTTGTTCCAGAACATTCCACAGATGCTCAATTGGCAACACCTTGAACACTTTGTCATGTTCCTCAAACCATTCCTGTACAATTTTTGCATTGTGGTATGGTGCATTATCCTGCTGAAAGAGGCCACTGTCATCAGGGAACACCATTAACGTGAAAGGGTGTACGTGGTCTGTATCTCTAGGTAGGTGGTACGTGTCAAAGTAACATCCACGTGAATGCTAGGACCCAAGGTTTTCCAGCAGAACGTTGCCCAAAACTTAACACTGCCTCCAACGGCCTGTCTTAGTGCATCCTGATGTCATCTCTTCCCCAGACAAATGACACACACAGGGGCGTACCTAGAGCAATTGGAACCCCCCTGCCCTCCCCCCAACTTTAAAATGTAAAAATCAACTGCAAATGTTTCTAATGTATTTAGCACTGAGCAGTGTTTTTTTTTTTTATATGTAAGCATGGTTTTGTATGGAGTATGTGTGAGTGAATGTAGTATTGGTGTTTGAATGCAAGCATGCATTTATGTGTAGTGTGTTTAATGCAGTGGTGTGGTTATATATATAATGTTTGGGTTTGTATGAAGTGTTGATGTTGAAATGCAGGAGTATTTATGTGTAGTGTTGACGAGATTCTGGGATGTGTGTGTATATACATACACACACTGACACACATGCAGATACACAGTCACACACAGATACACAGACACACAATGGTGACTCTAGGAACAATATATAGGAGGGGGCACATAAGATATCACATTCAAAACTGGGGGTGCATTCATAATTTTCACTAGGGGGTGGGGTAATGTGCTGCCATTGGCTGTCTGATGAGCATCAGGCAACATATTTGCATATACTTCACATTAGCCACCTAGATTTATTGTTGTGGGCTGGCTGACACCTCTTAACTTCGATCTTTGTTTATCAGATAACTCCCCTATTTGCTATCCTTATGTGGGATTGCCATATTTAAGGACACCAAATAAGGGAGCTATCTGATAAACAGCACCCTAATTTAGTATCTTTAAATATGGAAATCTCACATAAAGGCACCAATTTAGGGAATTATCTACTAAACAGCTAAAGGGTAAAAAAAAAAAAAAAACCCTTTTAATTTTAATCTTTCAATTGTTTAGTAGATAACTCACTTATTTGTTATCCTTATATGAGATTGCAATATTTAAGGACACCAAATAAGGGAGCTATCTACTAAACACATACACATTTATATATACACACACAATAACACAATAACAGATCTACACACACACACACAATACATACACAAACACAATCATGGACCCACACAAATACAATCACAGACACACAATCACATATACACATAATTAGACATGCACACACAAACATCACATACATACATACACACATTTCATTATTAAGAGGTCCACCCAGCCTACCTACCTTCCTCCGGGAGAGCTGGAGTGGATCTTCGGTCCCTGGTGATCAGTGGTTGCTGCTGGGATCTCCGTGCTCTTCCTGCACAGGTCCCTTGCGCGCCCTGTAATGACGTTGATGCTGGGATGACATCATATCCCGGCTGCCGGTTCACTGCAGGACGAAGACAGTCAGACACAGTAATATGCACACAGTTATACACATATACTGTCAAACACAGTCCCAGACACATAGTCACTCACACACAGACAAACAAACACACAGTTACAGGCAGACAGTCAAGCACACAGTTACAGGCAGTCACACCTACAATTACAGGCAGACTGTAACACAGTTACAGGCAGCATCACACAGTCACAGGCAGACAGTCACACACACACACTCAGTGACATGCAGACAGTCGCACACAGTCATAGGCAGACAGTCACACACAGAGGCACAAGCAGAAAGTCACACACAGAGTCACAGACAGACAGTCACACACAGTCACAGGTAGACAGTCACACACACAGTAACAGACAGACAGTCACACAGAGAGGCACAGGCAGAAAGTCACACACACAGTCACAGACACACACAGTCACAGGCAGACAATCACATACACAGTCACAGTACACCACTAAACACATGCACCCCTGATCTAAAAGAAAAGATGATTTATCAAACCAGGCAGCGTTCTTCCATTCTTGCATGGTCCAGTTCTAACGCTGACATCCCCATTGAAGGCGCTCTCGGCAGTGGATAGGGGTTCATGGGCACTCTGACGGTTCTGTGGCTACACAGTCCGATATGCATCAAACTGCGAAGCACTGTGTTCTGACAGCTTTCTATCATGGCCAGCTACAGTAGCTCTTCTGTGTGATTGGACAAGACAGCGACAACCACTCGCATCAATTTGCCATAGGCATCCATGACTTCGAGGCCAGTTCACCAGTTGTCTTTCCTTGCACCACTTTTGGTAGTTACTAACCCCTGCATACCGGGAACACCCTACAAGACTTGCCGTTTTGGAAATGCTCTGACACAGTCGTATAGGCATCACGATTTGGCCCTTGTCAAGCTCTCTCAGATCTTTCACTTGCCCGTTGTTCCTGCTTCCAACACATGAAATTCAAGAACCTATTGACAGGTGTCATTGTAACAATATAATCAATGTTATTTACATCACCTATCAGTGGTTGTAGTTTTGTGACTGATTAGTGTTAGTGTATGTGTGTAGCATGAGCGCTGATAGTTTCAATAAATAAACTGATAACAGCTGTGGTATAACTGTCGTCAGTCATTAGAGCAGTTTTACCCATCCCATGTGATGGCTGGAAATGTTCTCCGGGGATAAACTACCTCTCCCAGAATTTTTATTTTCATTTGTAAGCAGTAATTAAACACGAGCAGTACAAATATATGCACAGAATCGCAACAAAGTAAAGAAAATAAACAAAAGGAAAAGATGCAATGCTATGCACACGTTATACGATAAGTATTACACAGGGGTGGTAAGCTGAAGCCCCCTGTGACGTTATGTCCTGAGTTTCATGGTAGGCCCGGCATAGCTTGGCAAGAGAGCCTAGGATTACACCTGGAATTACTAGATATTAATGTCACATATTCATCCACTTATAGAAATGTGGTTAATGACATTTACTGTCCACACAGGAAAAGTTGTGCCGAGCAGCAACCTAATCCACAGAAGGGTTAATGCTGAGCAGCAATTATGCAAATGAAACCTGGTAACTGACTTTGGGGTCAAAGGCCGGTTACAGCCTATCAGAACTAAAGGAGGGGTATTTAGGCCCAGTTCTCAGCCTGCTCAGTGCCCTGTCGTGGTTTCCCTTGTGGTTGTCTGAGAGCGCGTTCCTGTTTATAGTTTTCTACCTGGTTTTTGACTTTGGCTTTGTTTATTGACTTCTCTATATTCTGGTATCCTGACTCCTGGCTTTCCTCATCGCTGTGTCCCTTTCTGTGTTCCCTGACCTCGGCTAGTATTTTTGACTATTCTTTGTACGTTAAATCCGGCCATTCTAAGGACCGGTAATACGTTACTTATTTGTCATCCGTGCTGTACAGTTCTACGTGCTGGATCAAACAGTAATCCTGACATTACGACATGGCCATAGATCCTGTAGAACTGTGTCAGCACATAGCTGCTTGCGAGAGGAAATTAGAGGAGAATGATCACCGCATGGATCAATTCACTCAGGCTTTAAGTACGCTTCTCGCTAGAACGGAGCATCTGCAGCCTGCAGCGTCTCCTCCTATAGCACCTCTACCCTGTGTACCTCCACCCACTGTTAATAGGACTCCTTGCATCTCCTTATCACCATCCCTACAGTTTGATGGCAATATCCAGGAATGCAGGGGTTTTCTTAATCAGGTGGAGTACCATTTTGAGGCCTCACCAGGGTCATTCCCCACGGACAGAGCAAGAATTGGTTATCTAATGAATCAATTAAAGGGCAAGGCCCTTGCCTGGGCTAATCCGTTGTGGGAGAGTAATCGGAGCATAGCTCATAATTACCAGGAATTCCTTGCCGAATTCAAGCTCACGTTTGAGCCATTGGGTAGAGAGGATGACGCCTCCACTGCCCTAATGCACATCAGACAAGGTAACCGGTCTATCTCGGATTATGCTATTGAATTCCGTACCTTAGCTTCCGAGGTAGACTGGACTAACAATGGGTTAATCTCAGCATTCAAAAAGGGTCTCTCAGAGACTATACTAGACCCGAACCTATGCAGTTGGGGGTCACTAGACTGTCAGAGGCCGAAAAACAGTATAGGAGAAGGGAGGGGTTATGCCTATATTGCGGTAGAAAGGGACATATGATAACTAATTGTCAAGTGCGTCCGGAAAACTTCCGCACCTAAGAACCTTAAGGGGACAGATCTTAGGTGTGATGGAGTTGTCCTCTAACAAAAACAAAAGTAGATTCCTCCTTGAGGTATCTATTTCCATTGATAACAAGAAGTTTTCTTGCAGTGCTGCTGGAAATTTTATTGATGTACAGTTTATTAGGGGTAATGAGATACCGGTCAGGGAGAGACCTACGCCGCTAGCTGTAGAGGCTATTGATGGTAGACCACTCACACAACCGCTTATAACCCACGAAACTGTCCCTATTACGATCTCCATTGGGGCCTCCCATAGGGAGGAGATGACGTTTCAGGTTATTACTTCTCCATCATGTCCTATCATATTAGGGTTTCCGTGGCTGAGTAAGCACAATCCCTATATTGACTGGGCTAATGGGGAGATATTAGAATGGGGTAAAGAGTGTATGGGGAGATGTATAAAACCAGTACTAAAGAGATTGGATACTATTGACCTTCCCACTACCACTCCCCAAACTCCTGGAGTTCCCATACAATACCGAGAACTTCAGGAGGTGTTTAACAAGGCTCAATCCGATGTATTGCCTCCCCACAGAGCATATGACTGTGCCATTAACCTGTTTCCAGGCGCTATGCCACCTAAGGGGGCAGTTTATGCCTTATCTCCCCAGGAGAGTAAAATAATGGAGGAATACATCAAAGAATCCTTGAGCAAAGGGCACATAAGAAAGTCATCCTCACCAGCTGGTGCAGGATTCTTTTTTGTTGAGAAAAAGGGTGGTGAGTTACGCCCTTGCATAGACTACAGGGCACTTAATAAAATCACTGTAAAAAATGCATACCCTATCCCACTCATTTCCGAATTGTTCGATAGACTTCAGGGAGCTAAAGTATTTACTAAGCTTGACCTTAGGAGCGCTTACAATTTGGTTAGAATTAAAGAGAATCATGAGTGGAAGACGGCATTTAATACCCGTAGTGGACACTATGAATATCTGGTAATGCCATTTGGGTTATGCAACGCCCCGGCCGTATTCCAAGACTTTATAAATGATGTACTCAGGGAATTCATTTACTCATTTGTCTTGGTTTATTTGGACGATATTTTGGTGTATTCCCCTGATCTTCAAACTCACCACTCCCATGTGAAACAGGTTCTGCAGACGTTGTTGAAAAATAAACTTTATTGTAAATTAGAAAAGTGCATATTTGACCAGCCTGAAGTCCACTTTTTGGGTTACAACATCTCTGCATCGGGATTTCAAATGGATCCTAAAAAACTAGAGGCTGTACTACACTGGCCATTACCCTCTGGTTTAAAAGCCATTCAAAGGTTTATTGGTTTTGCCAACTATTACAGAAGATTCATCAAGGGATTTTCTTCTGTAATAGCCCCAATCACAAATATGACTCGCAAAGGGGTTAGTAGCACGGTATGGTCCAAAGAGGCTGTGAATGCTTTTGAGACTCTTAAACAAAGATTTGCCTCTGCGGACATACTAAAACATCCTGACACCAGTAAACCTTTTATATTGGAGGTTGATGCATCCGAGACAGGGGTAGGGGCTGTTCTCTCTCAGAGAGAAAGCCAGGGAACACCATTGCATCCTTGTGGCTACTTCTCCAGAAAGATGTCTCCTGCTGAGCGCAACTATGATATTGGCAATAGAGAACTGTTGGCCATTATTCTTGCCCTCAAGGAGTGGCGACATCTTTTGGAGGGTTCCAAGGACCCCCTGTTGATCATAACCGACCACAAAAATCTGGCATATATAGGGGATGCCAAACGTTTGTCTTCCAGACAGGCTAGATGGTCACTGTTCCTTTCACGTTTTAACTTTCTCATTACTTATAGACCTGGTTCTAAAAATACCAAGGCTGATGCCTTGTCCAGGCAATTTGATAATGAGTCAGCTCCGGAACAGATGACATCTCCTATTATTCCAGCAGAGTGTATTATTGCTACTACTGTCCTCTCACTGTCTTCTCCACTGCTTGGCACCATACTGGAGGCCCAGCCTCAGGCGCCCAGTGGTAAACCGTGTGATAAACTGTTCGTTCCCCTATGTGAAAGGGTTAATATCATGAAAGTGTTCCATGACAATATAACTGCTGGACACCCGGGCATCAATAAGTCCACTGCCGCGATCACTAGATCATTTTGGTGGGATTCACTCAGGAAAGATGTAAAGGAGTATGTGCAGGCATGTTCTGTGTGTGCAGTTTCTAAGGTGACTCATGCACTTCCTTGTGGCCTGTTGCAGCCTCTTCCTGTTCCTGAGATTCCATGGTCCCACCTATCCATGGACTTTATTGTTGAGCTTCCTAGCTCTGCTGGGTTCACTACTATTCTCATGGTTGTAGACCGATTTTCTAAGATGGCTCACTTCATTCCTCTCAAGAAGTTGCCATCTTCGCAAGATTTGGTCCTAATTTTCATACGTGAAATTGTCCGTTTGCATGGCATCCCCCACAATATTGTGTCTGATAGGGGCTCTCAGTTTGTGTCCAGGTTCTGGAGGGCGTTCAGTAAACAATTGGGGATTGATCTCTCCTTCTCCTCCTCCTACCATCCACAGACCAATGGTACAGCTGAGAGGGCTAACCAGTCATTAGAAGTTTATTTGCGTTGTTTTATTAATAGCACACAAGACAATTGGTCCGAACTACTCCCGTGGGCCGAGTTCGCTAGAAACAATGCTGTTCATGACTCCTCTGGGCACAGTCCATTTTTTGTCAATAATGGTAGGCATCCTACGGTTCTCCCTGCGGTATTTTCTGATACTGCCATTCCTGCTCTGGATGAGCGTCTGGCCTCCATTCGGGATACCTGGGTTAAGGTTCAAACTGCTCTAGGGGCTGCTGCTGAACGCTTCAAACATTTTGCTGATAAGCGTAGGAGTGCCAACCCGGTGTACCAAGTGGGGGACCGGGTTTGGTTGTCATCTCGCAACATCAAGCTTAAGGTCCCTAGCATGAAGTTTGCCCCCAGATTCCTTGGTCCCTATAGAGTGCTTCGTAGGATCAATCCAGTGTCTTACTCTCTGGCTCTTCCTGCATCTTTAGGGATTCCCAACACTTTTCATGTGTCCTTACTCAAACCTCTTGTCTGCAATAGATATACTGTTCCTTGTGTTCCTCCCCCTCCGGTGGTGGTGGGTGGTCAGGAAGAGTATGAGGTATCTTCTATCGTGGATTCTAGGTTTTCTCGGGGCACTTTACAGTACTTGGTTGTTTGGAAAGGTTACGGTCCTGCTGATCGTTCTTGGGTTTCGGCTCCTGACCTGCATGCGGGCCGTAAGATCCGCGCTTTTCACGCTAAATTTCCTCTCAAGCCTGGTCCTGTCCGCCCGGTGGGCGTTCTTCAGGTGGGGGTAATGTCACATATTCATCCGCTTATAGAAATGTGGTTAATGACATTTACTGTCCACACAGGAAAAGTTGTGCCGAGCAGCAACCTAATCCACAGAAGGGTTAATGCTGAGCAGTAATTGTGCAAATGAAACCTGGTGTCATGTATTCATCCGCTTAGAGAAAAGTGATTAATTACATTTACTGTCCACACAGGAAAAGTTGTGCCGAGCAGCAACCTAATCCACAGAAGGGTTAATGCTGAGCAGCAATTATGCAAATGAAACCTGGTAACTGACTTTGGGGTCAAAGGCCGGTTACAGCCTATCAGAACTAAAGGAGGGGTATTTAGGCCCAGTTCTCAGCCTGCTCAGTGCCCTGTCGTGGTTTCCCTTGTGGTTGTCTGAGAGCGCGTTCCTGTTTATAGTTTTCTACCTGGTTTTTGACTTTGGCTTTGTTTATTGACTTCTCTATATTCTGGTATCCTGACTCCTGGCTTTCCTCATCGCTGTGTCCCTTTCTGTGTTCCCTGACCTCGGCTAGTATTTTTGACTATTCTTTGTACGTTAAATCCGGCCATTCTAAGGACCGGTAATACGTTACTTATTTGTCATCCGTGCTGTACAGTTCTACGTGCTGGATCAAACAGTAATCCTGACAATTAATAGGTAAACCCTCTATACAGTAGCAACAGGCAATTACTAAGTGTATGTCCACTGTGTGAGAAATCACATGTACATAACAAGGCAAGGGGGAACTGTTGGGAGGACACTGAGTGACTCATTGGGCCCATACAGAATTAGATAGAGGGGGCCCACTCAAAGCCACCCCTCTTGCCTCCATGAAAATCATACGTGCAATTTCGTGCCACTTTCTCCTTTCAAATGTCGATGGATAGTGATGACCCGAACGGTTCGCTGAACGGCAATCAGCAGCAGACCCTCCCTCCCAGACCCTCCCACCTCCTGGACAGCTCACTAAGAATGCAGCTTCACAAAGAATGTAAAATGGATTCTGTCCAGGAGGCGGGAGGGTCTGGGAGGGACGGTCTGCTGCTGATTGGCTGGAATGTGTCTGCCGACTGTGAGGTACAGGGTCAAAGTTTACTCAATGATGACGAATAGGGGGCGGACCGAACAGCGCATATATTCGCTGTCCGCGGCAAACCGTTCGGGACATCACTATCGATGGATGGACAGTTGTCTTTTCTCCGTCATGTAAGGTGCATGGCTGAAATGGAGACATGGTAAGCAATATTCCTACAGTGATAGAGGAAATGAGAATGTGGACCTGTTTTCAAAAGGGGACAATCTTGTCACGTTCACCAGCTGTGGAACATGTGGAGCATCTCTAGAATGAGGAAGGTAAATTTGGATTTGTGTGTGCCAGTCCAAGTCTACCATTTGTATACAATTTTCCTATGTAATTCAAAGTAGAAAGGACAGTGGGAGACCCCTCCATGACAAATCAATATACACTTCCATTCTTCCTCAGAGACGGGAGACTCGGTATCTTTTGACCAAGAAGCAGCAAAGCAACGTACTTCTACTGGTGGATACACAATACGTAGTTCGTAACAGTTAGATAACTGACCTTTCAATGGGAGTTTGTCAAGGCACAACAAGTCAAATTTGGTTAGTTTTTCACGAGTCATCGTACGTGACTTAAATATCCACTGAGAGCTGAGCAGATGGAAGATATGTACATACCCATAACAGCTTACTGAGAGAGATGGGTGCATAATTAATAAGGCAGAGAAGGAGCTTACCGTTAGAGTCTAGCAAATTATCAAAACCTTTTATACCCTATAAGTCTGGAATCATAATGGACAATATTCCTATTGGAGACGTCCTGGATATTGGATGTAGGGATTATAGTAAGAGACTTACTGAATTCCAACTAATCACCATTGTCTTAGTGGAGGAGAGCATTTCTGGACAAGTAGGTTGGTGTTATGGTGGAGCCCAGCAATTATATGTAGGCAACAATGAGTCTATAAACACCCATTGAGGATGACAAGAATGGCATGTAATGTTATAAGAGGGGCAACTATTGAAGCTTTATAATACAATTAGGCATCGCAAAGGTTTGTACCTCCATCCTCATTTCTCCTACTAGGAGTTGCTTCAACTACTTTAGATTTTTTGCCTGTAAACATAAAGATGAAAAAAAAATAACTTTTTTTTATCGCTCTAAAGCAGGGACTTAGAACTACAACTCATATGATGCTTTGCATCCTTTTAGAATTACTTTATATTGACAAAGCATCGTGGAGGCTGTAGTTTTAAAACATCTGGGGATCTATTGGGCAGACTAGATGGGCCGAATGGTTCTTATCTGCCGTCATAGTCTATGTTTCTATGTTTCTATCTACCTATTGTGCACTCCTGCTCTAAAGCATGCTATGGGTACCTGGATCAGCTGCATCCAAAAAAATATATTGGAACTTGGGAAGAAGAGACTTATGGTACGCTGCCATCCTTCCCAACCATGATAAATACTTTTATCGTTTTTAATAGATGTCTTTGTATTTTTTAATGCATTGTCCATATAATGCATTAACTCATATTTTCTTTTTTATGGAAGGGATATGTGCAAAATGTTCAATCAACTGCTTTTTGTTCATGTATAGTTTTATACCCCCACATTGGATTTCTGATTTATTTATTTATTTATTTTCAATATAAAATAATCCATTGTTCACGACTTTCTTCAGATATGAAGTGTCCTTTTTGTATTGAAATATTACAGCTGCATGTAGCATCATAATGAATGACTGTACTCGTGGATGCCAGGGCACTCCAGACACAATAACTAATTTAATGAGCCAAAAACGGCTATAGAGTCTACACAGTATCCCTTTAAAAATCCAAAGCTGCTATGACCGGCTGCAGCAAGCCAGAAAAAGTCATAACAGTTCTAGTACCTGCACAGATATCGTCATACACGTTTTGTTTAATGTATGTAATTGCAGGCAGGCCTGGGGGATGCTGTACAGCTCTTCACTAAAAGAATATTATGGGATATGCTCAGTACAGCTAAAGTACCAACAGAGACCTAGAACTGGCTGAGAATCCACAGCCACTTCCTTGACTTTCTAGAATGGGCAAGTTTTCAGGTTTATAGCAACCATAGCTAAGGCTATTCACTAAGTTACAATTCAGGAGAAGGCAACCTTTGGCACTCCAGATGTTGTGGATTATCTCCTTTAATGCGATTACAGCCCTAATTCTGGTGAGGCACCATGGGAGATGTAGTCCACATCACCTAGACCAGGGGTCAGCAATCTATGGCACAAATACAATGCATGCCACTCATGGAGCATTTGCACGGCTTTCAAGGCTGCCAGAGCCAAACAGGCTGTGTACTATCTCGAGTTCCAGTGGGACTACAGATATCTAGTGCAAATTGTGGGGTGATTGCAGGTGCTAAGGGACAATCCTCAATTTATGCATTGCAGCACTTAGCGGAAGTGAGCTCAGAAATCGTCCTCCCAGCAATTGGGAAAGGAACTCTGCACTGAAGTAGAGCTGCCCGCAGAAGCTATCACAGCTCCTGCCCTGGACCTGCACCTGGCCAGCCACTGGACCCCAGAGAAGCCACCCACACTGCTAGATATACACAGAGCTGCAGAATAAGTCTTTACCTCATACAAATAATAGAAACTGCACAAACACACAATCCACACAAACACAACACAACTGGCAATTCACATACAAGAACACAACCCAACATGCCGCCTCTTCTAAATAAAATGGCATAGTTCAAAGTCTTGGCTTAAGCGATGAGGTCCAAGTGTATTGAAATAAAAAATAAATTTCATCTCCTCAATCCCTTTCCTCTTATTGTAGTCTCCTCCTCTCCAGTCTCTCTCTACTTGTTTAAATGCACACAAAAACAAGCCTTCAGTATTCTGTCTATGAACCATCTTAAAGTGGTTGGAGACACTATGGGTCTCCAACTCTTTTTTTAATATTCCTGACATGCTCTGCTATCCTTACATTTACGTTCCTGATGGTTCTTCCTATGTATAATAGATTGCACGGGCATTTTAAGATGTATATAACTCCTTTTGAGTGACAATATGACATATCATCCAGACACACAATTCCACAAGCATAGAAACATAGAATGTAATGGCAGATAAGAACCATTCGGCCCATCTAGTCTGCCTAATTTTCTAAATACTTTCATTAGTCCCTAGTCTTATCTTATAGTTAGGATAGCCTTATGCCTATCCCACGCATGCTTAAACTCCTTTACTGTGTTAACCTCTACCACTTCAGCTGGAAGGCTATTCCATGCATCCACTACCCTCTCAGTAAAGTAATACTTCCTGATATTATTTTTAAACCTTTGTCCCTCTAATTTAAGACTATGTCCTCTTGTTGTGGTAGTTTTTCTTCTTTTAAATATAGTCTCCTCCTTTACTGTGTTGATTCCCTTTATATATTTAAATGTTTCTATCATATCCCCCCTGTCTCGTCTTTCCTCCAAGCTATACATGTTAAGATCCTTTAACCTTTCCTGGTAAGTTTTATCCCTCAATCCATGAACCAGTTTAGTAGCCCTTCTCTGAACCCTCTCTAAGGTATCAATATCCTTCTGAAGATACGGTCTCCAGTACTGTGTACAATACTCCAAGTGAGGTCTCACCAGTGTTCTGTACAATGGCATGAGCACTTCCCTCTTTCTACTGCTAATACCTCTCCCTATACAACCAAGCATTCTGCTAGCTTTTCCTAGCCCCCATACACCGCAAGCATTCACAGGTATCTTACACAATACCACAAACTACTCATGAACAAACGCAATGTAACAGCCCACATACACACAAATACAACATGACAAAATAACAACAGTACCCAAAAGTAACACAATCAGAATACGGCAACATACACACCCGAATTTAAAAAAATAGGACTAGCACACCAAGGGACTTAAAGATCTTCTTTTGGCAAAGAACAACTAAAAGGTTCACTACCCCTGATCTAGAATGATAACGGTTACCTACACCTGGTATAGTTCTTTACTACACTTTATGATCTACTTGTTTTTAATTTTTGTGGTTTTGAAAACCTTGGCAAAGGACACAACTAATCTACTAGCAAAAAGTTTTAAAAATCTTTACAATAATGCCACCTAATGGTGCAAATGTGTATTACTACAGCAATAACTATAGAGCAAAGACATATGTATTGTTTGTACTAAACCACAACAAAATAGATTATATTGTTTTAATTTATATTATTCCACATCTATGTTTACAAAGCAGAAATGTGAGCTCCTAGTACCCAACAAATGATCGCACTGTTGTGGTAATTGTGTTTGGAGTGTTTTATGATGTAGTGGTTTGGTGCTTAAAGTGTCCCACATTAATTAACTTAATGACCAGAGGATTCATTAAGGGTTCCAGGTGTACCCCTCATATGTATAATGATAGGGAGGCTTCAAATCAATGTGGTAATGCATGACAAAGAGTTTGAGTGTGAGTGGAGACACTGCTCCCACTCCCTCCAGTGTTCCCTACCTGCACTATTCAGTAGCCAAGGTGGTTTCATGACTCTCGTCCACTGCAATAATAAGTATGAAGGCGTATTGTATTATACAGCAATGAAAGAGACCCACGTTTGTCCATTGCTAACACCACCTCCATTCTTTAAAAAATAACTTCTTGATCTACAATTTACCCACTAACTTCTCTTTTACAGCGGCTGGGAGATTTAGTGGTATGTCTGGAGCATACGTTCAACTCTTTCCCCTACCTCCCAGCATTTCAAATAGACATAGAGGGACACTTTATTTTAGGGGTGTGAGTGGCAGTGTGACCAGAGGTGGGGCTGTCCTGAAAAATGTAGGTGATTTACCAATAACAATTAATGCAACTAAAATGTACTTTAGAACAAGAACAATGTATCTTATTTACACAGCCTGATTTCTAAAGACATTTATTTAGTAGTTTACAGAGCTTTGATATAAATTCAGACAAACCAAGAATACAGACACTCCTCACTTACCAACCAGGTTCATTTCTTAGGACTCGGTTGTAAAACTAATTGGTCGGTAAATCAGGATGCAGAGCATGCGCACCAGTGCAGGTCTATGTTCGGGGAAATTTCGCCAAACATAGACAAGCGCAGCAGAGCAGGGAATCCCTCTAATCTATGTTTGAAGAATGTTCCCTGAACATAGATTAGATGGATTTCCTGCTCTGGTGCTCCTGTCTATGTTCATGGATAATTTCCCCAAACATAGATTAGATGGCTCTGGTGTGCTTGTCTATGTTCTGGGAAATTTAATTGAACGTAGACATATGCACCAGAACAGGGAATCCCTCTAATCTATGTTCGGGGAAAATTCCCCGAACAGAGACCAGCTCTCTAACGTGGGGAATCCCTTAAATCCCCATGGTAGAGTGCTGGTCATAAGTGCGAGCCATCATAAAACAGGTAGGTCATAAAGTGAGGACCACCTGTACTGAGTTCTTACAAAAAAATGAGATTAGGATTGAAAAGATGGATTTGGCCCTGGAGTAAGGACTACCCCTAAAAACAGGGACACAGGAGGTATGCTTCACCTTAACCAGACAAAGGTTTAGCTCTCACGGTATAGCAATTTTAAATTGTGGGTTGTGGCTTGTTCAAAAATAGGACATATTTAAAAACTAAAATGGGCAGGCCCCAAATTTGCTTCTGCAATTTCACCAATAAAGGAACTCATAATGAACATTTCTGTGCTTGGCGAATCTAGCAGAACATACGTTTAGGTATATTACTGCAGCAAACTTCAGGTTTCTGAATATCATCAAACAAAACAGTAAAGTTCGCATAATACCTGGCATGAACGGTTTTGAGGGTTCTGCTGGTGAGACCTTAAAGAAGAACTGTTGCCTATCTGATGGCGGCACTTCCTGTTTTGCTCACCTCAGTAAATGTTATTGAAAAATCTGCCGGAGTACTACAGCACTTCTGAGCAATTAGTGTTGCCCTATTCACAAAATTCACCAAGTTTGATATTTACCTGATATCCTACATTTGCATGACCTTTGGGTGCGCACATGAATCATGGAATGGGGGATTAAGTGTATTTTGCATGCCGGGTTGCTCCTTGCCTTTTCAAAGTGAAGTAAAGAAATATTTTTAGAGAGCACAACTCACTGTTAATTAGGTGTTACAATGGGCCATTATTCCCAAAGTGCCAGTTCTTTTTGATGAAGATAAAATGGGATGAGTAAAAAATGCTTCATTCTGGCCCACAATGTTTTAAAACAGCTCAGCAGTACCCATTTTCCATAAATGTTTAGAGGGGACATCAGGTTACTGTAACTTATGTTTAAGACATGGGGAGAATATTTTGGATAATGGGACAATGAACTTGCAAAGAGCATAGCAGAGAAATAGAGGAGTAAGAAGGGACCCTGGCAATAGGATATGACTGAGTCAATAGACTCATTGCAATATGGAAATTGTAGAGCTGAATAGACATTAATAGCTATAATGATTGATAGGAACTGGCCCAGAAGTTGTGGATATTAGGAGACTAAGAAATAAATTCAGTTATTTTCCCAGCTAATATGGTCAAAAATTCCCAGGTGAATTCCCAGCATTCTCTGGATTAGTCAAAAAACATTTTTGAGTGCCAGAGGGTTGTGTAACACTTGGCTTCGCTCAGAATTCTAAGACAGTTGTGGGGAAAGTGGGCACCAAACCAAATTCTAACATGTTCCAGAAGAGAATGCTGATGAAGTTATTTTTAAAAGGGCATTGCTGGGAAACAAAGCAAATTATGGAAAGTTCAACTCAGCATGGACATAGGTGACCTCACAACCCGGCCTGCTTTATTACTTTATTAAACACATTAAAAATTATTATATTATTTTTTAAAACACTTATAGATATCCTAATACCATGTAGACCCACCTTGTGATGCCAAAACCGTTATGATGTGTTAAGGCATGGACTGCACAAGTCCTTTGAATGTGTCCTGTGGTATCCTTGCAAGTTATGAGGCAGGGCCTTCATGGATCGAAATAGTTATTCCAGCACATCCCACTGATGCTTAATCAGATTGAGATCTGGAGAATTTGGAGGCCAAGGAAGCACCTTAAACTCTTTTTCATGTTCCTCAAACCATTCCTGAACAATTTTTGCAGTTTGGCAGGCTGCATTGTCCACTGAAATCAGGGAACATCATTGTACTGAAGGGGTATAAGTCAGGGCTCGACAAATCCCAGGTGCCAGGTCGCCAGGGCGATTACATTTTTTTTCCTGGCGCCGGGGATTTGTCCTCCTCCTGTCTCTCTATCTCTGCGCACCGGGAGGAGGTGAAGGGAACTGTAACTACTTCCTCCTAGCGTTGAGACTGCGTAGGAGAAGGACAAGCTAACAGGTTGAGATGTCTCTGGTCGCAGAGTCGCCCGCCCGAACGCCCATTCTGCAGAGCCGTCCGCTCATTCTGCAGAGCCGCCTGCCCACCCATTCTGCAGATCCGCACTCCGGCCCGCCCATTCCCCTGCGCTGGTTCAGTGCCAGGAGTAAGTAGTTAAGTTCCTTTCATTTCCTCCCGACGCACTGAGATAACTGAGACAGGAGAGTGAGAGTCTGGATCAGCGGCAGCCACTCCTATAAGCCGCATACAGCCCCACTGTAACCTGCTCCCAGTCCCACTAGACCTAAGAAAAGCCCCTCCTGCGCCCACCAGGTAGGTAAGAGGAGGGTGGTAATATATGTATTTATCTTTTTTTCTGTGTATGTCTGTATGTGTATTTGTCTGTGTGTAACTATGAATCTGTGTGTGTGTGTGTGTGTGTGTGCATGTGTGTATAAAAAAATACTTTGAGAGTGTGTGAGAGAATGTGTCTGTTAGTGAGTGTGTGTACATGTGTGTCTGTGTGTGTGTACATATAACTGTGAGTGTCATCTGTATGTTTGAGTATATGTGTGTGTGTGTCTGTTTCCGTCTGTCAGTGCATGTACATGTTTAGGTCACCAGCTCCCCTTCGGTGACATGGGAATGGTGTTATTTTAACACCGCTTAAAATATGGGTTTATTTTTGTTACCATTGTTTTGTGCGCTTAACAAAACAAAGCTAAATTATATATATATAAACTGGTACATAAGTGGAGCGCAAACAGAATAAATGGTAATTACAATGAGCCTCTATATACACCAAAAAGTGTAAGTGCAACAATACACATGGTTTATTTAGGTAGATCTTCAATGTTGTCTTGTGCTTCAATGTTGTCATAGAAAATAAACACAAGAAACAAATGATAGTGCAGTATATTAAAGAAAGATTGCTGGTGAATATTCAGTCAATGGCTTAATAAAAAGCTAAAGTGCATATAGTAAACATTTAACATCAAATTTATTATACACTGTTGGGACATCACAAGAATAAAGAAATTTAAAAAAATAAATGTATTATACAGTTGAAACACATAAAAATCAATGTAGAAAATATAGATGTGCAGCTGCTTTCGAGATAGCTGAAGGTGAGTGTATGTGGGCGGAATTCTCCGCTACTCACAAGCACTTGTATGTATATAATACATGGAGGTAGTGCTGGAAATGGATGGGAGATGACGTCAGTGCGTGTTGCGACAACGCGTTTCGCCAATTGGTTTCATCAGGACGTTAAGATACTTATCGGCCATTTTGCTAGTGGGAAAATTTAAGGACAATCCATTATTTATATGAGAACACTGAAGCACAAAGATCTACCTAAGTAAACTATTCTATTTGTATTGTTGCACTTACACATTTTGGTGTACATGGAGGCTCATTGTAATTACCATTTATTCTGTTTGCACTCCACTTGTATATCAGTTTTCCTTAGCATTTTAAGTGTGCTGGGGTGATTATCTGGAGTTACAGCACTTGTGTTAGCAGTATTGTCCCTCGTTGGTATATACCATATTGCGTGATTGCCTATTTTTTTGCACTTTGTAAAGGAGACATTGCAGTTTTTTTTTCCGTTTTTCTCTGCTCCTTTGAATGCCTTCTTAGCTCTTTAATTTTTTTCAAATTTTAGATTTTAAATTATATATATATATATATATATATATTTATATACCCTGCGTTTTTTTTTTTCATTTGTCTTTGTATTCATTTTTGTTGTGGTTTTCTGTAGACTATTAGCATAGAGATTGTTTATATTAGCGTATTTGTTTGGTATAATATAAATAAACCAGATATATTTTCGTAGGTGGTCTTTACACAGTATAGTATTACCTTTTTACTACAGCTCTGAAACTTTTTTTTTCGCATTGAAATATTGATTGTGTCTGATTGCAAAAACTCACACTTACAAGGTGTTTCTAACCACAAAGGCCTCGGAACAGGATGTACTCGTTGGTACATTTGCATGTGGTGAAACTAGCACTATTAATCAAGGATAACAACCTCCTCTGTGTGTAAAAACTCATAGTTATGCATATAGAATAATTATGGGGTAAAGATATAAAAGTCAAACAATTGCCAGGGGAACAAATGGATTGTTGCTGTTGACTCGTAATTTTTAGATCTTTTCCCCAAACTTGACCGGTGTATAGTCGCCATATGGGCAGTCGGACTCCAGGACAACCCTCCCACATACCTAACCCAATAATGCACTGACACTCGGGTATATGGGAAAATTTGTCCACAGCTTTATTAAACAATCTGAATAATAATAACCATATATTCAACATAACATAATAATAGTAATAATTTAACAAATAAACATGGGTCATTGCCCCCCATACTCCGCCCTCGCATCCGATTCCTTCTGTTAATATAAAAGGCAATGACCCCCATATAAATAACACATATATATAACATATACCAACATTATTCCAACATACCAACTTAAAGTGCCAACATAAATTTAACCATGGCAGGGGTATACCCGGATACCCCTACCCCACCAGGTTCTGAGCCACCGACAGGACTCGAAACCTACCAACCACCAATGACCACAGTTTTCCATATCTGTCACGTTCATCCTAGGGAGCCTATTCCTTCTCCTTCAGCTACCTATCCCGCCACAAGCTCAGACCTTCACCCCTTAAGCCGTCTGAGCTCCGCCACCCCGAATAAATAGCGCCTTGGTTAATCCGTCTTGCCAACCCAGGTTCAGCAGGTCCCATCCCACTGCCGAAAGATGAACGCCATCTGAGCGGTAGTACCCTGGCAACCCGCCTTCCAACTCGCTGTGCCGCACTACCACCCCCCCCCAACTTCCTTACGAAGCTTGCCATCAAGCTATTCACCTTCCTTCTACACTTGTCGATGGCCACCGGGTCACTTGCGTGCCGCCACCGCCTCCTCGGGATAATCTCTGACCATACTAACATTACTCCCGGAAGCAGGTCCCTCAATTTGTTGAGGTCCTGCTTCATCCACTTCACCAACCTCCGCTGCGGTGTTAGGCCCAAGTCATTGCCCCCCGCATGTAGCACCAGCAGGTCCGGCCCCTGCCCTCCTGCCACCATCCGGAACACTTCCTGGCAAACTTCCCCCCAGCAAAAACCCCTATACCCGAACCATTGCACCACCAACTGGTCCCTTGAAAAGCCCAGCTGCTGGCCCTGAGCTCGAGCTGCGGCTCTCCTTTCGGCCCAGAAAACAAAGGAATGGCCCACGATCCATGCAACATAGCCTGGGGAAGAGAGAAAACACAGATTGTAACAACACCCCCCTATTGCCCTCCGGGAACCCCCGAAAAAAGGCCCGACATATCATTCTAACAATCCCAACCGCACGTACGACCGGAACCGTACTGACTCCCACCTTCCAATTCGTTTAACTATGTCATCCCCCAGACCCAACCTTGCGGCTTCCGTGGCCGCCAAATTTCGTCCGGGCACGCCTGGCCCGTTTCCTGCGCCTCCGGTGCCACTGTCCGGAATCGGGACCACTGAAAACGAGAGAGAGCCACTTCGTTCAAGTACCCGGGCACATGGCGCGTGCGAAAAAACAACATTGCGGGACATGCACCTTAGGACGAAGTGCCGCAGCAACCGGACCACCGGTTTCGCCGCCGCCGACTGATTATTCACTGCGTGCACCACCGTCTTATTGTCAGAGAAAAAGACCACCTTCCTGTCCCGCAGCCCTTCCCCCCATAGAGCCATCGCAACCACCAGCGGGAACAATTCCAGGAAGGCCAGGTTCCGCATATGGGGGCTCTGCCCCCACACCAGCGGCCACCTCTCCGCGCATCATTTCCCACCAAAGTACGCCCCGAAGCCCACACTACCTGACGCGTCAGTGAACAGCTCCAGTTCTGTCACTGACACCCCTTCCTGCCGAAAGAACACTGTCCCATTAAAGTCCCGCAAGAAGGTATCCCACACGGCAAGGTCGGCCCTCATGGCGGACGATACCCGGATGAAATGGCGTGGGGATCGCACCCCCGCCGTAGCTGCCGACAGGCTGCGGCTAAAAACCCTACCCATCGGGATTACCCGGCAAGCGAAATTCAACATCCCGATCAACGACTGCAGCTGCCGCAGGGTGACTTTCCTCGCCTGCGCTACTGCTGCCACCGACCCTTTTAGCCCTTGCAGCTTTGCCAGCGGCAGCCGACATTCGCCCCGTACCGAGTCAATCTCCAGCCCCAGGAAACTAAGGCACACTGCCGGGCCTTCCGTTTTTTCCACTGCCAGCGGGACCCCGAAGCACCCCGCGACCCACTCAATAGTCCGAAGCAAACGCTGGCAAGCAGGAGTGCTTGCCGGCCCCACGCAGAAGAAGTTGTCCAAATAGTGCACCACCGATCCATTCCCTGCCTCCGCCCGTACCACCCATTCGAGGAAAGTGCTGAACTTCTCAAAGTATGAGCACGAGATGGAACAGCCCATGGGGAGGCACAAGTCCACAAAGTATGCCCCTTCAAAGAAACACCCCAGCAGGTGGTGACATGCCGGGTGGACCGGAAGCAGCCGAAATGCTGCCTCAATGTCCACCTTTGCCATCAGCGCCCCGCGCCCGGCCTTCTTAACCAGCTCGACCGCCCGGTCGAATTATGCATATGAGACCGAGCACAACTCTTTGTCGATATCATCATTCACCGACGCTCCCTTGGGGTAGGAGAGGTGGTGAATGAGCCTGAACTTCCCCGGCTCTTTCTTGGGTACCACCCCGAGCGGGGAAATCCTAAGGCCTTCCAACGGCGGTGCCGAGAACGGGCCCGCCATCCTACCCAATAAGACTTCCTTTTCTAATTTCTCCCGCACCACCCCCGGGAACTCCGCCACCGACTTAAGGTTTCGCCACACCCCAGATCCCCCCGTGTCCCGGAACGGGATAAAAAAAACCTTGCCCAAAGCCCGCCCGTAGCAACTCGGCGTCTGCCCTGTTACCGTAGCGGCTTAGCCATGGCTCCATCGCGTCGAGCCTCACCGGGGTTAAGCCCCGGGGCAGAGGAGACCCCTCCACCCCCCCCAACCGTAGCAGCGACTCCGGTATTTCCTGACTTCCCCTTTTTGAAGCATCGGTTAAGCCCGTGTGTGCCCCCACAGCCGGAGCACTCGTGCTTAAAACGACAGGTGTTCCCCCATTTGCACTGGCCTTCGTTGAAGAGCCAGCATAAGCCCTTTTGCAAGGCGGCCGACTCGGCGGACTGCCCCTTTGCGCCGGCCGTGTGCTGAAAGGGCTGCGCCTTCTGCGCCATCATCAATTTCATCCAGAGGGGCAGGTCCATTTGGTCCCATCTCATACCCGGATTGGCCGCCAAGCGCTGACGGAACTGCTCATTATACCGCCACCACGCCAGCCCGCCGTAGGTGCGGTATGCCTCCCAAATTCCGTCTAAATAGCAAAACAGGGAGGAGCACAATCCCGGCGATTTCTCACCTAGGACACTGGCCAGGACGCAGAACGCCCTTAGCCAGTTGCCAAAAGATTTCGGTATCTTACGATACCGCTTCTTTTTCTCTTCCTCCTCTTTTATCTCGTCTTTCTTATCTTCCTCCTTGAGGTCTATAAACTCCTCTAAGGGGAGAAGGGAAAAGATTTCACAGAATTCGCTCTTCCAGATCTTGTCTTTCACCTCCTGTTTGAGGTGCACCCCGAGCGGACCAGCGAACGACACGCATGCGTGCTGTCTGGCCCCATCAGGGACCCCCCCACCAGCCAGCTCCGCCCGCTCACTCGCTGCGTCCGCCCTGCTGCCAGCCGCTCCCGAATCCCCGCTCGAACTCGGTTCTGCGGAGATAACACCCGAGGCCCCTGTCCCCTGTGCCCACACCTGACCTACACCGCCACCCGTGTCACCCCCCGCTCCCAGCGAGTGGAGAAGTGTTTGTAGTGTGTGAATCAATGTACTGGATTGCAACGAGGCACAGGACTCACCGGCCAAGCCCACCGGTCTCCGAGCGCTGGGGGCTGCATTGTCCACTGTAATCCGTCCGGGAGGAGCGACCTCCGTTAGCGTCCCGCCGACCGGGGAGCCAACCCGGTGCCCAGCTAACACAGAAGATGACCGGCTCCGAGACCTGTAACGAGGAGAAGATGTCCTGGGTAGGGTGTAACAATCCCCTGTCACCCTGTCACCCCGACCCGGGGAGCACCTGCCCGTCACCAAAGCCTCCCGCCGTGTGGTGCCCATAGTCCGTGCTCCAGAGGCCTGGACGGCCCCGCCCCGTGGACTACGACTCCTTCCCCCCCAGTGTTCGGTCCGCCCCCGCCGACCATGCTTGGGGGCCCTGACCCTGCTCCTGTCCGACCCCTCAGAGGTCTTGACCTACCCCTAGCTCCCCCAGCCCCCTGATCCCTAACTGGGGATGGGCTAATGCTGCTAGACCCCGAGCTAGACCCCCCCTCCTGCCACTGCGCCCCAGCACCTGCCTGTCCGCTCGTGCCAACCCCCCACCCCCACCTGGACGGGCTCCACGGCCTTCACCACCCCCTTCATCCAGCCTAGCCACTGCCTGATCAACTAACCCCCTTGCTCCCAGGGGCCCCGACCGCCCCACAGGCCCCAGCCCACCCCTAATCCCAGAGGAAGACCCCTTGTCTAATCTTGCTGCACTGAGGGGCCCCTTAGGCGCCCCTGACCTCTTCCCCCTCACTACCCGCCCCTTCCCCAGCACCACTGAACTACCCTGGGCACCTCCAACGACCCCCCTCCTTTCCCCTTGTAACCCTGGAGTGGCCAGCCTAGTACCCCCCGTCCCTCCGTCTCCACTACCCCCAGACAACTCCTTCCCAGCACCCAGCACACCAAGAGAGCCCCTGGCGGGGCCCCCTGCACTTGCCTGTCTGTCCTGGGGCCTGCCGGACGGCTTCACGGTTCCGGCCCCGTCTGCTGCATCCGCTGACCTCCTGGTCGTCCTCCTGGGCTGCGGCCCCACGTGGTCCATCACTCCAGGGGGCCCGGTCGGTGCCGCGGCCCCCGCTCCTGGCGCGGCCCCCTCCGACCTGGGAGCCGGACCGCCGCCGTCACGGGCAGCCGCCCGCCGCGCAGCATGTCCCCAAGGCCCCGGTAGCGCGCTGGGAGGCGGGGCCTCGACCGCACTGCTACCGGGCCTGCTGCGGCCTCCTCCCGCCGCCATGCGTCCGCTGGCTCCAGCTTCACCGGGCCCCACGCCCGGGCTCAGCCTCCGCGGCGGCCTCCTGGCCCACACCGGATGATCCTGTGCGCCCTCCTGGGCCGCCATTCCCGCCAGGGCCGGTCCGAGTTGGGCCCGCAACCAATCCGCTCCATGACCTCGCGCCGCTGACCGGATCCCCTCCAGCAGCCTCTCCACTTCGTCCATGGCCCTGCAGAAACGACAAGAAGGAAAAAAGGCCCTACCTAACCCAATCTGCACACACAGAAGTGCACACAAACTTGGTCAGGTAGGAAATTAGAAGTGAGCACAGTTAAAATGGCTGCCTATTTAAATAGCCCAGCCTACTTACCCATAACTCCATACTTCCTTCCCTCCTCCTATGCCCGCCTCCTAACCCCTGTCAAGGCCCTTTTTCGCTTAGCTGTGCTTTGGCTACATGGGGCTACATTCTCTTTATAACACTCTATACATATCTTATACAGCCAGGGTTCCACTAAAACCGTCCGTGTCCCCTAGAAATAGAATGTGTGGGTGCATCAAACACTTTGGACGGCTCCTGTCCAATGGCTTCCTTCACATGCTAATCTCATTTCGATCACTCCAGTGGGATGAGAAAATTTACTGCGTTTTAGTCGGGCTAGAGGGCGGAGCAGGAGCTCTGTTTCAGGCTTGTGTGAAAGAATTTATAACAATTTGGGTTCCCCTGAATATAACAAAGATCAAATTGGATCTATATCACTTGACGGCTCCTTGCAGTGCTCATGCTGCCCCAGCTCCCACAATCTCGCGAGCCGGGCACCTTGCGAGTACTACTGGGGCAAGGGGGCGGAGCAGGAGCCCTGTGTCGGGCTCATGGGTGAGCGCCATGTGGCCGTGAGCCATGGGGCCCTTCCCCTTCCTACTCCTACTACCCCAGCTCATCCTGCGCCATGTGGCTTCACTGCTGCCCACTACTCCAGCAACCTTTGGTGAGTATTCAGCTGCGGGGGCAGGGTGGGGGAGTGTAGTGGGGGCACAGGTGCTTGTGGGGTATAGGAATGGGGTAACTTGGTTAAGAGCATGAGGGGGTTCTTGGACTCCTGGGAGGATAACAATCAGGGGGCGTCTTTGCTGCCCACTTCCGTGAATAGCCAGATACAGGCGGGCTGGGTGGGTGGTGGCCCTTGAGTCGTTGCATCGTCTCCATCAACCAGGGAGGTTCCCATTTCGAGGCTGTGTGGGGTCTCCGGAAGATTACTTTGCAGCGGCTACAGTCGCTCTTAGGCAAATTGACTTTTGCATGTCGAAATCATGCTCATGGGCAGGGTCTTTAATAGGCGTTTGGCAGTAGCAACGTCGGGGTTGTGAAGCCGCACCACTTTGTGCACCTTACCCGGCTGCTGTGGGAGGATTTGGCGGGGTGGAGCGCTTTTCTCAACTTATATAATGTCAGATCCTATTGGCAGCAGCCAGAGGCTCCGAATTCTGAACTCCATCTGTTTACAGATGCAGAGGGGTCAGTGGGTTTTGGTGCCAACCTGGGTACACACTGGTGTGCAGAGTCCTGGCGTTTGGCAGGTCTGACTAGGAACCTGGCGTTCTTGGAACTGTTCCCGATTGTGGGGGACCTTCCTTGGGGATCGGCGGGTCGTTTTCCACTGCGATAACCTGGAGGTGGTCTTAGCCGTTAACAGCTTGTCAGTTTCCTCCCAGTGGTCCGGCTTTTGAGGCGTTTGGTGTTGCACTGCTTGTCCATAAATGTTACTTGTAGAGCTCTGCACCTCCAGGCCGTTATGAAGTTGCAGTTCCCCCTGGCCGGCGGAACTGTGGTACCTTTACCTGAACGAGTAAGGGCTTGGATCCGGTCATCGGTGTCAGATGCCACTTGGGCTCGCTAGATTAAGGCATGGGGGGAATGGTTAGCCTTTGAACGGAAAAACAGTGGTTTCTGCTTGGTTGATGACTGGATTCAGCATCTCTTGCGCCTTCTGTGGTTTTGGGAAGCTTTGAGGTGTTCGTCGATGGCAGTCTCCGCGAAATGATCAGGTCTTAGTTTTTGGTTTAAGTTAACGAGGGAGCCTGATGTCACCAAGGACTACATGGTCGCCTTGGCGATGAGGGGTTGGCGGAGAGGGCCTACGGTTGGAGAGCTAAGAGGTGACGCAAAGTTACATGAGGCAGATTGAGTAGATCATGGACCCGGACTCGATCATGGAGCTGAAAAAAAGGAGAGTTCAACCTCCCCCCATGTTTTACTCACATTGGAAGGGGAACCTTAAACTACATGCAGAGGAAAACACTATAGCATTAGAAATGCAGGTTTATATTCCTAATGCTATAATTTCCCTTTAAGTTAGTTTTTGAAGATCATTAATATAGAAGGACTGGCATTCTCTTTATGGACGTTTCATGTGCAGAAGGGGTAATTTGATTCCTGTCGCGCCGCTCTAAAACCGATGTTCTCGGTCATGGGGTTTAAGTTACCATTCAGGCGATTCCAGGGTCCAGGGCATGCCCTTTATCTTGCTTCCAGAGGTATTGTGCCGTTTGCCCGCAGTCTATGGGTCCCTTGTTGATCCATGAGGATGGTGGTTTCTTATCCAGGTTTCAATTTATTAGGGTCTTTCGAATGGCGCTGGAGTTGCTTGGCATTCCAGGGAAGGAATTGGGTTTCTCGGAACAAGTCATCCAGAGGATTGGTAGATGGGAGACTAGGAGGTTTCGGTCCTATGTGCGCACGACCATGCTGATTGCGTTGCCCCCTGTTTTTTCTCCACAGGATCCAGCTGACAGATCTGGTTAGTCGGAAATTCCTATAAAACTTGAGCCCATCTTCGTGCAGGGCTTTCTACGGGGTCGGCAGACGTCAGGTGGTTTGGGCCTCCTCGGGGCATGTGATGGGTACAGCTGCTTCCAGAAGTAGTCCAGCTTGCTAGTCTACTGGATGTCCCGGATGTGATGGTAATACACCTTGGGGGTAATGATTTGGGAGCACTGCCAGCGTGCTTAATGGTGTTGTTTCCAAAGGTTTGTTGAGTGTGGTCTGAGGTGGTGGCCCGCTATTATTGGAGGTGCACACGTGATCAGAGGACTATGGAGTGCTGCAGGATTAAATTAAATAAGAGGGTTTCCGAGTTTGTACTGCGTACTGGGGGTTTCACGGTTCGGCACTGCATATTTGAACGGAATGCGGCGGACTATTTTTCCTCTGATGGGGTCCACCTTATCGATGTGGGCCTCGATTTATTTAATTTGGCTTTGCAAAATGTTCTCAAGCAGGTTATAGCTTTGGTGGGGGGTCGCTCCTGCTGATTTAGGGGTAAGGTCCTTGTCAATCCGGGTTGGAGCAAGAGTACATTGGAAAAGAAGGATGATCCCTCCCCTAACCTCTAGTAAATGTTTGGACAAATGGATGTGCCCACTTAGCCAAAAGGACAGCTAGTGGTTGGCATGGTGGTAAGGAAAGGCCAAGTTTACGGCCAGTTGGTGGTTAGGACAAGGGGGAGGGCAGGTGCCCAGGATTATTCGTGATTGGTGCTGGATGCGGTTAAATGGTATATCATGTTGATGTGTTAAATAAGTTGTTATGTATTGGTTAATTATACTTGTTAAATTATAAATAAAGCTGTGGCCTGTTTATACCACAAATATGTCTTAGGTTTTATTTGGGGAGGATGGTTGGTAAAGAGGGTTGGTCGCACTAAACGGTACCCACTACCTGCACACATGGATAATTTTTGGATCTACCACTATGATACTAGTCCTTCTATATTAATGATCTTCAAAAACTAACTTAAAGGGAAATTATAGCATTAGGAATATAAACCTGCATTTCTAATGCTATAGTGTTTTCCTCTGCATGTAGTTTAAAGTTCCCCTTCCAATGTGAGTAAAACATGGGGGGAGGTTGAACTCGCCTTTTTTTCAGTTCCATGATCGAGTCTGGGTCCATGATCTACTCAATCTGCCTCGTAACTTTGCGTCACCTCTTAGTTTTGTCTAGTCCAATGTTTTTTATTGAGGAGCAACGGGTGATGAAAAATGCATGCGCCATGCTGCCCAAATTAAATGGGGATTAGCTGTGCGAACCAAGTTTAACTCTAGTGGCCACTAGTTGCCTCTAGTGGCCAAGCAATTTAGTTTTCTCACAAATTATAAATACAATGGGTCGGTTAGTCTCTAATGCTGACTCAGACCACTATTGAAACTTTTAGTGTTTTTTAGGAGGAACTTTAATCAGGAAGGTTCCAAGGTGCCAGTGTGATGACTGTAAGCTCATTTGAGCAGGGCCCTCATCTACCTATTCTACCTGTGTCGCTGTGTAATTGTCTCATTTATTCAAAATCCCCTCTCTCCCCCCTTCATAATATTGTAAAGCGCTGCAGAATTAGTTGGCGCTACATAAATACCAATAATAATGTCCAAGTCCTAAAATTCACCTCCCTAACTGGCAGTTTTTGACTTTTCAATATCCTTTATCTGATGAATGTGTCCTTCTGGATATCTAGAAAGGTCCTTGATTTATGGGGAAAAAAGTGCAAAAACAAATAGAATATTTAAATTACTACAAAAGGAGACATATTTTTTTTAATAACTTTAATTTAGCGTATGAGAAGAGGTCACTTGTTACCACCAATTGCCTCCCAATTTGTCATACAAGACAGAGAATACACAATGAGTTAACCAGTGACTGGCACCTTGGCTCAGTTGAACGGTAAGGTATTAATCAGCCACACCAGCCTTGCATCCTGCCTCAGTCATACTGAAAATTGGGAGGTTTGAAGATCCACTTTTATCTCCTGTTTGAATTCTGTTTACATAGTTTTTATGCATTTGACATTGAGTTGTTCATTTGACGATGTATCTATACAATGTCAGTGTTCTTCACCAAACTATGAATTTTTGCAAATGTAATCTCATCTGGAAAAATTTCTGGTGTTGGCCATTTTTGCTCTGTAAACCAAAAAAGTCAATCCACTGCTCCCAAATAATGACAAAGCTGCAGCAGTAAATATCAAAAGGGACAAGAAAAATATGAATAAAGGCGTTTTCATAACTCCTCTTGGGGTGCAAATAAGGGTAACCCCAATTTGTTAAAAACAAAACGAGTATAACCAAATATTGCACTCTGCCGTGGAGAAAAAAAAGTAAAAGAGGAAGTGGCATAAAAATCTTTTTTTCTTTAGCAAAATTTTTATAAATATACAAAAACATGCAATATTAAAAATGGCAGGAATACAGTGAAAATAAACAAACTGTGCTTTTAGGAAGGGGAAGAAAGACATACCACATGCCACATGCCACATTTCTCGACTCCTGCCTGGACACTTTGTAATTGTTGACAAATCATCTGGTGTAAACGCTAAATGCGTTCAGTTTCATCAGGCATGTGGTATGGCATCCACCCCACCCTATTTATGCACAGTTTATTCATTTTCACTGTGTTTCTGACATCTTAATGGCATGTTTTGTGAATATATAGATATTAAACAAAGAAAAGATTTTTATGCGACTCCCTCTTTTCTGATTTCCGGTCCGCCCCCTATACGTCATCATTGAGTAAACTTTGACCCGGAACCTCACAGCCAGCAGACACATTCCACCCAATCAGCAGCAGACCCTCCCTCCCAGGAAGTGTCTGCTGACTGTGAGGTTCCGGGTCAAAGTTTACTCAATGATGACGTATAGGGGGCGGACCGGAAATCGGATATGTTCGCCCAACGCGAACACGCTATTGTTCGCCGGCGGACAGTTCGCGAACAGTTCGGCGGACAGTTCGCGACATCTCTAGTCAATGTTGAATTTGATCTTTTTAATTTTTTTATAATAACCCTTTTTTTTTCTCTCTCCGCACACTACTAATTTTTAATATATATATTTTTACCCATTTGTCTCCCTTTTATATATAATTTCAGTATATAGTTTTTCACATATATTTTACTATCGGTGCCTCTTTTTCTCTTTTTTAGTGTTTTATATATATATTTTAGATTTACATGTTTTATTTATTTTTTATTTTACAATCTATCTATCTATCTATATACAAAAAACAAAAAATAATTCCTGCACTCACGCTGAATCTCCCTTCATGACCGGGTGCCAACCATATACAGCCAAAGTATACAAAAAAATATAGATGAATGGTTGCACTCACGGTTTTTCAAGTAAAAGTCCAAAGTTTATTGTTAATTCATAAAAACTGCGATCAACGTTTCAGTCCTACCAAGAGGACTTTCATCAGGATCATCAGTCCTACCAAGAGGACTTTCATCAGGATCATATGATCCTGATGAAAGTCCTCTTGGTAGGACTGAAACGTTGATCGCAGTTTTTATGAATTAACAATAAACTTTGGACTTTTACTTGAAAAACCGTGAGTGCAACCATTCATCTATATTTTTTTTATCTATCTATATATATATATATATATATATATATATATTTTTTTTTTTTGTTTTTGTTTTTTATCCCCATGTATGTTTTCCCACCTTTCTAGTGGTATTCACATATCTCCCTTTTTCTATTTTCTAAGATGAAATTTCCAACAAACATCTACAAAAGGGTTAACAATCCAACTTTGGTTTGACAAGGTAGGCTATATTGTGAATTGTATGATACTCTATGCCTACCCCCCTTCCTCCTTTCTCCCCCACCCCCCCATTTTACATATATCCCCTTCATGTCAGCACATTAATATTTGCTTTGTATTAACTAATTACACATATGTTATATAGCATTTTATTTGTTGTCAAAATAATTTACTACAATAATTTTTGGTGTACTCTTTTTTACTATTTTCTTGTAATTTATGTATTCCAGCACCATAAGTGTGCTTGCTGATAATTTTCCGCCTGGGGACTACATCCCCCATAGTGCCTTTCGCTCGCGCACACATGCGTGCTGGGCTCCCTTTTCCCAGCACCACATGTAAGCCCGTCAACTATTTTTTGCTTGGGGACTATATTCCCTATAGTACCTTTCGCCCGTGCGCACATGCGTGCTGGGCTCTTCTCCGCCTGTTGCCTCTTCGAGCCAACCAGGCTAAGTTATGGTCTGCCCCGCCTATTTGTTATTATGCCGCAATACAAAGAGCGGGCTCAGCATACAACTCCCAATATGCACCCATGGCGGGTCACGTGGCTTAGCGCGTCATACCCCTATCGTTCACTACGTGACCGCTTATTAGCATATCTCTACTGTGTTTTAGAGTCTTTCAATTCTTTGTTTTAATAAATAAACCATATATTTTACTCTGTACAACTTGTACTATTATACACATGCTGTTTTTATTCTGTTTTATAATGTATGCCATTTGTGATTGTGACGTCATTTTGGCGCCAAATTTCGAATAATTAAATGTATGTCAGTATCTATATAAACTCTCATGTACCAGGTATTGTTTGTATTGCCACTTGATGAAGCCATATATTGGTGAAACGCGTTTGGATTTTTGAATTGTATTTTATCATATTTTATTAAAGGAATATTGGCCCCTATATTGTGTTTGTGCCATATACCTTTTTATATAGCAATTTTTACTTTTTTCTTTTATTTATTTTCTACCTGGTCATTGAAATACCCTGGATCATCTACTCACTCAAGAATCCTAGGTGGGGATTATACCACCTACGCTATTATAGTGAGCAGTATATCCTGCTCACCTATATGTGAGTATTATACCTTTCAAATTATTACCCTTACCATTGCATACAGAGAGCACTATTTGGTTTTATTTTCTCTTTCCCTACACCGAGGACCTGTACCATCTACCGACACCTATATCCTACCAGTAGGGGATCAGCGCCACTGAATGCGATTCACTCCTGAGCTGGCCATAGCTCTACTATAGCTCACCCAACCTTTTCTCATCTCTACAATCAAAATTGGACTGTTTTTATCCCCACATCTCTTATCAGGACTTTATTCTATTTTACTCATTTTATGTAAGTACGCATTGTTCATATTATTCTTTGGCGCGACCTTACATTCTGTTTTTTACATTTGTACTCTCTATTGATGTTTTTTGAGGGAACATCATACCCAGGTTGCTGCCCTTTTTTACTATAGCTGTCTACTGGTCATCAAGCGCTGATCCAATAATCTGTTTACATTTTAGTCCATCAAGTTCAGCCTTCCTCACATATGTTTTTGCTGTTGATCCAAAAGAAGGCAAAAAACCTTGTCTGAAGCGCTTCCAATTTTGCAATAAACTAGGAAAAAATTCCTTCTTGACCCCAAAATAGCAGTCAGATGTCTCCTTGGATCAAGCAGCTATTACCCCACTAATTAGAAATTATGTCCCTGTATGTTATGTTTTTGCAAGTATTTATCCAATTGCAGTTTAAACATCTGTATGGACTCTGATAAAACCACCTCTTCAGGCAGAGAATTACACATCCTTATTGCTCTTACAGTAAACAAAAACATTATTTGCTTTAGATGAAATCTCCTTTCTTCCAGCCTAAATGTGTGACCTCGTGTAGCCCTGTTTATGAATAGATTTCCAGATAATGGTTTGTACTGGCCCCGAGTATGTCTATTGAAAAAAGCATGATGATAATACATATCTTGATGGCATCAAAGATAGTTTTGGCAAGGCATTGGAAAAGTAAAAAGATATTAGAGTGGAATGAAATTTTAAAAAATCAAACAATATACCAGTGTAAAATGGAAATTGGAATAATTACAAATAATTCATATGGATTAAGGAAAATTAATAATTGGATAAAAATTGTGGAAAAGCTCCTAGTTGCATAAGCAAGTATGAATAATAAAACGAGGAAATATAGAGTTATGTAGTAATCAATGCTTATAGTTAAATTTAATGCATAAGGTCTCACAGGTATAAATGTGGCCCAAAGGAAAAAAAAAATATAATCTGTTTTGATATAAATATAAGATATAAGGAATGTAGGTACATATTTGGACAATAAGTAATAAAAGTTAAAAAAAAAATTGATCCACGGGGCGAGTGAATATGTGTTCGAATGATTTGATTGTATGTATTTTTATTCTGCAATTCATGTAAATATATATGTACTTCTATGTATGGAATTATGTAAAAAGCTATGAAATATTGAATACATGAATTGTAATTTAAAAGGAAATGTATGTAAAGAAATTAGCCTATAACGAAATGTATGGGCATATGCCATTTACTGTACCCATCATGACATACGTAATGTGACTGTTACCTTCTTATATACTGCTATCGCCAAGCCTGATACATACGTCAAAAATAAATAAACAATTTAAAAAAATACAAATTAAAAAAAAGTGAAAAATCAAGTAGACTGACTATGGGCTGAAGACCTGAAAGAACTCCCAAACTCATTGGTACTTTGCACTGTTGGGATTTTATCTATGCACTTTTTTGTATGGTTGGCATTGGTGTATAGTTATTACTATTATGCGCTTTACTTATATGCACTTTATATTTAATGTTTCCTGTTTATACAGATTATGTGAATAAAGTTTATATTTTTTGCATATTGGTGTACTATGGGCTTTCTAATTCCATGGTTCTGCTTTACCTGGTGTGCTAACAGGTTTTGTTTTACATTTCCTCACCCTATTCATTATTCGTGCAGGCTTATCACAGTGCCGCAGGTTTCTTTCGGCATGGCTGCACAGAAACACAGAGGTCATGCCGACAGAAATAACAAATACTTATCAAACCCGCAGCAGTTCAAAGCCCGACCTCCTTCCATCCCGGTCCACAGCTTGTGCGGCGTTACTAGAGACGTCGGCTGCTGCGGTTCCGTTTTTAATAGGGAAATAGCCTTTGCCCACATCAAAGATGGCGCTTATGTGCCTGCGATGTCACGTCAGAGAAGTGCACGCACGTTTTGGGGTCAGAGGTCACATACAGCCAATTACAGCATTAGGAGGGTTATTTCAACCCAAATTGCCTTTTTGATCAGTGCCCTGTCATGGTTTCCCTTAGCTGGTTATCCGAGAGAGGGTTCCTGATCATAGTATTTCTGGTATTTGACTTTGGCTTCGTTTGACTTCCCTGATTTCTGGTATCCTTGACTTTTGGCTTTTCCTCATCGTTGTGTCATGTACTGTATCCCTGACCTCGGCAAGTATTCTGACTATTCTTGGATACGTTAAGTCCAGCCATTCTAAGGTCCGGTTCTACGTTATCCTTAGTCCTAGGTGTGATATTATTCTGCGTGCTGGATCATCTAGTAATCCTGACAAGGCTACACTGATTAACCCAGTCAGTTGAGCGCTTGCTATATTTTTCTTTTGTATATATATTTAGTTCGCCTGTTGACCTGGTCCTCTCACGTATTTTTCTGTTTCTTCCTACTTGCATTATCAACCCATTTCATCAGTTTCCAGTTACTTAATTTTGTCATTTTTTTTTCCAATCTACCAGTCATCGTTAAAGACTGCCGTTTATGAAGATGTTCCTGTTCTTCAGAATAAACTTTCTGATTCTTCACTTGCTAATGACAAAGACAGAGGAAGTGACCTCAATGCCCCTAGATTTTATCGATATCTCTTTGTTTTGATTGGTTGTTCTGTTTATTTTCCTGCTATATGGAGGTACATTAAAGAAAGAATGCAAAAATTAGCCTTTTTCATTAGAATTTAGAACTTAAATATTTACATTTAAAGAGACAATATAGTCACCAGAACAACTACAGCTTAATGTAATTGTAGTTCGGGCATTTTCATGCAAACACTGCCTTTTCAGAGAAAAGGTAGTGTTTACATTACCCCCTAGGGACACCTCCAAGTGGCCACTCCGCAGATGGCCGCTGGAAGCGCTTCATGGGTCAGTGCTGCACAGTAGGCAGCACTGCCATTTAGTGTCTCCGCCTTCTGCATGCAGACACTGAACTTTCCTCATAGAAATGCATTGATTCAATGCATCTCTATGAGAAGAAGCTGACTGGCTAAGTCGGCATTTGGCCCCACCTCCATCTCACCTCCTTGCCGATTCTGCTTCAAAATTTTGATGATGTCAGCATGGAGGCGGATCAGAAGCGTGGCCAGCACCGGTGGACCCGTGCGGCGCAAGAGATAAGGTAAGTTTTACTATTTTTTTAAGGGCGCTAAGGGGGGGCAAGCCACCTAAATTGTGGTTTTAACACTATAGGGTTAGGAATACATTTTGTCACTAAAAGCTAGAATAATCTACAGTTGACAGTTAATGTCATTGCTGTCTTATTTTGATTGTCTCTCAGGATTATCACTTAACCTGGGGTTCAGTCTACTAAACTGCATATATAGTGTTAGTATTAGGGTTAAAGGAGAGGTACAAATAGTATCAGAGAGTTACAAATAGTATCAGAGTATCAGAATGTTACGATGGTCTGTGCGGGGACATGTACAGTGACACCACCAAATAGCGTATCTGAGATGTTTCATGATTCCTGGTCATGATGGTGTTGTATTTGGCAGTTATGGGAGGATACAATAACTTAATTAATAAATTAGATTTGAGTCCATACACAATGGAGTAAGCTTTAATAATTGTAGAAATTAAATATCATACTTGTAAAAATAAGGATTAAAAAAATAAGTGGAACAGCACGCAATTAAGGAAAAAAAAGCCGAAAATACAGTATCCGTTTTATTCTTCCTATAGTTTCTACATGTCTTAGGGACCACTTGCCACTAGAGATGTCGCGAACCGTTCGCGGCGAGCTCCGGTCAGCTGACACATCCTGGCCAATCTCCAGCAGATCCTCCCTCCTAGACCCTGCCACCTCCTGGACAGCATCCATGTTGAAGGCAGCTTCAACATGGATGCTGTCCAGGAGGTGGGAGGGTCTGGGAGGGAGGGTCTGCTGGAGATTGGCCGGGATGTGTCAGCTGACCGGAGCTCGCCGTGAACGGTTCGAGGCGAGCCGTTCGCGGGAAGTTCGCGAACGGTTCGCGACATCTCTACTTGCCACTTCCCTTCCCTATATATTTCTTCTAAATAACAGTAAATACCTCTAAACATCCCCTGTGTCGTCATCTGGTCTTCTGACTTTTTCTTTGTCTTCTCGTCCAATTAAATGATTTTCATATAGGATCATTACGGACCAGAGGCGACATGCTCCTCCAATCAGAAGCTTCTCAGAGACATGAATTGAATACATCTCTATGGGAAGTTTTGGAAGTGTGAGGAGGTCCAAAGTCAGATAGCAAAGTCTGACTCCACTACCATTCAGAAAGCTTCACATAAAGCCGAAGGAAACTGAATAAAGCGAGTGCTTTAGTTTGTTGTGAATTTAACTTGGGTATCAGAATACAGCAAGAGGTAAGAAGAGGCAAAGTGCTTTTACCAATAAAGGTCCGTTGATGGGGAATACGTCAGAATAAGAGTGAAACGCAATGGGGTGATCCGTAAGTATGGTCAGGATACGCTAGCAAGGGTCAGAACCAGCAAGGTAGTGGTTTGAAGCGATGATCAACAAGTATGGCCAGGATATTGGAACCATGGTTAGGAGGCAACAAAGGACTGATCTAGAAACTTAGTAAGAATATCACAGCCAAGGTTCAGGAGCCAACAAGGTAGCAGTGGAACATTCGGAAAGAGAAGCTGGAATGGATTGCTATTACACACGTGCAAAAACAAACCAGGGAGACTCAATAATCTAGAAATAGGGAATCCACAGAGCATTGTTTAAATAAGCAATAGCAAGTCCTGAAACAATTAAGCATCGAACAATAGGAATACTGTGACATTCCTCAGTAAGGGATATTAAGCAGAGTTAACCCTTTACTATTATGACAGTATGCGAGTAAAGAGGAATGTCAAAATTAAGGCAAAAAATTCAGGGATAAATTTTAAAATAAGCATTAGTGAATTCTAGGCTTGGAGTAACCCTTTAAAGGAAAACTTCTGTGTTAGGAATACAAAGTTGTATTCCTAACACTATAGAGTTCCTCTGATCTTGCGCCCCACCCACCTATGCCGCAATAAAAGCGTTAAAAACTCTTTAACCACTTGCCTGATTCCAGTGCCAAGGTCCCTGGCCCTAGGAGTAGCTCCATCTCCTCCCATGTCAGCGGAATGCGTATGAGCAGTGAGTACCAAGCTCGCCGTAGGCCTTCCCTATAGGAAAGCACTGAATTAATGATTTCCTATGGGACATCCAACATCTTGACAAAGTTAAACTCCATGAAACTACAGGAAGCGCCTCTAGTGGCTGTCTGGGAGAGATCGACTAAAGGCAGTCTTTACACAGCAATGTAAATATTGTTTCACATTGCTGTGTTAAAGGGACTTTCCAGTGCCAGGAAAACAAATCCGTTTTTCTGGCACTGCAGGACCTGCCGGGCCCCCTCCCTTCCACACCCCATCCCACACCTTCAGTGACTTACCTGAATTCAGCGTTGAAGTCCCTCGGCGCTAGGTCAGGCTCCGCCCATGCTCCTCCCTTACCGACGTCAGCCGGCGGGGGAGACCTAATGCGCATGCGCGGCAATGCTTTCCTATGGGGATTTCGGCAACGCTGGAGGTCCTCATGCATAACGTGAGGATGTCCAGCGTCATTTAAAACACTTTTCATGTTCTAAGAACACGGAAGTCCCTCTAGTGTCTGTCTGACAGACAGCCACTAGAGGAGGACTTAACCCTGCAGGTTAATTATTAGAGTTTGTAAAAACTGTGATAATTACACTTGCAGGATTAAGGGTGATGGGAGTTGGCACCCAGACCACTCCAATGGGCAGAAGTGGTCTGGGTTCCTGGAGTGTACCTTTAAGGTTACAGGGACACTGCACCCAGATCTCCTTAATGAGAGCAAGTGGTCTGGGTGCCTATAGTGTCCCTTTAAGGAAATGTAAAATAGACACACAATAAGGATAATAGGTCATTAATAGAGTTATTCAACAATGTGAGAATTGTCAGAAATTCAAGGCCAAAGTAACCAGACTAGAATCATAGCTCACTGAGAATTTTTCCAATTTGTCTATTTTAGCCTAAAAGTTGAAATTTACTGAATTTTTTAATTTACTTTAGCGATTAACTCTGAAGAGAGTGAATTGTCTAGGATTCATATTGAATTAAGAATTTTAGATCAACGTAGCTTAACTGAAAGCTTAAGCTGATGGAAATTCTGCTTTGAATTCTAGCCCATTCACATTCATAATTTGGTTTGAGAAGAAAGCTCTAGGACCCTGTGTTCACAGTAGGAGTCTGAGAGCAGGGCTTGATTTCAGAGAAAAACGGCACAGGATGCGTAACTGCCAGAAAATGTGTGTGGGCCGGGAATAGAGTTATTTACCGAAATGGCATCCTCAAGGATACTTTACAAGTTAATAGACTCTGATTCCCATAATGTATTGATTTTGCAGGTTTTAATAGATCGCATAACAAATGCAACAATCTGCTGTCCAATGTCAGTCGTGCACGTTGTACTAAATTCATGTCAACTGGATATCTGTTATCATTGCCTGTGCAATTAACCCTTTGAGTGCCATGCCAAATGTATACATTGTATATTTACATGCCATGCATTCATCGTTAATTAAATTATGCATCTGTTGGATTGGGGGTATATCTAAAATCAGGTCGTAAAAGCTGCAGATCTCTTGTCTGCAGCCTTTGCCATCTGTCCCCTTTTAACCCCGTCCAGAATTTCTGTGCTGTCCAATCACAGCCTTCCCAAATGCAGCTCAGTGAGAAGCCTTTGCAAGGCAGGTTCTCTGAACAATTGCTGCCTCTCGAGTTTAGCTCCACTGAGCTAGCCAAACAAGGAACTAACAGGAGTGGTGGTCTGACAACCTCCCAGCTTGGCTATTTTAGTTTACATTTCATCATTTATGTTTAATTTTAATTCCCTGGCATTCAATGTTTATTATATAAACACAAAGGAATTAAACTATAATAAGCCATTTGTTCTGAACATATTTTGTAGGTAAAGTGCTCCAGGGATAGCGTGCATAGTTTATTGAGAAGTATGTAGTTTATCAAGTTTTAACATGCCTTTAAAACCAGTTCGGGTAAATGCATTGCCGCCACATTTGTTATCTTAAAACGATCATCTATACATTGTGCTGCCAATCAAGGAGTTAATGTCAAGAAACAGTTTTATTTACTATCAAAGATTTACGATAATGTTTCT
Organism: Pelobates cultripes; assembly: GCA_933207985.1. NCBI lineage: Eukaryota > Metazoa > Chordata > Amphibia > Anura > Pelobatidae > Pelobates > Pelobates cultripes. The sequence goes on along the minus strand of OW240919.1, from coordinate 23,631,614 downwards.
ATGTGTTCGACATAGAAATGCAGAGTACTTGCATACACTGATCAGCCACAACATTAAAATCACCTGTCTAATATTGTGGAGGTCCCCCTCATGCTGCTAAAACAGCTCCGATGCATTGAGGCATGGACTCCGCAAGACCTCTGAATGTGTCCTGTGGTATCTGGCACCAATTTATTAGCAACAGATCCTTTAAGTCCTGCAAGTTGTTGGTGGGGCCTTCGTAGATGTGATTTGTTGTTCCAGCACATCCCACAGATGCTCAGTCGGATTGAGATCTGGGGAATTTTGAGGCCAAGGCAACATTTTGAACTCTTTGTCATGTTCCTAAAACCATTCATGGACAATTTTTGCATTGTGATATTATCCATTATCTTCCCGAAAGAGGTCACTGCCATTAAGGGGTGTATGCGGTCTAGAATAATCTCTGGGTAGGTGGTACATGTCAAAGTAGCATCCACATGAATGTCAGGACCAAAGGACTCCCAGCAGAACATTGCCAAAAGCATAACACCGCCTCCGTCAGTATACCTTCTTCTCATAGTGCATCCTGCTGCCATCTCTTCCCCAGGTAAATTATGCAAACGAAACCGGCCATCCTCCTGATCTAAACAAATTATGATTCATCAGACCAGGCAACCTTCTTCTATTGCTACATTGCTCCATGGTCCAGTTCTAATATACAATATTAAGTCATGCGCTCAAACTCCCACTACTCCTGGATGGTAACAACGACTACAGTACACATCAGCCCCAATACATACAATAAAAACCATAGTTTTTACATATTTTTAAGGTATTACATAGTTTTTAAGGTATTACAAGATTAAATCTTATCTGTTTTTTACATCTACAATAAAAAACAAACAAAAGAGTTACTTGTGCTCTATTACAAATCCCTATGCACATTTAAATAACTGGAGGTCATTTATTTTCACTCCAATGGCCATTTAACCCCTTAAGGGCACATGACGGAAATATTCCGTCATGATTCCCTTTTATTCCAGAAGTTGTGTCCTTAAGGGGTTAAGTAAAGGCTCACCTGTCACGTCAAGGCAAACATCTTAGGTAAGTCCTACACTAACAATTCACCTTGCTTTTTTCAGCTTCAGGTGAAAATCTTGATTGAGACAGATGGATATTTTTCTTAACCCCTACATACTTATTAACCCTTAATAGGGAACACATGGGTTGGGCGGCAGCACTGTAACATGGCTGTGTGATACAATGCCTATTTAGTCTGACTTGCGGCACTTGTCTATTGAATCTCTCACTCAAATTGTTTCAGCAATTCAATATTACCGTTTGAGCTTACACTTACTAGGAATACTGGTGTACCAAACCTGCTTGTGACCTTTTTTCTCCGGATACTCTCCATTCCTGACCTTGGACTTCAAAACAACTCTAATGTCTAAAGATTACACTTTCTCTACAAAGTCGCAAATCATTAATGCAATTGGCTCAATCCCAGAAAGCCATTAGTGCCCAGAAATAGGTGTGTATTGGGTGTGTGCAGGAGCTCCCTAATGCAAACGGTCTTTAACTTCTCATGTATGTCATTTAGATCCCTACTTGCATTTTTGCGTGACTTTTGGTAGATTATTATCTGGTTGAAGATAAGGATCATGATAATTCAGTCTACCTAAATATATACCAGTTATTCCAAAATCAACAGACAATTTAATTAATTTTGTGTCTTACTTTTTAAATTTATATTTTTATTCTGATTATAATGGTTTAACCAAATCGTCTCCATGCTAATGTACCTTTTACAAGCCAGTTTAGTGAATAAGGAGTCACTTATTGGCTAAGAGCATCTGCTGACCACCACCAGCCAATCAGTGGCACCCCTGCCCGGCAGACCTTTGAGCTTCCTGAATCTAAAAATTCAGAAGCCAGATGCCGCTAGGGAGTGATTGGAGACCGGCGCTCGATGCAGCTTATGGGTTAAACTGTTCAAAAATGGTTTAACACCGCCTTGAGGTAAGAGTGTCTCCAGAAGCCTCTTAGCACCTTAACAACTTAATTTGGATTAAGTTGTTTTGGTGCCTGGAGCGTCCCTTTAATTCTAGACTTGTACACAGCAGAAATTTTCGGTTCCTCAAAATGATTGTTGACGAAAATTAATTCTGTTTCGCTCAAATTTCGCTCTTTAGTCCATTCTTTTTGGACGAAATTCGGCTTATATTTTTGGTTCAGAAATTCCATTTGCTGTTCAGAAATAGATAAGCTTGGTACACTTATGTCGGATCGCCATATTTAAAGATACTAAAGTATTGAGCTATGGACTAAATGCAGGTTCCTAGTTTGGTGGTGTCTTTTAATATGGTAATTCCTTGTAAGTGTATCAATCTTATGAATTACTTGCAAGAATGAACAAAAGTTTAGTATTGTGCGATTTGTTAATTGTTTTGTGTTTTATGGTTTGCTAATTTTTATATTGTGCCATACGAACTTCTGTAATGGACAAACGAGACGATTTTCATTCGATTTGCAATTCTTCCAAAAACAAATGCCCAAGTCTATTCATTTCATTTTTTAGGCCAAAGTAGCCAGACTGAAAATATAGTTGAATACAGCCATTGTGTCTGATTTGTATATACGTATGTAGGCATTTACCTGAGTGTTATTAAATACACAAACCCTTTACCCTGACCACCCTCCTTGCTACTTACAGGCACACATGCATTTACACAATACAAACACACTTACACAAAGGTGTGTGTTAGTTTGTGTGTGTATATGTACAGAACTATAATGCTTATACATTAATTCAATGCTGTCTGTCTTCATGTAAGGTGCTTAAGACATAACTCTTGAAGCAATGGAGATATAATGTATCATAGTGATCTATTGCATATTTGTATAAATTGAATATTGCAGTGGTTATGGTGCCAGGAATGTCCTAAGGCTTTCCCCAATATAAGTAGTCAAACCGTTTGCTAACAGTACCTTGGGTCTGCTTCTGAAAGCTCTACTGCTGATCACTTACAGCTGTGCTAGCTCAGAGCAGAGAGCTTCGTGCTCTCAATATAACAGATGAATGGCGCCACGGCGAATTCTATGAGAACAATTCGCCTGCTTACATTGGTGTGAGCCAGGGTGCTCCTGGCACCATAACCACTACAGAGTACTGCAGTGGTTCCGGAGCGTAAAGTGTTTGTTAAAGGTGAAGATCATCATTGTTTAAATATATATTTTTTGCATATTTTTAGTGCATTACTTATGTTACAGAACATATATAAATATATATATATATATCACTTTAGCATGGAGAGTCCCTTCATAGTAACCACACAGTATCAGAGGGAGGGCTCTGTCTGTTCTTCCTAGCAATGAAGCTTAGCAATTTCCTGAAACGTCGGGCTGTTTACACATGACTCAAGATGTACTTTAAAGACTTGGTTTCTATCAAAAAAGGAAATCCCCTCCCCACCCATCATTCACAACAAGAGTATATCACACGTTTAGATAGATATTTCATGATCTGTAATCAGAGCTAGAATATACTGCAAAATAATCATTGGACAATACCAGGATACGGCTGAGGGATTTGTTATCCTGTTCCATTATACACGGACTTGATCTTAAAATCTGGATTATAATTTTTGCAATTGTTTTAGTAGACAGTCACTATATGAAGACATTTATGCATTTAATTGTGCCTTTTTAATCATAGTTATACCTAGAAACAACTTGCAGAAGCTGCAGTTCTCCTGTCTGCTGCCTTTACACGCCCTCCCTTTCTAACCCCGCCCAGACTTTCTGTGGTTATCCAATCACAGACTTCGGAATGCAGCTAAATGAGAAGTCTTTGCACAGCAGGTGCTTGAGTTTAGCTTCACTGAGCTAACCAAACCAGGAAGTAACAGGACCTGTTGTCTGATTGACAGTCAGGAGGGTGTAACAAGGTTAATTTATGACAGTTCCAGAAATCTGCACTTTTTGTAAAATGAAAAAGAGGACACTCTTCACATATAAAATACTAGTTATTGTTTATTATTATTATTATTATTATTATTATGATATTTATAGAGCGCTGTCAAATTCCGCAGCGCTTTAAAATGGGTGGACGAACAGACATGTAGTTGTAACCAGACAAGTTTGACGCACAGAAACAGAGGGGTTGAAGGCCCTGCTCAATGAGCTTACATGCTAGAGGGAGTGGGGTAAAGTGACACAAAAGGTAAGGGAAGTATTAGGGAAGTAGATTGGTAGAATAGTATTTAATGAAGACTTAGGGTTTTGGAGCCATTAACAGTTTCATTGATATGCTTTTATGAAGAAGTAGGTTTTTAACGATTTTTTGAAGGAGTGGAGACTGGGTTAGCATCTAACGGAGGAGGGAAGCGAGTTCCACAGGAACGGTGCAGCCCTCGAAAAATCTTGAAGGCGCGCATCAGAGGTGGGAGTACGGACAGAAGATAGACGTAAGTCTCCAGCAGATCGTAAGGGCCTAGACGGGACATACTTGTGTATAAGGGAGGATAGATAGGTGGGAGCAGCATTATGTAGAGATTTGAAAGCAAGAACCAGAATTTTAAATTGAGCTCTATATTTTATAGGAAGCCAATGTAGGGACTGACAGAAGAGTGAGGCATGGGAGGTGCGGGCGGACAGAAAGATGAGCCTCGCCGCTGCATTCATTATGGACTGTAACAGCACTAGTTGGGAGCACATAGGACCACTGAGAAGCGGATTATAGTAGTCAAGGCGAGAAAGGACAGTGGAATGGACCAACACCTTAGTCGCATCTGGCGTTAAGTAGGGGCGGATGCGCGCAATGTTTTTGAGATAGAAATGACAGGATTTGGCGATAGATTGAACATGAGGCTTGAAGGAGAGGTTGTGTGGTGGAGCTGATGGTAACACCGTTGACTTGGAGGGAGACAGACACAGGAGTAACAACACTTGAGGGAGGAAAGACCTACACTGCACAATTCCCTACAGAAGATTTGTTTTAATTTTAAAGGTTGTTCCAAAAACCATAACCACTTCAGTGATTTTAAGTGGTCATGGTGGTAGCAGTATGTGTGCACTGTTTCAGCTTGAGACGCTGCACATGCAAAGTTATTTTTAATATACTCCTGGTGGCTAGTTGCATCCCCAGCACACGTGACTTGGGCCAGTGGTGCCCAAATGATAGATCCCCAGATGTTGTAAAACTACAACTACCATGACGCTTTGCATGCCTTTGGAATGTGACACCCATGACTTAGGCAGTTCCAGACTGCCTAATGTAAATTCTGTGCATATTTTGTGTATGAGCCAAGTCACAGGCTTCTGTATGAGACGTCTGTCAGTGAACTGCGCAAGGCCCACTGTGACGTCAAGGTGGGGGCTTAAAAGTCAGTTAATTCAGTTTAAAACAGGTGTGATAACTTCTCCTTAGAGGTACAACAACAAATGGAGTAAAAATAAAAATGTAAATTGGCCGAATATAACCTTTCTCTGTACACTCCAAACACTATGCTATGCCTAGAAAATAGAAACTGGTCTGCTTGATGCAAACACAGAGGGGTGAGGGAGTCTGACTTAAAGTAAATAGCTCAAAACTGAACAAAGACAGGAATACACCCAAAACCTGTCTGGAAATATAGAAAACAGGGATACCTTCAAAGGTGATGTGTTCAGGAGCAAATTCACTTAGTATATGACTTCGTTGGTGTGATAGGATAAAATATTTAAAATGCTGGATGGTAACTATGCCAGAATGTATGGTGTGTATACCTTTAAATCTGCTATAGGCAGAATCTGTTTGGTACACACCGAATGATCTGCTTAATACAAAGTTATTGCTGAATACAAAATAACCATATAAAACCTGGTTACCTGTTATGCGTAAAATTCACACACTGTTTAAAATAGTGTGTATATTGCTTTAAGTAGTCCGTGCAAAGAACAGTATTATATTTTAATAAGGAGACATAGAAAACTCCATATTAACTGTATTAGTTATAATCACTTGAGAATTAGGCAAAAAACTACAAGTGAAAGTAAAAAACCACTATTAACAGAATGTATTTAAAAAATAATATAGAAATTTATTCATCATATAAAAAACATAAAAGAATAGTCCAAATTTGGAATAAAAATATAAATACAAAAAATGGGAGCCAGGAACGATTAGCTAGTCTTTAGCCACTGCAGATCTCGCACAAATAGCTTCATCCACACTGTAACTGTTAAGGATTACAGTGGATACTATTGTATCAAAATGAAGAGAAATTACTTGCCGGCTGCTGGGGAGGTTGGCGTGCGTGCCAAACCTCACTCTGGAGAGCATGTCTCTGAAGAAGTGGGGCTGACACCCACGAAACGCGTTAGACCAGCAGTGTTAGTGAGCAGGATACGACGGAGCAGCCAGACGCCAGCAGCAGCATCTCTTTCCTTCCCCCATACGGCATCTAAGACCTGGGGACAGACGGACTGCCGACCATCCGAGAACCAGAGTGAGGTTTGGCACGCACGCCAACCTCCCCAGCAGCCGGCAAGTAATTTCTCTTCATTTTGATACAATAGTATCCACTGTAATCCTTAACAGTTACAGTGTGGATGAAGCTATTTGTGCGAGATCTGCAGTGGCTAAAGACTAGCTAATCGTTCCTGGCTCCCATTTTTTGTATTTATATTTTTATTCCAAATTTGGACTATTCTTTTATGTTTTTTATATGATGAATAAATTTCTATATTATTTTTTAAATACATTCTGTTAATAGTGGTTTTTTACTTTCACTTGTAGTTTTTTGCCTAATTCTCAAGTGATTATAACTAATACAGTTAATATGGAGTTTTCTATGTCTCCTTATTAAAATATAATACTGTTCTTTGCACGGACTACTTAAAGCAATATACACACTATTTTAAACAGTGTGTGAATTTTACGCATAACAGGTAACCAGGTTTTATATGGTTATTTTGTATTCAGCAATAACTTTGTATTAAGCAGATCATTCGGTGTGTACCAAACAGATTCTGCCTATAGCAGATTTAAAGGTATACACACCATACATTCTGGCATAGTTACCATCCAGCATTTTAAATATTTTATCCTATCACACCAACGAAGTCATATACTAAGTGAATTTGCTCCTGAACACATCACCTTTGAAGGTATCCCTGTTTACTATGCTATGCCTGTACAAATCAACATCCTTCCTGTGTACATTTTTTTTTTTTTTTGTGTAGGGGAACTTGAACTGCCCTTTTTTTTAGTTCTCTTGCAGAAATTTACCAGACATGTCTTTATGGACTGAACATAAGATAATTTTGGGAACTGGTTCGTCCACAAATCAAGCACTGGTCAATCAAAAAAGATATGTAAACTGGCTCATTTGTTTTTGTAGGTAATGTGAAAGGAATACTCCAAGTACCATAACCAATACATTGTGCTATAGTGGTTATGGAGCCAGGATTACCCTGATTACCCCTTCCCCCATTTCGAAACAGTTTTACTTCTTACCTGTGGCCAATCAGCTTCTGGCTGTCCTGTAGCTGTAGTGCAGACAGGGAACAGCACCCAGACGACACCAGATTAGAAGTGAACCAGTTATACTTCGGTTTACTACTTAAAGTGGGAGGGCACCAATGTACTTCTGGCTCAATAACCACTATGCTCCAGTGGTTATGGTGCTTGGAGAGTTCCTTTAACTTTTAAAATTACATATTTAGAAACACATGCGCTGTCTTTCTGTTTAGCTCGTGTGTCATAAAATATGGCCGTTTGGAGAATTAAAACTTTTTTTTTTAAATGTAGTAGTTTATTTATTTTAGTTTCTCGGCCCCTCCAGCCCCTGATACAGTAATGCCCAACTTGGCTTTGACACGTTTCCAACAATGTTTAGCCTGTCTTTGGGCTACCTTTACTCAGAGCATCTTGGGAAATGTAGTACAAAAACAACTTCAAAGCCAAGGTAACTGGCATTTACCTACATAAACTGTAACTATTTAGAGCAGCACTGGTTAGAAGAAAATAAGAGCACATAGTTCCAAGCTGGAATTAACCGGTAAACCATGAATGATTGATTGGAATTGTAAGCATACCGAACTCAGTAAGTTTTGCATCAGATTGAAGAGATACCAGAGCGTCTAGACATCTATCTCCACGGTACAATTGGTTTCATGAATACTTGAAATGACAAACTCACTACTTCCTACTTTGTCAATAAATTGGGCGCTCCATGGATAAGATGTTTTCTCAACTGCCTCTCGTATAATCCGAATTTCCCAGGCCACAGAGTGCACATCCTATTCGTGCCATTCGCCTATGGACGATTTAGGACAGATAATTATTATTATAAAAATATTTATTATATGAATGGCAGGGATGGAGACAGGCTTTGGGCGCCAGGACAGTCTCAGATTTTATCAAACCACCAAAAAGCCGGTTTTAATGATAAATGTGAGGATGATAACCATTTTAAATTGTAGTGGCTATGGTGCTCATAGCATGCATTTAAAGAAACATTTCAGGAAATTATTTTCAGCAGAATGTGAAATGTAGACTGCCCTGGAAAAAAATGTTTTGATTGTTTTTCTTTGTCTTTAAACTTGACTATTACAGATACACAGTATTTCCCATTATGAGGAACCCATGTTGCCTTCAAGTGATAGGCTTTCTGTATAGGGGGTAATAGGGGGTAAAGAAGCACAGGAGTGAGCTACTGCAGACCCCACACTCTGCATCATCAGCCAGCAGCAGCAGGACGCAAAGCAAAACCACTGTATGCTTACAGGAGGGTGGCTGCAAATATAAAAATGATTACATGTATTTGTGTTTGTGTCTATGTGTGTGTCAGATTGTGTGTGGATATGTCAGTTTGTGTATCTGTGTGTCAAGGGGTGTGTATGTATCAGTGTGTATCTGAATGTGTATGTCAGTATGTGTATCTGATTGTGTGTATGTATCAGTGTGTATCGGATTATGTGTATGTCAGTATCTGTATCGGAGTGTGTGTATGTATCAGTGTGTATCGGATTATGTGTATGTCAGTATCTGTATCGGAGTGTGTGTATGTATGTATGTATGTATGAGTGTGTATCGGATTATGTGTATGTCAGTATCTGTTTCAGAGTGTGTGTATGTATCAGTGTGTATCGGATTATGTGTATGTCAGTGTCTGTATCGGAGTGTGTGTATGTATCAGTGTGTATCGGATTATGTGTATGTCAGTATCTGTATCGGAGTGTGTGTATGTATCAGTGTGTATCGGATTATGTGTATGTCAGTATCTGTATCGGAGTGTGTGTATGTATCAGTGTGTATCGGATTATGTGTATGTCAGTATCTGTTTCAGAGTGTGTGTATGTATCAGTGTGTATCGGATTATGTGTATGTCAGTATCTGTATCGGAGTGTGTGTATGTATCAGTGTGTATCGGATTATGTGTATGTCAGTATCTGTATCGGAGTGTGTGTATGTATCAGTGTGTATCGGATTATGTGTATGTCAGTATCTGTTTCGGAGTGTGTGTATGTATCAGTGTGTATCGGATTATGTGTATGTCAGTATCTGTATCGGAGTGTGTGTATGTATCAGTGTGTATCGGATTATGTGTATGTCAGTATCTGTATCGGAGTGTGTGTATGTATCAGTGTGTATCGGATTATGTGTATGTCAGTATCTGTATCGGAGTGTGTTTATGTGCCAGTGTGTGCATCTATGTTTTAGAATGTGTATGTGGCAGGATGTAGAAATGTTTGTATGTGGCAGTGTATGTGTATACATACCAGCAATAAGACATATTTACAATACACCAACACAACATGCAAACACACCCCTGCAATCAAACAGAAATAATGCATATAAGCTAACAAACAAACAAACCCCTGCATTCAAACACAAACCTTACACATTCAAACAAAACATTACATACAAACACACCCCTGTATTAAAATGCTAGAATTATATACAAACAACCCTGCATTGAGATGCAAACACTACACACAAGTACACCATTGCATTCCAGTGGTAACAGTACATACAAATACATCCCTACATGCACACATATACTCTATACAAAAACATGCTTACATTCAAACGCACAAACACTGCTCACAAATACAACCCTGCAAGGATGGGCAAACGACAGATGAGGATCTACCTTTTGGCTACTCTTGGGCTAGAGGGGCGGCCAAACAATATGTCTTTCACGAGGGCCTTTTCTATATTAGTTCCGCCACTGTTTGCATATGCTCTCTATGATGACAGGCGGAAAGAGCATTAAGTACCATATAATAATGATTAACAAAATGTAGGCACTCAGTTTGAGGATAGAGGTAAGTACAGCAGTGTAAATATCTATATTAAGAGGGTTTTTTCACACATGTATTTGTTTAACACAAGGGATAAGAAAACTAGATTAAAATCCTGAGAAGTCATGGTTCCCCTTTAGACTTCCTTCTAGTGCACTCCCATTAAATGGTGTTAACTGAGGTGAGGGAAAGAGGAACTATGAGTCAAAATCCACTGTTTCTCTGTAACCCTACATCAATGTATGAATGCACTACATTGGAAAATCACAAAACGGTAATGTGTAACACATCTTTTGCCATTCCTGCAGAATGTTCCTACACCCATTTAACCCCTTAAGGACAGATAATGGAAATATTCTGTCATGATTCCCTTTTATTCCAGAAGTTGTGTCCTTAAGGGGTTAAAATTGCTGTAAAAATTTCAATAGTTAAAAAAATAAAAGCAAATCTACTCAAGGAAAACAGGATTATTCAGATAATGCTTTATATAATACTACTTCGATATTTCTGGATCTTCAATATTCCGGTAGTCCGGTAAATCACGGCAGCACCTCTAGTGGTTGTCTGATTTAAATATTTACATTGCAGAACTAAGGACAATAGGGTGTTTCTTTCTTTTATTAGATCTAGGCCATTCCTTAAAAAATTTTTTTTTATGTATATACTTTAAAAATGCCATTAAACGGTCTCCTCATGCTCCACCGACAATGAGACCATCATGTTTGATGAGCTCAACCCAATGAAATGCTTCTCACAGAGAAGCATTGGAGACCCACGGCACATGCATGGAAATAGCTGCACTTCACTAGTCAAATTCTTCTCATAAAGACACAAAGACTATAAAAAGAAAAGAAAGAAAAGGAAACAAACGAAAAAAGAGAAAAATTGAAGCCTATGCATACTTCCTAGATGGGGGATAACCCGTGTGGTGATTTAGAAACAGACAAACGACAGAAGGGAGGATGCAACGCATGGTGTTGAATGAAAAATGGAATACTAAGAAGAGTAGAAACAACCTATAATAAAACTTACCTTTTAATCAATATGCTGATTAATAAAAAGTCCCAATAGGGACACATTGGACGGACTACAACACTGAACTATTTGTACTATAAACAGAAATACAAAACAACTAAGGCTGTTCCAGTGATGCAGATAAAGTAGTAAGTGCCCCAGATAAATTAAAGTAGAATCAATCACTATAACTGGGATACTTGGGGTATGTAGCCTGTATTAATTACAGGATGATAGTTATCAAATTTGTTAGTAGGCACATACTTGGACTTTATGTAAAATTACTATAGATATGCTGTGGCACCGGAAAATGATTTAGCAAATATCTTAGTGGTAATGATGTGCAATTAGATTTTGTCCAGCACAATGATCTGAATGAATTATAACAGATACATTGAGTGTTGGGTATAAGGTTGCAAATAAGCATATATCCAATGATTCTTGTAATTGTATCAATAGCAGCTTGTCAGAGTGGCAGTCTGGTGCCCGGGACCCAGACAATGTCCGGGTGGCGGTGCGAGGACCGGGACCCAGTATGGCTGATGTTAAGAGTAGGAGTCACAGTGTGGAGGTGGATTAGCAGGGTCTGGTGCAGGGTAACCACACGCCCCCTGGTGTTGAGCACCAGCGTTTGTGCAGCCACATACCAGAACCCTGATTCAGCTACTGCGGATCCTAGGAACTAGGAGCAGGAATTAAGCAGACCTCCCAGGAGCTGAATAGGGAGGCTCTGCAGCAGGAATGTATCCAGTACAGAAACAAGGCAAGACTAGAGATAGGCACCATACATGAAAACAAGACAAAACTAGGAGAACCCAGAACCAGAGCAGGACAGAAAGCAGAGCCCAGAACATGAGACAAGACATGAGGAAAACAAGAACAGGGCAGGACAGGACTGTACATGAACTGGGAATACAAGACAAAATAAAACAAGACAAGAGATACAAGGCAAAACAAGAGGAGACATAACTAAGCACTATATATGAAAAGTATGGGGATTTAGTTACATTATATGATCATACATTGCATAAGCCTGCCAACAACGCCAATGTACCCCATATCTGGCAGGTCAACAAGAATTGTAAAAAGAGTACTGGATACCAGAAGCCATAGCCAGAATGATCCGCAGCTAAGAACAGAATGTGACACAACTACTGTAAATTTAAATGTTTCTATTTGATCATTTTTATGCGTTAAACACAAGATATAGCTAAGTTTCCTGCTGATGGTAAAGAGAGTCCTTAAATAATGACAGGTACTGGATGGGGTGGAAAGAAAGGGGGGGTTTGATGATCGAACAAAGAAAAGGGGGGGGGAGACAGAACAGAGGACACAGGGGGATGGCAAATAACTTTCCCTATTGTGCCTTCATGGGCACTCCTTACCTCTAGAGATAACCCTAACCTATTGAAATACTCGTAATACCACCCGCTCCTATAAATAAAAAGTATGCCGAGTCAAAAATAACCAAGTGACTCGTAGTATGATCGAGGTGCAAAGGGAAAAAATGAATAAATATAATAGTTCTAAAGTGCCAAGTAGTTCTGCAAGTTGTACTGAGTGGACACAGCAATGCCCCGGGACCCCTGACGCGCGTTTCGCTGGATCAGCTCTTCAGATTTATTATAACATATTAAAATAGCCTAAGAAAAAATATATATTTAGTAAATCCTGGCTTCTGTCGAGTCGGCGGGCCTGCAAAGATAGTGAAAGACATGTAGCCTCAACATCGTAACAGATATAAGATACAATGTAACTTCCAAACATGTATCGGGTGTGAATGGAAAAGTGAAAGAAAAACAAACCATTAAATGTACCTGATGTCTAGTTACAAGATAAGATTGGAGTCAAATAGTACGCGGTCAAGGAGATAAATTTACTGTCCTGACTAAATCTGTCATAAGGTGCAGAAATAAAGAAGGAAAAACGGTAGAGTTGGACAAAACGTATGTAAAGATGTATAAGGAAGCAAGTAAGTATTCCAGTAGTCCCTTTGAGAGCACCCCTTAAAAAATGCTAAACCCCTCTTCCTACCTAACTATGATAATAACGGAGGAAAGAAAAAAAGAGAAAAATTTAACAAATGGTAAATAAAAACGAGATAATGAAACAAAAAATAATATTAAAATAGTAAGTATGAGGTGGCAATCTAAACGTTAAAAAAATATAGTTACATAGTTACATAGCTGAAAAGAGACTTGTGTCCATCAAGTTCAGCCTTCCTCACATATGTTTTTGCTGTTGATCCAAAAGAAGGCTAAAAACCCAGTCTGAAGCGCTTCCAATTTTGCAACAAACTAGGGAAAAATTCCCTCTTGACCCCAAAATAGCAGTCAGATGTCTCCTTGGATCAAGCAGCTATTACCCCACTAATTAGAAATTATATCCCTGTATGTTATGTTTTTGCAATTATTTATCCAATTGCAGTTTAAACATCTGTATGGACTCTGATAAAACCACCTCTTCAGGCAGAGAATTCCATAACCTTATTGCTCTTACTGTAAAAAAAAAAACTTTTATTTGCCTTAAATAAACTGCAGCATCATCCCAAATCCACAGCCACCCTTATATACAACTTTCCTGACGCGCGTTTCTCCACTAACTAGCTCTGAGGTTAGCTGCGTCATTTGCGAAGCCCATATATAGGGCGTATTTCTCGTTCCGCATATGATATTATAAATATTATTCACATAATATCAACAATATCAACAGAATTTTCAATATTCGAAGGTTGAGCATAAACAGTCGCTGATAGTGTAATCAATTGGTCAATGAATAGAGTTAAATCTAATAACTATTCTAAGAGGACCAAAGACAATGTGTGGTGAAAACTTTAGGTCAATTTTAATGGCGATACTATGCAAATGTTATGTAACGGAGTAAGAGCCATAACCCGAAAATGGTATACAGCCCAAATTATTGAAATAAAAGAAGGAGAAAAATGGTGAGGAATAGATGAATGGGGTAAACTCAAACTCTTCGTTTAGTCCTCTTGAGGAGTTTTTGTGTATTTGTGATAGAATAAACGGGGTCTTAAAGGAATAAATCCAATCAGAGCACTTTGACAGCCAAGTCTCGAGAGAAGTGAGATTTTCTCGAGATGATCTCACTGCCAATGGGCGAGAATATCCCCCCCACCCTGTTTATTCTATCACAAATACACAAAAGCTAGGCATGATCGCTTCACTGGCAGTGCCCTAAAGTTGTGGTCGTTCAGTGTAAAATAAATAAATAAATATATTTATACATGTACACAAATTAAGTTTACATTGCAATAAGAAATAGGTTATTTTTTTTATCCATTTCTCCCCGTTATAGCTGCTTGTTACATTAGGGGGTCTTGCATATCTTGCAATGGCCCCCTTTGGTGACATGGCCGCTAGGCGTGGTGGCCTGGGGGTGCAGGAGAGGTTAATGGCGATTAATCCGTGTCAGCGCCTCCCTATATACGGCCTCACAGTGAGCCAGGTAATGCCTTAATCCCGCAGTCGTCAGGGGAATTAAGCAAACTCGACAGCGATAACTCTGAATTTTGTCAAATAACCAATAAAATAATGTTTTGAGACATTTTTAACACATTCTTTATCAGCATTTTATAAAGGTGTTGTCTTTATGAAATGCTGAGAATCTTGTTATTTTTGTATTTTATTTTTTTCTGGGATGACACTGCCGCTTTAAGACAGACTCGCGCATGCGCACTGTGCCGCTACGGGAGCGAATGTTTAGAAGCTGCTGCTAACCGTCGAAGGGACGTCATCGCGTTTTTTTACGCCCCTTCGCCTCTGTGTGACCGGAAGCAGATTCCGCGAGGCCGCCGTGTGCGTGCGCGCGCGCGCGCGCCCCCGACAGGATGGATGGAGGCTGTGGGAAAGCAATGCGCGCTCCCGCCTGGCTGGAGTGGGCGGAGGAGAGGAAGTGAACGCGCTCCGGCTGGAGCCACACAGGAGTTGTTTAGAGTCAACGGAGAGAAAAGCGGAGTGAAAACAACCCCCTCCACCGATTGTACAACTGTGAATACCCCGAGAGTCGGCACCGGGAGACCCCCGAGAGCCAGCGCCGGGAGACCCCCGAGAGTCAGCGCCGGGAGACCCCCGAGAGCGGGACACACTGACTGACTGACTGAGGAGCCGAGTGAGTTATGGGAACGGTGGGGAGGGTTAGATGGTGGGGGGGGGTTAGGGAGGTTGAAGGGGGTTAGGGAGGGTTAGATGGTGGGGGGTTAGGAGGGTTGATGGTGGGGGTTAGGGGAGGGTTAGATGGTGTGTGGGGGGCTGAGGGTTAGATGGTGTGGGGGTTAGGGAGGGTTAGGGATGGTGGGGGGGTTAGGGAGGGCGATGGTGGGGGGGTTAGGAGGGTTAGATGGTGGGGGGGGTTAGGGAGGTTAGATGGTGGGGGGGGTTAGGGAGTGGCTAGATGGTGGTGTGGGGGGGTTAGGGAGGGTTAGATGGTGGGGGGGTTAGGGAGGTTAGATGGTGGGGGGGTTAGGGAGGGCTAGATGGGGGAAGAGGGAGGGGGTTAGATGGTGGGGGGGGGTTAGGGAGTGCTAGATGGTGGGGGGTTAGGGGAGGGTTAGGATGGTGTGTGGGGGGGTTAGGGAGGGGTTAGGATGGTGTGTGGGGGGTTAGGGAGGGTTAGATGGTGTGGGGGGGGTTAGGGTTAGAGGGTGGGGGGGCTAGGGGAGGGTTAGATGGTGTGTGTGGGGGGGGGTTAGGGGAGGGTTAGATGGTGGTGGGGGGTTAGGGAGGGTTAGATGGTGTGTGTGGGGGTTAGGGGAGGGTTAGATGGTGTGTGGGGGTTAGGGGAGGGTTAGATGGTGTGTGTGGGGGTTAGGGGAGGGTTAGATGGTGTGTGGGGGTTAGGGAGGGTTAGATGGTGTGTGGGGGTTAGGGGAGGGTTAGATGGTTAGTGGTTAGATGGTGTGGGGGGCTAGGGAGGTTAGATGGTGAGGGGAGGGGTTAGATGGTGAGGGGGCGGCTAGATGGTGACAAGTGAGGGGCGGTTAGATGGTGACGGGGTGGGGCGGCTAGGATGGTGACGGGGCAGGGGCTGGGTTGCGGTTAAATGATGAGGAGGAGGAGGAGGAGGGGGGCTAGGGGCGGGTTAGATGAGGAGGAGGAGGGGGGTCTAGGGGCGCGTTAGATGACGGGGCATGGAGAACTATAGACCCAGGTTAGGTGTAGGGGCTACTGAAGGGTTTAGGGTTAGCTGAAAGGACACTGGGGTGATTTGGGCTATGTTAGATGGAGGGGCCACAGTGATAGTTTAGTGTTAAGTTAGATGAAGGGGGCACGAGGTGGTTTAGGGTTAGGTTAGATGGAGGGGACATTGGTAGGGTAGAGGTAAATTTACTAGATATTTAGGAACTGTTAATTGGGAAGGACATAAATAGATATGGGAGCATGGTGACAATTCAAGTTAACTGGAGTTGGATTGCAGTATTGTAGGGCTCAGTTTACCTATTAGGGGTCATGGTGAAGTTTATTGGCAAGTTAACTGGAAGAGACTCGAACAACTCTCGGGCAGGTTGGATGGGGAACGAAAATTAGGCAGGTGAAGAATTAGCCGTCTGAGGAATAACAGGTGTGATCACAAGCTGATTACATTAGCTAGTTTAAGTAATGCAAAAACAAAGTGGAATACCGCGCCACAGAGATATGTGAAATACTCAATTTAAAAAAGGGAGATATATACATACACACACATACGGGATGTTCCAACAATATAACAGTGAGTGTAAACCTTTAAAAGAGATAAATTGAAATAATAGTGCAGTATGTCAATTTAAATTAATTTCATATAGAATATACGGGAAACCCAGGGAATCTAACAGCTGGGAGAGAGGAGGCAGTTAAGCCTGAGACTCTGAGAAAAAAAATTGTGAATTTATATCGCAAACTACAATATGTACTGATATATATTGCTCCGTGGCAGATAGCTTGGGGTTCATCTTTTCACGTGTTTGCTCAAATTTTGTCCATACCTCTTTTACCTCCTACTTTGCTCCTTGATACATCTTCTGTTCCTGGTGCACTTTGGATCCTGCCTATATCCTCTGGTGGGGATTATACCACCACAAGCTCTCATTACCAGAGCAAGTTTATTGCTCTGGAAATTGTAAGTAAGATACCTTCTCTGCCATATGCTATCTATCAGACATACTGGACTATTGGATTTTATTTGTGTTTTCTGTTCTATGCACAATTGTGGAGATCTGGAAGCTATGCCTCACCATTATTCCTATATCCTAAGACGGGGATTATACCGTACAGGTGCTATACAGTAGAGCTCTTAGTAGCTCTGGAAAGTGTGAGTTAGTTCTTCTACCGGTTTCCCGTATATTCTATAGGAAATTAATTTAAATTGACATACTGCACTATTATTATTTCAATTTATCTTTTTTTGTCATTCTCTTTTTATTGTTGTTTCACATAGCATGTACATGACATCCAACCAATGCGATATACATTGAGGAAACAGAGAAATATGAGAAGCAAAGGCATCTTTCCCCTTACAGCATTTGTTTGGAAGTTTATCCCTTTTCCTCCGTCCCCTTACAGCGGTCTTCCCGTCTGACCCTTTCCCCCTCACCCCCCTCCCCTATCCGTCCCACGTCTACAAGCACTATGCTGTCCTTGCTTACTGACTCAGTACCTACAATATTCGCCTGTCGAATAGAGTTGTTTAATGTATAGGGGCATACGACTACCGTTTGCCCATGTTATCTGGGCCCTTTCTAGGGCTTTAGACGTTTCTCTCGCCTTACATCCCGGGGTTTAGTTCGCCTTACTGAGAAGACTATACGGCTCACTCAACTCCCTATCGGAAACAGGTATAGCCCCTTATGACCCCTCCCTCGGTATGGGTCCCCTCTAGGCGACCGGTGCTGGATTAGATTCCCACATCTCCACCTCCAGTGGTGGTACCCCCGGGGTGGGGGGCTCACGCCCTTGTTCCCGACAGGAGTCTGCCCGTGTCGACAGGTGCCTCTATTGTTCCTCTCGTAGCATGTGGGAGGTTGTCTACCATGTAGTCCTGTTGCCCTACTACCCATCTTTGTATTTATTGGTCAGGGGTGGACTCAAGTTCTCTCCGTTGGGTGGAATCTAAAGTTGAGCTGGCGTCCGTCGAAGGTTATGGGTGTCTTACCCGTCTTAATGTGTAGTACGTCCTATGTCTGCGTGACCTCGGTCTTACCGCTAATCATGCTGCACCCTTCTCGAGGTAGGTGCTCCAGGGGTACCATTTGAGGGCGCACTTGTCCGAGCGCTCCTGCAGGGAGGCCGTCATGAGTTCCATTTCGTGTATGGCTTCTACCTTATCCACCCATTGGCGATATGTGGGGATTGTCTGGGCCTTCCAGTGTAGGGGTATGAGTGTTTTGGCTGCGGTGAGCAATTGTATGGTGAGCGAGTTTTTGTATTTGCTCAAGGGTGTGTTTGTATGGTTCAGGAGCATCTGCAGGGGTTGGAGGGGAAGGTCTGTGTCTGTAATTTCCCTGATCTTATTATTAATCATCCGCCAAAATGGAACTATGTGGGGGCAGGACCACCAAATGTGCAGGTATGAGCCTAGTTCTACCCCACATCGCCAACATTCCCCCACGTCCGCCTGTGTCAGGTGTCTAAGAGTGTCGGGTGTGCGGTACCACCGTGTCAAAAGCTTGTAACTAGTTTCTTGAAATTTGGAACTTATCGAACATTTGTGGGTCAGGAGAAAGATTTTTTCCCATTCTATATCTGTCAACTGGGTTCCAGTCTCCTGTTCCCATTTATTGGTGAAGCCCAAGGGACCCGAATCCGCCGTCCGCATGAGGGACCCATACATTCGCGAGACGCCGTGTTCTATATGTTTCCTATCGGTACACATTTGTTCAAACTCTGTAAGCTGCCTATGTATATGGGCCTTCCCTGGCAGGTGGGCATGGTATGCCTTTATCTGGTGATAGTGAAAGGAGTCCAACGGCGTAGGGAGTCGATCTCCCATTAGGTCTCGTAGGCTTCTGATCCGGCCACCCTCACTCCATTGATGTAGATAATTCCAGTCCGAGGCTTGGAGGCGTATAAGAGCCGCCGGCTGTAGTCCTCCAGCCAGGTCTGGGTTAAACGTGATGGGAGTCAGGGGGTTCGGGGAAGTCGTCAGCTGCCGGGCATAGCGCAGTTTGCACCAGACTCTCAATGTGGCGTCTATGATAGGATTAGTAGTCTGAAGGTCCCTATAGGTGGCACTCCCCAGCCAGAGTCTGGATGGGATGCCACCTCGCGTTTGTTCCTTCTCCAGCGTCACCCATCGTTTTGGTCCCGGAAGGGCGTGCCAGTCGATTATCCTGTGCAGGTGCGCGGCTTGATAGTACATGAGCAAAGAAGGCAACCCAACTCCCCCTTCCATCTTGGGGCGCTCCAGGGTCGCCCGGCGGATACGCGTCTGTCTTTGATTCCATACAAACTTGCGTATGACCGTGGTTGCCGACCTAAAGAATTCCTGTGGGATCTGCGTGGGCAGGGTTGCAAACAGATAAAGCAGACTCGGGAGTATATTCATCTTGACTGCGCTGATGCGACCGAACCAGGTAAGATACAGTCCTGACCATCGTGTCAGGTCCTGCTGTATAGTGGTGAGCATGGGAAGGAAGTTGAGTTGGTACAGGAGGGAGAGGTCCTTCGGCAGCCAGGTGCCCAGGTAGCGGATTTTTGATTCCCGCCAGGCAAAGGGGAATTGGGAGCGAAGGTGGTCTGCGAGGCCCCTCTCGCGTGTTATCAGCATGGCTTCCGACTTATCTAGATTCAGTTTTAGGTTGGACACTTTGCCATATACGGTAAACGCTCGTAATAAGTTTGGTATGGAGACTAAGGGCTGCTCCAGGAAGAAGAGCTTTTAAAGTTTACACTCACTGTTATAATGTTGGAACATCCCATAAGTGTATGTGTGTATATATATATATATATCTATATCTATCCCTTTTAATTGAGTATTTCACATATCTCTGTGGCGCGGTATTCCACTTAGTTTTTGCACTCTTTGGTTATTAGCAGGTATTGGGAAGCCCTGCTGGTTTACTGCTGCCGTTCCTATAGTTATTTTAGAGAGCGCCTACACTTGTTTCAGTTTAAGTAATGCACTTATTGCAATGAAAGCTACCATGTCTAGGGTATATGTTTCTTTATAAAGATTCCTGTTGCAGTAAACACCTCCTGGTGAATGCTGCAATATGGTCCATCTGCACTTGATCCTTAAATAAAAATATATTATTGAACTATTAACAAAATTAACAGGAATTTAATGGAATTTCAAAGTTAATTTAAAGTATTAGGCCAAAACAGCAGAACTGGAGAAATACTCCTAATTTATCTATTTTTTATATATTTGTTTGACGAAAATTTTAAATTCACTTTTAATTCAAATTTTTAGTTAAGTGTGAACTTTTCTACCAAAGCTTTTATATTCAAATCAAAATATACAAGACGGATAGAAGTACTGTAATGCAACTCTTTATGCAGATTATTATTAGTGCTACAATCATTTTGTAGTGAGAACTAGTTCACTTTTAATTTTGTCCGATTCTGCTGGAGTTTTTATGAATTTCTCTGTTAAACATTGCCATTTCAGGCAGCAATATTGTTTTTTGACTTTAGTCTTGTGTTCTTTACTAATTTGCTGGTTAGCTGTTATGTACACATTACTTACAGTACTTCTGCAATACATTGGGAGGTGTGGGTGGATAGCCTGCCTATGTGCAAATATAACATTGTGTAGATTATATTTTGCATGCAAGCATTTGAGTTTGTGTACTTGCTGCGCAATGTTGCAGACTGCGAAGGAATAGCTCCATCACTTCTCTTGGTTGATTTCGTGGACTTATATTTCTTTGTATTCTGATTTGTTTTACTTGGTTTGTGGGATTTTCCTATTGGATTGGGAACCGAACCAACTCCTGAACTACCGACCCCCTCCGGGATGCTTGTTAAACTCTATTAACACCGTGTAACAATTCTAACCGCAGTGTTCTAAGTGTTTTGTCTGGCCATCTTGTTCGCACAAACGCAGGGAACTAAAATCGGACACTCAAACTCCCGAATGCCCCGGAATTTCCATCATTGCCTGCGGTCGGGTTCAGTACATCCTGGAAGGGCACTGTTCAGTGGAATTGTTCGTCTGGATGAGGGGAGCAAGCACCACAGTTCGAATGTAAACTACTTTCGGTATTTTATTAATTTTAAACTACCGAAGTTGACCGACTGCGAACACTTTTCTTATGGAACTATTTTGGGCAGGAGCCTCGTGTGCGGTCGGGCAAAAAAGTGACTTCCATGGAGCTACCGAAGTGATCTGGGTGATTTTTGGATTTGTTGGTCACTCAGATCGGGGCTATCCAAGGTTGTAACTTTCGTGGGGTTTTCATGTATTGTGGGGTACTTTTGGGGTGTCTGTAAATTGTTTTTCTGTACCTGGAGAAAATTGAGTTTGTACAGTTCCTGACTCCATTATCTCCCAGGTACAGGGGAGGGATTACCCTGCTGTTTTGTGTTAGAAACCCGTTGCATTGGCATTGTCATAAAAGGGCATGTTTTGCCCTGCATTAAACAGTCTTCTCCTAGCATTAAGCTCATGTGTGGAGGACTTGTGATACTGGCAATATTTTTGCTTCAGGATTATTGGCGTTATTTTATTTCGGGAAAAGGGAATCCGTGGCGGTGATACCTTGGCAGACTGCCACACAGACGTATGGACGTTTTTATAATAAGATAAATTGGAAGTACCTCAGACTTGCTTCAATATTTGTTTTTCTAATATGTATTTTTTTCCCCAATGCAAAATGTATAAAACTCCCTCTGAAATTGACATAAAAAAACATATTTGGAAATTCAATCATTAAAGTCTCCCCGTATCTTCTTTTAATATATATTCTGTAAGGTATAAGCTTTCTTTTGAATATTTTGTTGGTGTTTTACGTGGGATCTGTTCACTAAAAGCTGAAATGCTTTAATTTTAAGCTATAATGGTCGCGTTGTTTTTTTATTTATTTTTTTAACTCTGTAGAGTTGCCTCCCTCTACTTTTTTTGTATTCTTTATTTATCACTCGATAAGAATAACAAGTGTACAATGAACTTTTGGGCTTACGCAGAAGCCAACATAAGTAATATTTATGGAAAAACAATGCGCTTCAGGTGAACCATGTGATACAAATTCTTTAATCCTTTGAGACATGTCTCCCATCGAGGGATTTTGTATTTTTTAAACAGGCATTCAGACAAACATAAGGATCCTTATCATAACAACTGCTCCTTAGCCCTTGGATTTCCTTATTCCTCCATTATTTTGCCTGGGATAAATTGAAGAGAAATTAAAAAGCAGGGAAGCAAAAAAAAAGGAAAGAAATGATAAAGAGGCCTCCTTCCCTCTCCTAACTCCTGATATTATACCTGTATTTTGCACAGCTCATCTCAAAAATACTATTTGGGTAGTAGATCTGTACAAATTTGACTTCCATTTTCCCTTTCGCTTTAGGTTTTCTGTTGTACCGTGCTGATTTTAGAATGGTATTTGCAGTTATTTATGCCTAGTGTACTGTTACTTGAGGTCACTGGGAGAGTTCCAGACATTGTAGTGCTAACAAAAATGTGAAACTTGTATGATTGCTCTGGCCAAGGCTTTTTTCATGCCTTATGTTTCATCACGTGACTTGTGGAACTGCTACTAGTCACATCATTGAGACTGTTTCCCAAGCAGATATGAAAATATGTAAAAGATAAATTGCAGGCAAGGGTGATTTCTGTGTGTATTACTGACAGACTTGGCAAAATCTGTGCAGAGCAGCATCACAGAGGTTATTGAATGACATTTTGTGGGATTTATGTGTTCTTGCAACCAAACTTTTTTTTTTTTTTGTCTCCTCATTTTCTGATTTCAACCTCTGTACGATGTTGGTAACATGAAATGCCCATTATTACTATAGTCCTCGGTAATCGAACAATGCCACCCAGTCGGTTTACATTAAATTCCTTTATTCTGAACATGTCTTCATCAACATATACCAGAATATGACACTCATATAATTTAAATAGACATTGGGGGGGAGGGAAGGGGGGGGGGAGAGAATAAAACAAACTGTACCATATTTGAATGAAACTTAAGCTTGGGGGGGTGTAGCCTGTGTGCGTAGGGGAAGGGTAGGCAAACTTCATATGTTGTGGATGAAATATATATATATATATATATAATTTGTGCTTATTTATCTTTGTAAAAAATGGCATGTTTGTGTTCAGGCAAGTCCTCAGCTTTGTGTAGTAAACTTGTGATATACATAGTTGCAAAACAAACTGGGACTTCCTGTTTAATGTGTTTAAATGTACCTGCCTTCCTGAAGCAATCCTGAGTGCCCGAATCTAATTTATTTTATCTACTAAACTGAGTTTTGCCAACCCCGGCCCTGATTAGCACCTGGATTCCTAAGTGTGAGTGCGGTATCCTCCGTTTGTGAGTTACTACATTAGAGTGCCAACATAATTATCAATTCTGCATACTAAATAATATAGAAATGATTGTACACAAATTGTGGAATAAGAGAACTATTTGTGATAAGGACTCTGGTCAGCTTGATTTCAACATGCTTATTTTTAGATTAATTGCATGTTCTTATCGCCATTTCCTATTGTGTTTTGACTTGTGTGTGTTGTTTTTTTTCTTTCTTTTGCTCACAGGGTGTTGCTGCTTGGAAGTAATACATAATGGGTAATGTGACCGGGATAAATGCAATGTAAATCTGCATCCATAGATCAGCATCAAGCCTAGGTGATATTTCAGTAAGTATATTTAATTAATTTTTATAAAGTATCATTTAAGCAAACTCTTTCTTGACCAAGCTTATTGAAATTAATCGTCAACATAGATCTGAATGGATACTATAAAAAACAGACGGTCAATCAGTGTATCGCTGTGCCCTGTAATATTTCTGGTTAAGGTGTTCTCAAAGGTTGGATGCAGTTTCTTTCTTTCAATTTGTTAAAAAAAAATTTATAGCTTTAATTACTTGTAGGAACACTTCAAGCACCACAGTTCATTGTAGTGGTTATGGTGCCAGGAGTGCGCTGGCACCGTCCCAGTGTAATTTCTTAAAGTAGTTTAGAATGGTCTCCAGCCGTCTGCAGCCCCTGTATCTGGGCGTCTCCTGCAGGAGAATCCAGTTGGCTCTGCTGACCATTGTAGGGCTGCGCCCATTGGCTGGGGTCCTGAATCAGCTGTGCTTTGCTGAGCAGAGAAATCTCACTTCTCCTCCTGGAGAAAACTGGATTTGGTGCGGGCTCCTAGGAGACCCTAGGTGTCAGTTTTCGATCCCCTGGCACCATAACCACTATAGCGGGCTGTAGTGGTTATGATGCTTCGTGTGTTCTATTAATCATGCTGCTGCTAGACGTTGTGATATTATGCCTGTTGAAGTCACAATCAGATTCTCTCATGTTTTTGAATTTGTTTACGTTTCATATTATTTATAACTCTGGAAATATAAAAAATATATTGTATTTTGCATAATCCTGTGCTACTTGTATTAAAACACACATTTTGTAATCTTGCAGTTTTGTTATCTTCTCATCTTGAGCCTAAATTACTTAAAGGAACACTATAGAGTCAGGAACACAAACTTGTATTCCTTATTATATTATGTTAAAACCACCATCTAGCCACCCTGCCTCTCCTTACCCCACTAAATATAAAAAAATCTTTTACCTTCATTGCAGTCTGCTGCTGCTGGCTCTGCCCCTGATCTGCCTGCTTGGCTGACATCATCAGAAATGGTGTTCTGAACCAATCACAATGCTTTCACATTGGAACTTATTGGCTTGGCTGAGCTTGTCAAGGAGGCAGATTTGGGGCAGAGCCAGCACAAGCCAAACACAGCCCCGGCCAATCAGCATCTCCTCATAGAGGTGCATTGAATCAATACATCTTTTCGAGGAAAGCTCAGTGTCCGCATGCAGAGGGTGGAGACAGTGAAAGTCAGTGCTGCGCACTGCCCCCAGAAGCACCTCTAATGGTGGCCAGTGGAGTTATCACTAGGCCGTAACGTAAACACTGCATTTTCTCTTAAGACTGTATTTACTGCAAAAAGCCTGAAGGTAATGATAATACCAGAACAAATACAATAAGCTGTAGCTGTTCTGGTGACTATAGTGTCCCTTTTAAGATAAGTTTAGTGTAGAAACCGGTAATGGCCAGAAACATCATGTCTTTTAGTTGCTTTGAAGTTTACCTCCAGTAATGCTCACTGCTGTGAAAGCTTTACGTCACAGTAGCTGGAGTTTCTGGCCTCATTTATTTTTAAACCTATGATTTATTCCTGTTCTGCTAGCACTGCAGAGCCAAGTCTCAGTGTTGTGCCAACCATCTGTGTCTAAACACCCGGAAGATTGGTACCCTTTCAAAAGGGGTTTATTATTTATAAAGCGCCAACAAATTCCATAGCGCTGTACAATGGGTGGACTAACACGTATTTGTAACTAGATGAGTTGGATGCACAGGAACAGAGGGATTGAGGGCCCTGCTCAATGAGCTTACATGTCAGAGGGAGTGGGGTATCGGGACACAAAAGGTAAGGGTTGTTATGATAGTATTTATTTAGGGCTTAGTGTTTTGTTTTGATGACCATTTCAGGAGAGGGATGGGGTGCGGGGAGGGAAAGCTGTTGACAGTTTAATTGAAATACTTTCCTAAAGAAGTGTGTTTTTTCAAAGACTTTTTGAAGGAGTGTAGACTGAGGGAAAGTCTAACAGAGAGGGGAAGGGCGTTCCATAGGAATGGTGCAGCTCTACAGAAGTCTTTAAGTTGAGCATCAGAGGTAAGAGTAGGAACAGAGGTTGGACGTAGGTCTCCAGCATAGCGTAGGGGCCTAGATGGGACATATTTGTGTATAGTGAGGATAAGTAGGTCGGAGCAGCATTGTGTAGAGATTTGTAAGCAAGTGTCAGGATCTTAAATTGAGCCCTATATCTTATGGGAAGCCAATGGAGGGACTGACAGAGGGGGGAAGGTGCGGCGGACAGGAAGCTGAGCCTTGTCGCTGCATTCATTATAGACTTAATGCATGTAATGGTGCAGTTGGTGTTGCATTAGGTGCACTAAAAATAAAATTAAATATTGGGTCCCCAAGTGCTATTTCAAGCAGTGTGTACACCTCAACTTTTGGTAGCCATTTGTTTTATACAGGTGAATGATTTTGGCTGACTGTTTTGCCATTCATGAATCCTAATTAAAATGATTTTTTATAAATATTATTTGTAGTTCACATGTTTTGCTGAAAATGTAAGGGAATTACACATTCTAGGTCAAAATGACTTGATTCTTTATCACTAGAACAGCTGTTCTTTGCTCAACCTTGGTGTTTGACATACTCTTCAGCAGTGTATGCAGACTACTTATTTTATCATACAGATCTCAATCTATGTTTTGTTTGTTTATAACATTTTTGTGTCTGTTCTATTATTGTAATGGAAGAAAAAATAAAATAAGCTATGTCGTTGCAAATAGGCCAGTGTATTCAAAGAAAACTTATGCATGCCAGTATAATCGTGATGGTGCCTATTCATTAAGCCGGCAATTGCTGGGATTTGATAATAGTGTGTGAGGCAGAAATGACATGCATTCTCCAGTTCACAGCTCACTTAGTCTGAAATGTGTAATGCCTTTGTCACTTCTCTAATGAGAAGAAATCTCAATATTGTGTTTTCTTTTTTTTTTCTTTCTCTAAACAATTAATTGTAGTGAGTTAAAACAGAATTGCAAAATTTAGAATAAAATATCTAAGTTGTGCGAGGAATTTTTCAAATTGGGTATTTGAAACCCTGTTGTCTCTGGTTTTCCATTTTACCCTCTGCTGTAGTGCAACCTGTGTTTCTATTTGTAGAGCAATCATAGGTTTCCAGGTAAAGAGCTGTAAAGTGACTGTTTTGTTTTGACCAAAACACAATGTTTAGAAGAGTGAGTAAGCTCGGACTCAATATTTTTCCAGCAGTTCTATGTTTGGAAAGGTCGCGTATTTGCAGGAACCATCCTGTTTATAGAAAGGAAAAGGACATTGAACCTTTGGCAGTGTGTGGATTCCAGTTATTGCATATTATTGTAGCATGGCTTATTTATTAAAGGGACACTCCAGTTATTACAACCATTTGCAGCTTATTGCAGTGTTATTTACAATGCCTTATTGCATATTATTCACTAGCACCCCCCTCATGTAAATCTTTGGAGTAAAGCAATAATGTACCTGGGATGCAGTGCTGAGCTTAAACAAGGGAGGGAGTGGGACATAGGCGCTTCCTCTTGCAAGTGTGCTCTCAGTGCAGACCTTATTTTTTTTGCACAGAATTGACATTGGATAGTCAAGAACAGAGTTCGAGAAACTTGTGCCATGAGTGTAACTCGCCCCCAGCACAAAACTGCAAATCTATCTGGATTTGCAATGTTTAAAGCTGAAACAAGGCACATACAGAGTCCTATCTCCGTGACCACTTCTAAAAGCAGAAGTGGTCATTGTGGTTGAACTAACCCTTTAAGGAAGAAGAGCCCATAGTGCCTGTCAGTCTGACTCTGGCAAGTTTTAGGCAAAATATGTACATTTCCAGACAAAAGTAACAACATCTAGGCATCAAAACCACTTCTTTAAAGGCACACTGTAGGCACCCAGACCACTTCAGCTAATTGAAGTAGTCTGGGTGCACTGTCCCTTTTGCACTTAGTGCTGCAATGTAAAACATTGCCGTTCCAGAGAAACTGTAATATTTACATTGCAACTCTGTCTGCCCTTAGTAGCTGTTTACCAGACAGCCACTAGAGGACATTCTGGACTGAAACTGACTTTTGGTCCATTATGTGATGCTGGACATCCTCACTGACCTCCAGCGTCAGATTTTCCCCATAGGAAAACTTTGAATGTTTTCCTATGAGGAGGTCTAATGCGAGCGTGGCCATTCGCATGCGCATTAGGTCTCCATCGCCGGTTGACGTCGGTGGGGGAGGAGCGTGGGCTGTGCCTGA
The DNA here is from genome assembly GCA_933207985.1 of Pelobates cultripes. NCBI lineage: Eukaryota > Metazoa > Chordata > Amphibia > Anura > Pelobatidae > Pelobates > Pelobates cultripes. The sequence continues at coordinate 23,603,329 of OW240919.1, read as the reverse complement.
CCCAGCGCCGAGGAACATCGGCACTGGATTCAGGTAAGTAGCTGAAGGGGTTTTAACTCCTTCAGCGACAAGGGATGGGGGGCGGGAGGGAGGGGGCACTGCAGGAATCCCTTTAAAGGATCACTATAGGCACCCAGACCACTTCAGCTTAACGAAGTGGTCTGGGTGCCTGGTCCAGCTAGGGTTAACACTTTTTTATTTTTTATTTTTTACTGCTATGTTTATAAATAGGTTAATCCAACCTCTAAAGCCTCTAGTGGCTGTCTCATTGACAACCGCTAGAGGCGCTTGCTTGCTTCTCACTGTGAAAATCAGTGACAAGACGCAAGCGTCCATAGGAAAGCATTATGAATGCTTTCCTATGAGACTGGCTGAATGCGCGCGCAGCTCCTGCCGCGCATGCGCATTCAGCCGAAGAGGAGGAGAGCTCCCCACCCGGCGCTGGAGAAAGAGGTAAGTTTAACCCCTCAGGGCACTATAGTGCCAGGAAAACAAGTGTTTTCTTGGCACTATAGTGGTCCTTTAAGACACAGTAATGGGTTAAATTAAAGAAACATTATAGTCCCCAAAGCAACTTTAGCTTAATGAAGCAGTTTGAGTGTATAGATGCCTCTGAAGTCTTATTGATCAATTATTTGCCATTTAGGAGTTAAATCACTTTTGTTTCTGTTTATGCTGCCCAGCCACACCTCCCTTGCTGTGACTGACAGCCTGCATGAAAACAAAAATAGTTTAATTTTTAATCCGATCTTAACTTACTTTAAAAGTGCTTATCTCCTACTCTGTAAATTGAAATGTAATTACATACATGAGGCTCCTGCAGGTTCTAGCAAGCTATTAACAGTGCAAGAGGTTAGACATTCTAAATTAAACAGAATTTGCAATAAATGAATTATAGACATTAGATGACTCTTTACAGGAAGTGTTTAGGAAGGCTGTGCAAGTCATACGTATGGTGGTGGGACTAGGGCTGTATAAACAAAGTGATTTAACACCTAAATGGCAGAGAATTAACAGTGAGACTGCAGAGGCATGATCTATATACCAAATCTGCTTCATAAAATTACAATATTTGTAAATGGTTCTCTAACTATAAAGTCAAAGTTCAGCAACTTACGTAAACATGCATTGAACGTATACTGCCTGATATCTAACCCTCCCATTAACGTCTTGTTATATTGTGAACTAGTTTGGGCAGAACCATATTCACCTACTGTTCCTGTATGTCGGAAATGCTTGTCTTGGTTTTTATTGTACAGCGCTGCAGAATATATTGGTGCTATATAACTAATTATATCATGATCTTGTTGTGGCCGGCGTGGGGGCGGATGGGCCCGCCTGTTTTAACCTCTTCAGCAACATGGGATGGGAGGGGGGGAGGGAGAGGGTCCTGCAGTGCCAGGAAAACTGATATGTTTTCCTGGCACTGGAGAGTCCATTTAAGCTGTAGTGGTTCTGGTGACTATAGTGTCCCTTCAAGAATTACTGAATTTTTGCCGTTTGAAAATTAAGTTTTGTTTTAAAAAAAACCCAAAAAAAACCTGGCTCCTAGATTCCAACCAAGTTTGTCAAGCCCTTGGTTATTGGTAAACACAGAACTGAAAATCAGAAGTGAAAATGCATTCTAAATAATACAAGCATTTGTTCTGGATGTGAAAAACTGACCCAACTAACCAGCAAATGATGGAAACACCATTGCACTTTCCTAAAAAAGTGATATTGAAAAACAAAGGCTACAGAGCAGTAAATGTTTAAGGGAAGCTATAGTCCTGAAAAGAACCAATATTTTCCCCCCAGCCTATAATTTCCCCTTGGTAACTCCGTTTTATTTTTTCATGCTGGCTCTGTCAATCATAGCTAGGGGAGGTGTGGCTAGGGCTGCATAAACAGAAACAAAGTGATTTAACTCCTAAATGACAGTGAATTGAGCAGTGAAATTGCAGGGGAATGATCTATACACTAAAACTGCTTTGTTTAGCTAGAGTAATTTAGGTGACTATAGTGTATCTTTAATAAAATTACGATATTGAGTGTTTATTCTAATAATATTTCAGTATTATCGTTGACTTTCTAATGTTTGTGCCGTGTGTAGTAGGAACAGTCATACAATTAGGCTTTAGTTTTTCAGCCTCAATTTATAATGCTAATGAGTTTTGTGACTTTAAGGGGAACACTGTTTTTTAAAACATTACATTTTTTTGGGAGAGTATTAGCCCTATAACTACTTTGTTTTGCTGAAGTGTTTATAGTGCAAATACTTGATCTGTAGAGCATTTCAGCATGAGATACAGCCAGATCTGAGATATTAAGAGAGATCCTGTTAATAAGTGAACCCAGAACGAGTCTGTGCTCTCTCCCAGTCTGTAGGCTTCAACTCTGCTCTCTGTAAAGATAGATGCTTGTGCTATGGCTATTATAAGTTTATCCTATGTAATGGACAGCTCCGGGGGGTAAACTATAAACACTTGCCATTCAGAGGCTTATGGGATAACAGCTTCTTTTTGGGATGGGAGGGCTCTACTTGGAGTTCAAGGCAGACCCACTAAATAGGACACCAGAGGAAGCTGTCAAGGTGAGTAACATTTTCTGGATAATCTGGAATTATCTAGCAAACTGTATTTTTTTTTTTTTTTTTTAAGGAGAGGAAAAACCAGTAGCAACAGAAATGAGAACAGACAATCGCTCAATTAGCCTGCCCTTCGGTGGGTTTTAGCTTATCTAGTGCCATTACAGAAAGAACATTATCTGAAGCATATCAGACTGGTCCCACCCATACGGGCAGTCCAGATCCGAAATGCCAGCAAGTTCCCTCTGCACAAGAGCTACAGCAACCCCAGACGATCGTTTTAAGCTTCAAGACTCTAAGGTGTTTTTTTGTTTGTTATTATTTTTTTTTTCTTCTAAACACCTTAGACACACCCAGGTAATCCCTAAATCTTGGACTGTGTTGAGAACCCCTGTTCTAAGGTATCATTAGTGAGGTATAGCCAATATCCCTCTAGGCACCATGAGCAAGGTGCCTAGAGGGATATATAAAAAAAATGTTTTTTGTTATTTGTTCACGTAGATCCTTATGTTCAATCACATGTGGTGGAAACACTGATTTCCTAAGATTTTTCACATAAGTGTGCTATTCACCATTTGCCGTGTTTTGTTTTGTCTATGGTTTTACGATATGTTTTGACATAAAAACACATCATAAAGTACCATGAATATAGAATTACAAAGTACAAAGTTTTTATATGACAAAGGGGACAAATAAAAATCAAGAAAAGTGACATTTCAGTTATCCTGTGTACAACCCACTATAGATTTTTGACCATGATCAAAGGGACACTCTAAGCACCGAAACAACTTTAGCTTAATGAAGCAGTTTTGGTGTATAGATCATGCCCCTGCCGTCTCACTGCTCAATTCTCTATCACTCAATGAAGTCTAAGATATTGTATTGTAGTGAAGTCTGTAGTCTAAGATATTGGCGTGTAGTAGATACAGGAATGTTATGATTGCAGGGTTAGCACACCTCTAAGTGGATGCCCTCACCTGTGAGAACTGATTCAGACTCTGTTCTACATCAAATGTTACTTCTAGAGAGCATTTTCTGCAGTGCATTTTGCTGTGCATGTGCACTAGCCTCCCACACTTCTTTATGGGGAAGTATTGAATTGGCTAAGATCATAAAGATTGATATCATCATTCAAGGAAGCTGAGCGACAGGAAATAGACTGGCACATGGGGATGGAGTTAAGGTAAGTACATCTCTTTACTCACTTCAATTAGGGGGGGACACAGGATGCAATGCTCTACCTAGGCACCAGGATACTATAACGTTAGGAATACATATTTGCATTCCTTTTAGCTCAAGTTATTTTGGTATACCTTTAACAGTCTAGTGCTGCCATTTCAGCTCTCTAGGCAGCTGCACCTGGTTTGTAATTGCTTGTCATGTACACCTCTTTCAGGAATGTACTGTAATAAAATGGATCAGGGCAGGTTTTGAAGGAGGAGGGAAACATTAATCAAATAATAAAGCTATTATGGACCGTGCAAAGTGAGGGGAAATGGTGTCAAGGTGAGTAACTTTTTAATATCCCCCCCCCTTTCTTTTTGTTTGCACTATTATAATGCATTTAAAAAAAAAACCAAAGGGGTAATTTTTAAGTCCAAATTACATTTTTATTTGTTAATTTTTATTGCTGACCAAAAAAGGGCAGAGCTTATAGGAACGATTGCCAAGGAACCAACATGAAGGCACTCACACACAGCTTTTGTTAATATTTTGGTAAAGGAATCTCTATTAATAACCATTGGAAGTGATGATTAAAGAAGAGAAAACAATATATATCTAGATCTCTTATATATAATTCAAAATGTATTTAATTGTTTTTGTTTGGTTTGTTTGCTGTGACTCTTTTCTTTAAAATATGTTTAAAATGACAATGTAATAGAGCAGCAGGAAATGCTAGCAGAATGCTTGGTTATATAGGGAGAGGTATTAGCAGTAGAAAGAGGGAAGTGCTCATGCCATTGTACAGAACACTGGTGAGACCTCACTTGGAGTATTGTACACAGTACTGGAGACCGTATCTTCAGAAGGATATTGATACCTTAGAGAGGGTTCAGAGAAGGGCTACTAAACTGGTTCATGGATTGCGGGATAAAACTTACCAGGAAAGGTTAAAGGATCTTAACATGTATAGCTTGGAGGAAAGACGAGACAGGGGGGATATGATAGAAACATTTAAATATATAAAGGGAATCAACACAGTAAAGGAGGAGACTATATTTAAAAGAAGAAAAACTACCACAACAAGAGGACATAGTCTTAAATTAGAGGGACAAAGGTTTAAAAATAATATCAGGAAGTATTACTTTACTGAGAGGGTAGTGGATGCATGGAATAGCCTTCCAGCTGAAGTGGTAGAGGTTAACACAGTAAAGGAGTTTAAGCATGCGTGGGATAGGCATAAGGCTATCCTAACTATAAGATAAGGCCAGGGACTAATGAAAGTATTTAGAAAATTGGGCAGACTAGATGGGCCGAATGGTTCTTATCTGCCGTCACATTCTATGTTTCTATGTTTAATATTTGGTAGGCTGTTTTGTGTCCCTTTTGTTAAGATATTTCCTCTTAATGCTTGTCTCATTACTAATCTCTTATTTTTTGGAAATTCATTACAGATAAAACCCTTAAAGTGCTAAATAAACACACACACACCAAGTGGACTTTATTGGCAGAAGTCTTCACATTATAATCTGGTATTATATAGACTCCATAGAGCTGCATATTCTAGCGATTTATTGCTTCTTCTTTAAACTAAAATTCTGCATGTACATATTTCATAAACACTTGGCCATCACTAGTTGTGTGTGTGTGTGTGTGATGTTTATTATGGGAGCTATTCTAGTCGGATCCCTTCTGGGAACACAGATTAAAAGGCGGAACGATTAAACTGTGTAAACTAATATATAAAGCATTGTATCAATATTTATTGTAGTTGCACCTGATGGGGAGGAACGTAACGCACTGGACAAAAACCATCCACAGTCTTTCTTTTCTTTCATGTTTCATATGTGTGATTGGAACACAAATATAAACACATACTCTAAAGGTGATCCCAGTGCACTTATATTTGTGATTTATAATGAAGTAGGAATTTAAAGGGAAACGATAGGGTCAGGAACACAAACATGTATTCCTGACCATATAGTGTTAAAACCACCATTTAGGTGGCTTCCTCCACTCCCTCTTATCCCCTTGCATACCTTATTTCCAGTGCAGTGTGGATTTGCCAGCACTGACCCTGCACCCAATCTGCCTCCTTGCTGACCTCACCAGAATTTGATTTCAGACAATCCAATGCTTTCCCATATTGAAAAGCATTAAATTGGCTGAAATTTGCAACGAGGTGTGGCGGGGTTGGGGGTTAGCCGATCAGCACCTCCTCATAGAGATGGATTGAATCAATGCATCTCTGAGAAAAATTTAGCGTTTCCATACAGAGCGTGGAGTCACCGAAGAGCAATGTAAACACTGTATTTTCTCTGAAAAGACAGTGTTTACATGAAAATGCCTGCAGGGAATGATTATAGTCACCAAAACAAATACTATAAGCTGTAGTTGTTTTGGTGACTATAGTGTCCCTTTAGGAACACTATAGTGATAGGCATACAAAATGAGGAAATGCTACGCCAATCAGCATCTCCTTATAGAGTGACACTGAGTCAATGCATACTTATGTTAACATATAGATGTTAATTACATCAAATGCATTCTTTGGAGACTTTCTGGTGTAAAAGGTGTCTCAATTTCATTAAGGAATCTATTGAGAATATACATTTGTGCCCGACTGCTATATATATCAGACTTAACCACTGGGATTATATAAAATAGGATATAATCATTGTTACAAACAGTCATGCAATACAATAACTACATATGTCAAATTGTGTAAACAAAAGCACAGAACTTTAATGCATTCATGAAGGGATGTGTAATCCTCCTCCCAAAACTGAAAATAGATGTCATAGCCTTACTCTACTTATTGTTCACAGAGAGTGGAGATGCTGAAGATAGGTGCTGCACATTGTGCAGTGCTAGACTAGGAAGCACTTATAGAGGCTGTCTGAGTGACTGTCACTAGAGGTGTCCCTAGGCTGTAATGTAAACACTGCCTTTTCTCTGAAAATGCAGTGTTTATATGAAAAGGCCTGCGGGGACTGACTATACTCACAGAACAATTATATTGAGCTGCGCTGGTTCTGTTGACTATAGTGTCTCTTTAAGACTTGTATTTTTGCCATTGAAAAACCTGGCTCCTTACTTTTTTAGCTCACTCCTAGATTCCATGAAAATTGGTCAAGCAAGCTCTGTTTAAATTTTCTGGAATAAAAATGTTTCTCAATGGGCAGTTGGAGATACTTTAATGCCATTTTGATCCTCGCTGTTCCGTCTGACTTTCATTGCTTTCAATAAACAAACCTACAAACAAACCAACCTGAGGCGGGATAGGTCACATAGGGCCATGGCTTATAAACTTCTGTTTCCCGTTTATTTTAGGTCTCTAGTGTAAAATCAGTATTGGAAGGTTTTCACCAAATGTTCTTTCTGATCTGTAACAGTAAGCTCACCCTAAATAAACAAAATAAACAAAAACACTGGAAGCGCCAATGACTGTACAACAGTAATCGAAAAAAAAAAATGACTAATTGATTTTTCATGTGTATGAGATATTTTACTGCAGAATAAGCTTTCAGTTGTAAGATATACATTTATCAGTGATTTTACTATTATTCTGACATTCATGCAGTGTAACTTAAAGGGACTCTTTTGGTATCATAACCACTACAACATTTTGCTGTGGTTTTGGTGACTAGAGTCCTCTTTCACCACCCCACAATTATGTATCATCAGTTGGCTAAAAGTTGGTATTGGATGTAACTTTTAGATTATGAATTCTGTTAAACTTGGACACATTTCATACGTGAATTCAAATGTGGCTGCTCGATGTCCTTTCTTTCTGTGGCTGCCGATTTACGTGTCGTGCTTTCCCGGAAATGAATATTTTTAATATAAAAGTTATGACTGTAATCTCTTTTGGAATCAATGGTATGCTCTAGTTGCTATCTGTGTCCAGGTTCCAAAGCCAGCTACCTACGATGATAGATCTGTTCTCCCGTGGCAAAGTGCTCTGTGGGCCTTCAGAAAAAGTTTGAAGAATGCATGTTTGAGGAGCTTGATGTGTTTTGCAAGTTGCCAAATAAGGCATAGTGGAGCATGCTCTAAATGTACTTTCTGTTTATCTGACCAGCTAGTTAAACAGAGGGGTGCAGAGGAAAAGCAATTCAAGTACACATCAGGCTGCATGTATGCGTCTTCTGTGCGAATGTATGTGTCTCGTGAGTGGGGTTAATTAGGTTTAATTGAAAGCAAGTGGCTTAATTTAACGTCTGAATTATCCATGCAAATTCATCCAAACGTGGTTGACAGTAGTAGGCTGGTATTGCTGCACTTGTGCAAATAATGCACAAGTGGAACCTCTGTTCCAGAGCTACAACAATTTCCCTTAGTGGTTGCGGAGTTCAGTGTCCCTTTAGGGTGAGTGTGTGTGAGTTTCTAAAAGCATGTGCCTGCCTCCTAATGTTTTAAGTTTAGAGGGGAAAAAAGTGGGTAATTCCTTTTAAAACATTGAATTGTGCTTCTGTCCATACAAGCTGGGAATATTTGTTTAACCGTGTCATGAATATGTGCTTTGTAAGGAGTGATTTAAATAGCTGCTACCGGAGGAGGAGGAGAGAATAGATTGTAAGGGATTTCCAGGAACTTAAGCATTTGACGGGAACCACTATGTTATTCAATTTACAGGAAACAAAATTCAAAAATGAGTTGTAATGATCTATGAAGCTTTGTAAGAGAAATAAGCTGCCCTGTTTGCCATTTAATCATTTTCTGAAATAAGGCTGATTACTAATCTATTTTTAAAACTACTGTAATGGCTTTATGTGGTTGCTTATAGTAATCACCCGGCCTAATTTCAGCAATAATTTAGCTTTTTTGAACTTTCTTTTTTTTTTTTTTTTTTTCTTCTTTCCCTACATCTTTGACTTCCTTCCGCAATTAAAGTTGTTCTTTGCTGATCTACTGAGCGCATAAATTGGGGTGAACTAAAAAGTATCAGTCGGTTTGCTATCAGATGAAGCAGTTTGTGTATTTACATAGGGCTCATTTTCCACTAGCCATTGGCTATTGAAATTTCAGCCCAGGCAAGTAGAAATTCACATTAGAGTGTGTGTAAAAGACCCCAGGCTAGCACCGGCAGGTCATTTTTGGACCTGACAAATTTTTGAGAAATGATGTGTCAGCATGACTCCAGCGATGGGAGGGTATAGATTTGACAGCCACCAGTCACTATGGCACACAACAACATAGGGGACAGTTTATGGAACTCTACATGAAATACTGTACGTTAGGCTGTTTGACCTGGCACGTGTATTAACCCCTTAACGACGCTTGACGTAAATTTTCCGTCAAGGCAGACCTACCCTTAAGAACGCTTGACTGAAAATTTCCGTCAATTACTAAAGTTAACGCCAGATCGCCGTAATCGCGGGGTTAACGCTGTTGCTGGGTGCCTCGGCATTTGAGGAAGCCCAGCAACAGCCAATAGTGCTGTCCCAGCACATGTGATCGCTGTGACAGCCAGTCACAGCGATCACAGTGCAGCTGGGACTTCTGACCCTCCTCCCTCCACCTCTGTGTGTGATTAAAAGTGGAGAGAGACGGATCTTTTGAAACTTTGTGTCCCTGACAGACACAGTGTTTCAAAGTTTAAAAAAACAAACACAAAACCTTACTACTATTCCTTTTAAAATTAACAAGGGTTTAACCCTTTGATCACTGATGGCAATGATCACAATACTGATCACAGTACTTTACTGTGATCAGAGTTTTTGTTTTTTTAATCCTCGGGTTACTTTTTTTATTTATTTTTTTTACTATTTTCAGTTAATTAGTTAGCTGGGGTGGATTGAAGCTAGGGGGAATTGGTGAATTTAGCATTAGTGTAGCTAGGAAGCTGAAAAGTTTTAGAAAGTTATTAAAAGTTTTATAAAAGTATAAAAAAAAAGGTAAAAAGAGAAAAAAAGTAGTTTATTTTAAGGCAAAGCATTTCTGCTTTGCTAGGTGTAAGCACTGTGTTTAGAGGTGATCTGATTTCTGTTTTTACCCACAGGTTCATTTTTTTAAAAAGTTTTAGAAAGTTAATAGTTTTAAAAAAGTAAAAAAAAAAAAGTATAAAAAAAGGTAAAAAAAGTTATTTAGTTAAAGTTAATTTTAAGCTTTCACTATGCTTAGAAGGTTTAGTGCCGAGGAGGCATATAATATATTAGCAGCCGACTCAGATGCAACCAACATTGCCTCAGAGAGTATAGAGGGTGACTATGTGCCAGACACAGATGAAGAAAGTGACGATACCCCTGGCACTGCTCCTGGCGCTGATAACTGGGTTCCCCCTAACAATTTTGTCCCTGGTGACTCCTGGTATTCAGGGAGACGTGACCAGCTATAACTCCCAGGATTTTATGGAGCTGTTCCTTGGGGATGATTTTTTTAGGGCAGATAGTTACACAGACAAATATTTATGCAGTGCAGTATCTGGCACAAAATGCAGCAAGTCACCTTGCCACAAAAGGGAGCTGGTACCCCACCAGTGTGCCAGAGTTAAAACAGTTCTGGGCACTAACCATGCTAATGGGAATTATAAAAAAGCCCAGCATCCAAATGTACTGGTCCAAAAACCCAGTATGCAATACTCCCATTTTCTCTCAGACCATGACTAGGCCCAGAAACGAATCAGTACTGCGTTTTCTGCATTTTTTTTTTTTTCAATTTGACAATTTTTATTTTGTCATACATCAAAAAGCAGTGTGTGGGGGGGGTACAGAATAAAAAAGGGGAGGGATATAGGCAACGTTGTTTACACGTACACGTTCTGCCATGGGTAAGTACAATGTACATATATCACATCACATAGTTCACATCACCCTTCCCGCTTTCCACATTTCCAATGCTAGCTTATACACTTCAACCATTACACATTAAACGTTAGACGTTCATTTTTTCCCCAATCCGTGTTTGCTACCTCTCTCGGAGTCACAAGTGTAGGCTGGAGTGCTGGGCATAGTATCACTACGTGTGTGGTTGATCCCGCGTCTGGTGGGTAACTTAGTTTTAATTTTGCGGTGCGTGTGTTGTGTTGCACGCCCGTATCCCATGTGTTTTGTACCGATCCCTTATCCTTGTGTACTGGCCTCCTGCAGGGAGTCTGGGTTCTTCTCCCCTCGGGAGCTAGCGTTATGTGGTTGTCTGGTGGCCGCATCTGGGCTGAGCGTACCTGAGCTGTCAGCGGGTTGCTCGCTGGAGCGGCTGCCTAGTTACCCATCAAGTAGTAACACGATAGTTGTGGGGGGGGTGGGGGGGGTTTGGTAGGGTGTGCAGAGAAGGGATGGGAAAGAATTAAGGGAAGAGAGGGGAAGGGGGTTAGTTTATAGACCTCTTGAGAGTGGTGCACCTCCTTGCCCTCCCTTGGGGCCCATGCTACTTAGTTGTTGGTTCTACCTGACTGCCTCCAATGCATCATTGGTTCTACGTGTCAGGACCTCCTCCCAAATTAAATCTCAGACGTTCCTCGTCACTCTGGCTTTGGTACTCTATTCCAACACTCTTGTCTTGGCGTACCTATGCGTCCTGAGTTCTGGAGTTGTGCGAACTTCTCTGAACGTATTTTTCGTATCTATGAGCATGTGGTTATTTGTAATGTATTTATTTGCCATAGCCTCGTATTCCCAGTTTGTAGATGTTTGTGTTAGGAGATCGTGTTTGCTGGGTGCTTGTGGTTGTTTCCACTGTCTGGCTATCAGGGTTACTGCCGCCATGAGCACTTGGAATATCAGTTGTCTTTCCTGCTTGTGCCATTGGGCCAGATGCATGAATAGTATGCCCTGTTCAGGCCCCAGGCTGTATGGGCGGCCTATCACATCAGTGATTACCCCTTCCACCATCGCCCAGTAGGGAGTGATTATCGGGCAAGTCCACCAAATGTGGTACATTGTCCCCCTTTCTCCGCACCTCCTCCAGCATTCACCTGAGCTTCCAGGGTATAGTTTCGCTAGTTTATCCGGGACCATATACCATCTTTCCTCATTGTTTCTAGATGAGTCGCGCAAGATGTGTGCCCTTTGTGCGTTTGGAATGCCTGTTTCCAGTCTAGGTCTGCTATTGGGTGTCCTATGTCTTCCTGCCAGGCTTCTCTAAAGTCTCTGTGTCTGTTCGTATCTGCTGTATTCAGTAGTGCATATAGTTTCGACAGGATTTTTTTGGGTATACTGCCCTGTAGGCATATCTGTTCTAAGGCGCCAATGTTTGGTGGCACTGCACATGATCCCTTGCAATGTGAGGCCACAAATGATTTCAGTTGGAGGTAAGGGAATATGTGTCTGGAGTGCAGGGAGAATTTGGTTTGCAGTTCTGGGAACGGCAGTAACCCGTTGTTCCCGCATAACTGGCTAAGGTGGGTACATCCCCCTCTCACCCAGGGGGTGTGGTCAAACGACGGTATGCCCACTAAGATGCTCATGAGTGGGATATTCTCTATATTTGGTCCGACCATGCCCAGTGTCGCCCTCACAGAGTCCCATGTTTTAATCATTGCTGCCGTGGTTGGTAGCATGGTTGTGTATGTCGGTCGTAGTTTATATGGCAGCTGGTATAGGTGTCGCAGCCCCTGTTTGCATGCCCAGTGTGCTTCTATGTGGACCCATTGGGGGGGGGGTCTTCTACTGCGTTTGTCGCTGCTATGGCAGTCAGCAATGTGGCTGTGTGATAAGAACGGATGTTGGGCATGCCCAGTCCCCCTTCCTTGATCGGTTTTTGTAAGAGCTTGCTGGCCACCCTCACTTTGCGGTTGGTCCATACAAACCGCACGATCAGCTTTTGGATTGTGCTCATGTATGGGCCCGGCAGACTTATCGGGACCGTGCGCAGCAGGTACTGGAGTTTGGGAAGTATAGACATCTTAATCGCCGCCAGTCTGCCCAGCCACGAGAGATATTTACCCTCCCATGTGTGTAGCGTGTCTGTAAATGATTTGATCAGTTTAGTGAAGTTTAGCTTAAACAAATGGGGTAGGTGGGGGGGTATATGGACGCCCAAGAAGGTAATATAATCCTTCCTCCAGTCGAATGAGAAAAGCTCACTCAAGTGTTTCAGTCGGTGAGACTGGACTCCCACACCCATAGCCTGTGATTTAGCGACATTTAATTTGTAGTAGGAGTTAAAGCCGTATTCTTTAATGACTTCCATGAGGTTTGGTAGTGAAATTTGGGGTTGCGTTAGTGTCAGCATGACATCGTCCGCAAACAAGTTGATTTTGTATTCCCTGTCGCCCACTGTTACTCCGTGTATGGAGCTGTTGGCCCGTATTGTCTCTGCTAGCGGCTCTAAAGCCAACACATATAGTAAGGGGGAGAGTGGGCATCCCTGCCTCGTACCGTTAGTGATGCTAAATGGTTCTGAAGTGAAACCCGCCGTGACCACCTGTGCCGATGGTTTGCTGTATAAGGCCTCCACCGCCGAGCAGAATGCCCCCGGCATCCCAAACTTATCCAGGACCGCTGACAGGAACCTCCAGCTCAGGCGGTCAAAGGCCTTCTCCGCGTCTAGTGAGAGCGTTACACATTCTGTATGTTGCCTGTGAACGCTATGTATAATGTCGATGACCTTTCTCGTGTTGTCCCCCCCCCCCTTTTCTCCCTTTAACGAATCCTACTTGATCGTTCCGTATCAGGTGTGGGAGGATCGTGCCCAGTCTGATGGCGTATATTTTCGCGAAAAGTTTCGTGTCTGTGTTCAGTAGTGATATCGGTCGAAAATTTTGTGGGTGGATTGGTGGCTTGCCCGGTTTAGGCAGTGTAATGATGTGAGCTTTGAGGGCTTCTGGCGGGAGTGCGTGTTTCGTGGCTGCTTCATTAAAAGCATTAGTAATGTGAGGGGCTAGGGTTCTTTGGAAGTACTTGTAGTAACAGTTGGCGAACCCGTCTGGACCTGGGGCTTTATCAGAAGGTAGAGAGTCAATCGCTCTCAACACCTCCGTTTCTGTTATCAATGCGGACAAGCTATCTTGCTGAGCGGGTGTAAGTTTGGGCAGGGCGATCTTGTCTAAGTAGGAGGCTATTTTGGCCCCTTGTGGTTGGGGTGTATTTGGGTCGTCCCTGAGATTGTACAGTGCTTCGTAGTATTTGGCGAATGCGTTGCTAATGTCTTTGGGTGCCACTATTTTCTGTCCGCTTGGAGACAGCAAGTACGCTATTTTTTGGGCTGCTTGTTGTGACTTTAATCGTTGTGCTAACAGTTTACCTGCCTTGTTTCCCTGTGTGTAGTTTTGTGCTTTTAGCCTTTTCAGGTGGTATCCCACTTGTTCCAAGGACATTTGGTGCATCTGTCTTGTGAGTTTCCTGATTTGTTCCCACAGTTCGTGTGAGGGAGTTATTTGGTTTTGTGTCGTGACACGCTGGAGGTCTGTTTGGCATGTGTGGAGCTGAAGGCGGGATTTCCGTTTTAAGTACGCTGCCCGCTGTATCAGTTGTCCCTGTATCACCGATTTGTGGGCCTGCCACAGGGTACCCCGGCTCGTTTCAGGCCGATCATTGTCTTGGAAATATTGGGCTAAGTTTTGGTTCAGCTCCGTGCAGAAGGCACTATCTTTCAATAATGTTGTGTTTATGCGCCACGGGCTTCTATGGGTCGGGTCATAGAGGTTTTTCAGCGTTAGCTCTACCGGGGCATGGTCGGACCATGTAATTTGTCCTATCTCGCACTGGGCCGTTTGGTCTATCCCCGTCCCTGAGATAAGGAAGCCATCAATGCGGGAGTAGGTGTTGTGCACTGTCGAAAAGAATGTATACCCTCTTTCCCCTACATGATTGGCTCTCCATACATCATATAGATGGTTATTGTGTATAAGCTTGCAGAGTGCTTTACTTTGTTTGCGGAGGGGTGCGCTGCGCTTTCTAGCTGGAGCTAGTGTCGTATCTATGGAGGTGTCAAATACATGATTGAAGTCGCCACATATGACTGTCGTCCCTAGCTGTACTGACTGCAGTTTCTGTATAATTTTATGTAAAAAATTTCGTTGGTTTGTGTTGGGGGCGTATATGTTCGCTATGGTGTAAGGCATGTCATTGAGCGTGCCTACTATAATGACGTATCTTCCGTCCGGGTCAATGTGTTGGGAATGCGGGGCATAGGCCACGTTTTTGCTAATTAGTATGGAAGTGCCTTTGGTTTTGCTAGCCGATGTGGCGTGGATTTGTATAGGATAATCTTTCTGTAGGACGGTGGGGTGTGCGTTGGTCATGAAATGTGTCTCTTGGAGGCATAGAACGTCTACTGCTTTGTGTTTGATCTCTCGGTATAGAAGGTGTCTCTTAACCAGGATGTTTAGTCCCCTAACGTTGTGTGAGTAGATTTTCAGGGTGGGAGGTGGTCATAGGATGGTATTTGTGCTTGTGTTCGACATTTATATTTCGGGGAGTCCCTGTGTCCCAGTTCCTCCGAACTCAAGGGCTGTCCCCGGGTAGCAGGAGGGCTATTTTGTGTTTTCTGCATTTTAATGATAATTCGAAGTGCTACCCCAAAGATCATCCGCAGTATGACAGACTTTATAAAATCCGCCCCCTAATTAACCATTTTAATAAAGAATTTGGCATAATTTATACTCCCCAAAAGAATATATGTATTGACGAGTCCCTAATGAAATACAAGGGTAGACTGGGGTTCAAGCAATACATCCCAGCCAAAAGATCCCGGTATGGCATCAAGCTAAACAAGTTATGTGAAAGTAGCAGTGGGTATGTTTATACCTTCAGAGTATATGAAGGTAAAGATAGCCACTGGGATCCCCCAGGTTGCCCTGATGTAGTTGGGACTAGCAGAAAAATAGTTTGGGACCTAATGAACCCACTACTGAACAAGGGGTACCACCTCTACCTTGATTATTACAATCGCATACTGTTAAGACCTGCAGTGGTTATGGTGCTGCGGTCTTCTGTTCCCTTTCCCAACAGCTGAGCATGAGTGATTATAGCTGCAGCAGGGAGTAGAGGAATAAGGTAGATGAAATGCAGTTCCAAGGTGATTCTTCCCAGCAAGTAGAATATCCCCCAAACATGAGCCTAGACTTCATGAAGGGTGTAACAGGAATGAATTTTTTTGACACACACAGGCTTTTATGAGAAATCCTCCTGCAAGAGGACCTCCCACAGCAAACAACGACAACAGCCAATCAGCGTACAGATTTACAGTAATACACGCCTCCTCTCTGCCTGGGTGATATTGAGATAAGTTAAGGAATAAACCAATTATCTCCAGGCAGAGAGCACACAATTTCCCCAAAACTTAGAACACCCCTTTCCCCACAAGGTATCCCCACAAATTACATATCCCCTGATAGCCTGATTGGTTCAGGGGTTCTGAAAAAGTGTGGAGGGTCCCTTTTACCGAGCACACACGCGGCTCCTGCCCAAAACAGTTCCATGAATTCACCGTGTGCGGTTGGTCAATTCACAAATCTTTAAAAACCGAACAAAAGTCCCGAATGGATCCCCCTGGCTCATAGCAACGATTGCTCCCCTTGTACGTTCGCATAGAACTACAGAACGGCGCTTCCCTGGCTGTTCAGGAAATACAAGAAGCCGGCGTTCGGTAGTTTCAGCGGTGGTTCACGAGGTCGAGTGTCCAATTTTAGTTCCAGACACTCGATGATCAAGTCCCGCTGACTCCGCTCGTGCAAACAAGATGGCCGCCGTTTTCTATTCCACGTGGTGTTCGGCTATACGAACAGTGGCCGCCCAGGGAGCACTTAATAGCTGGTTCCTTTGTAGTTAATAAGCCAGGAGGGTGGTCGGCGTTCGGTAGTTTCAAACTAACGAACTAATACATTCACTATACAAGTAGTAACACAGGAAAAATACTGAATAAAGAAGAAAATGTCAATTAAAATTCCATTTTCTAAACACATACCCCTCCAAAAAATGCTATATTGTTTTGAGACTGTGGTCTGCGGCACTATCCGCAAGACACGCACTGGCTTCCCCAAGGCTCTGGCAGAGAAAAAAATTAAAAAGGGAGAAACGGCTACTCTCTGCCAGGACGAACTGCTGGCTCTGAAATACAGAGACAAAAAGGTGTTCATACTGACTACCATGCACACTGAGCACACACGCAGGGTCGCGGTCCGTGGCAGACAGGAAACAAGACGGCTGCCTGTCTGCATTAAGCAATACAATAAACACATGGGGGGAGTTGACCTGTCTGATCAACTGCTGCAGCCATATCTGATAATGAAAAAGACCAAGGCCTGGTATAAGAAAGTGGGCATTTATTTAATGCAAATGGCTACTCACAATGCATTCATCCTTTTCAAAAAGGCAAATCCTCAGCTGAAATGTACTTTTCTTACTTTTCAGTTTCAGCTAATTTCTGTGCTGCTCACTGCGTGCCTAGCAGCAGAGATATTCAGACAGGTCACTTCTGCTTTCGGATACCACCAACCCCCCCCCCAAAAAACCCTGAGTATGAAATAATTTAAAACAGTTCCCAATACAAAGGCCAGGCTGAGAGGGACAATCAGGGCAATAGACACTGGTCTCCGTTCGAATTCCTCTCTGGTAACACAGCCTACACCTTTACTGGGGTTTTTTGGGGGGGGGGGGTTGGTGGTATCCGAAAGCAGAAGTGACCTGTCTGAATATCTCTGCTGCTAGGCAAGCAGTGAGCAGCACAGAAATTAGCTGAAACTGAAATGTAAGAAGACTACATTTCAGCTGAGGATTTGCCTTTTTGAAAAGGATGAATGCATTGTGAGTAGCCATTTGCATTAAATAAATGCCCACTTTCTTATACCAGGCCTTGGTCTTTTTCATTATCAGATATGGCTGCAGCAGTTGATCAGACAGGTCAACTCCCCCCATGTGTTTATTGTATTGCTTAATGCAGACAGGCAGCCGTCTTGTTTCCTGTCTGCCACGGACTGCGACCCTGCGTGTGTGCTCAGTGTGCATGGTAGTCAGTATGAACACCTTTTTGTCTCTATAATAATATTTTTTTTACTTTTATTTAGTTAGTTGGGGTGGATGATAGTTCCTGGGAAATTGGGGAGTTTAGTGCGTATGCTAGGGGTAAAAATACAAATAAAAAAAATCCACAAAAAAAAATAACATTATTATAACATTGTTTTGTTAAAGTTCTTATGTAAAAAGTTCAAAATGCTTAGGAAGTACAGTTAGAGTTCTGACAGCAGATTCAGAGGTGACAGACAATGCCTCAGTTTGACCCAAAATGGGACATGGACCAGCATGAAAATTCAAAGTTTGAAACAAACCTGAAATGTCAGAGTCTCAAATTTGCCCCTTCAACATCCACGTATACCTGGGAAAGGTACACACGGGGGTATTGCTGTACTGAAACGACATAGCTGAGTGACATATGAAGCGTTATACTGCCGTAGCACACCTAAGGATTGTAAACTATGCAGTAAAATCTCAAAGTGTGTGTCAAAAAGGCAGAGAAAATGCTTACTACTACTAGACATGGTACTCACTGGCGAAAAAATGATCCCACCCTAAGGTTCAAAATGGGCCTTTTAAAATACCCTGGGGTGTCTTCTTTAAAAAAATGGTAGGCCTTTGTGGGGGAAGTTTGAATAAGCAACCTATTAGACCCCAAAAAGAGTCAGAAACCTATAAAATTCTGTAAAAACTGAAATAGTCAGGTCTCCTTTATGGCAGTGTGGCTTCAGGAAATACGACCAAAGGCATACATTGGGGGTATCGTTTTACTCACAGGAGATAGCTCAGCATAATTTGGTTTGTTTGATCATATTGGAACATATCAAATATACAAAATGCCCAGCACAAATGTAACACATAAGTTAAAAATGCGAAAAATATTTTCTTACCACAAACTTTGACATATAATGGTGAAAAAATGGCGACATGTTAAGGCACAATATATGCCATATGAGATACCCTGGAGTGTCTACTTTCACAAATGGTAGGCTTTTTTGCGGTTATTGAAACAGTCAAACTGCTATAATGGCCCAAATTGAAACATAAGCCCTGCAAATCCGTCTCTCAAAATTCTATTCTAAAAACTGAAATGGTCATGTCTCCTTTATGGCACTGTAGCATCACGAAATAGTGTCAAAGACATACATTGGGGGTATTGTTTTACTCAGAAGACTTAGCTGAGCATAATTAGGGGTGTTTGATCATAGTGGAACATATCAAATATACAAAATGCCCAGCACAAATGTAATGCTTAAGTAACAAATGTGAAAAATATTTTTTTAACACAAATTGTGACGTATAATGGTGACCCATTAAGGCAAAATATATGCCGTATGAGATACCCTGGAGTGTCTACTTTCACAAATGGAAGGCCTTTGTGTGGTCATTTGAACAACCAAGCTACTATAATGCCCCAAAATAAGACATAGGTCCATTAAATCCATCTTTGAATTTTCTAACTGTAGAAACTGAAATAGTCTGGCCTCTTATATGTCATTGTAGCTTCCCAAAATAGTGGCAAAGGCAAACAATGGGGGTATTGTTGTACCCAGGAGATGTAGTTGAACACAAAATGGGATTTTGACCAGGAATAGCACACAGCAGCTTTACAAAATACACATTTAAAAACCCTTGTTATATGTGTGTATTTCAAAAAACTGAAAAAACACAATTTTACTACAATATGTAGCAGAGATTGGTGGGAAAATGGCTATGTTAAAATTGTCAAAATAACCTTAAATAAATAGGCTGTGATGTCTTCTTTATATAAATATATACTTTTGTGTAGCAATTTTGTTTTCTGTGACGGCTGTTAAACTTACAAGTCAAACATACCAACTTCTAATTTTTTTTCACATTTAAATTTTATATTACTCCTTGTATTTTGTGACCTGTAACTTTTAAAATAAGCTGAAATCCTTTACATATTATGCACTTTGAAAAACAAGATACCTAAATGAATTTATTTTGAATTTCTTTTCCTAAGCTGGACATATTATGCACACACTATTATTGCCAAAACTGTGAAAAAAAAGTTTATATAATTTTTTTTTATAATAAATTAGATTTTATATTTGTATAAGTCACATCAAAGTAAAGCCCATCTTGTCCTTTAAAAAACTATATATAATATGGGTTGATTCAATAAATGAGAGCGATGCAAAGTGCAGTTGAATACAAACAGCAAAAATAGCTGGAGTCCTTAAGGGTATGTCCAGCTTCTGAAGCTGCGTCCTTAAAGGGTTAATACTGTCTGACTCTGTATACCGAAAAATGTGACAATGTTAATGTGGAATATAGCAGATGTATTAACTGAATGTAAAACAATAAACTTCAATTATAAAAAAAAAAAAAATGTGTGTGTGTGTGTGATGCGCTTTGTGGAATATATATGAACATATTTACCTTTTGTTGAAGCAGTCTTCCCAGCAACCTTTACTATGTAGATGGAAATCAATTTCTCTTCCTCACAGGCACTGGGCTTTATGCACTCAATGAGACCTTTCATTTAAAGTGCGGCTCTAAACACCATAACAACTACAGCTAGCTGTAGTATTTATTGTGTTAGGAGTCCCATGACGTAATCCCCCTGTTAAGAATGACACTGTTTTTGTATGATATGATACTTACCTGTTTCAATTATGTACTGATCTAAAACAAAAACGTGTATTGCTGATGCAGAAGGGGAACTTCTACTTCAGAGATTTCTTTGAGAGGACAGATCACCAGAGACCAGGGGACCCAGGTAAACAGTTAAACTTCTAACAGTGAGGCGGCACAGCACCAGGGAGCTCCTGGCACCATAACCGCTACAGTAGTGCTTAGAGTACTTTGTTAATGCCAAAGTAGCAGAGATGTAGAATACAGCACTGTCTGTTCACTCTAACGCAGTGTTTAGTGAATAAGCCCTTTTTTATTTCAAGAGATCTTTTCCAATTACATTCTTTTAATCCCCCCATGCTTTGTAAAGCGCATGAGTCAAGGAAGCAAATTCTTTGTAACTCACTTTTAAATTCTCTTGTCGCAAATTGGTGTTGTAAAAAAAAAAAAAGCAAAAGCAGATTGATTTTATTTTACATTACAAAAACCGGGACAGAATGCGGTTTAAGTAAAATTCTCATTGATTATCATGTCATGAATATTAATTGAAATTAGATAGTGATGCAGAGAAGGCAAGTGGTGATCTTCCAAAGAAAACCGGTCCCCTAACAAAAGTTTGGGCAGAAAGTTGAAGACGAATGTGTTATTTTTTGTTTCTGTTAAAGTGTATGTTTTCCATTTTACAGAACTATGGCCATGTCAGCCCTTTCATAATGAATTTCTAAATATGTTCTTCTGTATTAGGATCACATGCTTGCTGTTCCTTTTATATACTCCTCCATTTACTCCAGCAGATGCTGTCTTCATTTTAGCGGCTTTTCCTTAAGATATTTGCGAGCATCCATCTCTCATAGCTGTTCAGCTGACTCTGTAGTAATACATAAGTGACACAAAAACACGTTTCAGGTTTGTGTGTGCATATTCGTCTTCGGTAATTAATACTAGGTTATTCCAAAGTCTAAGATTCTACAGTCTTTGTCATGTTGATAAGGATCTAACAATGCTGGAAATGTAACATTGTATTGGCAATGCTTTATATGAAAATGAGGGAAATCTAATTGTATCCTTTATATAAATTTGGGGATGAAGGGAGAATCCGTTGAAGTCATGCTGGATGCCGTAGTGCAGGGGTAGGCAACCTACGGCACTAGTGCCATGCATGGGCCGGTCAGGAGTCCCAGTGAAACTTCATATATCTGCTAATACAAAAAAGGTGTTGAAGGACAATCCTCCATTTATGCATTGCAGCATGTAGCGGAAGTGATCTATGATCACTTCCTCCCAGCACTTGTGAATGGGAATCCACACTGGAGTAGAGCAGCCCACAGCTTCCTGTTGCAGCTTCTGTCCTTGAGCTGTACCTGGCCAGCCTGGTCCCCAGTAAAACCCAGGGAAGCCTCCCAAACTGCTAGGTATACACAGAGCTGCAGAATAACCCTCCCATCATACAAACCGCTCACACACAAACACACACACAGTCCGCACAAACACACCACCAACAATCCACATACATAGACACAACCCCACATGCAGCCTCTCACATGCAATACCCCAATCAGCCCCACACATACACACACTACCAAACACACAATGTGACATATCTATCCACACACAATTCTACAAGCAGCCCCCATACACAGCCCAAATTCATAGGTATTATACATACCACCACAAACTATTAATGAACATATACAATATAATAGCTCATATACGCACAAATACGATACAAAGCAACTGCAGTATAAATAACACAAGCAGAATATAGCAACATGCACACCAAAGTTTAAAGAAATAGGACTGACACGCTACGGGACATCACAATCATATTTCGGTACAGTGCTGCTAAAAGGTTGCCTACCCCTGCCGTAGTGTGTCACACATCATTGCAGTGGTAACTGTGTTTTTACTCTAACTTAAACCTCCTTCTATCTAATTGTAATCTGAATTTCTCTCACCGCTGCTCAATGTTCTCTCATTTTTTGTGAATGAGCATGTGGACATTTTGATCCCTTTAGACTAGCCCCCTCATTGTTATTGGGATACTGAATGCTAATAGTCTTAGTTCCCTTGTTACCCTTGCTCTTGCTGGGTTTTTTTAACGTAGTTCCTTCAATCTCTTGACTTCAGTCTACTCTGTATGTTTTTAACCCCAGTGACCTGAATCCGCCATAATGTCCGCAGGTTTAGTACGCTCAATATTATTAGTATTAGTATTTTACCCCGATACTTTCACTACCAACTCCTCTTGCGCTTAGTCCCCTCAGTGCCCGGGGTACCCAAAGCCCCTTCCTCCCAAATCCCTGACCCCAGTTAAAAAGCTCAGTCTTGCTTTTGGACAGCCAATATCATGGAGGAAAGAGTGATAAGATCACGAAACTGCCATCTTGTGGGTTTAGAAATTGGTATTGCAACGCAATATCGCCTTTAGGAGAGGAGACACAAGTGCTCAACCATACATTTGGATACAGAGTTACTTCCCATGCATTATATTGGAGGGCTATTTATAGAATTGTACTTTTAATATTCATATTTAAACTGGACCTTTCAGGCGCACTTTATTTCTGTTATCAAATACTGTCTCAGTATGTAAACATCAACATTTATTTGCAGTGTTTATAAAATCTGGATTTTTCATTCACTGCATTTAATGTCATTTGTTAATTACTAAACCCTGGTGGCAATCCGCTGATTTATTTGTCTCTTTTCTACAGGATCTAAATGTCTGAAAACGTCTGAGGATGATGGCTTTCTGTGCAAAAATTAGAAATTCCAAGAAACCCGAGCTGGACGTATGCATACGGGAAGGATTGGAGATTAATTTCTATTCAACGGATAAATCTCCCATCTATTTATTAGAAGGGGTTTACACGGCTGAGGAATTGTGTGTCAAGTCTGCTCTAATATGCAGTAAGTAGTTGTTTTTTTTTTTTTTGTATTTGTGCAGTAAGAATTGTTTCACTGCAGATTTTTTTTGTCACATTGTTTATATTTTCTTATTTAACAATATTTCGTTTTTATGAAATATAGTTTACCATTTTAATACAATGCATAAGAAGTATCCGATCAACAAAATTGATTTAACAAATGTAATAAATAATAAAGGATATTGAATAAAGTAGTGCGATACAGAAATGGGAAAATACAATACAGGTGCGCGGTCAATTACTCAATATTGGCCCTAATAAACCTCTCCAGTAATATAAGGCCACCAGTTACTTAATTAGAATACAAGGATGATTTAGGAGTTAAAGAACAATTATTAATTGGATGTTTGATCAGTAGTGTCATTTAGCAGAGAATTGAGCAGTGAAACTTCAAAGGCATTATCTATACACCACAACTGATTCATTAAGCTAAAGTTGTTTGGTGGGTATAGTGTCCCTTGAAATGTTTGTCTTATTGTACAGCACTGTCGAATATGTTGCTGCAATACAAATTCTAACTGTATATATAATGGATAGTTTCAACTTTTTGAAAATTAAGACAATGGTTTTTATATTATTGAATGGCATGTGTGTGCCCATGTCATAAAGAATACATATGTGATTTTTATTTGTTTATTTTTAAGATATATCTCCTCTGTGCCACAATCTATTTGCCTTGTACAATGAAAAAGATAACCTCTGGTATGCACCAAATCACACGTTCAAGATTGAGGCCAACACCTGTCTCAAACTTTATTACCGTGTCAGGTATGTATGTGTGTTTTTTTTTTTTCTTTTCTTTTTTTTCTAACAGAATCAGCAATATGTATGTTGCACCCCTCTTCTCCCGCTCCCTTTCCAAGCACAATAAGCGCTACAGCCCCCAGTAATACTTTTGGTTTCAAGAGTGCCCCCTTTCCCCTGGTGTAGAATCTAGTTTTATTTACAGCGCTAAGCCGAGCTATGCAGTACTGCTCTCATTGGCTGAGAGTGTTAGCGGAGTGCTCTCTCAGGCAATGAGCGTGGTCATGGATAGCCTAGGCTTAGCTGAATACAATCATCCGGCAAGAGACTAAATGTGAGCTTACTACAGGGAAACACAGTTACATTGTCAATCGGCTCTAAAATGTTTTGACAAATTACACTGGGACAGGGCACTTCTGGCACCAAAACCACCACAATGCAATGTGTGCCCTGGTTGTGCCAGGACTAAACTGGATTGTGATGGCAATTACATTTCCAAGATACAGTTAAAAAGAAAACCCAGACCATTTAATGAAAAAGGTCAGTGCAAGTTATAGGTGATTTTTACATCAGAAAATAGGTGTTGTTATAGTGTTCAATTGTTACTAATTGATAACATTACTTTACAACAACTGCCTTCTAAAAAGACACATCGATTATCTGCTACAATAAAGCTGTGCACTGTGTAAGTTATGCTTGTTAGTGAATGGTCTCCAACTTTGATTACTTTCTGTCAACTGGGAATCTGCTCATTAATTTGACTTGTTGGAATCTTTATAAATTTACATTTATTGTTGGATCCCTATTAAAAGGAGCAGAATGATAGGAAACCTAAAAAAGACATTTTTATGATGTGATTGTCCTGGCAGAGCTGCAGATTGTGAATTGAAATATCTAAATACCTATATTGTATACTTTAAACTTGTTCCTGCCTGTATGTATCACTGGGTGAATGAAGTGGCTGAAATTTCCTTGTGATGTCAACAGTCAGGATAGTCCTGTTTCACTGATGATACTTGGCATAGCACTTCTAGTACTAAATATAACTCTAGGAACAGATGTGTGAGCACTTTTTGTTCCATTAAAGAAACACTATACTAATACAAACGTGCATTCCAGACACTGTATTTTTGAAATCACAGTTTAGGCCCCAGCCTGCCTCTCCTTAGTTTAAAAATGGTGGTAAATTCACCATTGTTTCGTAAGCTGCGTGGGTTTTGTCCTCGGCTGAGATCATTAACTCTGATCTCAGCCAATACAATGTGTTCCCATAGGAAAGCATTGGGAGGCCATTGGGCACGTGCGGCAAAATGCTCCAATCAGCATCTCCCTATAGAGGTGCCTTAAATCAATGCATCTCTATGAAGAACGCTCAGCGTCTCCATGCAGTGCGTGGAGACGTTGAACGTCAGTGCTGCCTACTGTGTTAGTGGCTGCCACTAGAGGTATTGAAATGGCAGTGATTATATTGTTCTGTAGACTCTAGTGTCTCTTTGATTTATTATTTTTTTTTAAATATATTGATTTGATATTGACCTTCTTTGAGGAAGTATTACTTTATGTGGCTTGAGTAGCCATATTGGATCAGATTTTCTATTGCTGCAAGTTGACACAGGACAATCACAGCAAGTTAGGTTTAGCATTATTAACAAGGAGATTTAAGTTGTAATCCTTGTCTTCTAACAAAGCTGTTAGTGTCTCTGGATGTGGATGTTTTTAGTGGATTTAATTTATAACTGCGTCCATGTTCCATTACCTGTGCGGACAACGTTTCCAATTCTGGGTTTTCCTCTTTTGGCTGAGCTTCGTCGAATGGATGTTTTAAAATGTTCAAGTTTATTATAAGCACTGGTTGAACGGACTCCTTCCATTTTATTAAAAACTACAAAACAAATATACCGCAGCAAGATAGTTCTGAGAAATAGAGCATCTCAGGCAGGAGTTCCATGAGTCTTCTAGGATCTATGTCATCTATTATAAACCTGGTGAAGTTACCCAATTACCCATCTGGGTTACTCAAGCTTGTTTCCTCTTTTGGAGCAACTGATTCCAGCCTGAAGATGACATTTTATTGGAGTTTCATAAAGGGCTACATCTCCCCTTTGATTCCTCTCATCTTTCAGATCCTCCAGAAGATCATTTAGAAGCAGATATAGGTGTTTGGTCTGTGCCCCCAACCCAAAAACAAACACTGGGGGAAGAGCATGGTAGAGAGTGGTAACTTACCAGATATCAGTTTCTGAAATATGTTTATTTAACTCGTATAAGCTTAATTTACAGAATTTAAATATGTTTTAGGTTCATCTTTACCAACTGGCATGGAACCAATGAAAATGAGTCATCTATTTGGAGATATTATCCCAAAAAACAGAAAGAGGATTATGAGAAGAAACAGGGGCAGGAAGGAACACCTCTTCTAGATGCCAGTTCTCTGGACTATTTGTTTGCACAGGTAAAACACATGGATGCTGGCAGTAAATGGGGTTTTGTTTTGATTTTCTTAAAAAGGGAAGCAGAATATCTTTTCAGTGGTATTTGGACAAATTATGTCAAAGACACACGTGGCAAAGAAAAAAGGATAGGGAGCACACCCGAAACATGCATTCTACAGGAATGGTGCCGCCATAGTGACCAATATTCATACATGATACAAATTAAGTTACGTCGCACACATAATTATACACTAATAATCTTATCAGGGTACTTAAATTCGCCTATCTTAGCAAACTAATATGGGGCTTCAGTTCCACCCTATGGTCATATTGTATTAAGCCCACCACTACTTCACAGTACCCCAATATCGGTGGGCCCTACACTAACTCCAAATGTGTGAGACAAATTAAATAGTGCTAAATAAGCTAACGTGTATTAAGTTAATCTATTGTAAGAGCAATATTTAAATCTAGGCTAAATGGGTGGGTATGGTGTAATATCTGAACAATCATTTCTAGAGCAATTGGTGGTGACTAGTTTGGGGAGTAGGATTGGTAGAATTGGCTAGAACAGTAAATGCAGCGATTGGTAGGCACTTGGAGTATAGAGAGTCATTACAGGAAGCAAACTGTGATCTTTGCAAGATCTGAGCTGGAAGCTAACTGTTTCTGTAGACTCTCAGGAGAAGTGAAACAACGTATAATAATGTTACAGACAGAACTACAGCCAGACTGACTTACATGTATTGTGTGTGTCCTGCAGACACGGTCTCTTGGCTCCACTCGCGTTGTTCGGTAGGAGTATGAAAGAGACAGAAGCCAGTCCAGGAACACAGTGTGTTGAAAGGCGGTTATGGCACATAGCTGCTAAACATTTTTCCCCTTTGTACCAAAACTATATAGTCTTGAACATAGAAAAAACTCCAATGAAATTAAATAAATGAGCATAAATGAAGTTGGTCCAAGAGTGTCTCTTTAATTATGATTTTGACTCTTCTAATCAAACACAGTAAAGACCAGTTACTGAGAGTGCAATATCTCCCATTGTAAAAATGTTAGTTTTTAACCGAATTTAACATATTGGGCTTGTCACAAAAAGCCATTTCTGTTCTTTCAATCAAATTTGTACTACCGTTAGGCTGCAGTTAAAATCAGGTAAATCTCTATATAACTTTGTGTTTGGTTATTCACAAACTACAGAATTACAAGTAAAATCCTTACAATTGTCTGTTCGCATTAACCAGACCAGGGAAAATGCAGCCATAACTGTAATTTACCCCAAAACGCCCTAATACTTAAACAATACCTCTAAACCTTCTCCTGCTTTAATACTTTCCTTACTTCAATCTGATCCTCGTCTTTTCCTTCCTCCTAATCTGTTCTTCTTTTCTTCTTTTTCAATCTTTTTCTCCTAAAATACATAAAACAAACTAGGAATGATGGTGGCGGGATAGTATGCAATGATCCTTGCAGATGACAGAGCTGCTTTAAACATTATTTTATGTATGTAGGGAGCCTAATTGAGGTTTTAACATTGCATTTATTTTAGGAATCCTACAATCACATTGCCCTACATAAAGATCATCTGTTAATAATTCTTGAGTTAATAAACCGTGGGATCTTAGAAATCTTCCTGTGTTTGTGATAGGAGGATTCATGCCCATTAGCATTAGACCCAGACTGGGACGTTACTATGTGTAGAAAAAAAAAGTTATCCAAAACTTATAAATGCATCTTATATAGAGGGAATGTGATTCTGGTATCTATTATTTTGATCCTTATCCGTTAGTTATGCCATTCTTGCTCATATTATGGATTGTGGGGTTCAGATTGGGGTGGAGGGACTGTAATTCCTGTAATTTTGTGTAATGTTAGCCACCAGGTGGAGCGCCATGTTTAGATAGCCTTGTTCATTATAGCACGTTTAGCTCTGCAAGGCTTATTTTTCTTAATACCAAAATTGTAGTAAATATGAAAAACAAATTGCAAATTTTAGGTTACAGAAATGAATTTGGACTAGTTTTCGAACTCCGCTTTAAAGTAGCAGTCCAGTGTTATAAACAGTTATTTAAAACCCTGAAATGTTGGGCAGTACCCTGTGCCTACTTTGCCCCCTTTAATTCACTGGTTACATGGCTGCTCACCACTGCCCTCCATTGAGAAATTCTTGTTCCTAATAATCACTTGGCCAATTTGATGCTTCTCACATAGACACATTGAGACTTGGCTCATGCTTTAAGCATTTGACATGTTACTTTTTATTACAGCTTGCCGTTCAGTTCACAACAATTTATTGGTTTACTTACTACTGTGAAATTTCAAGATAAATTCAGCGTAAATTTCAAATTTAAGGCATAAATAGTCAAACTGACATCTGACTTTTGGAATGTTTCCAGTTTAGCCAATATGACCTTAAATTTGGAATTATCACTTTAGAGAATAACCCTAACAGGGTTCATTTGAATAAGCTTAACTGAATCTGTCATAGGCTAAACTTTCTGAGTTTTCATCCACCGGGTATCACTGTGTTTGATTTAGTACATTTCTCCATGTTCTACGTTCTTGGAAATAAGTTCTTATGAGGTATTGCTTTTCTTATCTCTCATCATATGATGGTCTTTTCATGCCAATTGTTGATAAAGAAGTCAAAACTCTAACTTATGAGTGATTTGAGAAAACGTGTGACTCACCTGAACTTGACAGTGGTGCCAGGGAGCAAAGTCTTGATGTGTCAATGCTGCAGCTAAGATAGCGCTTAAAATAGAAAACTTGGTTCCTGGTTGCTTAATATTACACATGGCTACCACTCGTGTTTCCTCTTATCGTAAACTGTGCATGTTTTAAAGGCATGTAGTCTAAAACAAATGTTTCTGTTCTTGTTTCCTTTAGGGTCAGTATGAGTTGGTGAAGTGTCTCGCACCAGTCAGAGATCCAAATACTGATCAAGAACTTCATGACATAGAGAACGAGTGCCTAGGAATGGCTGTTTTGGCGATATCTCATTTGGCTATCAAGAGAAAAATGCAACTTCCTGAACTACCTAGGGACATAAGGTTAATGCAGTAGGCCTCATCAATAGTAGTTGGATGTACTTGCTAGGAGGAATATCACTGCAATTGCAGCACAAGCACTGACTGCAGTTTCTGTAATGAAGAGCAGGAGAACCACTTGTAGAAGGGTTCTTCGGCTCTCCCTTGTCGTGTAATCCTCTGCATATCCGTCTGTATCAAAAAATACTGACAGTGTGGTGTGGGTGAGCCGTATCTTTGTACAGGTTTACTATATAATCTATACATTAGTTTGCAATTTTGAATGCATTTTAATCCAGCTCTTTCTTGGCACAGATTTCTCTGTACCATAATAGGGACTCTTTAAATGTGCATATAATTAATGCAAAAAATACCTGAAGTATGTGTTCTCACAGTACAGTTCCTCCCTCCATGTGAGAAAGGATTGAAGTATGCTGCTATGTTTCCATTTAATCCTGTTTTGCTGAGCTGCCAGCGTTTGACTGGTTCTTGCTGGTTATATCATGGTATTTAATATCCTCGTGACAAATTAAAAGTAGTCCACCCCTGATTTTAAATAGACCCCTATATTCCTATACTTGTTGGTATTTTACTCGTATATGCCTCAGGTGGGGGCATATCTACTAACTTTGGGGACACTCCCCCTGATTGTTGTTATTTTTAGGGCCCCACTGCCGCCAGAAGGAGTAGATTAGGCCATCTGGACGAAACCTGGTGTTTAGTGAATAACCATATGAGATTTTTATATAAAAAAAGAAGGCATTTTGGCAAGAGTTACTGTTACTAATGGCTAGAATGTTTATAAATTTACTAACATTTTAAAAAGGTGTGTCTTACCCCATATGATTAAAGGACCACTATAATAACCCAGACCACGTCAGCTCAATGAAGTGGTCTGGGTGCCAGGTCCCCCTAGTTTTAGCCCTGCAGCTGTAAACTTAGTTTCAGAGAAACTGCTATGTTTACATTGCAGGGTTAATCCAGCCTCTAGTGGCTGTCTCCCTGACAGCCACTAGAGGCGCTTCTGCAATCCTCAATGTGAAAATCGCATTGATCACGCTGAACTTCCATAGGAAAGCATTGAGTAATGCTTTCCTATGGGCGGTTTGAATGCGCGTGGCTCTGGCCGCGCATGCACATTTGGCTCTACTCGGGAACTGACATCGGCAGGGGAAGGAGAGGTCACCAGTGCCGAGGCAGCCCGGCGCTGGATAAAGGAAAGTGGCTGAAGGGGGTTTTAACCCCTTCAGAGCAGCGGGTGGGGTGACCTAATAACCCTATAGTGCCAGGAAAACAAGTTTGTTTTTCTGGCACTATAGTGGTCCTTTAAATTGAAAGCGATAAACATATTTTGTTTAGATTTTTAGCAATATGGTGTAAGTAATTTGCTTCATGTTCAAATACTTTAAATGTTCTACATTGCAATAAAGCTTTGTTTTTCACGGTCCTCTCCTGACACCCTTGAGGCTTTCTTGGCATCTGCTTTACGTGCTGTTTAATTCTTACAGGTCTGCCAGTCGCAGACAAACATAATTTGTTTGGACCCATGATGTTGCGATTGGGTGGAGGGCTAAGCTCTTAAATGTTAGAATGCATTTAAAATCATTGGAATTGATGCGCATTCTTGATATTTGTAATCCATGAGTTTTCTTAAAGAGATAACTGGTATTTTTTTATTTATTTATTTTTTTAGTTACAAGAAATACATTCCGGAAACCTTAAATAAAACTATCAAGCAGAGAAACGTATTAACACGAATTCGAATAAATAATGTTTTCAAAGATTTTCTGAAAGAATTTAACAACAAAACCATTTGTGACAGTAGCGTCTCCCTACACGACCTGAAGGTTAAATACTTGTCAACCCTGGAAACGCTAACGAAAAACTACGGAGCAGAGATTTTTGCGTCAAGTTATCTAAAGGTTTTATTGGAAGGTGAACAAAATGGTTTCAGTGCTGGCCACAGTATGCTGGAGTACGAAGTTATGGTGACTGGGAACACTGGGATACAGTGGAGAGAAAAGCCAACTGTAAGTTCTAATTCGTGAAAATAAAAGGGGGCACAAATGTTTGCCATTTTTTGTGCAGCTATAACCAGGGTGCCTGGCGTGTCCCTTAAAAGACAACACATGAGGAGGGTTTTTATTTCTCCCGTTTGATATGTAGTTTTACTATATAGAAGCTGACCTTCCTAATCGAACATTTTTTTTTTCTCTCTCGTTATTGTATTTACACTGCCAGAATCTACTCTGTTTTCGTAGGAAAGTTTACATGTTGCATACAGTAGTACTACTGTGTGTATTTAACCCATACAGAGCCAGTAAGGAGAATGGTAGTGTAGTATGCTACTTGTCCCTCTGGCACTCATCTCCAAATAAACAGATTGAGTCGCTTTACTAAGACTTTTTTTAAGGAAAAGCTTTAGATTCTATTAATCCCAAAACAAAAAGAAAGAACTGGAATGTTCGCCAACATATGCATTTTTACATGGTGTCACATGTTCTCATTAGGCAGAACCCTTCATGTTTGGTTTTCCTATTTTTTTTACATCTTTATTTTTGGTGCATAGATGATACAAACACTCCTGCAACGCCACAATAGCTATTGCTAGCTTTTTAAAAGACATATAAGGACATTGGCTTGGCATGCAAAAGGCATTGCAAATACTTTGCACATTTTATAAAATATTGAAAGTGAGCACAGGGAACTTGAGTCAGTGCATACATGGAAAGGTGAAACGAAGCTTGGTAATTGACTTGTCGGACAAATTTAAACAAAAATAAAGATAAACAGAGGCTGTATAGCTGAGCGAGGGAATGTTTCCTGGGAGGCCACTTATAAAGAAAATAATATAAGACATCAGGTATAAGACTAACAGACCTGGCTGGACACAGAGAGAAGATAAGGAAGGAGGTAAAACAAAACAAAATATCAGGAGAGTATTTCCCCATATAACTAATTAAAGGGACACTATAGTCACCCAGACCACTTCAGCTCAATGAAGTGGTCTGGGTGCCAGTCCCACAGGTTTCAACCCTTCAGATGCAAACATAGCAGTTTCAGAGAAACTGCTATGTTTACATTTGGAGTTAAGGCAGCCTCTAGTGGCTGTCTTCCGGGCAGCCACTAGAGGCGCATCTGCGACGCTGGAGGCATATTATGCCTCCATCACGCAGAGCGTCCATAGGAAAGCATTAAGAAATGCTTTCCTACGGACACTTTGAATCCGCTGACGGCGGGTGCGGAGAGGTCACCAGCGCTGAGGGAGCCCGGCGCTCGATTAAGGTAAGTAACTGAAGGGATTTTAACCCCTTCAGTGCCACGGGAGGGGGACCCTGAAGGTGGGGGCACCCTCAGGGCACTATAGTGTCAGGAAAACCGCTTTGTTTTCCTGACACTATAGTGATCCATTAAGGCTAATAGTTAACCCTGCAGTAACCATGCTACAATCCCTATTCACCCTATGCCTTGTATCGGTAGAGCACAGTCCCTGCCAATACTGGAGCGTGCCAGACTTTGAGGCCCAGGTGAGAGGCAGTGCGTTGCAGTGACCAGGACCAGGGCTCTCCATGGCTTAACAGGCTTGGTGCATGGTTGTGGCTTGCTCCATGTCGGTTCCCGCCTCCGCGCCGCTTTTGGTTTCATGGAGCTCTGCTGCTTGCGCTTCCACCATGTTGGAGCCTTCACCGTAATCACCTTTTCAGCCTCTGATGGGGATCTGGAGCCTGATGTTGGCATTCCGGTGGGTTATGCTGTGCATCACAATAGGGTTGCCTGTTAATCAACTGCTTCCAGAATTCGTCAAAGTGCCTGTTTATCCTGGCTTCCGTGTCTGAGAGTGCCTCTGATGGTAGGTAAACATGCGGTTTCCGCCATTTTGTTTGTGTCGCCGTGATGTTGGATGGCTTGGATGACTCTGATCTGCCTGTCTGCAAGCACTGGGCTGCCTCCCAGGAGTGTACCGGGATCACCTCCACTGGTCCAAGGGGGGAGGAAACGGGGGTCTCGCTGGCAAGTAGTTCCCTCTGGGCTGAGTTACCAGACTGCATCAGCAGAGTGGAGGAAGGGAGACTTTCTGCAGCTTGTCGTCTGTCACCAAGTGTGTAAAGCAGGTAAGCGGGTTGCCGCATCGCAGAATCTATTTTTTTTTTTTTTTCTTCATAGATTGCGTTTGTACGCAAGTTGTAGGGCAGATTAGTAGAGGAGCTCACTTAACATGCGACTCTCCTCCATGACAGTCAGACTCCGCTCCCCTTGGTTTTCCTTTTAAATGCAACAAATTATGGCCGTTATGTTTAGCTTGTGTTGCACATTCACTGTTTGTCTCATCACCCTTCTCGGGCCCCAATTGCTCTGTTTAGGATTAAACTGGTTTGGATACATGCTTGTGTTAATAACCGATTTAAAAAAAAAAAAAATTATTTATTATTTTATTTTAAAAAATTTTTAATTTGTTTTTTATTTGGTGTGAATTTTATATTGTGGCAACCGTGTTATTTATTGTAGTGCCTTGCACCGGAGAAAGAGAAGAAACCAAAGAGGAAGAAAGGTGATGGCAAGAATAGAAGATCAGAAGAACAGATGAAACAGAAAGACCAATGGATCAGCTTCTGCTATTTCCCTGAAATAACACACATTGTCATCAAGGAAGACACCGTCGTTGTTTACAGTCAGGACAACAAACGCATGGTGAGTGCCCCTTCTGTCAGTATATATTATGTAGTATCTAGTAGTTCTCTCTAAATCACCCTGTTTTTCATCAACCTAGATCCTCTCAGTGACATTCAACAACCTTCTCTCTGAGAAGTTGTGCATGATACACCTGTTCCTTAATTCCAATGGTTTTATTGTTCTTTTTCATGCAGGATTTAAAGCTTCTCTCACCAGAGCAGGCACTTTCCTTCACTGCTTTAGTGGACGGGTACTTTAGACTTACTGCAGATGCTCATCACTATCTGTGCACTGATGTTGCCCCTCCTCTGATCGTTGAAAACATCAAGAATGGATGTCATGGACCTATATGGTATGAAAAGAAATTGCTTTTACATAACATGATATAGTAATTTAAAAAAAAAAAAAAAAGTCATGCTTGGTATTCACATGAATCAGGATTTTTAGTTACTGTGGATTACATTTGCAGTCTAGTGATACAGTATCAAACCACTTGTCTTTCCAAATATTCAGATTTTGAAGCCAAATAAAAAGTGTATATTAGTTGCCCTTTCCTTTCTGGACTCGTATGCAGGCTGACTGGCGTTCCATGTCCTGGAATTCAGGCATGGTACAGTTTGGATGATAATTCTGTGGTTACAATTCTTAAGGTGAAACAATCGGTAGGAACTTTTTTTTGTTGGTCTCTGCTGTGATTATTCCATTTTCACACAACTGCGTTAAATAACCTCAGTATAATCGGCAATATCTGTGGGGGTGCAAGTGCATGTCTGATTTTGCTTATCAAACAGCTAAACCTTGGTAAAGTATCTGTCACCTGACGTCTCCACTGAAAAGATCAGTTTAAAGTGGTAATATTTCCTTTTGAGAATATTTCCAATGTTACAGTTTGACATTTCTAAATGATATCAGTTTCATTAAATCTATAATGGCTGTCTGAAAGCTGTCAACGTTACTCCACTGCTCTGTTTTTGCAGCTGCTCTTTACAGAATTGGAAATGCATGTCTTTGTCTTATCTGGTTAATTGGCCTTTGTTTTGCATATTGCATTAAATCTGCTGAAATTTCACTTTAAAGAAAGGATTTAAAAAAACGTCAATGCAAGGTGTGAAAAGAAAACAAGCCATTTTAAATTAGAAATCTTTTAACAAAGGTAGTAAGTACTACCACTGTCTTAATATAAGCTGTAAATATTAAAGGGAAACTCTAGTGCCTGGAAAATAAACTTGTTTTTTCCTGGCACTGCAGCTTCCCCTTCTGTCAAGGCCCCCTCCCGCAGCACCAAAGTAGTTAATAACCCCTTCGGTCACTTACCTGGCTCAGCTCTCCCCACGCTCCTCCCCCGCCAACCTAATGCATATGCACAGCAATGGCAGCGCTCACATTAGGATCTCCCCATGGAAAAAGTAGACAGCCACTAGCAGAGGACTTAACCCCGCAAGGTAATTATTGCAGTTTATAAAAACTGCAATAATTACATGCTCGGGGTTAAAGGACCACTCTTGGCACCCAGACCACTTCAGCTTAATGAAGTGGTCTGGGTGCCAGATCCAGCTAGGGTTAACCCATTTTTTCATAAACATAGCAGTTTCAGAGAAACTGCTATGTTTATGAATGGGTTAAGCCTTCCCCTATTTCCTCTAGTGGCTGTCTCATTGACAGCCGTTAGAGGCGCTTGCGTGCTTCTCACTGTGATTTTCACAGTGAGAGCACGCAAGTGTCCATAGGAAAGCATTATGAATGCTTTCCTATGTGACCGGCTGAATGCGCGCGCAGCTCTTGCTGCGCGTGCGCATTCAGCCGCCGACGAGGAGGAGGAGGATCGGAGGAGGAGAGCTCCCCGCCCAGGGCTGGAAAAAGGTAAGATTTAACCCCTTTCCCCTTTCCAGAGCCTGGATGGAGGGGGACCCTGAGGGTGGGGGCATCCTGAGGGCACTATAGTGCCAGGAAAACGAGTATGTTTTCCTGGCACTATAGTGGTCCTTTACGGTTGATGGGAGTTGGCACCCAGACCACTTTAATGAGCTGAAGTAGTCTGGGTGCCTACAGTGTCCCTTTAAAGGAGTTTATTCGGCCAGCTTGTGCATTTTGTATTGTAGTTTAGAATTGTGTTGCTGGGAATTGACAAATTAATGTTTAGTATAGCAGTAAAGGTAAAAGCTATGTTCAGTGAAGTCCATGCTTCAATTTTCTGTTGCCTATTACGTGATACAGTGGTGCTTCATTGCCTGTCCCTTGTTGGACTCTGCTTGCCAATGTCTTGGAGGTGACAGGTGTTTTTATAATAGAATTTGTGTGCCAGAATATACCAAGCTTCTCTTCTGTATTTCACTGACACCAGCTTGCGTCAGCTAGATACGTCCGTGCCCGATTGAACTGCTTGTACTTTACCGCCACACATTTTAAATTGTGTATTATTCTCTCTGTCTATTTTAGCACTGAATATGCCGTAAATAAGATTAGGCAAGAGGGAAACGAAGAGGGCATGTTTGTGTTGCGCTGGAGCTGTACAGATTTTAATCATATCCTCATGACTGTGGCTTGTTCCAGATCGTCACAGGTAAGTTCAACATGACTGTAACAGAACGTAAGGACAGTGGGAATGACACTATCTCTGATGTTTGTTTTTATTTATTATTAATATTTCTTTTTACTAATTGGCAGCTCGAATCCAAAACTTTGAAACAGTATAAAAATTTTCCAATTGAGGTCAAAGTCGGCAAATATTGTTTACTTGGCTTAGACCAGGGTTTCGACTCGCTGAAGGATTTGCTGAAGCACCTGAAGGGGCAGGTTCTGCGCACAGATGATGTCAGTTTCACGCTAAAGAGATGCTGTCCACCAAAACCAAGAGGTGAATTAAAAGTTGCTCAATTGGAAAAGCTAGGTTAAAAACAAGCAAATACTTGTCTGTGTTATTGAGTAATGCGATTACGTGACCTGACAGAGGAGGGATACAACTATGCTAAGAAAATAGACTCAAGGCCATGAAAGTCAGGTGTTTGCTGGTAGATAATGTGAAGGCGTTTGCTATTATTCTGACAACTTGTCTTTTCTCTTTGCTTTTAAAAAGAACGACGTTCCAGATAGAATTGATCTTGCTCTGTTGAGTGATATTTTATATGGTGATGTAAATGCAAATAAAATTACACTTAATGTTTTTTGTTTCCAAGGTCTAAGGGTATAATAATACAATGTGTTCTCAGAGCAGTTTTGCATAAGTAACCATGGTGACTAAAACACTCTTAGGTAAATTTATAAACAAAACAATGACATATTGCTGCTAGTGTAGCCTTGGCATTTTTCCTGGAGGCATGTCTTTGTTTATGATGTGTTGTTTAGCAGCCCGTGATAATCTATGAATAATGTGTATGATGAAATATGACGCCCTAATGTATGCTATAGGTCCATTGTCGGGGAGATACAGCCAGTAAGGCACTTGATCGGCCAGGTTTGAGTTGGACCGATATCGGGTTTTTTTGTTTTTATGTTTCTTATCAGCAATGCTGATTGAAACGCTAGGATCGTAGTTTGAGAGTCCTCAAAACCAAATACCCATTCCCAAATAGGATATCCTTGGTTACTGTTGCAGGGTGCTGGTCTAAGTTTTGCTGTACCCCTTCCTCAACCAGGCGTCTGCAGTGCATGTAGTGAGGCTCATGTGCTTGATGGAGAATGCAGAGTTATGACTTTTTGGAATTTAGATTTCTTCTCCTTACACTAAACTTGCTAACTGTAATCCAGGCCATCCCGTTTTGAGGCCTGACAGAGGAAGGATCGCAAGTCATTCGTGATGATCATGTTTAGCCACAGTTTTTAAATTTTTTTATTATTCTTTATTTTTCATGTGCATATGGTTACATAACATAGGGACCTGTAGCGCCACAACAGCGAGTACAGGCTTCTCAATGTCAAACTTTGTGGCATAGATAAACAGCACTTTTTTTTTTTAGGTGACATAATGGTTTTAGACATATTTTGTAAGGCAAGATAAAGTAGATTAGGCGTGGTTAATGTTAGTTGATTATACAGATAGTTACTTCGATAAGAGAGTTCACTGACTTGATGTGCCTCATTACTCGAACTCTAACATATTCATCAATATGGGTTACATTTGCAAGCTAACACTTAAGGCTTAACAGGCCCTAGAAGGAGTATACTCACAGGTTAACAAGCAGACAGAGGTTTTACCATGCTAGTAACTGTAGGCTGGTTGTGTGCCTAATGAGTGGGGTTCATGGTTTAACCGATATAGTATACTATTAATCTTAATATACTAGTGCATCATGTAAGTATCAGTAGCATGCTAACATAGCGGAAAGAGGAGCATGGCTAACGAGCAGGTGTTCAATAAAGTGTTCAAACCATGTACAATGCGGTGGCTAGTCTCGGCAGCAGTATACAAGAGGACATAGCATTCATTATGACCTGTACGGCAGGTCCATGTGTCGTCCCTGTTTTTGGGCCTGCAGGAGCATAGTCTAACTCCGGTGCATGTCATCCCATTCAGCCGATGCCGGCTCTAGAGGCTTGACAGGTGGGCCTTGGGCGCTTGCGGAGTTGGTGCTGCAGCAAGAGTCCGTCGCCTGTGTGTCCCGGAGAGGCCCTCTGCCTGCGTCCTTTGCCACTTGGAAGCTGTGTTGCATTCCGGTAAGCCTTGTGGCTGTCTATTCGGGCGTATGAGTGTAAGGTTGTGCTTCGTTGGCTGGAGGATTCCGGTGTTGCTGAGCGGTATGTGAATCGTGCAGGCTTGGTCTCTCGCTGGTATGTGTGCCGGTGGGTCCGGGAGGCACGTCGCCATTCCCCACCGTTTTGAACTCAGAGGTTGGCACTGTCTGGAGGCTGCTCTGGGGGCTCGGGGTGGGCCTCTGCTCAGGCAGCGTCGGGTAGCCGGGCAGATCCATGTTGCCACAGTTTGCATCGCCAGCTTGAAGTGCTGAACCTTTGTGTGGAGCAATGTCCAGAGGCTAGTGCGGAGCTGGTCAAAGAATTCTAGGGTGTGCTTGGGTGGTCTGATGAGGTTGTTTTGTGCTGCCATCTTGCGTGGGCCCCTGTAGTCCTGTGCATGTGTGGGTTTGGTCGCTTGGTTGAGCCGCGTTGTGGGGGTAGTCGTCCCCAGCGAGGACTGGGATATCCCCCGCCGGTCCAGAGGGGGGGGGTATAGGGGCAGCATCCGAGTGAGTCTTATGGGCAGGTCCTGTGTCGGGGGATCGGCCGCCTCCCCCAGGCCTCAGGCCCCGCTCCAATGTAGACCGCGTGGCCAGTATGGGTGCTTGTTTTGTGTGTCGATGCGGGACAGATATCATTCTATTCCCTGTGTGGCCCTGTATCGGTTTTTGGGCATTTTGTGCTGCTAGCATGGTTGGATTGTTCAGGCTAAACCTTTTTGTGCTCGTTGGCATTAGAGCCCTCATGGAGCACGTCCGGCCATCTTGGCTGTCAGGCCCCGTCCCCCTTTAGCCACACTTTTTTTAACTCTCAGGGTAGGGGAAAACAAAGACAGTAGGTAAGGATACTGTGAAACACACAGGAGGGAGGAGAAGGGAACTGGAGGGAGACTCAGGAGTTGGAATAGGATGGAGTTAATTCTAGAGAGTCCTGTCTTCTGGATGGTGTCCGAGAAATGTTGAAAATACTTAATCAGTAATTATAAATAGTAATCCGTTTTAGTGCTGGCATAGGGTAAGTAAGATATTTGGAATTTAAAATTTTTAATGGACAAGATATATATTTTGTTTTAAAACAGTCTGGAACCCCCGTGACAAAAAACTAGTGTCATCTGCTTAAACCACACAAACATTGTTTCTGCTTCTCATTTTGTACTGGCAACAAGCAGAGCTTTGTATAATTCATTATAAGATTTAGGCAACGCTAACCTTTCCAGATGCTTTTAACGCCTGATTCACGGTATCCTGGGAGATGTTGTCTACAACTCTTTCACGGTCTTCCTCATAGGTTGCCTACATTGAAACAATTGCAAATTTATGTAATGACTTCAGAAGGACTGAGATTTGTGTTTAAAAGCACATGCAGGCACGCATGCAATGTCCAAATATTTAGCTTCTTTATGGAGAAAAAGGATACATTTTTATTATTTCTGGAGAAATGTCAGGCATTGATGTTCTTCCCCCTTCAAAGTATTTTCTTTAAATTCATACTATTTACTGTTTTTCGTGAAATATGCCTTTTTATTATTCCATTTTGCATGAAATTTTAACTAAAAATAAAAATAAAAAAATAGAAGCAGCCTTAAAAAAATAACTAAATAAAATATAGAGGGCTGCAATCTACATCTGCACAGGACCCAGGGTATATTTTGAAAGGGGAAGCTGTTTGCAGAACATTGAAAATGATAAATAGAATGTAGTTCAAATACCCGCTGAACTGCACCTCTTGCCACATTGATATTGTGAAATATATCGTGTGAGGTAGACCTACTACAGGAAATATTCTGTGCTCACTATTTGGCCGAAAATCTGTGTGAAAGCATGATCGCTACATCAGCTGAGCCTTTAGTTACATACCTTCAGAGCTTAAAATTTGAAGCCCTGTGATACTAGCCAGGCCTTTAAAGTTACTCACCACTGGAAGCCCATTGTATGTTTACCAGGGATGGTTTTTCACTTGCTGGTGGCCAGTGGAAATGTTAGGCCCTGATATCTGGATAGTTTATTTGTTAAACCCATTAAATAATTTTACATCAAAGATTTGTATGTTTATGTTTAATTTAACAATCAGCCCTTTTCATTTCCCTTCCTTCCTTCCTTTTTTTTTTTTTTTTAAATTAGAAATTTCAAACTTGTTAGTTGCAACAAAAAAGGCCATGGACTGGCAGCCAGTTTACCACCTCAGTCAGCTCAGCTTCCACCGAATACTTAAAGATGAGATTGTGCAGGTAAGTAGCTCTTTAAATAACCTACAGCCAGAAAATATGATTGTCAATCTTCTTCTTTGCTCATGTATAGTGCGTTACAGTGTTCTTTTTCTGATTGGTGCCCTTGTATATCCCTAGTATCTAGTAATGTGCTTTATGTACTGATTTTTGTTCTGATATAAAGCAGATTAGACTAAGTAGTTTCCTTCCTGATGAGCGAACTCTGGTAATATACCTTGAACTTTATCAAGAAGATGGACATTGTCTTATAATTTGAGAGTGCTAGCTATGGAAACTCTGAGTGTGTTCCTGGCCCTTATACCTTACCATTTGGGCTCCCCACTATTTTTTTATTTTTTATTTTATTTTTTGCAGAATTTGTAAGGCACCTAAAATAGTTTGGTTTTGTAAGTAGGATTAACTAAATCAAACACACCTTGGTAATCTGCAGCATCAATCTTTTTCAGACATCGGTGCGTTATGACTGTACATGACCGTTTCCTGGCTGTAGCCAACATGGCTTCTTGTAATTAAAGGGAGGGTAAAACCTTAGATAACCTGTATATTGACAAATAGATTACCGGCTATAGAATTTGAAAACAAATGAATCCCACAAAGCTTACAACATTACTCTTAAAACAAGCACTATAAACCATAACAAATAGGACTAAGGAACATTTATTCTCTTATTTTTTTTTAACAAATGAAAGTGTCTCCCTTTAATAAGTTAAAGCAAACATTCTATATTAATTAAATAATATTCACTGGCCAAATGTGCATAGTGCCTTTAACCACTTAAGGACCAAACTTCTGGAATAAAAGGGAATCATGACATGTCACACGTCATGTGTCCTTAAGGGGTTAAAAATACACACTCCCAAAGTGCGCTTTGCTTATTTACCCAAATGTGGGTTAGAAAGCACAGCATATTTTGTAAGTGTTTTCTTAAATGCACAGTGCACCTAATGCATGTATTTTATATTGTGTTTTTGATTCCTGTAACCTATAGGGTTGCTATTTGTTTGACTCTGTAATAACTTTCTAGGGCCTTTTATTCACTTATTCGCCCTACATCACTGTGGCCCAAGATCACTGTTTTGCTATATGTTTGATATGGGATGTTTAGTTGTGTATTATTAATATATACATTGCCAGGCATCAGTTGTGCATAATGTTGTCACTTTGCTGTATTTAGTTGAAAAGCTTAAAAAAAAAAAAAAAAAAAAAAAAGTTAGCAATGAACAATAACTCTAGACTTCTTGGCCCAGCCATATATTTGAAGGTACCTGACTAAACACTTCACTGACCATGTATCTGCTGTCTGTTATGGTAAATACAGAATGTTGAATGCTGTACAGGTACCGCTATGTATTAAATATGCATTATACCTATTGTGTATCTCTTAGCTGGATCATATGGGTCGAGGAACAAGGACACAGATCTATTCAGGAAAACTGAACTACAAAGATGATGACTGCGAAAGCTTTTCCACCGAAAAGGAAATGAAAGTTATCCTGAAAGTGTTGGACCCAAGTCACCGTGATATTTCTTTGGTCGGTATTCATTCCTCCCGAACACCAATAGTTAGCATGGAACACTCTGTTACAAAAAGATTGTTTAATGGTGGATGTAATGTATCCCTTTCAGGTAC
Organism: Pelobates cultripes; assembly: GCA_933207985.1. Lineage (NCBI taxonomy): Eukaryota > Metazoa > Chordata > Amphibia > Anura > Pelobatidae > Pelobates > Pelobates cultripes. The sequence continues at coordinate 23,560,781 of OW240919.1, read as the reverse complement.
CCTATGTACCCCTTAGATAATTAACTTGAGCCCATACATCTTGCTTGAATTGTTCTGCAGAAAATGATTCAGTACAACGTTGATCTTTAAAATGCCTGTCTCCACTGACTTTAAGGGAATGTAGCCTACTAGTAATTTTATAACGTTATGTTTGGTGGGAGGGGGCTCTAATATTTACTTTATTTAATACAATTAAGAATGATATTCAGCAAACATTACTTAAAATGATGTCGGTGAAACAATTCCCTACCTCCAGTACCAAATAACAGAAAGAAAGGGCTGTGCTGTGGGATTAGATTATTTTTTGCGAAGTACAGGTACTTCATGTTTTTAGTCTTTGTTCACAATGTACTAGTGTTTATTTGATTTTATTTTTTTCTTCCATTTTTTCATACAGGCTTTCTTTGAGACTGCAAGTATGATGAGACAAGTTTCACACAAACACATTGTGCTGCTTTATGGCGTATGTGTGCGAGATGTGGAAAGTGAGTCAGATACAAACATTTACTATATGTTTAAAAAAAATTGAGGCTGCGTAAAATACATGTTTAAAGTAGCATATATAGCATAATTGTCCTGAAAATGTAAATTCTTCCTGATGATGTGGATGGTCTGAACACTAAGTATCTGACTTTTTCTGTTTATTATTCCACCCCAGGATTGAGCCAGCAAAACTGTGCATGTGCCAAGTAGCTGTTCTTCTAAGTGTTCACACTGCTAATTGTTCCGTTAAAAATAAAGATGCATTCTGACCGTTTTATTCTTATGTACATTGAACACTCCCTGCCAAACATCATATGTGCCTTTCTGGTTTTCTGCACCCACCTCTGTCCCCTTAAAGTAAACTAATATTGTCTAGGAAAATACATTAAATGCCATCTGTTAAGCAGTCAAATCACTAAAGAAAATATAGACTTAACTGATTTTGTATTCTGCTGTACAAACGGCGGCTGTATTTTAGTTGACTAAGACACCCGGCTCTTTTTAACTTCTAACACCTGTTGGGCAGTGCATACATCTTTTAGCATAGATCTAAGTTACACTATACTTAAATTAGAAATATTAATAATTTCCTCTCCAGGCTGCTTCAGCCAGAATGCATAGTCTGTAGGTGTTGATATTGGTGTTCCATGGACTACCAGTACACCTCTGTGTTGGATGAACTCAAAAACATTTGTTCTTAGCTCTTTTGGATGCGCTCACTTAAACTAGTCCATGTAGACGCCCTTATTTCTGCTGGGACTATTTTAGCTTGGTTTGATTGCTATTTTCACAATTTCTTGTTCTCCACAAACTGGCCTAAGGCATTCCTGTAATATTCTGCTAACACAATACGTTGATGATTTCCCCCTCCTTTTTTAATGTAAAGAAATACGGTGTGTGTACCGTGATATGTACCAGAACAAGAATTAACGGTCATTACATGTTCTTTCAGATATTATGGTTGAAGAATATGTGGACTGCGGGCCTCTTGATTTGTTCATGCATCGTAAGAGTGAATTTCTAACGACACCGTGGAAGTTTCAGGTTGCCAAACAGCTTGCAAGTGCCCTGAGTTACCTGGTGAGCCGTCTAACTGAAGAACTGTTTGGGTGTTTGCCATATTTAAACCCCCAAGGTCTACAGTCCATTCCTTCTGGATTCTAACAAACTGTTGTTGGAGTAGGAATCTTAATATCCAAAGCCTTATTTTATTGGCTGTTGTCTCATCCAGTAATGGTTCTTTCAGTATAGTGTAGAGCTAAAGCATTATTAAATAAGATATTGACTGATCGATGACACAGGCGTCAAACGTTTCTTTGGGTAACCTAAACATTGCAGTTTTTAAAGTTCATTTTTTAGCATGATCCACATGCCTTTGTATCTTTGGAAAATGGAAATTCTGCTCTAATGAGCCCCACCTAATTGTGTCATAGTACATGTATAATAACCAATTTCATCTTTCTTTTAATGAGTAACATTGTAAAAAAAAAAAAAAATTTCTAATAGGAGAATCGTATGTTAAGGTAGGAGTGAGGATTATTATGTCCATTTTAGAATTAAAAAAAAGAAAAAACATTTGCTTGTCATTTAAAGATGGCATTTAATAAAGCAACAAAACTTATTTGCAATAATGGATAGTTCTGACCCTTGGACTACAAGTGAACCTGACAGAGCACAGACACCCACGCCGGAGAGTTCCTTATTCACCTCTAATTTGCCTTTTGTTATCACAGCTGCTTTATTAAGTAGAGCGGTCACTAGCTGGGAAATACTTAGTGGGAGAACTTAATTGAGCCTTTAAGAATAGCAAGGGTCATGTTATTTTTTTGGTAATTTTACAAAAATAGTCTTGTGAACTTAAAAAATAAAAATTAACTTTTGGCCCCATTCCATTGCAGTGAAGGACAGATTTGTTGGGTAAGGAGTGGGCAGCCTCGGTTATGTAAATACTAGTTTGGTTTGCTATCTTGCCTTGTTAGCTTTGACAGGGAGAAGCTACACTTAAAGGAACATTAACATGTATTTCTGACCACAATCTAACCTTCTTGGCCCTCCTAAATATATAGCAAAGTCTTACCATTATTACAGTCTGCGGTTGCTGGTTTTGCCCCTGATCTGCCTGCTTGGCTGACATCATCAGAAGTGGTGTTCTGAGCCAATCACAATACTTTCACATTGGATTGACTGAGCTTGTCAAGGAGGCAGATCAGGGCCAATCAGCAGCTCCTCATAGAGATGCATTAAATCAATGCATCTCTGTGAGGAAAGTCCAGTGTCTTCATGCAGACACATACTGTGAAGCACCTCTAATAGCCATCTGAGTTGCGGCCAGTGGAGGTGTCTAGGCTGTAATGTAAACACTGCATTTTCTCTGAAAAGACAATGTTTAGCGCAAAAAGCCTAAAGGCAATAATTCTACTCACCAGAACAAATACAATAAGTTGGAGTTGTTCTGGTGACTATAGTGTCCCTTTAATCCATAGTTAATGACTGGGGGGAGAAGGGGTATTCTATAATTATTGGGGAATATTTTCCAAGGGCAGGCAGGCACAAACCCATAATTGAATTTCACAGTTGATTAAAGGAAAATAAAGCTCGAAGATAGACCATAAAACTGGTGTAGCCAAAAGGTTTATCTCTAGCTGTTATGGAACGACACAGAAAACGGCACCATTGCTAAATTCTCCTTACATGTTGTATAAAGCCTCTAATTGGCTAATGCTGATTACTGTGGTTACATGCACACGCAGTAGTTTGCATGTATAATGGGAATCTTCATATCTAATTTGAAGGACAGAGTGAGATGAATCAATAACACCATTCATTTTCTTTGTTTATTGCAGACGTGTGTTAGTTACGGGGCTTTTTCTGCCAAGCTGGTCTATTAATTTACGCATGAAATGCCCCAATCTCAATTAGAATGTGGCCATTAGCAATCCAGCGTTAATTATTTTTCAGAGTCCCTCAAAGCTGGTATAGTGAGCCTGGAGTGAGTACTGATAATGTCTGAAGCCTTAAATATTACATTAAATTCTTTTTGCCATTTCTTTGTGCAATTATACTTTTTTTTTTCCAGTAAGTCCTTTTCAAATCTTAAAGTAAACTTTTCTGAATGTGAAAAAAGTTGGGGTTGACCGGGTCACCTTCTATTGAATATTAAAAAAGTAATCCTTTTAAGTGACTGTCCTCATTGTTTATAGGGACAACTTTGTTTTTTTGTTTTCCTGGTACTATAGTTTCCCTTTAATGCACCAAAATGGCTACTTCGGTGAATGAAAGCACACGTGCAAATGTTTGGCCACCTCCACCATCCCACAATGCATTTTGTTTTCAACTAACAGAATATAAGTAGTTCATCTCAAGTACAAAGAAAGTTGACTGCTGGTATTGCCTCTTTCTTCTCTAATAACTATTTAGAGTACTTTTTTCATTTTAATGTTAATTGTTTTTATGATAAAATAATAATTGTTTTGTTTACCCAATACAGGAAGATAAAGATTTAGTGCATGGAAACGTCTGCACTAAAAACATCTTATTGGCGAGAGAAGGGATTGAGGGTGAATGTGGCCCATTTATAAAGCTCAGTGACCCTGGAATACCAATTACTGTATTAACCAGACAAGGTATGATATGATATTTGCTGATGTTCTATTTCTTATTCCCCCCTCCTTTTTTTGTTTAATGCATTTAAAGCGGCGCTGTCCAAGTCGCATCTGTTTTTTTGTTTTTTTTTTTAAATCCTCCTCCTGACTCCAAAATAACCCCTAAGCCCCCATTTTACCTTTTTTTAAAATTTTTATTTCATGCCCAAACATAAATCCTAGGTGCCGCCTTCTTTGTGCGGGCAGATGAAGGCCCTATGGAACAGGTCATCTGCCCAAACAAGATATCACTGTGAAAATTTAAACGTGGGCCCAGTTAAACACTTGGACATTCGCTATTGTCCAATATTCGAACAGGAATTTTGGCTGTTCGTTCATGACAGAAAGACCAATGAATGAATAGAAATTTTAAACAAACAAACGAAGACTGAATTTCGGTCTTCATTTGTTTTAGTTTATTACTAGGAGGGAGCTATTGGCTCGTGGCTCCCTCTTTATAATATATAAAAAATAATAGTGCCTCAGTGTGACCCCCATATTAGCATAAGGGAGATTAAAATCTCCCTAATGCCACTACTCGCTATGCTGCAAATGGGTGGGGGCCGGAGGGGGGCCTATGACTCGTGTAGCATGGGGGGAGCACTATGCCCCCCCATTAATTATTTTAGTAGGTGCCCCACCATGAGGCACTTTAGGGGATGGTGGTCTTTATTTAATTTTTTACAAGAGTGAGCAGTCACATGCTGCTCACTGTTTAGGAGACATGCCCCATACTCATGGCATAGCAAGCTAGATTAAGAGCTTTGTATTCCTGACACTATAGTATCCCTTTAAGAAATGAAAACCAGCTTTACTTCTTTCATTTTTGCATCTGCCTTCCCCTTCCCAACCCCCTCCCCCCCTCCGCCAATCCAGTGAATAAAGGGTTAAAACCCTTTTATTTTCTTGCTTGATACCAGCACCAATGTCCCTAGATGCTATCGATGCTCTGCTCCCTCCAGCGTCCCTTGATGAGCTGGCTCCTAAGTGGGTTAGACCTCCCCATAGAAAAGCATTCCTGTGGGGGAAAAAATCTGACGCTGGGCTGCAGAGCGTGAGGACAGCCAGCGTCAGATACCGGAACAAATCCAAGAATCCCTCTAGTGGCTGTCTGGTAGTGGTCTGCGGGCATACAGTGTCCCTTTAACTGTTGCTTAGCTTTGGAAATTTGCATAAATTCCATAAAACATTCGAACACAATGAGAGTGAAGCATGCATTAATAGCCCAGCCCTGGTTTTAGTTTATGTGGGGCTGGAGTGTAAGTTTGGTTTACATTCAGTGTGGTTGCTCAGTCCCCACTCCTTTACTCAGTTACATTTATTTCTGCAAACGAACTACTGTAGTGGAAAAGCATCCGATTACACATGTGATGCATTATATCCTTCAAGCCATAGCTTTGTTTGCACTCTCACAAGTTTCTAGGTGTCCGGATCTCTATTTTATGTATTTTTCCTCAGTCTGGTTCCAGTGCTGCTGTAGTTTAGCAGATAAAAGAAACATAGCAGGATTTATTATTTTTTACATTTTATTTAAATATTCTTTCACTAACCCTACAGTGCAATGTTTACACGCGGTCAGTAAGTAAATGATACATCAGGGTCTATACAGTATGTTACGATGCTGTTTTGATTGTACCTTTAGATTATTAACATTTCATATTAGAACCATAACTTCTCTTTCGGAATAATTTGTCTGGCCGACGCGTCAGATCTTAGAGATTGTATTGAAATGAATCACAACCACATACATGAAATAAAAATGGTATATCTACATGTAAAAACATGCAATATATTTGGCACATGTATGTTCTGTATTTGGCAATGTCACATATAGCAGGAGGACACACTGCCCACTGTAGTGAGTAACACCATGTAGACATGAACGATAGGCCTTTGTAAAGTACCGAACAACTTCAGGTCCACTATGCTGGTCTCCGTTTAGTTACAGCAGAGACAACTCGCCGACCTCTTACTAAACCTGCAGAGAACAGATAATCTCTATCAATATCAGCAGGAACAATCAGAAAACGGAAGTAAAGAATAAAATAGACTTTAATCTGATTGTTTATATATAGTAAACCTTGATTGACCTTTTGCAGTAATTCTACTTAAGCATTGCAATTTAAAGATCACTGCTGCCAAGATTGGTAAAGGGTATAGATTTTGACCAACTGTAGGTAGGCTGAATGGTTCCTACATTCGTACTGAATCGATATTTTCTGTTTCTTGAATCTTATTTTAGAACGAGTTGAACGGATTCCTTGGATTGCCCCCGAATGTGTTGAGGACTGCAAGATCCTGAATGTAGCTACGGATAAATGGAGCTTTGGGACCACGCTGTGGGAGATTTGTTTCAATGGAGAAGTGCCCCTAAAAGATCGAACTCTTGCAGAGGTATCAAATTATTAACCCCTTCCCTAAGGGTACTCCATAAGTTATTCAAGTGAAAGGGACAATCCAAGACTCATAATAATTGGCTTTCAAAATGTGAATCTGGGTGTAGTTATAGCAGATAATATGAAAGAAGAGGAGGGGATGTTCACTCCTTATTAATCTGATACCTTGTTTTGTGGATTGGTTAATGGAGTGCACCAATTTAGAAGTGAATGTGAGCTGTTGGCATTAGGTATGGTACGGGCACTGCTGACTTCCTTTTAACGTTTTTAGCTGTAATGTCTATAGGTGTGTTGGCCCTCATTCAGTTTATAGGGGAAAAGACGGCATTAGTGGGAAAAATCAACCTTCTCTTTTCCCTTCAGTTATCTGGCAGTGGAAACATTTCTGGAAAATCCAATATAGTGTGTAAATGTTAACACCTGAAATTCAATAAAAATAAACTCTTTAAATAGTTGTAATTAGGTTTCATTTGGAGTGGGTTTTTTTTTTTTTTTGATCCAGATTCACATCTAAGAAATAACTAGGGCGACCAGGACAGACCAGTCACTGACAATCCGAACTAGGGCTACTAGGACAGACAAATCACTGATAATCAGAACTAGGGCTACCGGGACAGACCAGTCACTGATAATCCATAGCTAGGGCTACTAGGACAGACCAGTCTCTGATAATCCATAGCTAAGGCTACTAGGACAGACCTGTCTCTGATAATCCATAGCTAGGGCTACTAGGACAGACCAGTCTATAATAATCCATTGCTAGGGCTACTAAGACAGACCAGTCTCTGATAATCCATAGCTAGGGCTGCTAAAACAGACCAGTCTCTGATAATCCATAGCTAGGGCTGCTAAAACAGACCAGTCTCTGATAATCCATAGCTAGGGCTACTAAGACAGACCAGTCACTGGTTCTTAGCACAGTCAGTCCTGTACGTGGTTTATTGGGGAGAGCTCTGACATGCAACTTTTAAAGTCTAAAGTAACAGAGTGAGTCCGCTAACCACATACAAAGACACTGGCCTTCTTAGAATTGTGAAAAGTGTGTGACAATCATGTAAAAAGGTCAGTTTTAACCATAGCACAGCCTCTGTACAATTCAACAGGAAGGAAGCTTGAGGACACAAACAAGCATGACGATAAGTTCCGGTATAAACCCATCTCTTTAGGTCACTTGTTTTTAATTGCTAAACAGTGAATTGTGTATAATTGCAAAACTTCAACCAAATTAGGTGAGTGTTGCAATTCAGTTTCATTACACGTCCCGTCAATGTTTGACCGAACTCTTGCAGGGATGACTCAGAAAATTAAAATAAAATTAAAATAAAAAAAAAACTCTTAAAGAATGTAAGGGAGATCTCGTGGTTTATTCCCTAAAAACGTGACATGTAGGCAGTTGGCAACAGACTTGCAAAATTTGTGTGTTTTTGAAGAATCTTTTTATATTCATGTAAAAAAACACAATTTAATTTAGCCTAACAAAACATCCTATGGCAGTTATGTTATTGTAGTCTCAAACGAACAGAACTGACTGTCGATAACACTGGTCTGGATTTGTGCAAGTTCACTTTTACCCTAAATAGAAAAAAACTTTATTAATATAATTCATCCACATGTAGATGAAGGGAGCATGCATGGTGTATTAATATTTTAAATCATAATTTTAATTCAAAGATGTTTTTCAGTTTTGGGGTTTTTTTTCACCCCCATTCCTACCAATTTATCAATCAGAGACAAGTGTTACACGCAGCATTCTGTATTCACTAATAACAGGGCGGATTTAGAATTTTTGGGAATTCAAAGTTATTCAGATTTTTTTTCAAAATTCTGGCTCAAAATAGAGAATTGGAAATCTTATTCAGGGTTTTCAAATCTGCTATTTTGGGACTAAAGTACCATTTTCTTTGCATTTCTTTCAGTGGACATTTCTGTCTATAATCTCTGACAGAGGACTCTGCGTGCTGCTGATATTTTGTTTACATTTTAGTGAAGAAAATCTCTATAAACACAGACACTTGTAACAAGCTGGAAAGGAAAATACAAATATATGGCAGCTTGTCTCTATTTGCATATTTTACTTAATAGTTACACCAAATTAACCAATTTATTCAATGAATAAGAAGAGATGATTTTTTTAATGCACTTTGACGAGTGTTTATATAAAATAGTACTCTTTAGTCACACCGACACACATACTGCATTAAAACTCATGTTTGGAATTCCCCCAAAGTAGCGCATCAAACACCAGTAACAAAAAGAAATCAAAGTGCATTAATACCGACAGCCACAGACAATGATAGCACACAAGGCTTCACTCTCATCTGACTGCAAGAACAGAAAGAAGCTATGTGCGGTCACTGATGACAGGAAGCCTGCATACTCTACATACTTCCCAAATAGACCCGTACAAAACTCCCCCTAGTGGCAGCCTCTCAGATTGCAAAAAGACGATTTATTAGAACAACCCAATCTAGCCCTACTAGGTTAACTTCTGTTTAACCACAGCAAAGTTTTGGTATTAGAACATTGGTGGGCAATAGATGGACGTTTTATTCATTTCACCGCCAAATTAGAATGGCATTTTGTTTGGGGTTTAATATTAATCTGCCTGACTTGTTTAATGCTACTGATCATTGTTGCTGTCTGTCTTCCAGAAAGAACGCTTTTACGATGGCTGCTTTATGCTGGTAGCACCAGCTTGCAAAGAGTTAGCAGATCTTATCAATCAGTGCATGAACTACGACCCCAACAGGAGGCCCTTTTTCAGAGCTATCATGAGGGAGATAAATAAACTGGAAGAACAAAGTGAGAATTTTCTTTTTATTTCTGTCTCTGTCCTGTGATTTACTAAACAGATAAAAAAAAAAAAAAATGACTGAAGGTGAAAGATTATATTCTATATCACAATAATATACTATTTGTTAAAATTTGTGTGTTTTTTTTTTTTTTTAAATTTATAAAATTCCTTTACTGACATTTGTGTTCATCTGGCTTAATTAGCATTAGCCCTCAGACATAGTGATCAAGCCACATGACTTGTGTTACAATGTTTGTCATTGAAGCAGTGAAGCAAATTGAACTTGATGGATCTGTTGGTGCAATTTTATACAGCATTTTAATGACCATTTGTTTATCACCTTTATTTGTATTGGTGAAATATTCCATCTCCAAAAAAGCCCTGTTTGGGATAAGTGTTGGTCTCTGCCGTTTGGGATAAAGTGTGTATGGCACAAGAGAGGAATGTAACAGATTGATTTATCTTTACATGTTTGTATTTGTTATGAAAATTATTTAGTTGATTTATTTATTTTTGTGTCTAATACATCTTTCTACTTTGCTCTTTCCATCAGATCCAGATATCGTCTCTGAAATAACTCCCCATGCAGAAGTTGACCCAACTTTGTTTGAGAAAAGGTTCTTGAAAAGAGTACGAGATTTGGGAGAGGTAAGAGAGTCTAAGTGAAAGAATTAAAACCTCTTAAAACAGCTCTGTCTATGTCTGAGTCTTTGCATAATTTGGATGTCTGCTTGTGCGAGGATGAAGCGGAAAGTGAGTTGTACTTTCCTGAATCTGTCCCTTTCTGCTGTCACCAGGATCTTCCTGCGTGTCTTCAGATCCCATAACTTCCGCTGCCAGGAGCCCATGGCAGAATTGTACACTGGGTCTATGGAGGATCCAACAAGACTGCATGATCCCTCAGCTGTCACATGAGCTTGACAAAGGGTTACCCTCTACTTTGTATTAATATATCTTTTGACTGAGTTGTAATTTCAGTGAAATTCCAACACAGTCAATGGGAGTATTTCGTAGAGGTTTTGTCTTTATGAAATACTCATTTTGGAATTGGGGGTGTGTGACACTGCAACTTAAAATGAAAAGGCTGTGATCATTACAGTTTGCAAATTGGCATCTATTAACATTTGATATGTTTTAGTGTATGCTAATGATGATTGTCCTATAATGAATTTTGATATCATAGGTTCTAATGTATTTAAATGTATCAATCTTTTATAGTGTCTCTTAGTATTTGACATTGGTATGTAGTAGTTTGTATGGCACACATCTATAATCCATTTTCTGTTGGTGAGTTGAAGACTTCGTGAGCTAAACCTTCTCCTTTTCTATGTATTTTAGGGGCACTTTGGTAAAGTAGAATTGTGTCGCTATGACCCTGAGGGAGACAACACTGGGGATTTGGTTGCCGTCAAATCACTGAAGCCTGGGTCCGGAGGCAATCATATTGCAGATCTGAAAAAAGAAATTGAAATTCTACGAAATCTATACCACGACAACATTGTGAAATACAAAGGAATATGTGAAGAAGATGGTTTGTTCGATTTATTACCTACCCATTTCATTGTTTTCAGGAATTGCAAACTGTGGGAATTTCTAAAAGTGTCAAAAAACTAAAAGGGAGACATTCACCGTAAAATCAGGAGAAACAGAGGGATCTGAGGGACAGTGATTACTCTCTGCCTTTAAGGCGATGTGTGAAGGAACTACAGTTGCAAGAAAAAGTATGTGAACCCTTTGGAATGATATGGATTTCTGCACAAATTGGTCATAAAATGTGATCTGATCACAGTCTGCTTAAATTAATAACACAAAGAATGACATGTTGCCATGTTTTTATTAAACACACCATGTAAACATTCACAGTGCAGGTGGAAAAGGTATGTGGAACCTTGGATTTAATAACTGGTTGAACCTCCTTTGGCAGCAATAACTTCAACCAAACGTTTTCTGTAGTTGCAGATCAGACATGCACAACGGTCAGGAGTAATTCATGACCATTCCTCTTTACAGAACTGTTTCAGTTCAGCAATATTCTTGGGATGTCTGGTGTGAATCGCTTTCTTGAGGTCATGCCACAGTATCTCAATCGGGTTAAGGTCAGGACTCTGACTGGGCCACTTCAGAAGGCGCATTTTCTTCTGTTTAAGCCATTCTGTTATTGATTTACTTCTATGCTTTGGGTCATTCTTCTGTTGCCACATCAATCTTCTGTTGAGCTTCTGCTGGTAGACAGATGGCCTTAAGTTCTCCTGCAAAATGTCTTGATAAACTTGGGAATAAATTTTTCCTTTGATGATAGCAATCCGTCCAGGCCCTGACGCAGCAAAGCAGCCCCAAACCATGATGCCCCCACCACCGTACATCACAGTTGGGATGAGGTTTTGATGTTTGTGTGCTGTACCTTTTTTCGCCACACATAGTGTTGTGTGTTTCTTCTAAACAACTCAACTTTGATTTCATCTGTCCACAGAATATTTTGCCAGTACTGCTGTCGACCATCCAGGTGCTCTTGTGCAAACTGTAAACGTGCAGCAATGTTTTGTTTGGACAGCAGTGGCTTCCTCTTTGGTATCCTCCCATGAAATCCATTCTTGTTTAGTGTTTTACGTATTGTAGATTCGCTAACAGGGGTCTTAGCATTTGCCAGTGACTTTTGTAAGTCTTTAGCTGACACTCTAGGATTCCTCTTCACCTCATTGAGCAGTCTGCGCTGTGCTCTTGCTGTCATCTTTACAGGATGGCCACTCCTAGGGAGCATAGCAGCAGTGCTGAACTTTCTCCATTTATAGACAATTTGTCTTACCGTGGACTGATGAACAGCAAGGCCTTTGGGGATATTTTTATAACCCTTTCCAGCTTTATGCAAGTCAACAATTCTTAATCTTCTGAGAGCTCTTTTGTGCGAGGCATCATTCACATCAGGCAATGCTTCTTGTGAAAAGCAAACCCAGAACTGATGTGTGTTTTTTATAGGGCAGGGCAGCTGTAACCAACACCTCCAATCTCATCTCATTGATTGGACTCCAGTTGGCTGACATCTCACTCCAATTAGCTCTTGGAGATATCATTAGTCTAGGGCAGTGATGGCGAACCTATGGCACGCGTGCCACAGGTGGCACGCCGGGCCCTTTCTGTGGGCACGCAGCCACAGGTTCGCCATCAATGCAGAGTAGGCACCTGCCTGCCCGAAACGGCAGGTGCCTACTCTGCTTCCGGGTCGGGAAGCAGGGGGAGGGCTCTAGGAAGCAGCTCCCCTGTCCTCCCGCGCGATGCTGTGTGGAGCGTTGCCGCGCGTTACCATGGCAACGCTCCACACAGCATTGCGCAGGAGGACAGGGGAGCTGCATCACAGATCCCTCCCCCTGCAGTGCTTACCACCACCGGACCACCAGGGATGGCTGTGTCCCCCCCCCCACTTCATTAAAGGTAAGAAGGAGGGAGGGGGGGTATACTGATACACAGCACCCTTACCCCCCCAGAAGTATCCTTACCCCCCAGCAGTACCCCTACCCCCCCACACACAGTACCCCTACCCTCCCAGCAGGACCCCTACCCCCCACACACAGTACCCCCACCCCCCACAGCAGTACCCCTACACCCCCAGCAGTGCACACCCCTACAACTCCAGTGAGGCCCCACCCTCCCCAGTGGCACCCTTAACCCCACACACAGTAACTCCCACCCCCACACACAGTAACCTCCTACCCCCAGCAGTATCCCCACCCCCAGCCCCAGCAGCACCCCTACCCCCACACACAGTACCCCCACCCCTAACCCCACACGCAGTACCCCAACCCCCACACGCGAGTACCCCTAACCCACACACAGTACCCTACCCCCCACACACAGTACCCCACTAACCCTCCCAGCAGGTCCCAACCCCAGCCCCAGCAGTACCCCTACCCCACACACAGTACCCCCACCCCAGCACCCTATCCCCCCTACCTCCCAGCAGTACCCCAACCCCACACACACAGGCACCCCTACCCCCCACAGTAGCAGTACCCTAACCCCCTACTGAAAGCAGTACCCCCTACCCCCAGTACCATCACCCCCCAGCAGCACCCACCCCCACACACAGTACCCCTACCCCCCAGCAGTACCCCTACCCCCACACACAGTACCCCTACCCCCCTCCACACACACACAGTACCCCTCTATCCCACACACACAGTACCCCTACCCCCCACACAGTACCCCTACCCCCCACAGCACTACCTCTACCCCCACACACAGTACCCCTACCTCCCAGCAGTACCCCTACCCTCCCAGCAGTGCACCCCCCTACTCCCCCACACACAGTACCCCTACCCCCACACACAGTAACACCCCACCCCCACAGCAGTACCCCTACCCCCCAGCAGCAGTACCCCTACACCCCACACACAGTACCCCTACCCCCCAGCAGTACCCCTACCCCCGCCCAGCACCCCTACATGGCTGCAGCACACACACACACAGCACCCCCCCACACACACACAGCACCCCCCCACACACACAACACCCCCCCACACACACACAGCACCCCTCACATACACACAGCACCCCTCACATACAACACTCACACACACCCCCACATAAGCACCCCCCCACACACAGCACCCCCCACCTCAATGCAGTATGTGTGTATTCAGCAGTGTGTGTGTGTGTGTGTGTGCGTGTATTCAGCAGTCTGTGTGTGTGTGCGTGTATTCAGCAGTCTGTGTGTGTGTACTCAGCAGTCTGTGTGTGTGTGTACTCAGCAGTCTGTGTGTGTGTGTGTACTCCACAGTCTGTGTGTGTGTGTACTCCGCACTCTGTGTGTGTGTGTACTCAGCAGTCTGTGTGTGTGTATGTGTACTCCGAAGTCTGTGTGTGTGTGTACTCAGCAGTCTGTGTGTGTGTGTGTGTACTCAGCAGTCTGTGTTTGTGTGTACTCAGCAGTCTGTGTGTGTGTACTCAGCAGTGTGTGTGTGTACTCAGCAGTCTGTGTGTGTACTCAGCAGTCTGTGTGTGTGTGTGTGTGTGTACTCAGCAGTCTGTGTGTGTGTACTCAGCAGTCGGTGTGTGTGTACTCAGCAGTCGGTGTGTGTGTGTGTGTACTCAGCAGTCTGTCTGTATGTGTATTCAGCAGACTGTGTGTGTGTATTAATCAGTCTCTGTATTCAGCAGTCGTGTGTGTGTGTGTGTGTATTCAGCAGACTGTGTGTATGTATTCAGCAGTCTGTGTGTGTATGTATTGCATTTGTTGGAGATACTAATAAATATAAGCTTAATTTGATCTA
>OW240919.1:23528266-23538867 GCA_933207985.1 Pelobates cultripes | reverse complement strand
GCATTCTGTTTTGAGATATGTAGAGAGGGATCTCTTAACGGATTTTAGGCATGGGGAAGATTTGAAAGTGTGCAGGAGGTCATTCTATATAATTGCGGTGCTCTGTAGGAAAAGGAGGATCGGGTCGCTTTCTTTTTGTATTGAGGTAGACTAAAATTTTTATTTAATAAAAAGGGAGCTGACAAACTCCCTCCACACCGTCAATATCACTCTTCTATTGAGTTGCTCCCAGTGACTAATCCTCCCAGAGATTTTGTACACCTTCTCTCTATAAAATATAATACTGTCATGGAAGAATAAGTAAAAGAAGCTCCTGAGAAATGTTTTATAAGATGTTCCTCATCTCATCTCCTGCAGGTGCTGGGCTCTTTTTTGTTTCAAAAAAGGAGGGTGATCTAAGGCCTTGCATTGATTATAGGTGATTGACTAAAATAACTATCCGTAATCTATATCCAATACCTTTGATTAAAGAACTGTTTGATACACTGGAACGTTCAAAAATCTTTTCCAAAATAGATTTATGGGGTGCTTATAATTTGGTTAGAATCAAGGAGGGACATAAGTGGAAGAAGACTTTCTGTGCTAGAAGTGGGCATTACGAGTACACTGTGAGGCTTTTCAGACTATAGTTACCCAGCCCCCTTCCTGGACTTTATTATTATTATTATTATTACATGTATATAGCGCAAACAAATTCCATAGCGCTTTACAATGGGTGGACTAACAAACATGTAATTGTAAACAGACAAGTTTGACGCACAGAAACAGAGGGATTGAAGGCCCTACTCAATAAGCTTACATGCTAGATGGAGTGGGGTAAAGTGACACAAAAGGCAAGGGAAGTATTAGGGAAGTAGATTGGTAGAATAGTATTTAATGAAGACTTAGGGTTTTGGAGCCATTAACAGTTTCATTGATATGCTTTTATGAAGAAGTAGGTTTTTAATGACTTTTTGGAGGATTGGAGAGTGGGTGAGCATCTAACGGAGGAGGGAAGCAAGTTCCACAGGAACGGTGCAGCCCTAGAGAAGTCTTGAAGGCGAGCATCAGAGGTGGGAGTACGGACAGAAGATAGACGTAAGTCTTCAGCAGATCGTGAGGGTCTAGACGGGACATACTTGTGTATTAGGGAGGATAGATAGGTGGGAGCAGCATTATGTAGAGATTTGAAAGCAAGAACCAGAATTTTATATTGAGCCATATATCCTACGGGAAGCCAATGCAGGGACTGACAGAGGGGTCAGCTTTATAAATAACGTACTGATGGAATATGTAAACGACTTTATTATAATACATTTTTAGATGATATTCTCATTCATTCTCCTGATTTACAAGTCCAGAAAGTACTAAAAACACCATTAGACAATAGTTTATTCTGTAAGCTTGAGAAATGCCTTTTTGATAAAGATCAGATCCAATCTTGGGATACATGATATCTGGAACAGGATTCCAAATGGATTCTCCTAAGTAGATATTCATTCTTGAGTGGCCTTTACCTAAGGTTCTTTAAGCCATTAGAAGGTCCACAGAGTTTTCCAACTACTATAGAAGATCTATTAAGGGATTTTCTTCTTTAGTAGCACCAATAACTCACATGACTAAGAAAGGTGTAGAACATCAAGAAAGCACTGGAGGCTTTTGATGCCCTGACAAACGGTTTTATCTTGGCTCCAACCCTGATGCATCAATTTCAATTTGGCCTTCATTCCACTGCAATTCTTTTTTTGTGAATAAACTCAAAGTCTGTCTGTATACATGGTGCAAGATTCCAGGAAACTGTTTAACACAAACATCTTCTTGTGCAGGTCATGGAAGAATAAATACATTTTGAGCAGCTTGTGTGTTTTTCCCATAGAATGGGAGTGAAGCACATGACACATTGATTTAGCGCACGTGGTGTTAATAGCACAGTCCGTTTAATTTCCATTCATTTGAAACACAGCTAGACAGGAGAAATGTATGTGCATCCTGTTAGATATATTGATATAAAGAGACAGCAATCTAGACGCCATAACCCCTACAGCCAACTCTAGAGGTTATTGTGCCATGAGTCAAAACATTTTATATAATTTGATCCTTACCTGGGAACTACTAGTGCTCAATAGTTATTCCAGTTTCTAGTGATATGGCTAAAGTGGACATTTCTATTATACGATATTATTATCAGAGGCCAATCGATCTCACCGTTACCTTCAAATGCTACATCCAGGGCCAGACTACGGAAAGAAAATTCTGCCAGGATATTTAATGGCATTGCAGCCCAAAAGAAGGGGAGTAAGGGGTGTTAAGGGGCTTATTGTGTCATCATCAATAAAACACATGCCCTCCAAAGTGGGCATGTCAGTTCTATGCTCCACCAGGGCAGCCAATGTGCAGTGCCATGCTGAAGAGCTCATGCATAAGGAAAATGTCCAGTGTTTGTTTAGAGTGCCAGTGAACTTACTTTTACCCCTGGCACATGTGACTTAGGTAACCAGAAAGTTGTTAAATCTGTGCAAAAATGATGTCTAACAACAGCATGCACTGCGCACTGTCGACAGACATAAAAGGCTTCAACCCTTGCAGGCAGCACTGGGGAAGTCTTGACCGGTGTATAGTCGCCATCTGGGCAGTCGGAATCCAGGACAATCACCCCACATACTTAACCCAATAACACACAGACACTGAGTATATGGGAAAATTTGTCCACAGCTTTATTAAACAATCTTAAATAATAATAATAACTTAACAAGTAGAACATGGGTCATTGCCCCCCATACTCCGTCCTCGCATCCGACTCCTTCTGTTAATATAAAAGGCAATGAGCCCCATATAAATAACACACACATATATATATATAACATACACCAACCTTATTCCAACATACCAACTTAAAGTGCCAAACATACGTTAACCACGGCAGGGGTATACCCGGATACCCCTAACCCACCAGGTTCTGAGCCACCGACAGGACTCGAAACCTATCAACCACCGATACCCACAACTTTTTTGTTTTCCATTACGTTCATTCTGGAGCCTATTTCTTCCCGTTCAGCTCCCTATCCCGCCGCTGTGAAAAAACGGAATAACCCCTACACAGAAATAAAACACCGGGGAGGGTGGGTGGGACAAACTGGACCAGGTAGGAAATTATAAATGAGTCACCTAAAATGGCTGCCTATTTAAATAGGCAAACCTACTTACCCATAACTCCATTCCTTTGCTTACTTCCTCCTATGCCCGCCTCCTAACCCCTGTCAAGGCCCTTTTCCGCTTAGCTGTGCTCTAGCTACATGGGGCTACATGACATTCCCTTCTTTCCCGGCTCCCTGTATTGTGAGTTTTCTTTGTTGTTGTTTTTTTTTCTTCTTAAATAATCCCCACTCTTTTCTGACTCCCTTGAGCCTGGAGATTGGTCCAAACAAATGCTTCTATATTCCATGAGTGGGCTGGAAGATTGTGGCAAGTGGTTTTGGTGTTAAAAATATACATTTTTTAAAATTCTTTTTTTTAAAAACTTTTCTTTTGTTTACATGGGGCCAGGGGGGAAATGCTGATCCCTGGTAGTCCAATCAGTGGAACACCTGGTCTGCAACTCTGACACTTAAACGGTTTGACAAATGACAATCTTGGCGCTATAGCTGAAGTGGTTATGGTACTCGTAATGTTTTTTTACATGCATATTGCCTTTTAGTGATGATCGTTGCTCTTGATGTGGAACATCAGCGAGCTCGATTCTCCATATACAGTGAGAATGCCTTTATATTGCCCATTTATAAATAGTTTATAATGTCATAGTCACGGTGCCATTCTTGCTAAATATTACTGAAAGCCCATTCTCAAAATAGAAAAAAGCCATTAACTCAGCTGCCTTTTAATATAGCGAAAACCCTAGTTTCCCCTTTATTGTTCAAACATGGCACCTCTGACACATGTAGCATGTCCGACCACAGGAGAGCAGATTCGTGCTGTTAAAGAGTTAATTTTCTAAGCACACGGAATGCTTGAGATATACAGCAGAGATACCACAGCCAGCTGTCACCAGAAGCTGTCACTTCTCAGTATGTTTAATATTATATGTAATGAAAACTTTCACTTACCTGTAATGGCTCCCATATACATTGCATACACCATAAGAGACATGGTTTATTCAATACGAAATATATCGATTTACTCACATTTCCTCTGTTCCAGTGCCAGAACACCCACCTCCTGGTCGTTTTCTGCTCCACCTCGAATCTATGATTTGCCATGCTTGGGATGCAACCCCAAGCAGGGCAAATGTCCTCAGTGACGTTGGCACACTGGCTTCGTCATCAGCATACTGGCATTGGAATGGAGTGACGTCACGCTGTGGGCTACGAAGGTTTCATAGCAACCACAGCGCATGCACTATGGTTGCTATTGGTGGTGAGCAGAGGGACATCCTGTGGGAGGTCTTTTCCGATCTGCATTGTTGTTCTATGCCTTGCAAGCTGGGATAAAACCCTATTTTAAAAAAGTTTTTCTCCCGATTTATACATTTGCTAGAATCTTATGCTCAATCTAATGAGCATAAATTGTTTGGTGCATAATAGGTCCCCCCTTTAAAGGGAAACTAAGCACCAAAACAGCTTTAGCTTAATGAAGCAGTTAGGGTGTATAGATCATGCCCCTGCAGTTTCACTGATCAGTTAAATGTTATGCAGCCCCAGCCACAGCTCCCCTGGCTGAGACTTACACAGCGTTCCTACTTACCTCCTGTAAAGAGTAATTAAATGTTTATACTTTCTTTATTGCACAGTGTTAGTGATTAATTTATCACTTAATATTTCCTGCTCTGTTAATAGCCACTAGAGACTACAAGAGCCTCCTCTGTCTGATTAAAGTTAAATAAATGGAGCAGGAAATATATATGGAAAAAACAAATCTTAAGTAAACAGACTGTGCTGTAAGATCTGATTGTAAATGAAACTTTTTATTTATTTATTTAAGCTCTCTGTGTCACATGCACGGGAGGTGTGACTGGGGCGGCATAAACAGAAATAAAAGTGATTTAACTCCTCAACGGAAATGAATTGAGCAATGAGACTGCAGGGGCGTGATCTATACACCAAAACTGCTTCATTAAGCTAAAGTTGCTTTGGTGTTCAGAGATTCCTCTAACATGTTTTAGTGAGATGTGGGATATATGACTAGTCTCCTCCATCTTAGCTCCCTGTCAATCACTAAGCTCTGTTCTTTGCACCCAACGGCTAGCTTAGAAAAAACTTAAAGGACCACTATAGGCACCAAGAGCACTTCAGCTCAATGAAGTGGTCTGGGTGCCAGGTCCATCTAGGGTTAACCCTGCAGCTGTAAATATAGCAGTTTCAGATAAACTGCTATGTTTACAATAGGGTTAATCCAGCCTCTAGTGGCTGTCTCAATGACAGCTGCAAGAGGCACTTCCCACTGTGAAAATCACAGTGAGAAGACGCTGACGTCCATAGGAAAGCATTGAGAAATGTTTTCCTATGGACTGATTGAATGTGCGCGGCTCTTGCCGCGCATGCGCATTCGGCGGATGACGTCGGACGAGTGAGGAGAGTCCCCGGTGCTGGAGAAAGGTAAGCGTTTAACCCCTTCAGCCCAGCAGAATGGGTACCCTGAGGGCGGGGAGGGACACACACCTAAAGACCCTATAGAGCCAGGAAAACGAGTTTGTTTTCCAGGCACTTTAGTGGTCCTTTAAATAGAAGAAGAGACATGAAACAATGTTCATTTGCAGTGTTTGCCCAGACTTTGCCATGATTTAACTTGCTTGTAAAGCCATTTGCTAAATCTTTAACAGGATTTTAAACGAGAGCGGTGCATCTCATGACTAAATGTTAACGCAAGTTATAGGCAATTTGAAGTTTTGTAAATTCCAGAGAAGTGATGCTTCCCCTTTAAGGAAATAAACTCACACCTATCAGAATGATTGATCCCCCTGCAGGAGAACTTCCAGTATCTCACACTTTGAAGTGTGTGTTTTGATGCTCTCCTCATTGCTGCTCTTGTATCCTTGACACGCAATTCATCACCCCCTCAGCCTCCACACTTTCCTCACACCTTCCTCTTCCTTTTCCCAGGTTTCAACTTTACTTGTTCCTCGTTACTTTAACAAAAAAGTTGTTAAAGTTCTCTATTCAGTACTCGTACAAAACCTATAAATAAAAATCAATTTACGTCATAGTGAATTTTACATTTTAGGACAATATAGAGAAATTGGAAATATTCTCTAAGTTAGCTATATTTTCAATTAGCTATTTAGACCTACTATTTTTAAAAAATCCCTTTAAATTCCTGCTTATTCTTTCCCCATCTGCGACAGGTGTACTGTGCTTTAATCAGTTCAAAGAGCTGCAGGATGCCTTCATCTAAACATTCGGAGGTTCTATTATTCTGTTTAGATTTATAGCCCATATCAGTCATCATCCTTCTGTCTTTGTTGTGCTAATTTCGGTTCTCTGACACTCAAAGGGCTGCTTATTCTGACCATTAAAGGGTTAACGCTAAGAATGATAACCACTAAAACCAACTACCATCTGTGGTGGTTATGGTGCCAGGAGTACTGTGGACCAGTTCCCTGGTAATGGGGGGCAAACTTTCAGCAACAATTTGCCCTCTTACCTGGGTGCTCACTGGGCTCCGAGACTCAAATTCAGTTTTTTTTTGTCCTCTACTTTTAAAATAAAATAAAAAAGAATATATGTCATTCTCCTTCAGAATTAAATGGCCTTTAGGAGGCCATCAGTGACGTTAAAGGGACACTCCAGTGCTCCAGCAATATGCTCTAAGTGAGCTTTTCAACTCAAACAGGGTTATTTATTAAAGAGGGAAGGATCAGGAATTCAAATTCCAAAGCGTAATATGTCCTTAAGGATATCATAACACCTTTAGTGTATTGTGTGTGTTTTGGGCTTAATAATAAGCAGTATTTTTGCATGTTTAATGGACATATCACCAGAAATACTACAGTCTGATGTAGTTGTTCTGGTGTCTACAGCCTGCACCTGCAGGTATTAGTAAAGACCCATTCAGATCATTCAGCCTTTTAGTAGATAGCTCCCTAATACCGTGGGAATTAGGGAGTTATCTACTTATTCATTCCTGTCATTACATTGACAGGCTAAGTAACTTACATTTTATATGAATGTGTGTTACTTGATTGTTGTAAGTGTTGCAAATGCTTACAGCTGAATCCTGGCTATGTTTGTATACTTTTTATTTAAAATTGTATACAATGTAACATTATTCATTCTTCCACTGGGTAAGTATATTAGTACTTAGGCAATACTGTGCTTTGAAACTTCGGCAATTCGGCTATTCGGAAGTACCCGAATGTCCGAATTCATATTCGTCCCGAAACGAATTGCACATGTCTATTAGAGGCTTAACAGCAGTATAAACTTCAATGAGCTACATTAGCAAGCAAGTATGATGCAGTGATATACTTAAATATTGTGTTCAAGTTAGGTTCCTGAACTAGGCTTGCTGATGATTTAAATGTCCCATGAGGTTCCCTCTTAGATCACGACACAGTTGTAAAGCAGAATTATAATTTGGGTCATCCTTCTGTGCTGTGTGTTTGAGAGGGGCACATACATTTAAGAGGAAGTCCCGGCGCCCGGCTCTTGGTCTGTTATCAGCCGACTCCCGTCACTGGTATCCCGCTGTTGGGCAACTTATTGAGGTGCTTCAAGCCTCCAGGCTCCGGTCCCGTCTTGTGGTGCCAGACGGTCCCCCGGATGCTGAACACCAGAAAAACTGGAGACCCTCGACAAGGTGTATATGCGCGTCTCACGTGTGACCGGCTGTGGTTATGCTGCTGTTTATGCCGGGGTAATGCTTGGGGCCTGGTCCGCTTTCTCCGTGGGTTCCTCTTGCCTGTAGAGGCCGCGGGTGTTTTCCTTGTGTGTGACATGTGCCGTTTAGGTAAGGGGCCACTTGCTTATGGTGGGGCTTGTTGTAGTGCCTGCCTCTCCAGCTTATGCCAGAATGCCACTAGGATAGCCTCCAGCTTCGTCTCGAGCGTGGTCTCCGGTTTGTGAGCTTGATTGCAAGGGAGGTACGAGGTGTCCGCCCTTAGGAGTGATTCGGTAGTAAAGTTAGTCACTTGTCTGCAGGCCTTCACCTCTCCCTCTCCCCTGCTGGGTATAGCTCTCTTGGGTTGGACCGTGTTCACCCCCGATGGTCCTGAGGGGTTAACGGGATGCCTGTCCCGCCGTTGCAGTCGCTGGGTAAACCCGGAGTGTGTGAGCGGCCACCTCCCCTGCCCGGTGCACACAAGGCGGCATGTTGTCGCAAGTGTGGCTGCTCGGCTTTTACCGGGTCACCGACCCTTACTACCAGGCCCAGCAGTGTCAGGCTTCAGTGTGGGCCCAAGGTGGTCCCAGAGTCAGGTTGAATGAGGCAGTGTTTTGTCTTCAATGACAGGATTGTGGGAAAACACGTCTGTCCTCCATGACAGTTAGGCCCATATATATATATATATATATATATATATATATATATATATATATATATATATATATATATATATATATATATATATATATAGTTCATGTATTCTGCTCAACAGATCACGTGAGGCTGGGCTCTGTAAATATTGTTAGAATTTGCTGAAATGGAAATATCCCACTCTCGCTCTAATCCAAGGGATTTAACAAAAAGGTGACACTGGCTGCATATAGACAGGAGCTACAAGAAATGCTAGAAGCTGCATTCAGTTATTAACCATTTTAAGACAATCTCTAGTTTAAACCATTAAAATCCAAGCTATAGGACCACGTTGTAATTAAAGCTGATCTGTCACCTCTCACTATATGATAAAGATATATTCTTTATTGAATACTGATCAGGACTGCATTGGGATTTCAGTGACAGATACCATAAGGCAAATAGGGACTTGTTTTGTCTTATGGTAAATCCTGAGGATGACAGAGGTTGTTAAAACATTTGACAAATAATCCCAGCAGCCATCACACACGATGGCTGTGGGATTCAGGCCTCGGTCTATGGAGATTCACGATCCCACATGATCCACCATAGACCTTAGTGCTGTATCCTCACACATGAATGAGAGTACTGGACTGACGACCTCCTGGAAACGGAAAAGTCAGGAGATGAAGAGACCTGCAAAACTAAGATGTCGGCAGCTGCAAGTGACTCTTCAGTGCCAGGAAAAAAATAAAATAAATCAGTTTTCCTGGCACTGCAGGTCCACTCTCCCTCCCACCATCCATCCCCGGTTGCTGAAGGGGTGAAAACCCCTTCAGTGACTTACCTGAGACCCCCGCAGAGGGTCGCCGCCGCTGCTCCTCCTCTTCATCATCACGTCAGCCGGCGGGGGAGACTGATCCCGCCCGCCAGCTGAGGAGACCTAATACGCATGAGGAGTAGACAGCCACTAGAGGAGGCGTTAACCCTGCAAGGTAATTATTGCAGTTTATGAAAACTGCAATAATTACAGTTGCAGGGTTAAGGGTAGTGGGAGTTGGCACCCAGACCACTCCAATGGGCAGAAGTGGTCTGGGTGCCTGGAGTGTCCCTTTAAGGTAAGTAAAATTTACCTTCCCCCACACTCCACAGCCACAGGACCCACACAGGATCTGTACCTTTCGGGGGTCGTACAAAATATGCAAAGACCTGCTTTACGCTTGGAATGTCAATGGCTGTTACAGGGCTGAACAAGAAAGGATGGAAGGATGTATTGAAAGCTAGGGACTGGTCCTGCAAATATGGGACTGCTGTCAGTTAAAAAACACAATTACAGATAAATCTACTTCAACCTGCCCCGCATGGGTTAAAGGAAAGACAAACCAGCTGGATTCTGTATATATTCCAGGAAGAGGTTCTACACAGTCCTGCTTGTACACAGGTAAACATAACACAGACTGTTTGCTTGACACACATAGGAGCGTTCAGTTCATCAAGGGGGCTGGGCAGTAATCAGGCATTCAGAGGGTTAAGGTTAGTTTAAGTTGCCCTACCTACAATGTTTTTCATTCGTTTTAATACCACAATATCTGCGGTATATGAGTAGGCTAGTATACTGAAAGGATATTTTCATTAAAAAAAAAGTGAACTGTTAAAGATGTCTCAATATCTTCTAGGCCAGTGATGGCGAACCTTTTTGAGCCCGAGTGCCCAAACCGCAATACATGCCAACTTTTTTCTCCTTAAAGTGCCAACACGGCAATTAAACCCAAATACTGAGGTTTAAGTTTAGAAAAAACAACTCGTACTGTTGTCCGAACTAATAACTTTTGTTTTAAAAGAACACAGAGAGTTCAATGATACAAATTTTAAATAATGATATAAATAGATAAAATTAAGCTTATATTTATTATTATCTCCAACAAATGCAATACATACACACACAGACTGCTGAATACACACACACATGACTGCTGAATACAGAGACTGCTGAATACACACACACAGTCTGCTGAGTACACACACACAGTCCGCTGAGTACACGCAAACACACACAGACTGCTGAATACACACACTGCTGAATACACACATACTGCATTGAGGTGGGGGGTGCTGTGTGTGTGTGAGTGTTGTATGTGAGGGGTGCTGTGTGTGTGTGGGGGGTGCTGTGTGTGTGTGTG
>OW240919.1:23508807-23528166 GCA_933207985.1 Pelobates cultripes | reverse complement strand
CTTGATAGGGCCTTCTCTGCTGTTCTTCATTATAGTTTCTTTCGTTTGGAAATGTTGGAATCGCATGATGATATCTCTCGGCTGTTTGGCATCTACCTTCCTGGTTCCCAGGGCCCTGTGAATCCTGTCCAGATGCCACAGTTGGGCTGGAATGTTTGGTGCTAGGGGTTTTAGGATCGCCATGACCGTGTCTGTCAGGTCCCCCTCCCCCTCCTTTTCTGGCAGGCCTCGCAGCCTGATGTTATTTCGGCGGGAACGATTTGCCAAATCTTCCAGAGCAGTCTCAGCTGCTAGCAGCCTGGCTGTGAGGCTATTCACCCTACATGTTACCTCATTGTGTGCCAGGACTGTTGCCTCTTGCCTGTGTTCCAGGGCTGCCGTGCGGTGTCCTAGTGCCGCGATCTCGGCCTTCACCTCCGCCGCGGATCTGCTTATCTCCCCTGCCAGGTATGCCTTGACCTCCAGCAGCTGTGCCAAGATCTGGGAAGTCTCCTCAGCCGGTAAACCTTGCCCCCGGGGGGGCTCCGGGTGCTCAGGCACTGGGGAGGTCCTGGGGCTAGGGCGGTCGCCATCTTGCCTTGTCGGCTGGGATGCGCGGGAAACTGCAAAGAGGTCCGCCACTGAAGCGCCTGTCTTCGACGGCCGTTTATTCCGCGGGGTCCTCTTGTCCATACCGCTGCTGCCGGTGCCGTCTCGGGGTAGCTGGTGCTCGTAGAAAGTGCTTCTGTCGGCTATGAGGCCTCGGTTCAGCAGGAGCTCAGCTCACAAGCGTCCGCTCTGCATCACGGTCAGGCCACGCCCCCCATCTTTATGGGTCTTAACACTGATATGTGTTTTCCTTGTTGCCATCACCTCACCCCGGATTGCTTTAGAATTACAAGCTCTTTCATCTGATCATTCTTGTACTCAATTGTTTGGAGATAAGACAGTTCTGATATTCTTTAAAAAGGTTCCTTTTCTAATTTCACCTGAACTAGGAGATTAGCCTATCTTCTTTTTTGGAAAACCTTACTTCTGAAGAAGAATCCCTTTGGCATACTTTGGATGTGGTTAGGACTTTACGTGTTTACCTTGATTGTACTAAAGAATTTAGAAAGTCAAATAGACTTTTATTGTACCTTTTTGATTACAATAAGGTTCTGCCTCTGTTTCGTCTATCAGGAGATGGATTACTTCTGTGATTCAGAAAGCTTACAGAGTCGCTGGCAAACCAGTGCCGGAAGGTGTTAAAGCTCGCTCCACTAGGGCTGGCTCTGCCTCATTGGCGGATACTTCTACAGAAGAAATTTGTAGGGCTGTAGCCCGGTCATCTTTCAACACTTTTGTGAGGCACTATCGTCTACACGTTTCAGGCTTATCTGCCTCCTCATTTGGGAGAAATGTCCTTACTTCCGCAACTAATGTTTGATTAAATTTGGTTAACATTGATATGGTATTTTTTTATTTTTTTATCACCCACCCTTTACTTTGGCTTGGATTGGCCAGGAAAACAGAAAATTGTTACAATACTTTTTTTCTTTTCTTGGCCAAAATCCACGTTAGCATTAACGAACCCTCCCTTTTTTCTACACTGACTTGTTCACGAGACTGCTATTCTGTGGAGGTGGATTCCTTATATACACCATAATTTGAAATTTAGATTCCTTTCCTATCAGCTGAGAGGGAGTAGCTAACCCATAAGTGATGCTGACATGGATATTGGCCAGGAAAAGAAAATTACAGTAAGTATTGTAACAATTTACAGTTTTTTCTTACCTGGACTCTACCACTTAACCTTGCAGAAAGACACTGTCATCTCTCTTCCTCCCACATACATCACTATTCCCTCATTCCCGGTATCACCAAGGAATCTAAACTTCGGATGTCATCCTCTATCCCCAGGTCGCCCAAGTGTCATTCCCCAGGACAGCCATATAATTTCCACATTGTTATCCCTTGCGAACCACTTACCTTCTAACATATTCTAGTGTTACCATCTTGAATCTAAATGTTTGTGTTCATGTATAAAATAAACAAAAGAAACTTGACGTTTGTTTTAACATTTTTGCACCTTTCAAGAAAAATAAAATTCTAAATCATGAAAAACATTTTTTTCTAAGTTCCCTAACAAAGACAGAAATTAGATCAAGTTTATAGAAGCTTCTGTAGTCACAGGCATAAGAAAACTAAACAGGATGGAGATTTAAGGCATGGTTGTAACTTGAGTCTGTACAGGACTCAGATAAGCTTTGCACACTGCGGCGCTTGGGCACATTTCCTGCTTCAAGCTTTAGTCTGCCTGGTACATATGGGGTTAACTCCGAGCAGCCCTGATGCAGATAGATTGATACTGACCCAATAGGCATGCTTAGTAAAAAATTGAGCAGCTGCTTTAGACTATGTTTTAGGCTAAGTTGGACAGGATTTATTTAGGTACACAGCTTGGAACATCTTGATTAAGATCAATAAACTTGCTGATCAGTTCATCTCCAGAGGGTCGAATAGCCCCACATTTTAGCCAAGTTAATGATCTCACTGGCTGTTTTCCTAGTGTGCAGGACAAGATCCAGAGTGGCCATCAAAACATGTCTGTGTTTAATACACTTCAATATTATTCATAGTTCATAGACTGTAACAAATACCTTTTGGGTATCCATATTGAATCTGAACATATGCCACTTATACTTGTATGCAGCTCTTTAGCATCAACTGACTTCAATAAATATTACAATTCTCAATTGTCCTAGACTAGTAATGAATGTATGCAATTTTTTATTTAAGGACCCCTAAACAAAAGAAAGAAATCTACACACACAAAAAAATGAGAGGTTTTATTTATCAAAAGAAAATTTACAAAATATTTTTGAATATAATAATTACATCATACAACCAAAAAGACCAAACATCACACATATTCCCCACAGTCCGAGATGATCACTTTTTGTTTAGGTTTCCCATCCTTGCTACCCTGAGCCTGGAAATAAAACAGAAATTATAAATAAACATTAGAAACAAAAACATTTTTTGTAAAGTGCACTTTCTCTTTCAACCAGAACATTTGTACTGAGACTTCACAAACTGGTGTCTTATTTATCAATTCTACGTGATATTAATGGTAAACATGCATACATTAAAAAGATAACCTCCTGCCAAAAGAGACAGAGTTTAACCCCTTCAGGACGGAGTCAATAGTGCACGTTTCAAAACAAAACGTAAACAAAAACTGGAATTTGCGCTATATGTCTGTTCAACCGTAATTCACCGCTGTCACATTAAGTGCACCCACACATTATATATCTTTTTGTTCAGGGGAAACAGGGCTTTAATTTATCATTAACTATTCATATATGGAACATAATTTATTATGAATAAAATTTAAAAAAAATTGAGAAAAGAAGACTTTCTTTTTTTAAATTTGTATTTCCGTCTGACATTTTAGCTGTGAATGTCAAAATACCGTTAGGTTTTACTGCAAAAAAATGCACATATTTGTAATCAGCGATGTCTCACGAGTACAACAGTACCCCCATTAACAGGTTTAATGGTGTTTTGGAAAGTTACAGGGTCAAATATAGAACGTTCCATTTTCAAACTGAAATTTGCCAGATTAGTAATGTTACCTTTGAAACGGTGTGGTAGCCCAGGAATGAGAATTACCCCCATAATGGCATACCATTTGAAAAAGTAGACACCCCACTTTCAATACCTTGGGTTATGTCCAGTCTTTTTTAGTAGCCACTTAGTCACAAACACTGGCCAAAGTTAGCGTTCATATTTGTATTTGTGTGAAAAAAGCAAATAACTAATATTTGGCCAGTGTTTGTGACTAAGTGGCTACTCAGAAAGCCTGGACATACCCCACTTGCAATAGCTTGGGTTGTCTTCTTTTGCAAATGGTATGCCATCATGGGGGTAATTCTCATTCCTGGGCTACCTTACGTTCTCAAAGGCAACATAACCAATCTGGCAAATTTCAATGTCAAAAAAATGAAATGCAAGCCTTATATGTGACTCTCTAACTTTCCAAAACACCATAAAACCTGTACATGGGGGGTACTGTTATTCTCGGGAGACTTCACTAAACACATATTAGTGTTTCAAAACAGTAAAACATATAACAATAATATAGTCCATAAAAGTGCAGTTCGTTTGTAAAAAAATAAAAAAAAATAAAAAAAAAAAAAGCAAAAAACCTCACTTTTACTTAAAATATCATCGTTGTAATACAATTTACCAGTTTGAAACACTAATATTTGAGTTCAGCGAAGTCTCCAGAGTAAAACAGTACCCCCCTATGTACAGGTTTTTTAGTGTCTTGGAGAGTTGCAGGGTCAAATATAGTGCTTGCGAATTAAATTCTCTGCACTTTCTCCCTGTGTTGTCAGGCATGTCAATCAAATTTTAATTATTTAAATCACATAATTATGCTAAAAGATTACTTAAATATACACGTAGAATTTTAATATATATGCATTTATAGGTATTTAAATTCTACATGTATACTAATGTAATATATATATATATATATATATATATATATATAACAAAATACAGTTAGAATGAAATTACATATGAATATATAATTTATATTAAATTTTATTTATTTATTTTTATTATTGTAATTACATATATATATCGTCATTCTAAGTGTATTTTAATACTAATATGTGCTTATATTAAAATACACTATGTATGACGTTACATATAATATATATACACACACATATACATATATACATTATATATATATATATATTTTATAACATGTCTAATAATATTTTTTTTTACTTTCCCACCAGCAGGGGGACTTTGACATTTCAAAGAGTCCCCCTGCTGGCAGATCCACAGCCAGCTATAGGGGGCCATGTGATCGCTCTTTGAGAGCGATCACATGGCCCCCGGGGGCTTCTTTTGCCGTTGGAGGGCTGCCTGGGCTGTGAGGCAGTCCTCCTGAAGCAGAGCGCCGGGTAGGTAAGTATCCCGGGCTCTCCAAGGCTCAAAGCCGTTAAGGCGTTCTATGCCGCCGCAACGGCTTTAAAGCCCACTTAATGCGGGACGGCATAGAACGCCATAACAGCGTTAAGGGGTTAAAAGGAAAAGGAAAGCGTTTTTATAGCCAAAAAAAAAGTAGACATATGCACAAATCCCAATTAGCTGTGCTCAACATAACAAATGCCTGTTAATCAGTGTACGAAAGAATTGATTCATTCACCCACAATTAAACATTTGATTTGCTCAGCTTAGCTGAATGGGATTTGTATCCAAATATAAAATTTTTTTTTTTTTTTTTTTTTAGATCATTCACCTAGGAATAACAAGAAACAAGTTAAAAATGATTGCATATGAAATGACAGTGCGAATTGCAATCTTTAAATAACAAAGGAAAGGAGTTCAATAGAGCAACACAGACAGATGTAACTATCGTACTAGATGTAATTTTGGTTAGCAAACATGAGTACAACAGTAATACTCACCTCTATTAGCTGCACCACATCCATTCCTTCCATCACTTCTCCAAATACCACATGTTTCCCATCAAGCCAGTCTGTCTTGTCACAAGTGATAAAGAACTGAGAGCCATTGGTGTTGGTTCCAGAATTTGCCATTGACAACAATCCTGGTGGAAAGTAAAATCTTAGTCACAATCTCATGAAGATTTTAGCAATTCATATTTCATATAATGTAAAAAGTGTATAATGGAGTAGTGCTTTCTATTACTTACCCAATAGCTTGTAGGGTTTTCTAACAACTTTGTCAATATATACAAAACCGATAAACCAATATAATGTAATACGGTATTTACAACACCTTACATGTATATAAAACGTGAGATGGTGCACTCACATATACTAGAGCCTAATGTGATGGCTCAAATCCTTTGCGTTTCTGTGCCTTTAAGGTGCACCTCATATTTAAGCTGGGGTTTTACCATTGATTTGTAAAGAGGCAACATTTGATCTTGATCACGTGAATACCACTTCTTAATGAAAGAACCTTACTAAAATTTGCAAAAGCAGACTGGCATTGCATACTGTTACTTAGCTCCCAAGTCCTTTTCATTTAATGTTATACTTAATTCAACCCCATTTAATGTATAAGATGTTTGTGGTTTTTTTCCCCCAAAAATACATGACTTTGTATTTATCTGCATTGAATTTCCTCTGCCACCTGCCTGTCCAGTCCCTCAATTTATCCAAATCATTGTGTATTTTTATGTGGAACTTTGATTAAAGGACTACTCTAAGCATTATAAACACTTCAGCTTACTATTATGGTTACAGTGCAGTCTATGAATCGTTTAGGCATAAAACATATTGAAGTGCACAATAGGCGCTATAACCATTTCATCTTGCTGAATTTGTTATTGTGCCTGTAGTCCCCTGGCACTGTCCTTCTATTCAGTGTTAACTCATTTTCAAGCAATTTAACATGGAGTGAATGGATCCTGCCTTTCACAGCCAGGCCCCTACTGGAAGTATGGCTAGGGCATAGATTATACATTTCCTTCAAGCCATATCAATTCATAACAGCAATGGGAACAGTTATTGGTGGAAAGCAGTCAGATGACACTCTCAGCCACATCCCAATGCTGCTCAGGCTAATGCTTCCTCATTTTTGTTAAACTAATCTTTTCTGCATACATCAGGAATAAGTTTCTATTTTCACCTCTAAAGTATCTTTTTCTAAAACTGCAATGTTTTCAGCTGAAGGGTTAAGGAGACAGAGACCGTGCATTTTGACCACTTCAGTGAGATGAAGTGGTTTGGATGCCTCTAGTGTTTTAAAATGTAAAAATGTACTTCTGGGAAATCCTAGACTACTGAAATTTAGCATATGACTTTTATATTGAGCAGAAATATTTCAAGAAACAAAGCTGCAGTGAGACCAAAACAAAAGGATTGTCTCATAGTCTCGTATCAGGAGCGACTACATACCTGGACCTGTGTGTTTCAAAATAAAGTTTTCATCTTCAAACTTGGATCCATATATAGATTTCCCTCCTGTACCATTGTGATTGGTAAAATCTCCTGCCTGGCACATG
This sequence comes from Pelobates cultripes, assembly GCA_933207985.1. Classification (NCBI taxonomy): domain Eukaryota; kingdom Metazoa; phylum Chordata; class Amphibia; order Anura; family Pelobatidae; genus Pelobates; species Pelobates cultripes. The sequence goes on along the minus strand of OW240919.1, from coordinate 23,521,145 downwards.
AACTGCGGAATGACTCTGTGGAAACTACTGCCCTTGAAGCCAAATCCCTTTTCATGGGTGCACAAGCAGCGGAAGTTTTCTATGGACAGGAAGTAGAATTATCAGCATTTACATATGTCATCAGTTCTCTGGACAGCAGAGAAATGTCCTAATAATTGTGTATCTTGAAGGATATCATTTTTAGGTCCTCTTATTGAATAATTGACAAATTTGGCATTTATTAAAATAACATGGTAGTATTGGGAAATAAGGATTCATGGAATTGCAAATTTTAAACAAAAATGCAGAAGAGCATTTTACAGCACAACTATTTTGGCTTAAAATATGCAACTGTCAATTTCCAACAACTGCTTTTTAGCATATAAATCCCTTAAGCCTAAAACAAGGACATGAAATTTGCAATATATTCCAATTATTTTACAGGTAATCAAACTGCTTAAAATAGTTGTTTACAGATTAGCATCACTAAGGAATTTTTTTATAACAAATAAATAGTAAGTAACAGACAAAAAAGTACCTCTCCAGACGTGGGCCTCAATGAGTAAGCGTTAAAAAAAATGTAAATGTAATATATAGTGTGTGTGTGAATATAATATATATATATATATATACACAGGGAGTGCAGAATTATTAGGCAAGTTGTATTTTTGAGGATTAATTTTATTATTGAACAACAACCATGTTCTCAATGAACCCAAAAAACTCAATATCAAAGCTGAATATTTTTGGAAGTAGTTTTTAGTTTGTTTTTAGTTATAGCTATGTTAGGGGGATATCTGTGTGTGCAGGTGACTATTACTGTGCATAATTATTAGGCAACTTAACAAAAAACAAATATATACCCATTTCAATTATTTATTATTACCAGTGAAACCAATATAACATCTCAACATTCACAAATATACATTTCTGACATTCATAAACAAAACAAAAACAAATCAGTGACCAATATAGCCACCTTTCTTTGCAAGGACACTCAAAAGCCTGCCATCCATGGATTCTGTCAGTGTTTTGATCTGTTCACCATCAACATTGTGTGCAGCAGCAACCACAGCCTCCCAGACACTGTTCAGAGAGGTGTACTGTTTTCCCTCCTTGTAAATCTCACATTTGATGATGGACCACAGGTTCTCAATGGGGTTCAGATCAGGTGAACAAGGAGGCCATGTCATTAGATTTTCTTCTTTTATACCCTTTCTTGCCAGCCACGCTGTGGAGTACTTGGACGCGTGTGATGGAGCATTGTCCTGCATGAAAATCATGTTTTTCTTGAAGGATGCAGACTTCTTCCTGTACCACTGCTTGAAGAAGGTGTCTTCCAGGAACTGGCAGTAGGACTGGGAGTTGAGCTTGACTCCATCCTCAACCCGAAAAGGCCCCACAAGCTCATCTTTGATGATACCAGCCCAAACCAGTACTCCACCTCCACCTTGCTGGCGTCTGAGTCGGACTGGAGCTCTCTGCCCTTTACCAATCCAGCCACGGGCCCATCCATCTGGCCCATCAAGACTCACTCTCATTTCATCAGTCCATAAAACCTTAGAAAAATCAGTCTTGAGATATTTCTTGGCCCAGTCTTGACGTTTCAGCTTGTGTGTCTTGTTCAGTGGTGGTCGTCTTTCAGCCTTTCTTACCTTGGCCATGTCTCTGAGTATTGCACACCTTGTGCTTTTGGGCACTCCAGTGATGTTGCAGCTCTGAAATATGGCCAAACTGGTGGCAAGTGGCATCGTGGCAGCTGCACGCTTGACTTTTCTCAGTTCATGGGCAGTTATTTTGCGCCTTGGTTTTTCCACACGCTTCTTGCGACCCTGTTGACTATTTTGAATGAAACGCTTGATTGTTCGATGATCACGCTTCAGAAGCTTTGCAATTTTAAGAGTGCTGCATCCCTCTGCAAGATATCTCACTATTTTTGACTTTTCTGAGCCTGTCAAGTCCTTCTTTTGACCCATTTTGCCAAAGGAAAGGAAGTTGCCTAATAATTATGCACACCTGATATAGGGTGTTGATGTCATTAGACCACACCCCTTCTCATTACAGAGATGCACATCACCTAATATGCTTAATTGGTAGTAGGCTTTCGAGCCTATACAGCTTGGAGTAAGACAACATGCATAAAGAGGATGATGTGGTCAAAATACTCATTTGCCTAATAATTCTGCACTCCCTGTATATATAAAATTTCTATATAAACATTTTGAATAAATAATTTTAAAAGTGTATTAAAAACCAGTGCCAAATGTGAGACAAACCCCAATTTTTATTCCTGCTCTTTGAGATTAGATTCCAAATTGTAGCAAATTGAAATTTTAAATGGCAAACCTTAGGCTACAAGAGTTAGTTACAGTTTAACCATTCATATTTAGTTTTGCTACAATTCAGTTTAGTGGTAGCTTTATTAGTTACAACTGATCAATAAAGGGAATCTATAGGCACCTTGATTGTTCCATCCCAATGAAATAGTCTGGGTGCTTTGTATGTCTTTTAAACCCTGCAACTCTTCAGGAACGCCAATGTTATCATTGAATCTCATGGAAAAGCATTTGACTGGTGCAGCACAGTGTTTGTTCTGTACATTTCCAAGTGCTTCTCTATGGACAAGCATTGTATTGGCTGAGATCATCAATCTTGATAACGTCAGCCAGGGAGGGAGCAGAACAGAGAAGGAAGGTAGAGGGACACTATAGCACTAGGAATACATAAATTTATTCCTAACATAAGAGGAATCAAGCTAAAATGTACCTCCATTCCAAAGGGAGGACAAGTTGCCAGCCCAATCCTCCTCCGGTGACATAATTCCCTCCCACTGGAGAGGAAGGGATGACAATGAGGACAGACTGAGGAGGGGTGTAATCTCTCCATTTGCCGTCTGTCTGCAGAATGCTATGTGTGCTACTGACAGACACCAGCTATTCATAGAAAAGACCCGATCATGGATATTTTTAAATCTTTACTTTCCTGATGTCTAATGGAATCACTTTGTCAACCCTTTTGCTTACTTGCAAATAGGACATATCCAGAGAAGAGGACTTGCCTAAAGTGTTCCAATGTTATTGCTTCAGTACTTTGATATATTTAACACTAACAGTAATGAAGAGAAAAAAAAAAAAACCTTGTACTGAACACAAAACACTCCCCACAAGATCAGACATACACTCGTAAAATACCGCTCGTTATCACACTGAATGTGTTCAGGCAACTTCACCCAATGCAGCATACAAGTGAATTATGCACATACCTGCTGTCATCGGCACAATATCAGCTCGAAGCAAGAATCGAATGCGACCAGCAGGTTTGTTCCCTATCTTAACATCCATGTAAACTTGCGGGTTTGCACGTACTTTTTTTGCAGGTGGTTCTCCCTGAAAAAATTCAAACATTTACAAAATTCAAATCAATTCAAATTCAATCATTGAGACAAATTTATTATAGTTCAAAGTTCAGTTCAGTTCAGCCAAAAACACTATGGCTTCTGGAACTGAAGTAAAACACAAGCTAATATACGATGTATAGAACGGTATAATATATCACAGACACACAAGGTTATATTTCTTCCTAAAATGGTTTGGCTCTGTATGGCTTTTAATTAAATTTGTACATACACTTCCAGGTGTGTTTTATAGCTTAGAAGCTGCCTACAGTAAAGTGCGCAAAGAAGATTCTATTTCTCTATTTTTATTCGTTAAATAATATCATCTGAACAGTGAGTAAATATTTACTATTAGTCATTACGTAAAAATAATCCCAAGATCAACCAAAGGGTGTACAGCAGTTTAAGAATGAGATGGGAAAGAACTAAATTGTAAATGGAATATGATGTGTTAATGCGTATGTGCATACTTTCATATGGGGTAAATGTACCGTAAATCAGAAATATAAAATTCAATTTAAAGTTAATTTGACATTTATTCATGGCACACACAAACATAAAAGCTTATATAATTTGTCTTTCATTTAAAAAAAAAAGTGTGCATGAAATGTAGTTCTCTTTAGAAAGTCAATGGTACCTCTTTAATTTCTGTTTTGGATGCATCTGTTACTTCCCCTTCTTGATTTTCTTCCAATGTTTTTCCAGAGAACTTCTTTAGCCAGTCATCATCAGACCAAACTAACCGGATGACAGGAATATTGATTATTTTCTACCCAAGGCATGAAAGACAATTAAAAAAAAGCAATCCAGCCACAACCAGAAATCTGCTTGTAAAAAAGGGAAATTCGATTTCAGTTGTATATTCATTATTAAAGGACCACTATAGTGCCAGGAAAACATACTCGTTTTGCTGGCACCATAGTGCCCTGAGGGTGCCCCCACCCTCGGGGTCCCACTCCCGCCAGGCTGAATGGAGAGGAAGGGGTTAATCCCTTACCTTTTTTCCCAGTGCCGGGCTCCCTCACAGTGAGAAGCGCGGAAGCGCCTCTAGCGGCTGTCAATGAGATTAACCCATTTGTAAACATAGCAGTTTCTCTGAAACTGCTATGTTTACAGCAGAAAGGGTTAATCCTAGATGGACCTGGCACCCAGACCACTTCATTGAGCTGAAGTGGTCTGGGTGCCTATAGTGGTGCTTTAACCATTATGCAGTTGTCTTTGAAGTTTTCAGTGAAAAAATGCAAAGAAATTGTGAGGGTATCCAGTCACAGGTCAGTAACAAGAAAGAAAATGAAACTGCTTGCACACAAATTGAAGCCCAAGATGAACGGTCACTGTTGTGAATGTAAACCCAATGGATTTTGTGATTGATAATGTACCTTTCTTAATATGCAGGATTTTAGTTGTGCTGTAGCAAAAGCCTGCAGCAAGAGCTTGTCCTACACCATGCATTACCAACCAGAAATAGACTGCTCAAAGTAGGAGAGACTGTAAGTAAAATACAGCCACAACCAATTGCACTACAGCCAATAGAAGCCAACTTTGCACGCAGGGGACTTTATGTGTAAAGTGTTTGTATAGATGACCAGCGTAATGGGAAATTACTTGTAAAGGGTAACTGCCAAATTAACTCTTGTTTTAAATTAACATTTTTAAATTATACATTTTTACATGGTGGTGAAGCCACCTTGAGATTCTGTTTTGTGATATTTCTTCATTTAGAAGTTTGCAGATGTAATACCGAGTTGCACCCCACCACCATTCACAACATATTTATACTTTTGCATATTTGTTGGGTATTTACAAAGCCTGTGGTTTACTGGACATGAACAGTCTTTACATGACAATTATATATACAGTGTTTGGTGTAATTAGCACTTACCAGCTTTGGAAGACCCTTCTTTTAACCTCATGGGTTTAGCCAGATTGACACGTATCGTTCTTCCAAACAATTCTGACTCATTCTATGAAATAAAAAAATATAATGTACGTTCATCCACAATAACTAATACATACTAATCATTACATTATATTCAGACAAAAAACTCAAATTAAAGTATTTTATAAGTATGATTATAATGACTTTCACAACAATCACACAATAATGTAAAGAAGGAGCAGCATGATTTGGCAAATTAGACATACCATGTTATCAATAGCAGCAGCAGCATCCTAGAAGAAAAAAAAAAAAAAATCAAATTACAAATGGAGTTATATTAAACATCTGGATAAATAGATTTCTTAGAATTCTGAAAATGTATTTTAATACCATAACCAAGTCAATGTATGTTACTAACATGGTGCAAACAATTATGTATAATCAAACCGTTGACCGTTCTAGATCAACCAGCTTAATCAACAGCATCCTTTACATCAACCGCAGTGACATCTCTGCCACCTGTTAAGATGTTACACATCAGGGAGCCTGCTGTGCATGTGTAACTTTATATTAATGATGCTAACAGGACGGAGTACAAACTGTAGAATAATCAAAAAGTATAGTTTCTGAATGTAACTTTTATAAAAGAATATATCTGCAACCTGAGAATATCAGAGGAATAGCTTACCTCTGGGATTTCAAATTCCACAAAAGCAAATCCTCTGTGTTTCTCTATTTAAAAAAAAAAAAAAAAGAAAACACTAAATAACATGCATTGTCAATCAGTATATAACAACAAGTTAAACAAATCATGAAAAGTACAATAACATGTACTATTGTAAAATAAATCCTCAGAATACATATGGATCTGTTTACAAGGGAAGAAAACACATTGTGGTGCAGTAAAACCAAATCCCAATCATACTAATAATAAGGAAATCCAACTCCAAGTAAATTACATGACAGCTGGGCCTGGCTATTATTATTGCTATAACAAACACTTGACAATTTTATTAACGATTGTTTCTTTCTTTATTCAAAGTCTGCTGGTATAAGTCCTTTTTATTTTAATCTAACAATTTCAAACTAAGTGATATCTGAAACAGATCATGGACCAATTTGCCTGTATGTGTAGGAGTTTACTGTCAAACGCTGTACATACCAAGTTTAACCCCTTTGCTGCTGGAGCTGCAACTTCACCTCCAGTAGGGGGCATTAGCAGCCAGCCCTGAACAAGAGTTACGAGCCAGCTAATGTCAATTGTTTCCAAACGTTGATGCACAGACTCTCATTCATTGATGCTCTCAGCCAATAAATAATCAGATGGATCAACATCCGGCTTCTGCAGCTCTGCAGAAGCCAGATGTCATAAACCTGCCTATATTGGAGTCTGTGCCCAGCAGGACCAGGGAAGATAGCAAATCATTGTAAAAAGACTTGCCCTCTTACTGGTGAATGGCACCAAAGTACTCCTATCATGCAGGATAACCTGTTGGGGTCACTAGCATCTCTGTGCATCTCACTGTGACAAGCTCATTCATGAAGTCAGTTGTATAAGGAAGACAGGCGCATCTAAAATTGGATTCAAACATCCCACTCCAAGGGAAGTGTTAACTAAGTTGACATCAGTGGTCCTCCTCCACCACAGTAGAGGTTCATAGCTTATTGTGCCCTATAGTTAAAATGTTTTACTTACTGTTTATTTATATTCCCAGCTGGCCCTTTCACAATAGCAACCATTTCAGAGAGTGAGCTGCCTAGACTGACCTATCCACTGGAGCCTAGTATATTTTTTGAATTTTCCCTTTACAGTATTGACACTTCATACTGTAACTGCAATCTCGCTGTTTTCAGAGCACATTTCCTAGGAGCATTCTACCTTTCAGCATATCAAACCATTTAAGGGAACAAAACAGTCAAAAGTTTTTAAATTAGTGATGATATTATATGTGGGCTGATACTAAGAGTGAATACATAAATTGGGAAAATTAGAAAGACTGCATTATCTTACCAGTTTCATAATCAAGTGGTATCTGAATGTCTGTGATATCTCCAAAAGGGATAAAAGCTGCATGCAAAATTTTCTCATCCACCTCCTCAGCAAGACCACCTAAAATATAAATAATATTTTTTCATGATTGCTTGCAAACTCCAATCGCTGATGAGTTTGGCTTATTCACCAAATGGCATAGTTGTAATGTTGAAATACAGAGAGACACGAACAAATACAATTTACCTGTGGTGTATGGAATATGACAAGTAATCAAGTGCAAAACGCCTGGAATAAGCCATTGCCAAGCATGGATAAGTAAAAAAATAAAAAGTATCAAACGACACATATGTATACCTCCCAACAGTACCGGTTTGTTACCTGCTGCCCCACATATGGGGACACTGGAGACCAAGTCGCCAGAATGTACAGAGCAAGCTGATCATTAAACTGCCTTGTGCCACATAAAGTAAACTCAGGGCATTGAGACTATGCAATAGAGCTTCACCAATGCCCTGATAGCTGTATCTATGGGAGTTTATACATATTGTTTCAGTGTAGTCACAACCTTTGTTTGTAGAATTGTTAAAGGGCTTTATGTGTAAGACAGGTTGGGGAGATAGGACCAAAAAGGAAGCCAAAGCCAACAAATAACCAACGCAGGTAAGCATTAAGACAGAAGAACTCAAGAAGGATAGGTGGAACCGTAAAGAATTTGCAGTAGAGTGACTAGCAGTGTGGAGAATACAATAATTTGTTGATTACAAAAGCACTATGCTTAAAGGGAACCTGTCATGACTCACTCACCTCACCCTCCCCGTCCGCGCTGCATTGTCCTTACGGAGACAGGTGTAAAATTTCTGTAATACCCACCTCCTGTCCGCCCTCGCCAGTATCTTCATTGACTTATCCTGCATGGGGGACGCTTCCACGCTGACATGGTGGCATTGCCAGCATCTAAATCGAGTGATGTCAGTAACTGTTCCTATACTCCCTAGCCAGGGTTAGTAGCATCTGCTAGGGAGTTACCATAGCAACCACCATGCATGCACTGTGGTTGCTACGCCCATGGGCAGTCTCTTCTGCTCTCACTTATAAATCAAATCTTCAGCATACAGTCCATGCCAAATAACTGATTGACAGGTCAGAGAAAGACATTTATAAATAAATAGTTTTTTTATCTCAATCTACACATTTGCTGATAAAAGTGCTAGCACAATGTAGAGATTGAATTCAATGCTCTTTAAATGGATACTGTAGTGCCAGGAAAACAAAGCTGTATTCCTGGCACTACCGATCCCTCTGACTCCCCCCTCCAACACAAGTAGTCAAACCATTCTATATATAATGTTTTGACTGCTTCCTGACTCACAGAGGGCCAAAAGCTTTCTGGCTAAGCTAACCATGGTGGTGCAGCTCATATGGTCCTGCAGCTATAAGGCACGGACAGAGATGGAGAAGATATTCAACCAGATTTCTTTAATTTAGTTACTAGATTATTACTTTACTATAAAGATACTGCCATTGTTACATATAGTTTACTACTGTAATCTTTTGTACTTGATGTAACATGTAGTTAATAATCTGGCTGATAGAATTTTGGTTGGCAAATACTTACTTGTTTATAACAAATGGCTAGCCTGCTTTATAAATGCCAATAATAAATAAATATGTTTATATTCCATATAGGACACAGCAATTAATTTACTACGACCTTGATTGGAAACGTGCTTTTTCCATGTATTCATTTAAAAGTTGTATGCACATTTATTTGCCACAAATTTAAATTTGTTATTTAAAGGAACACTATAATGTCAGGAATACAAACATGTATTCCTGCCATTATAACTCTAAGAACGCCGTTCAGATTACCACCCCACTCTCCCTGCAGTAAAAATATGTTTTACTGACCTTTTTTTCCCAGCACCTTTTGGTTTTGCTGCTGCTGGCTCCTTGGCTTAGATCATCAAATTTACAATGCTTTCCCATATAAGAGTACTGGGAGGCTAAAGCGCATGCGAAGCAAAATGCCACGCTGCACCAACCAGCATCTCCTCACAGTGCTGCACTAAATCAATGCATCTCTATGAGGAGTTTCAGTGCCTCCATGCAGAGCGTGGAGACGGTGAACGTCACTGCTACATAGTGTGCTGCACTGACCCAGGAAGCACTTCTAGGGGCCGTCTGAGTGACTGCCACTAAAGGTGTTACTAGGCAGCAATATGAACATCTGCCTTTACTTTGGAAAGGCAGTATTTACATTAAAAAACCTACAGGGACAGGCATAAATACCATAACAACTACATTAAGCTGTAGTTATTCTGGTGACTAACGAGCCACTTTAATGTATATTTAAAAAAAAAAAAATATATATATATAGAATGTCGTAGAACGTTACAGGGTAAAATATAGTGCTAGCAAATTAAATTCTCTGGACTTTCGGCCTGGGTTGGCAGGCAGGTCCCTCAAATTGCAATCAATAAAATTACTTAATTATGTAAAAATATTACATAACTACGCACGTAGAATTTAAATATATATGCATATTTATATATTTGAAGTCTACGTGTATATTTATTTATGTAATTTTGTATATGGACATATGTATATTTCGTATTTTTATTTATATATACATAGATATATATATATATACACAATTTCATTCCAAGTGTATTTTGATATTAATATATATATTTATATCAAAATACACTTAGAATGAAATTTCATAGATATAATTTTTTTTTTTTACATTTTTTTATTTAATTTAAATTACTTATTTATATTTTATAATATATATATATAAAAATGTAATTATAAGTATTTTTATATTAATATATGTACCCTGCTGGCACTGCTGTGGACGGCTGTTCCGTCCATGTGATCATGAGGTCCTCGCCAGGACCTCGCGATCACATGGCCCACGAGGGCCAGAACAACAGCAAGTACATAGCAAGACCACCACAATCGACTGCAAGTACATAGAACGGCGGGGATGTGCTATGCCGCCCACCACTAAACGTGCCAGGTCCCCGAGGACGGCATAGCACACCCACTGTCCCTAAAGGGATTCTATAGTATTGGCCATTTTAAAGGACTTTTTATTATATTATATCCACTTTTAATTTGCCATTGTACAATAATAAATTTTATTTTTAATCCACACATCCTAAGCAAGTCCTTCCTTGGAGCCTCTGGGAATCTTCATATGGGTAGTGCCATCCCCATCCAAATTGGCACAGAACCTGTATACCTTAGAGCCGGGACCAGTAGGCTCAGAACTAGGTGAGCACCCCATTTATTATTGCATATTTCTATCTGATATTATTACAGTCTACACATTGGTCCTCCTCCTCCCCTTATGTCTTGTTAATGAGGATCATTGCAAGCTGAAGCGGAAAGGTGGTGCTGCCATAAGAGCACATAGGTCTGATTAAGGAGCCAGTACCTATACACAGGCTCCTTTAAATGTGAGTATTTTCTCTGCTACACTACATATTAAACCCCACTTTTTAAAGACCGTCTGCACTATACTGTACCCTTTGTTCTTTTTACATGTATTTTATGCTAAACTTCCAACATAGAATAGTTTGGTAAGTTCTGTATATTTATTCCAGCGCTCCACTTAGAGGTGTTTGTTTCTCACTCACACCGTTGTTATATTTCTTGTGGATCAGAGGATATTTCCACATAAGTGTATAGAGCTGCTTTTTATTTATTTTTATTCATGCCTTGGCACTCATTTGTTATACACATCCCTGTACTTCGAGGGAATATTTTGGATTGGGATTCTATAGTGTTAGGAATACAAATCTGTATTCCTAACACTATAGTGCCCTCTGCCCCCACCTCCTTCGTAGCACACCATCTGGCATATAAACAGTTTAAAGGAATTTTTTTTTTAAGTCACTTAACCAATTTCAGTGCTGATGTCAGCACTCTGCGACCTCCTACTAGGTACCTAATGCGCATGCACATCGAGTGCATTAGGCCCATCCCAAAGGAAAACATTGCCTTAAAGGACCACTATAGGCACCCAGACCACTTCAGCTCAATGAAGTGGTCTGGGTGCAAGGTCCATCTATGGTAAACCTTGCAGCTGTAAACATAGTATTTTCTCTGAAACTGCTATGTTTACACTACCGTTAATCCAGCCTCTAGTGGCCGTCTCATTGACAGCCGCTAGAGGCGCTTCCCACTGTGATTTTTACAGTGAGAAGACGCCTAGGAAAGCATTGAGAAATGCTTTCCTATGGACTGATTGAATGCGCGCATGGCTCTTGCCACGCATGCGCATTCAGCGCATGTCGTCGGAAGAGGGAGGAGAGATCCCCAGCACCGAGGGAGCCCGGCGCTGAAGAAAGGTAAGAATTTAACCCCTTCCTCCCCCATCAGCCCGGCGGGAGTGGGTCCGAAAAACCCTATAGAGCCAGGAAAACGATTTTGTTTTCTAGGCACTATAGTGGTCCTTTAATTCTTTCCCCTGGGGAATTCACCGATACTGAATGTCCACTGTCGCTTAAGGGACTCAGAGTCCATTTGAACCCCGGAAACTCCTTTGGTGGCTGTCTAATTCAGAGCCACTGGAGGCTGTCTTAGTCCAGCAATGTAATCATTGCAATTTCTCAAAAACTAAGTGGGACAGGGACACTGCACCCAGACCCCTTCAATGAGATGAAGAGGTCTGGTGGCCTATAGTGTCCCTTTAATGCAAAAATGTCAAAAAAAACAAACTGTCCAAGTCAGCAATGCTTCCACTTCACTACTTCAGCTATTACCTCAAACCCCCAAGGCTGTTAAAAGTAAAGTAACCATTTCCCCGCTGCAAGTTATAGCCCACAACATACAGCGCTGTTTGCTGTCAATGTGAATAGCTACATGCACACAAAGTGCAACTGATAACATATAAACCAAGCTATAATGATAATAACACAGTATCTTCATTGTCAAATGTCGTGTGAGCTAAACTAAGCCACACCCTCCCCTCACTGTAAATAGAATCAAAGAGAATATTATTAATATAAACGGGAACACTAACCAACGTACAAAACACGCTTGGCGGCCGCCATCTTACTTTATTCCCGGTGACCTTTACCCTC
>OW240919.1:23493097-23508707 GCA_933207985.1 Pelobates cultripes | reverse complement strand
GTTTTGCATATTTTGTGGCACTACATTTATAAATCTCTGACTGTCCATTTGTCAGTGAATTTCTTAAGCACACATTTCCTACTCTTTCCTGTTGTGCAGAGAGCCGAGCTGCACACACATATGGTCAGCAAGGTAGGAAATCACTGCACGATGTGCTGGTCACTATAATCTTTATGGGGTGAGAAAAACCCTTGGATGGACCACAATTAGAGGCTTCTGATTGGTGGAGCCTCTTCCTGCTCTGGGAGGGTCTGCCAGATGCAGTTCATTCTTGCGCATGTGCAAGCGCAAATTTAGCAACTTTAAAAGGGCTAATTATTTTCTGTTATTATTTTTTTTTTATTACTGCAAACTGCATGGTTATTAGTGCAATACTTGGTGCTCTTTTAAAATCTTGTTCCGTAGCGCTGTACAATGAGATGCATTCTTGTGCTGACAGTTTGTGCATGCCACTAATAAATTAAGGAAAGTTGTCTCGGTCCACCCTGGTGATAGCTAAGCACAGACTGCGCATGTTCAGTCCACGTCTCTGCTTATAGCAAAATACAGCCCTGGGCATTATACATCGAATAGAGCTGTCTGTAAACCGATGGCACGACTAGAAGGTTTGTAATGCGGTTCCAGTGATCCTATCTGGTGAATGTAACTGCAGGCAGAGTATAAACTATGTATCCTAAAAAATCAGCTGGACAGAAGTTTGTAGGGTAAGATCAATCCCAATAGACCAGAATGAAATGATCCTAATTAGCTTTTTTTAACTAGTGTGGGAGGAGTCTGGATCTTTCAAGGTTCACTCAGTTTATTATGGATCTAAAACAAAAAAGTATTTTCATAATGTAAAACATAAGGCAGAGGCGATGGCGGACATCACTGTCAAACTGACTGGTTACACTACATTGGAGTTTAGAACAGATTTTAGCAAATCATATATATATATATATATATATATATATATAAAACAAACTTAATTACCGTATCCACTCACACATCATAAGATGGTGAAGAATACCAAAATGTCAGGAGCTCACTGCTCCAACAGATCCCAGATATTAGCAATTTGTTTTCGTGGTCTGAGAGTCAGACTCGACTGAAACGATCATCTCTCCATCTTCCAATTCGGACACTGTAAAAACCTTTGATAAAATTCCAAAACAAAGAGGTTTAAATCATATTTGGAGGAGGGTGAAGACTCCTCTGCCACTAAGGGTGATATCAAATCTCTCCTATAAAAAAAATCTAAAATTGACTCCAAGCAGATGGTATTGTGATGGAGGGACTACCTGCTTTAAAAGGCAGAATAATGGTGATGGCGGATGATGGACCAGGGACTTGCATTCCTGTCTCTTACTTGGAATCAGCAGCACAACAACTGCGACACGCTCAGAGACATAAGACTGACTGGCAGCTATGAAAGAGAGAAGGAGGCTCTCATAATGGCCTGGATCCAGTGAATTTCTGACAACTACTCCCGCTAAAGGTGGTGATGGTGGACTGTGTCTTCAGAGTTCCCAAGGAACCTTTATCCAGAGGCATCGTTGTCATTGTTTTTCCTAAGAGATTCCACACACTCGGCTCTAATGCAAACTGTGAACCGTACTACGTCACATACATTTTAGATCTGCACTCTGACATTCTACGAGAGAACGCACAGTGGCAAAATTAAGTTTTAATGGTGCGAGGAGGTCTTGGGTGCTAGCTTACCTTCCAGGGGTTTAACCGTCAATGAACCGTTAATGAACAGTTTAACCCCAAAGTCTTCAGTCCGAACCAGGTTAGGTCTGCCCCTCTGAATCTGAGTCTTCAGTCAGACTGGGCACCATACAGTATCTTTCGCACTCCGTTTTGTGAATAGGGAGCTACTGATAAGTGTCCGATAAACTCTCAGCCTATCAGCGCTTATTGCATTTAAGTTGTTATGGTGCCCGGAGTGTTCCTTTAAGCCCACAGCACAGGGCAAGCATTGGAATGTACAGCTCCTTTGATTTAAATGGGACCTAAGAGTGTGTATACACATTATGGCTTTGTCCATAAAATTATGAACTAACTCTCTCACCTTGGTTATGCTGTGTAGCGTTTCTGGTTTTATCAGGGATTATTTCTTAAAATATTAGTTCTGATGGGCTGTATTAGCGGTTAGTCTATAAACCAGTAACCGAGCTCAGATTTACCTCTAATTTACCTCTGTCAAGTTAAATGAAACTTATGTGAACATGCAGTCTCTTTATTCAGTTCTACTTCATGTCTCTATGTATACGGCATAAACAGCACTAAATAAAACAATTAAAAAACATCAAAAGCTAAAGACAGATTAAAAAATGTCTTCTGTATAATGTTCTTTTATGGAATGTAATGTATTAGTATTTAATGCACCACGGATCTGATTAATTAAGATTTGTATTTATTTCCTGCCACTTCAAGGGATATTTATTCAAGAGAATATGACAAAAAGATGATGAAAACCGTACTTGCTCAAGCCATTAACCACAAGATTTTCTCAAAGTCTCTCAGTCATAAAAAAAACCAAAAAACACCAAGAGCAAAGGATTGAATTGGTTTTCTTTCCGTCTTTTTCTCTTTCCGAGGGATTACTGAATACAGTGGCAATAAGCGTTCGGAGTGCTTCGCAAGTTATCACCAAAATCTCAGATATGAAGAGAACACAAATCAAAAATTGGATGCACATGGGATAATTATTGACAGACATGCAAAGATTTTACAGGTTAAATACATGGTTATTTTATAGAACACAGAAAATCTTCACAGCTCCCAACAACGGGAGGTATTAAATCGGGACTGTTACGAGAAGCGGGGGGCTGTATTTTGTACACACAGGGCCGGACTGGGAAAAAGAATTCGGCCTGGGCATTTTTCAATCACAGCGGCCTCCTAATGACAAGCACGCCCCCTCTCAAAGTGCAGGCCAGGGCAGACCATTCGCAGAGCTCTGCTGAAGAGCTCTGGCATTAGAAAAAGGCTGTGTATTTGTTCTGCGCAGCGCAAGCAAATTTAATAACATGCTTGCACTGTGTTTGCTTTTAACTTGTCTCTGGTGTCTACATAAGTGGTATACCAGAGGACAAAATGGCCTGGAAAGTGTATGGTGCATGTGTTTGGAGCCTGCTTGTGGGATTGCGTGTGTGTAGAGTGAGCTGATTGTGGTGTGGTATTGTGTAAATAAGTTAATTTCATTTGTGTTTGTGGTGTAATATGTGTGTCTAGGGGCTGTAGAGAATGTGTGTATAGGGGGCATAGTGTATATAGAGGATGCAGCGAGTGTGTGCATACGGGCTCTAATGTGTGTGTGTATATAGGTGACGTAGTGTGTGTAGGGATTGTAGAGAGTGTGTGTTTAGAGAATGTTGTATTTGTTTGCTTACAAGGAATGTAGTGTGTGCATAGGGGGATCCAGAGTTTGTATGTCAGGAATGTAGTGTATGTAGGTGGTGTAGTGTGTGTGTGTGTGTGTAGGGGATCTATTGTGTGAAGGGCCCAGAGTGTGTACAGGAGATCTAGTGTGTGTGTGTGTGTATATAGAGGATTCAGAGTGTATATAGGGATCTAGTGTGTGTATGTGTGTGGATTAGATGATCCAGAGTTGGATAAGGGATCTAGTGTGTATCTGGAATGTAATGTGGTGCAGTGTGTGTTTGTGAGGGGTGCTATAGTGTGTAAATATATATATGTTTGGAAGTATTGTATGTGTGAGGGGCTCAGTGTGTTGGATGTGCTGTGTGTATGTGTGAAGGGTGCAGCGTGTGTGTGTGTGTAAGAGAGGTGCAGTGTGTGTGTAAGAGGGGTGCTGTGTGTGTGAGTGTAAAGGGGGCTTTGTGTGTGTGTGGGTGTGAGGGTGCTGTGAGTGTGGTGTGAGGGTTACATAGTTACATAGCTGAAAAGAGATTTGCGTCAATCAAGTTCAGCCTTTGTCACATTTGTTTTTTGCTGTTGATCCAAAAGAAGGCAAAAAACCCAGTTTGAAGCACTTCCAATTTTGCAACAAACTAGGAAATGGCAGTCAGATTTATCCTTGGATCGAGCAGCTATTACCCTACATTGAAAATGAAATACTTGAATATTCTGTTCTTGCAAGTATGCATCTAGTAGATGTTTGAACATCTGTATGGACTCTGATAAAACCACTTCTTCAGGCAGAGAATTCCACATCATTATTGTTCGTACAGTAAAAAAACCTTTCCTTTGCCTTAGACGAAATCTTCTTTCGAGTCTAAACGCATGGCCTTGTGTCCTATGTAAAGTCCGGTTTGTGAATAGATTTCCACACAATGGTTTGTATTGGCCCCGAATATATTTGTATAATGTTATCATATCCCCTCTCAGGCGACGTTTTTCTACACGAAAGAGGTTTAAATTTGTTAACCTTTCTTCATAGCTGATTTGTTCCATTCCTTTTATTAATTTTGTAGCCCGCCTCTGCACTTTTTCTAGTGCCATAATATCCTGCTTTAGAACAGGTGCCCAAAATTGCACAGCATATTCAACGGCTACTAGATGCATACTTGCAAGAACAGAATATTCAAGGATATAATCTTTCAATGTAGGGTAATAACTGCTTGATCCAAGGATAAATCTGACTGCCATTCTGGGGTCAAGAAGGAATTTTTTTCCTAGCTTGTTGCAAAATTGTGCTTCAAACTGGGTTTTTTTGCCTTCTTTTGGATCAACAGCAAAAAACAAATGTGAGGAAGGCTGAACTTGATGGACGCAAGTCTCTTTTCAGCTATGTAACTATGTAACTATGTAATATGTGGACTTACCAGTGATTTATAAAGAGGCAAAATGATATTCTCATCCCGAGACTGAATGCCCTTTTTCATGCATGACAATACCTTACTGGCCTTAGCCACTGCTGATTGACATTGCACATTGTTGCATAGTTTGTTCCCAAGTCGTGTTGTTATCCTTAATTCGCTTCCATTAAGGGTATACGTTGTTTGTGTATTCTTTACGCCGAAGTGCATAACTTTGCATTATTCAACAAAAAATTTAATTTGCCATTTGAGTGCCCAGTCCCCCAGTCTATCTAAATCCCTCTGCAGCAAAGTAATATCTTGCTCACATTGTATCACTTTACAGAGTTTGGTGTCATCTGCAAACACTGAAACATGACTTTCAATACTTTTTTCAAGATCATTTATAAACATGTTAAATAGAAGGGGTCCCAGAACAGAACCCTGAGGGACACCACTTGCCACATCTGTCCAGCTTGAAAATTAACCATTAATGACAACTCTTTGTACTCTATTTTTAAGCCAATGTTCTACCGAAGAACAAGCATTTTCATCTAGACCGATTTCTTTGAGTTTGAACACTAATCTATTGTGTGGAACTGTGTCAAATGCCTTGGCAAAATCCAAATAGATCACATCCACTGCAACACCCTGATCTATACTTCTACTTACTTCTTTGTAGAATGTAACCAAGTTAGTTTGACATGACCTGTGCTTCATAAAACCATGCTGAATTTTGCTGATAACCATGTTCTTATCAAGGAATTTTTGAATATAATCCCTTAATAAACTTTCAAATACTTTTCCAGCCACAGAAGTTAAACTCACAGGTCTACAATTTCCAGTCAAGGATTTTGTGCTCTGAGGGTGCTGTGTGTGTGTGTGTGGGTGTGAGCGTACTGTGAGTGTGAGTGAGGGTGCAGTGTGTGTGTGTGTGTAGGGGATCTAGTGGTATATATATATATATGTAATATTTTTAAAATTGCCTTTATATGTGGGTTTATTCTCTAAGCTGAGAATTGTGGATTTCAAATTTTACGCCAAAATAGCGGAGTCTCAGTATTTTTCCAGCTTGGCTAGTTTGATCTAAAATATGTGATTGACTTGTGGATTCTTCACAGTTTCAATGAGTAAACCAGAAACATCTTTCATAGAAAATAGCACAGTGCGACATATTCCTGTATATAGTGGTTATGGTGCCAGGAGTGCTCTGATGCCGTCAATGTAAGTAGCCATTCTATATTGGAAAGGTTTGACTTCTTTCCACATATTTCACGTTTGATTCAACTTCTCGCGATATGATTTCATATATACAGGGTATGGCCAAAAAACAAACATAAACGCCTGGGGACGTTTGCCGTGGACTGGCACGGATATTGCTCTTTTCTAGGGTATGCTGGCAAATACAGAGCACTTTGTCAAGCACAGAAACCACTGTGCAATATCAGGTTATTATTTTCAGGTGTTCTGCGATGCACTTTACTTATTTATTTTAATATTATCCAGTTTCCCAATTATCTGGGAAATAATAATAATAATAATAATAATAATAATAATAATGAGTATAACCTAAGAGATATCTCAAAGTTTGGTCTACTGGTGGCACTTCTGTCTGGTGGTCAAAAAATGTAACATCTATTTTAAATGCATCCAGTCTTAATTGTGAAGTAGAGACACAGTTGTGTTTTTTTAAATTAGAGTGAATTGAAAACCTAATTCAGTGCAGGAAAGATAATAGAAGTCCATGCTTAGTAACGTCCAACTCTCTGCTTTCAGCCAATGAGCTAGCCCTGAACGGCTAACAGAAGTTCCTTATGTCTCTCCGCTGTTAATTGTGGAGGAGACAGACAGACCCCAGATATGAAGTTAAAACTGTGCTGGACTACTTACAATTGGGGATGGCAGAGCACTCCTGGCACCATAACCACTACAATGAGCTGTAGTTGTTATGGTGCTTGGAGAAGTACTTTCTGGTCGCCCTGGCTTGGTGTGTTTTTTTTTTGGGTTACTCCAAACATCTTAATAATTACAGTCCGCTTTAGTGGTTATGATGCCAGGAGTACCCTAGCTCAGTTCCCTGGTAATAAGGCAAACTGTTTACTAATGGTTTGCCCCCTTACCTGGTTCCCCACTGGGCTCTGATGCTCCCTGGTGGTCCGGTGACCCGCTTTCAGCTACTGCAGTGCCATAAAATAAAGAAAACATGGCCATCGCTATTCACTGGCTGATAGGGACAGTTGACCACTCTCACCCAATGACTGATATTGAAACGAAAGTTGTCCAGAATTCACATTGGCAAGCCTGGAAATCTAACTCTGGACTGCCTAATGACACCCCTATGACGCTACCGGGCGTGAGGTTAAACTGAAAGTAAAATGCTGCACATACAGACTTCTGGCACCAAGACCACTTCATATCGCTGAAGTGGTCATGGTGCTTAGCGTAACCATTTAAAGTGCTAAAGCTGGTAAGGCATCATGGATTAAAAGCCAAGTGAGCTTACACTTTAATAGCCATTAGAGTGATTCCAAAAAAAACTCTAGCTTTTTAAATGTGCACAGGGATTTAGGATAGTGCGCAAGTAACTTTTTGTGTTTTTATTCTATGTATTGAGGCTGATAAGTACTATCGTCATTGCTGCCGCTCAGGAGTAGTGGGAGTTTGAGTGCATGGCTTAATTTTTTATTTTTGTCAAGCATCATGGGAGTTGCAGTCCTTCCAAAGTTGAAGAACTACTTTCTGGTTGCCCTTGCTTTAGGTTAACACAGCGGATCCCTAAATATGGCATCTTGTTAAGCTGACTGCCACTTAACTTTCATCATCATTACTAGTTACCTCATACTGGGTGCTACAAACGCAAGCAATCTGCTTTTTGTCTTTGATGATTTTTTAACAGGAAGATAAAGTCGGTGTCGTTTGAAGATTATCACAGAAACTGGACTGAGATTGCCACATCGAAAGCGCCCGAAAATGTAAAGCATGCAAGTAAGCGGAAATATTTTGATTGATTAGCCGCGATATCCCGAGTTGACTCCATTCCCAAGGTTACGCCGCCCGATCTTCTGTCAGTGGAGGTTATAATGATCGTGGCTGTTTCTCATTTCCACGGTGCGGATTTTGTTTGATTTAAATATGTTAAAAGACAAAAAGGAGAAAAGAGAGGAAATGTGTGTGAATTGCGTCTTGTAAGAGCACAGCGTAAATGAGAATCATGTCACAGACAGAAAGTGGTCTCCTCAAAGGTCAGAGAGGAAGCAAGTTTTAGGCAAATTATTGCTAAAATGCACGTTCATTTTATTTCACAGATCACTTCCCCACTTTTACGAGAACATACAGTGTGTGTCTGTAAAGGTTTATATGTCTTGCCAAAAATTAAATAAGCATCGACATTAAAGAGTTTTTATTACTTTCCCTATATAACGCAGACTGAAATGTTGGGAATTACTTTTCAGAGGACTTTCATTCTCAGTTTGAGCATTATTGTAAATGAATAATGTCAGATTTGGAAGTATTTTTTTAAGGAGGTGAGATATACGATATGTTTTCACCTGCTAAGGAGACCCTTTTTGATCTTATTGGATTGTTTTCCTATAAACATTGACCTCTTTAGATGTTCATGGAGAGGTACACAATTAAGGGACCATTTCAGATCTCCTTGAATGGGGGTTTACCCTAGGAGTAAGGGGCAGGGTGGTCTTGGCAAATGAGGCATGCCTGCTTGCAGAGGTAGGGGTGTGTATAAAAAATGGCAGAGATGAACTTAAAAGAGCACTATAGTGCCAGGAAAACAAACTAGTTTTTCTGGAACTATGGGGTCATTAGGTCCCCCCCACCCTCAGGGCCCCCCTCCCGCTGGGCTGAATGGGTTAAAACCCATTTAGCCACTTACCTTTCTCCAGCACCGGGCTCCCTCTGTGCTGGGGAACTCTCCACCCCCTGTTGACGTCATATTCGAATGCGCATGCGCGGAAGCGCCTCTAGCGGCTGTCAGTGTGTGAGCCACTAGAGGCTGGATTAACTCAGTGAAAGAAACTGTTATGTTTTCAGCTGCATGGTTAAAACTAGAGGGACCTGGCACCCAGACCACTTCATTGAGCTGAAGTGGTCTGGGGTACCTATAGTGGTCCTTTAAGGTGCAGTTTTTTTTCCTCAATGCTCCCTATATTTGCTAGTATTTATTTGAAATCTGCACACCTGCCTGTTAATAATATTGTAGGATGAGGACAATATAGAAATACATAGAGGTTTATGATCTTATCGAAAACTTACTTGCCATATATAGGTGCCAAGTACAGGTGACAATCGCCAATGAGAGGATATAGCTGAGGAAGGGTGCAATGAATACACAAGCTTAAATTGAGAGAATTGTCATTATAATCCTCAGCATGTCAATGCTTTTATGGTAGAAGTAAGCACAAGGTTAGATTTAACCCCTTCCCGACCCAGGACGGTTCAGGACCGTCATCGGGATTTTCCCATTGCGGACCGATGACGGTCCTGAACCGTCCTAACGGTCCTATTTACTTACCTGATCGCCGTCGTTCCCCCGGCGGCGATCAGCATTGCTCCCGGTGTGGGGAGACTGCCTGCAGCCCAGACAGTCTCCCCACACTGAATTAGGACCCCTGTGGCCATGTGATCGCTCAACACAGCGATCACATGGTCACAATAGGTGTCCATGTGTCTGCCTGCAGGGGGACTGTCTGTGCTGACAGGCAGTCTCCCTGCTAGTGTAAAATCAGAAAAAAAAATAAAGTTAATGTTAATTAAAAATAAAAAAAAATTATATTTGTGTATATATGATATATAGACATATATTATATCTATATAATATCTGTCTATATATCATATATATATATATATATATATAATGTCATACTAAGTGTATTTTTATATTAATATGTACTTATATTAATATAAAAATACACTTATAATTAAATTACACACGTATATATATAATATATATGATAACTATATATATATATTGTATATATATATTATTATAAAATATAAATAATAAGTAATTTAAATTAAAAAAAATTTAAATAATAAAAAAAATTAAAAAATTATATATCTATATGAAATTTTATTCTAACTGTATTTTAAAATTAATATATATATATATATATATTTATATCAAAATACACTTAGAATGAATTTGTATATATATCTATGTATTGTGATCCTTGTTTGCAGGTAGCACGGCCCTCTAGGGTAAAAACATGCACAGTCCTTGTAGTTGCAAATACTCCAGGCACTTTATTTGTAAGTTCACACAGGATACAGCAGTTAAATGAAAACATAAATGTATCAGAAAACCCTATAAACAAAAACCTAGCTCGTCTGAGCACTAACTGACATAAGTTTCCCTATCTCTCAGGGTTAAACTAAACAATATTGCACCAACCTTTTAGATAGCAACACTCTGCTAGCTAGCCTGTTGCTTTCCTTTCTGCACTCCCAGTGCTCCAAGCCAGTCTTGCCCTGACTGCTTTGCTTTCTGCACTCCCAGTGCTCCAAGCCAGCCTTGCCCTGACTGCTTTCCTTTCTGCACTCCCAGTGCTCCAAGCCAGTCTTCTTGACTATCTGGAGAGAACAGCCTCTCTCTCCTACCTGCTTCCTGGGAGGAAGCCAGCAATCCCTCTCCTTTACCTGTCTAGCAGGGAGGAGTTTATTCCCACTGCAACAGCTCATTAACTGCAGCTGAGCAGTGGGTTGGAGACGATCCAAAAAACCCTGGCCTGGATCCATGTCTCCCCAGAAAACCACTAAACTGTGGAGTGGAGCATTGGCCCACCCTTCTCTCCAAATGCTCCACCCCAGGGGCCCATAACTAAACAGTGTTTTGTGTTGCCTACAACACATCCTACACATACTCCCCCTGGGGTTAAAAGGCCTATCTGCCTTCACTTTATCACATATCCTCCTCCCCAGCTCAGACCCATCGGGTCGAGCGGCCTTAGAACACATACCGTGAACATTCACGTCACCTAGTGCTGTACCAGCCCTGACTAGCTTCACAGTTATAGGAAGTGGCCTATTGTGGATGGCGGCTACCTTGCTCCGTTGTATTTTAAGGAGCCCCCACCCAAGTGGATAACCCAAATAGTTATCAAATCCCAGATAACACGTAGCAGTGTTATCGGTCAAACCGGCAGCCTTTACCTTATTTACAACTAACCGGACCTTCATCAGGTGTGCTACCCAGTCCACCATGTTAAACACCACATCAAGGTAGGCAGCTGCATACTCTGGCTGGAACAGAACACTTTTCATCAAAGTAACCTCACTCCCTGAATCTATCAGTGCTTGTGCACTCTTCCCTTCCACCATCACCACTTTTAGCTGTGCTGTAACACCACCACCACCAGTCACCATACACATCTTTAAGCAAGTCAATACTATCCTATGCAGAGCCCTTATTCCTACGTCACATTGTATTGTCTCTTTACTCTCAGGACAGCTATATGTAATATGTCCATGCATGCGGCAGTTGAAGCAGTTTTTCTCAGTCTGGTGTCGTAGCCAAAATAGGACTTTTAGGTACGTTCTACCATCATAGGTATATTGTCCCAGACTTTGTCCTTGCTTTCCAGTTTCCCCGCTTATCTGGTTGCTAGCGGATCTAGGCTGAGGATCAGTACTGTGTGGCTCCTTAGTAGCCAAGTTCCTCTGAATCATCATCATCTGCTTCCACATCCATAGCAGCTTCTGATTTGATAATCTCTCAACGTTAGAGTAACTTTCAAAAGCAAACTTTGCAAAGGCTTGGCGTGTAGCTATACGTCCAATTCCTTCATGAGCTGAATTTTCCAGGTGCTCAACCTCTTCAAGACCTGGTTCTGTCACCAGCTCATCCTTCACTGGAACAAGTCCCTCCGCGAAGGGCTCCACAACATCCTCCATCTGTTCTGCGAATCCCTGGGAACCTGCCTTGCTCCCTATGGGGTTGCTACAGGTCTCATCTCTATATCCTCAGGGGGTTGGCCAAGGAGGCTGTCTAGAGCACCCTCCTCCTGCACGAATGCAGCCTTTGATCCCAGCTCCATCCCATCATGCTCGGCCTGGCTTGGCATGGAGCGCTGTTCTACCTGAGGCCCAGACTCCCGGCTTAGCTCATCTCTCCTTTGCCTGGCTTCCTCCCCAGGGGTATCCTCCGAATGCTCTGCCTTGAGTGGCCACCTCTCACTGTCAGAAAAGCTTTCCTCTGGGCTGTCTGGCAGTCTCCCTGCTCCCTCGGGGTTATCCGGAGACGCAGTCATGGCCTCTGGCTGGGTCATGACAGCCCCGGTATCAAACAGCCGGTCAGGAATTCCGAGTTCCACCTTTGATTCCATGATTGTGCTCCCAGAGTCTGGCAGGTGTTCCAGGTAGTCAGTGCGCCCAGGCCGTGTAGCAGTAGTCTTTGCCAGCAGATCAAGTTCTACGGCTCCCGAAAATTCATTCAAAGTCTTTGTAGCAATACCAGATGTCTTTGAAATATTTAATTCTGCTACGCCAATGTCACCTACTTTGTGACGTTCGCCTTGGTCTGGCTTAGCTGCGGACGTGCCCATCTTATCATCACCGCTTGGTTCTGTAACTGTCGCTCTCTCTTGGCTTAGATCAGAAGCGGCTACTTTGCCTTTCTTTTCTCTGCCAAACTGTTCAACAGCTGGTCGACAATCTTGGGTAGCCTCGGCTACTAAACAGTGCACCGCATTGCTATACTCAGCTGGGGTGCTTTGCTTCTCTCCATTAAGCTCAGCTCTTTTGCAGTTGTCTTCTCTGACTCCCCAAGTCAGTCTGCTTTTCATGCCTTTAACTTGTTCACTTGGGTGTACATCAGGGCCTCCTGCTTCGTTTTCTTTTATATGTGATCCCCCTGGAATTGCATCTATTCCCTTCTCTTCACCTGTCCTTCTGGACGCTTCACTTAGAAAATCTAGAACTCTTGTTTCCACTATAAAATCTGTGTTCCACAATAACTGGTCATCATTTTCATACACTCTTTCAGTTTCCTTGTACTTGCAGATGCCAACTGGAATCTCTGCCTGGAACATGGAACCAACCATTATTTCCTTTTGCCAGTCTTCTGAAGGAACATAATCCTCATCATCCTCTGATTCTTCTTCTGTTACCTTGGGAAGATTTATCAGTACCTTTCTGTTTTCAAATATCTTTCCAGCATTCTCTTGAAACATGCAAGATTCAGTTTCTGAGCATGAAAATATTTTTGTTTCCAACTCTTTTCCCAAGATCGCTTTATCTGTTGTGATGCCATACAGAGCAAGTTTGAGGCTTTCATGTGAAGCTGCAACGTTTTGATTTTCAAATAAACACTTGTCAACTTCAGTAATCAGTTTGTCTCGTTCTCCCTTCTGATTCCTCTGACCTCTCTTACTTTGGCGCATGTCATCACTGTCACCATCACTGCCTCTTGACAATTCCGGGTTTTCCTTTAGATTTGCTGGTCTCGTTACTACCTTTTTCTCTTTTGCTTTTTGTTCCATGGATGATCCAACTGCCTTTTCACCATCTTCCACATTATCACTGCTTTCAGGATCAATTTTATCCTTCTTGCCTTTTAATTTCGGTTCTCTCTCTTCTGTGTGTTTCTCAACATCACGCTTTGTTGCCTCCATGCTTTTCAGCTTGCGAAAGACTTCTTCTACTGCCTCTGTCATCTTATGCAGGATGTCAGTAGCTTGGTTATGGGGTCCCTTGTCCCCACTCTCACTGCAGGGGGCAATCTGCAAAACCTCGGTAAGTGCAGCTCTGTGCTCCTGCTGAGCATCCCTCAGGTTCTTAATCTGTGCAGCCAGGAAATGGTTGGTGTTTTGTTGTATAGCAGTTGCCTCTTGTTGTACAGTGGTTGCCTGTACCAGAGCCTTCAGCAGGTCCTCCATTATAGCACCAAGCAGATAAGAGTCTTAAAGGTACAGGGCTACTAATTTGTTTTTTTTTTTTTGTTTTTTTTAAACAGGTCTGCAAAAATAAAAAGTCCTCAAGCAGACTACTGAATGACTGGCACACCCACAGATCCTCAATGTGCTACTATGCCCGCATTCTCCACCATATTGTGATCCTTGTTTGCAGGTAGCACGGCCCTCTAGGGTAAAAACATGCACAGTCCTTGTAGTTGCAAATACTCCAGGCACTTTATTTGTAAGTTCACACAGGATACAGCAGTTAAATGAAAACATAAATGTAACAGAAAACCCTATAAACAAAAACCTAGCTCGTCTGAGCACTAACTGACATAAGTTTCCCTATCTCTCAGGGTTAAACTAAACAAAACAATATTGCACCAACCTTTTAGATAGCAACACTCTGCTAGCTAGCCTGTTGCTTTCCTTTCTGCACTCCCAGTGCTCCAAGCCAGCCTTGCCCTGACTGCTTTGCTTTCTGCACTCCCAGTGCTCCAAGCCAGCCTTGCCCTGACTGCTTTCCTTTCTGCACTCCCAGTGCTCCAAGCCAGTCTTCTTGACTATCTGGAGAGAACAGCCTCTCTCTCTCCTACCTGCTTCCTGGGAGGAAGCCAGCAATCCCTCTCTACCTGTCTAGCAGGGAGGAGTTTATTCCCACTGCAACAGCTCATTAACTGCAGCTGAGCAGTGGGTTGGAGACGATCCAAAAAACCCTGGCCTGGATTCATGTCTCCCCAGAAAACACACTAAACTGTGGAGTGGAGCATTGGCCCACCCTTCTCTCCAAATGCTCCACCCCAGGGGCCCATAACTAAACAGTGTTTTGTGTTGCCTACAACACATCCTACACATACTCCCCCTGGGGTTAAAAGGCCTATCTGCCTTCACTTTATCACAGTATATAAAAATAAATAAAAATAATACGAAATATACATATGTCCATATACAAAATTACATAAATAATTATATAAATATACACGTAGACTTCAAATATATAAATATGCATATATATTTAAATTCTACGTGCGTATTTATGTAATATTTTACATAATTCAGTAATTTTATTGATTGCAATTTGAGGGACCTGCCTGCCAACCCAGGCCGAAATTCCAGAGAATTTAATTTGCTAGCACTGTATTTTACCCTGTAACGTTCTACGACACCCTAAAACAGTGATGGCGAACCTTTTTGAGCCCCAGTGCCCAAACCGCAATACATGCCAACTTTTTTTCCCTCAAAGTGCCAACATGGCAATTAAACCTGAATACTGAGGTTTACGTTTAGAAAAAACTACTCGTACAGTTAACAACTTTTGTTTTAAAAGAAGAACACAACAGAGAGTTAAATTATACAAATTTTAAATAATGATATATATTAAGCTTATATTAGTATCTCCAACAAATGCAATACATACACACAGACTGCTGAACACATTTACACACCAACTGCTTAATACATACACACACCGAGACACAGACAGACTGCTAAATACACACACAGTCCGCTAAATACACGCACACTCCTGAGTACGCAGTCTGCTGAATACACGCACGCAGTCTGCTGAATACACGCACGCAGTCTGCTGAATACACACACACACACTGCTGAATACATAAAGACTGCTGAACACACACACATATACTGCATTGAGGGGTGCAGTGTATGTGTCTGTGTGTAATGTTGTGTAGGGGGGGTGGGGTGCTGTGTGTGGGGGGGTGGGGTGTTATTGATGATGGGGGGTGGGGAATGCTGTGTGTGGGGGGCAGGGTGCTGTGTGTGTGTTTGGGGGAAAGGTGCTGTGTGTGTTTGGGGAAGGGTGCTGTGTGTGTTTGGGGGAAAGGGTGCTGTGTGTGTTTGGGGGAAAGGGTGCTGTGTGTGTGGGGGGGTAGGGGTGCTGGGGGTAGTGGGGGTGCTGGGGGTAAGGGTTTTGTGGGTAGGGGTGCTGGGGGTAGGGGG
>OW240919.1:23435214-23492997 GCA_933207985.1 Pelobates cultripes | reverse complement strand
GGGTAGGGGGAGTAGGGGTGCTGGGGGTAGGGGTGATGTGGGTAAGAGGGGTAGGGGTGCTGTGGGTAGGGGTGCTGTGGGTAGTGGGGGTGCTGGGGGTAAGGGTTCTGTGGGTAGGGGTGCTGGGGGTAGGGGGGATAGGTTATTAAATCAGTACCCCCCCCCCCTTCTTCTAACCTTTGATGAAGGGGAGGGGGGGACACAGCCATCCCTGGTGGTCTGGTGGTGGTATGCAGGACAGGATGACAAGTCCTGCAGCTCTCCCGTCCTCCCGCGCGATGCTGTGTGGAGCGTTGTCATGGTAACGCGCGGCAACGATCCACACAGCTCGCGGGAGGACAGGAGAGCTGTTTCCTCGATCCCTCCTCCCTGCTTCCGGTCCTGCCGACACGGAAGCAGAGTAGGCGCCTGCCGTTTCGGGCAGGCAGGCGCCTACTCTGCAGTGATGGCAAACCTATGGCCGCGTGCCCACAGAGAGGGCCCGGCGTGCCACCTGTGGCACGCGTGCCATAGGTTCGCCATCACTGCCCTAAAACCTGTACATGGGTTTACTGTTTTGAGGAACTTCGCTGAACACAAATATTAGTGATTCAAAACAGTAAAACATATCACAGCGATGATATTGTCAGTGAAAGTTACTTTTTTTGCATTTTTCACACACAAACAGCACTTTTACTGATGATATAATTGTTGTGATACGTTTTCCAGTTTTTAAACACTAATATTTGTGTTCAGCGATGTCTCCCGAGTAAAACAGTACCCCCCATGTACAGGTTTTATAGCATTTTTGAAAGTTACAAGGTCAAATATATGGGTCAAATATTTTTACATTGAAAATGGCCAGGTTGGTTACGTTGCCTTTGAGAGCGTATGGTAGCCCAGGAATGAGAATTACCCCCATGATGGCATACCATTTGCAAAAGAAGACAACCCAAGGTATTGCAAATGGGGTATGTCCAGTCTTTTTTAGTAACCACTTAGTCACAAACACTGGCCAAAATTAGCATTCAATTTAGTTTTTTTACTTTTTTCACACACAAACAAATATGAATGCTTACTTTGGCCAGTGTTTTCGACTAAGTGGCTACTAAAAAAGACTGGACATACCCCATATTGAATACCCTGGGTTGTCTACTTTAAAAAAAATATGTACATGTGGGGTGTTATTCAGAGATTTATGACAGATAATAGTGTTACAATGTCACTATTGATAAATTTTAAAAATGTATGTTTTGAAACCGCAATATCCTACTTGTACCTATAGCCCTATAACATGCAAAAAAAAGCAAAAAAGCACGTAAACACTAGGTATTTTTAAACTCAGGACAAAATTTTGAATCTATTTAGCAGTTTTTTTCATTCGCTTTTGTAGATGAGTAAAAGATTTTTCAAGTAAAAGTCAAAAAACATGTATTTTTTTCAATTTTTCATCATTTTTTTTATTTTTTTTAAATTAAAATACATGAGATTATATAAATAATGGTATGTAAAGAAAGCCCCTTTTGTCCTGAAAAAAACAATATATAATTTGTATGGGAGCAGTAAATGAGAAAGCGGAAAATTACAGCCAAACACAAACACCACAAAAGTGTAAAAATATGCCTGGTCGCAAATGTACAACATCGCAAAAACAGTCCAGTCCTTAAGGGGTTAAAGGGCTACTCTAAGCTCTGAAACAACTTTAGCTTAATGAAGCAGTTTTGGTGTATGCTACCGAGGTAAGGTTTTGGCCGTCTGGACATGAGGTGCTAGCCCAAAACAGTTCATGGGGAATAGGTGTCCCGGCCGATCTTTGGGGGTTCCTTTGCGAACACCATGCAAGGAATTATCTTGATTTCAGAATGCTCCCCCTGTTCAGTAGTTCCCGTCTCCCGACCATCGTTCGCATAGGTGGTTGGGAAGTAGAACGGGCAGCGGTCCAATTTTTACCAGGGTTCGCGCGAGTGCCTAGCCAAAAAGAGTTCCAGGCACTCGACGACCAAGTGCCGCTGGCCACATTCGGGAGACAAAATGTCCGTCACTCCTTTGTCGATCCACATGCATTCGGTTATACGAAATGGCGGCCACCCAGGGGAAGCATTCATTAATTACTTCCCTTGCGGTTTTGCACTTAAGTTGCTGGTGTGAACATTCTAATGAGGTACAGGGGTTGTCTCATTCGGGAGTCAAATGAAGGGTGTTCATATATCCTAACTCCTGAATGGAAAAAGGCAAAACAGTCGAATTTAAGAAAAACAGATTAAATTGGCGGTAGGTTCCACCACAAAGACATTTAGGAAAACTGGTATTACTGAATCATGCATCATGGCCCTTATAATTAATTTATAAAACGATACCAGTAACTGTTCTCTCCTACACTTTATTCATACTAAAGCTAAATCACAAAACCTGTTTCTGTTTTTATTCCAGAATATATAGTTCCTTCCAGAGAAACGCCTGGCAGCCAAGCTTTTGTCGAGATGAATACGAACAAACTGTAAGTGGGATAAAAGCCTGAAATATTCATCTAATGTAAAAAGGATTATTAAAAAATTGGGTCTTTCTTTGACAGGTACACCTCGTTCCACATTGGGAGTTTAAATAGTAACACGTCTTCACCTCAGATATCAGTGAGGAAGGGTACCCCAGAATGCCTAATGTGCAGATTGTCAGGTATGGTTCAACCAAACTTATTACTAGAGATGATGTGGACTCCCGTGTGGGAAAAGGACAAATGTCCCCTCGGCTGCTCTGAATCTTTACTTTATATCCATATTTACTTTTCATGGATTGGAATGATTTACAGAATAACTTTATGTCCAGGCTGACCAAATTCTTTCTGGGCTCTGCGAAAAGCATTTTGGAAAGGTTTCACCAAAAATTGCAAATCTGGGATAATGATGTTGAAGATTACCTATAGGGCATATACTGAGTTATCCATTGCTCTCCCAGTTCAATGTAACATTTAGCATTTACAGATCACATTTATTGTGATTTATTTCTTTGCTGGTAATGTGTTACACACACCTAGATCACTATTTGTCACTTGGCTTTAAGCAATTTATTGTTTCCATTTTGGATTTGTTTCATTTTCAGTCTTACTATTTGTGTGTCAATTTCTAGAGTCCATGAAGAGAGCTCTGTGCTCCTGAATTAGATATTGTATCCATTCCTCTAGCGTTCGTTATCTCTTTATCTCAGCCTGTCTCTTGTTCTTTCCTTCTAACATGGGCATTTCCAGGGGTGGGCCCTGGGGAACTATTGCCCCAACTGTGAGACTCTCAGTAAATAGAATCTAACAGAAGTGCAAATAGCAGACATTGTAAGAAGAGGAAAACCAAAGCGCCAGAACCAGATACTGAGATCTGGCCCAAGGAGAAAAGATAATGAATGTAAATAAAGACAATTAACAAGGGGGCCAGTGTAATCATTAAGATAAAGGGTCATAAAGAAAAGGAAAATCAAAGGGAAAAACAAAAACAACATGGCCGCTTTAAATATGTCTCCCTACTGTGATGTAGTTGTTGCAGCTGCCCAATTATGACAGCCAGAGGCCTGAATTTATTCCTAAGGAAACGGTTACTTGCGCACTATCCCAAATCCCTGTGCATATTTAAATAAATGGAGGTTTTTAGTTCAACTCCAATGGCCTTGAGAGGGATGCCCACCTGGCACATCAAGGCAAACCTCTTAGTTGGGTCCTACATTAACAATTCACCTTGCTTCCTTCAGCTCCAGGCAAAGATATCTCTAATGAGACAGAGAGGGGTATTTCTTTTTTTTTTTTTTTAACCCTACATACTTATTAACCCTTAATAGGGAACACATGGGATCCCATTTTTACTTGTATGTATTGGGGCTGATGTGTTCTATTGTCATTGCTGCTGCCCAGGAGTAGCGGGAGTCTGAGAGCAGGACTTATTTTTGTGTATCTGAATGTAGTCCTGCCTGGGCATCTACCAAAGCTGTTCTGGATCACAGTTACTTCGTAATGGTGTGAGAACTATAAACATCATGCTGCACTGGAACCACTGATGAATGTGGGATTTGCTGATCTCTCCATTCCTCCCTATATCCAGTAGTATCCCATTCTATCTCCAATATCTTCCTTTAGCCAGTAGCACATTCTGATCTTTCCATTCCTCCCTATATCCAGTAGTATCCCATTCTATCTCCAATATCTTCCTTTAGTTAGTACCAGATTCTACGCTCTGCATTACACTCCACAGCCAGTAGAAGCTCATTCTCTCCCTTTTCTTCCTTATAAATAGTTGTTGGCCATTCCCCCTACTTGCATGCCTCTGCCAACTGGGAGGCTTCATCCATGTGTAAATGCAGCTAGACTTAATATGGCGCCGATCAGTGAGTCTGGACCCACAGATAATTACAATGGGAGCCGCACAGTGCTGTACAGATTTGTGCGTCATGGAGTACACTCTGTGCAGCTCTGTTTCTGAAGATTCTTCACGGCAGGGATCGGGTCAGGCATTCTCATTCTGCTGCTGTACCTTTCAAACAGCTGCCCTAGATCGAGGCCTAGTCAGCCTCTTAGTAAATGCACCTCTGGATAGAACTGCGTTGGTAAATACTCGAGTGGGAAGGACTCGAGCCTCCGGCTGTCAGACATGGACAGCTGCAAATATTACTAAAAATAGCCAGTGACCGGTTCTCTAAAGATATTTACTATAAAATAAAATGTTATTTTTTGCCAACAGATATGTTCTGTATGGAACCAGCAGACCATTTAACAATATCAGAATCTGAGGTGGACAGAGATCTTGATCCCCAGTGGGAGATATCACACCGTGAAACTGGGCGAAATACAGAACCACCGGAGGATGAAGTGGAGAACCTGGTGGCGTGGGCGAATACACTCAAGGTGGAATTCTTAGAAGAGTGACATTTTTGAAAAGAAATGAAGACTATTGAAATAGTGCAATCTCAGCTGTGAACTGATTTGTTAACCATGTCTGAATGGAACTCAGAGCTCCTCTGGGGAGATGGAAGAAATTTCAAATATAATACCCAGGAGAGACTGGAAGATTCTGCCCATTACAGACCTACAGCTGTTTTTTTCAGTGTATACCCATTAGTTAGCGCTCGTTTGGCACCAACTTTCACTAAAATGTTAATTGTTGTCATTTTAAGGTGAATTAGAAATGAATTTTAAATTATTGACCAAAAAACAAACTGGAAGAATGCTCCTCGTCAGATATTATTAATATTGTTAATATTATCGCCATTTATATAGCGCCAACAGATTCCGTAGCTTTATTATGAGAGGGGGACTTAACTATAAATAGGACAATTACAAGAAAACTTACAGAAACGATAGGTTGAAGAGGACCCTGCTCAAACGAGCTTACAGTCTATAGGAAGTGGGGTATAAAACACATTAGGACAGGAAATTGCAATCAAATAAGGTGGGAGTGAAGCAGAGCTGGAGAGAGTAGAGTGTTACCCTTTAAGAGAGAGCAAGAGGTAGAGGTTAGTTTGGGAGGCCATAAGCTTTCCTAAAGAGATGGGTTTAAGGCACTTCTTAAAGATATGATCTCAGTTTGACTATATTGGGCTAAAGTGTGAAATTCGCTGTTAATTCCCTTTGAATTCCTGACACGTCACACTTTAGGAAATAACTCTGTCGTATCATAGGATTGCCGGACCCCCCATGTTTTCCTAGAAACACGCTGCTTTTATAGAATGACAGGCAGCATATGAAAAGTTCATCCCCATAGTATGTAGAATTCATAGGTCGCAGAAAATCCAAACTAAACTTCATTATTTGATTTCCTTTCTGCAGAAAATAAATGCTACATATTAAATGGTTACTTGCAACTGCACAACCACTCCAGTGATTTGAAGTAGTCATGGTGGTAGGAATCTGCAAAATGCTGCATGTGCAGAGAAATCTACTCTTTTGTTCCGGCAGCTAGATACACCCACGGCACACATGAGTTTGGCAGCCCAGAATTCTGTTCCGGACAGCCTAATGTCAATTCTGTGCGAAAAATACATGTGTTGTCAGTGCGAACAGCACGTTGGTAATGGACATATTGAGTTTCTCCACTACAGGCACAGTACTGCAAGGGTGAACATTTTTCTCTTTTCCTCTCTCCCTGCGTAAAGGCTTCTCCACTTCCCTGGCCCCTGAATATTGCTAAGTATTGCTCCCACTTTCTGACCCCAAGCCGTGTCAGATTTCACACGTGCCCTCTGAGCCGGGGATAACGATCCAATCACAGACTATGAAGAGGCATGGATTGCAGCATCGGGAGCTTCACCCGGCGCTGGATTCCGGGTAAGTGCAGGTTTTACGGCAAAATGTCAGAGAGAGGAACCTAATTAATAATGCCCAAAATGGCATTTAAGATGGTAAAAGCACCCCCCCCCCCAAAAAAAAAGTAACCCTTTAATGGCAGTATATTTCATGTTATATTTCATATACCTACACAATAGATGGAGTATCTTGGCTCTTGGGTACAAGGTATGAGGTAATTTGCAAAAATACAATGGGATAGCTGCAGAGACAAAAAATATTGACAAGAAATATAGAAATACAGAAATATAGGAATACTCGTTGGGAATGAAATACTTATATACCAAAGAATTATGTACACAAGAATGACAAAAGAAGCTACAGTTCAGTAGTCAAGGATGGAATAATAAAAGAACGTACAATCAACAACAGGACTAAAACAACTGAAGATAGAAGAAGGAGGGATTCGGAACCAACAACTATACTAAAAAAATCACCATACACAACAAAGATCTGGTTCACCTCCAACAGACACCTCATCTTCCTCGTTTTTTCAGAAGGATCCAACCATCAACAGGTTGCAATGGTCCCAGAAAATACTTCACCAAGAATCCCCCGGAAAGAGACAGAGATCCATTGAGGAAGAAGAAGAAGGAGGAGAAGAACAAACATACAGAGAGAAACGGAACAAGAGACGAATGTAGAAGGAATCTTTAATTTAACAGAGCAAACCCTTTCTATAGAACAGAATGGAATTTTTAAGAAGGGTTTTAAGTTTGCACCCACATCAGATTTTAACAAATTTGATTTTTTTATTGACGTCAATCATTTTATTAGAAAGCTATCTCTTAAGAAATTATTTTATGGAAAAAATGAACCCCTCATATCCACACAAAATGAAAATTACATACACTCAGAACTCAAAGAAAGGTCCACCTTCTTACCCAAACATATGATCTCTGATCAAATGAAGGCTTTTGAGATCGTAGTTATGAAGGAGGTAGACAAAATTAAAAAAATCAATAGTTATCAACATAACTTATCCCGTAGGGAACAAAAAACACTAAAAGAGATGAAAAAAGATAAAAAATACTATAATCAAACCAGCAGATAAGGGGGGAGGGATTGTTATCCTTAACAAAGATAAATATATAAAAGAAGCAGAAAAAATTATTTTAGATCCTTAACATACCAACGATTACCATCTAATCCTATGGGAGAGACGCAAAAGAAGTTTGATAAATATATATATAAAAGGAAAAGAACTAGAAATTATAAATGAAAAAGAAGCCAAGTACTTATCTATCACCAATCCTAGGATACCAGTTTTCTACCACCTGTCTAAGGTACATAAAGACCGATACAATCCACCAGGCAGACCTATAATATCAGAGTAGATAGATGTTATGGTTCAACCTTTGGTAGTCAAAAACCCACACTACTTGAAGGATACTATCCACATGCTGCAAATACTAGAACAAACTAAATGGCAGGAGGGCTATATTTTGGTTACATGTGACGTTAGTTCACTATATAGCATTATCCCTCATAATAAAGGTCTTGAAGCAGCTAAATATTTTTTAGAAAAATCACCTTTTAAGAAGGAACAAATCAATTTTATTTTAGAAGGGATTTTACTCATTTTAACCAATAATTTTTTTTGGTTCCAGGATCATTTTTTCCTACAGATCTGCGGTACGGCAATGGGCACCAAGTTTGCCCCCAACTATGCTAACCTTTTCATGGCATACTGGGAAGAACAGTTTATTTTCAGTGGCCATGGCTGGACGGCAAACTTAGTGTCCTAACGCAGATATATAGATGATATATTCTTTATCTGTACAAGCAGTAACCATGAACTGGTGGATTTTCTCCAGTTTCTCAACAGCAATGATTGGGGCATTACATTGACTTGCAATACCAGTAATACGGAAATCAATTTTCTAGATTTGAATATCTATATTAAAGAATCAACCATTCTTACCAAAAAATACTTTAAGCCTGTGGACACCAACAGCTATATTAATAGAACCAGCTGCCACCACACTCCCTGGCTTACCAATGCCCCAAAAGGACAATTTATGAGAATAAGAAGGAACTGCACAGATGAAGAAGAATACACACAACAAGGAAATTATTTGATGAACCAATTTTTAGAAAAAGGCTATGAGGAAAGAGATTTGAAGTTAAATATGGAAGAAGTTAAACTTCTAGAAAGGAACCAACTAAAATATAAGTCTAAGAATATCTCTCAGAGACATAAGGAAATCCCTTTTATATGTAAATATAATGGTAATACTAAAAAAAATACAACAAGCCATACATAAACATTGGCACATCCTAAGAGATGATCCCATTTTAAAAAAATATTCTGCCACCTAAACCAAAAATTATACATAGAGGAACTAATAACTTAAAAAATATTCTAGTTAAGAGCAACCTAGAAATTGCAAAACCAGACCATTTTATTAACAACCTTATAGGCTTCTATGGCTGTGGAGACTGTTTGCCATGTAGAGAAAATACAAGTAAAAAAAGACACCTTACGAATTACCTTATATTTATTTTTAAATTCTCTATTTTTCGTTCTTTTTAATATATGATGCTCTAATATTTTGAATCATTATATGCCACTATTTTAGTATCCTGGACTATACAGATAGATTCTAGATCTACCTTTAGTCCTGTGGTGACTGTACACTGGTGTGTTTATTTTATCTACACACATATGTTTGTCCAATAACACTATTAGATTTTTTCTGCATTTAGCTCTGTAGTGACTATATATTGGAGACCCTATTTATACATTTAAGTTTCTTTGAATAA
The DNA here is from genome assembly GCA_933207985.1 of Pelobates cultripes. NCBI lineage: Eukaryota > Metazoa > Chordata > Amphibia > Anura > Pelobatidae > Pelobates > Pelobates cultripes. Next base: position 23,483,936 of record OW240919.1, on the reverse strand, counting down.
TATTATAAGATTTTATTTCAATATTTTAATATTTTATATCCCTTATGTTCTGCCCCTTCTCTTTGACAAATTATGTCCTGTCCTTTTAAATCAATACAAATAATATTATGTTTCCATATAATATGTACGGAACCCCACAACAATTAGACACTTGAGAGTAGATTCCATCAATACATTCAAGTCCCTTTCTTATTATGTGAATATTATTTATAATTCTGTTCTCATATTATGGTGTTTTATATGATTTTGGGCATTAATCACTCTCAGAGTTTTTTTATTCACTTTCATTTTCGTAAAGCACTTGTCTTAGAAATGGAATATAGATATTAGTACATTAATGTTCTCATTATTTTGTTATCATTATTCCTTGTTTTTATCTATTTTTTATATATGTCCTCCGGTATACAATGAGGACAGGTATGTAATACCCATACAGCACATGGACAATAAAGCTTTTTCTACAATTGGAACGCATATGCGTTCCAACTACGACCAAAATAGGAAATGTATCAGCGACATGAAGCCGCGAACCGGAAATACGTCATCAACATGAAGCCGCGAATGAGGGCGTCATGCAAGAGAGACGGATATCGACCGCAAAGCTTTCAGGTGAATTAAGTGAAGAATCTACAGGGAGATATAAAAGACCATCAACGGACAGGTAATGACATTAGCAACTGAGGAAGCCTATAATACAGGTGAAACGCGTCTTGCTACCCCAAAGTGGACTTTTTTTACTTAGCCACCTCGAGTGGTTTGATATACAAGGAGCTTGTTATTTATTCTTTATTTTTATTTGTATTTTATCTTCTAATACCTTTTATTAAAAGAAGTATTGTTTTTCCACATTTTTTGGTGTGGATCCTTTTCCTTTTGAGACTAAAAAGGACGCAAAATCAGCCACTAAACCTATAGGGATTGGGATCCCTTCAAACTATCCCACAGGTGTTTAAACTGAGCCATATCCATCTGGCTCTGTCCTTGTGAGTACTGAATCACACAATTAACACTGAGTTACCTATGTACCGTATGATGTTGCACTAGGTGCTTGTCAATATTTTTTGTCTCTACAGCTATCCCATTGTACTTTTGCAAATTACCTCATACCTTGTACCCAAGAGCCAAGATACTCCATCTGTTTTGGATTTGTATGGATAGAGAGGTTACCACACAGGTGTTTAGAGTTACTTGGTCAGTGTTTGGGTTACACACTTAGACTCTGTATTTGTATTTTATTTGATATTGCATATACCGCCTATACAAATGAACATATTATATGTGTCCAAGAAAAATGGTGATCTGGACATCTGGCAACCCTACTATTCCTCCGTGCACCAAAACGGAGCAGAAAAAATAAAGAATAAACAGAATCAGTAGCATCACTTAAATAGTTATTGAAACTTTCTTGCACCAATGTTTTTTTTATATATATATATATAAATTGTATGTAGAATGGTATATAGAGAAACTATAAGCTGATTCTGGAGACACCTTTGCAAATCGTGGACTTTTAAACCAAACTATCCAGAGCCATTTAACATTTTCAACGCTTGCACTGTGGTAGTATATCCACTAGATGGCGACTTTAGATTAGAACAACCACAAGTTGCCTTTCTTACAATCACTGATAGGGTTATTCAATTTCTAAACAGTGTGTACTTCAAATTGTAGGCCAAAAAAATTATTATGTTGACAACTATATTATAATTCAACTTATTTTGGCCTATAATTAAAAATAAAATAAAAAAAAATCCTACACAATGAAAAATTGTGAAAATGTTAAAGAATTCACAAATCTTATCAATTTTTCTGTGTCACTATTTATCCGTGAGCTAATTTCTCATTTGTCTGAATGGGCTTTACTAAGATATTCCATTAATTTGATATTGAGCAGTCACCCTCATCCTGAACTGTATAACTGTATACGGATCAACTCATTAAAAGGTTGTAAACCACTGACCCCATAATGCAACAGGCCACTGGCCCTTTTATTATTTTTTTAAAGGGACGCTGTCAATCTGCAGGATTTTTAATATCATGGTTTTCTATCACCCATATTTAACATACATATGCTTGTGAAGTCTGAAAAAAAATATGAAATGTACAAATCCAAACCTCTATTCTGGGACTAAGCACCACCATCTTGGCTTCCTGACAGTTTTTGTTATTAACTCTGCTTTTTTTCCCATTGGCTGAAGATTAAAGAGTAACACACACAACATAGGGTTACAGGGACAAATCCTAAAAATGTACACATGCTCATCAGTTCCAAAGCCAACAGTCATTTCAAGCCTGGATGTCCATTAATCTAGAGTTCGTTCACTAAAATGAAATATGGAATTGCAAAACTTAGGCAAAACCAGACAATTTAGAAAAAAAAAATTGAATTGGGAAATATTCAAGGCAGATAATTTGGCTTTCATTTTGCTTTCTGTTTTTTGTTTAGTTTTTTCACAATTTATTGTTACGGAGTTTTTACTAAATTGTTAAAATGTTGGGAGTTCATCTGGCAAATTCAAATTTTAGTTCAAAACAGCTGAGCTTTGAACATTTCAAATTTACATTCTGTTTGAATTAACTTTTCCTGACCTTACACACTAATGAATGACCCTGCTGAAGTTTGTAAATTATATCCAGTAAAAGAGCAAATTGCTAAATATAAGGTAAGATATTCACACAGAGTTGGAGAATGTTGATAAAATCTTTTATTTTTGTCTAAATTTTGTGATTTGGCTTACAACTCATTCCAGTTTAGTGTTTATTGAATTCATGAAAGGATCCTATAATTAATGCACGTAAAGGCAGAATGTGTAGATAAATGGCGAGAAAGCCCCAGTTATTCCAAGCTATATAATGTGTGAATAGAAGGGGTTTATTGAGAAACATTTCAAATGTCTGCACCCCATAAATCGAACATGTAACCACCTGCAGATCTTACACACTAATTCATACATTCTTCAAATTCCAACACAGCTAAAACATCACTACCCTGTTAGAGAATAAATGTCGGTCCCAAGCTAATAGCACATTCTAATAACTATTAGTTGTCCTTTAATTTAAAAAATAAACCGTTTTTTGGTTGTTGTTTTTTTTAATAAATGTATGTAAAGTGTCAAGTTATCTAAATGGCCACAAACACAAGAATGATTTAACATAATCTGGTATCTGATCAAACTACCCATAATTCCTTGCACATACCCACAAATGAGCATGTGCTTACAGTGATTAATTCAACAATGATGAAATGATGTGTACACAGTGATCCTTGGGATATGGTGCTGTAGCTCACTCATAAGTGCAATGGAGGCTGATGACTGGAAGAAAGGAGTTTTCACTTACAGCAAAGGAAAGGCTTCTTCACAGTAAGAACAATAAGTTTGACGATTATTTACCCAGAGAGGTGGTCTTACTGGATTCTGTAGATATTTTTACAAAGGCCTGGATTATTTATTTTTTTTAAAAAAGAGATTATTTAAGAGTATAATTGATATCTATCTGAACAGGTTGTTGATCCAAGGAGAAACCTAATTGTCGTTATGGAGTCAAGAAGATTTTTATTTTATTTTTTGTGGCATAATTGGCCATTGCTTGAAACTTAGTTATTTCCTTCTTTTAGATCAACAGCATAAAAAGATGTGTTTTAAAGGTTTAACTCAATGGACTTTTTTCATCCTAGATTACCACATTACTATATGACTATGTTATGGTGTATGCTCTTCTAAAGTATTAGGAATTTAATACATATTGTACTTACAAAACATCAGTGAGTGTGAGGCATACAGCAAATCCTCGGCTCCCAGTAGACCTCCAACTCTTCATTTCGAAAAAAGATGAGGGGGGAGGCTGGATGCAAAAGAAGCAGCTCACTTCAAACAATAAAAGAGAATACAACTAAAAATATAAGTTCAGGTCCAAATAAGTCTTATAGCCCAACGCATTTCACTAGATACATTCAGCCCTTTTCAGGGGAAAAGTGTAGATCCTCCTATTCAGGGTAAAAAACAGTACCCAACAAGACCCTTTTCTCTCAAATGCTGTCAGACTGAGAATATCATCACAGTCTTCTAGTTCACTTATCTGGGCTCTTTGTTCCTTTTTATTTTCATATGCACCCACCTCCCTCTACCTACTCATTTCACTTACATTATATGCTGTTTCTCTTTGCCAGTACTTGTAGCTTAGACTCTGATTCCTAAACCTGCCGTTTAGTTCCTTTAATCCTACATCCCAGATCACCCTTGGGAATTTGCCCGTTCAGTCAGAGAATATCCATTTTTAATCCTGAGAATCTACCTGTTTAACTATTACCATTTACATTTTGACCATGTGCCACATTTTGAGAGTCTACCATTAACCATGAATAATAATTAAAATAAGGCCATTTCACTTTTGATGTCACTGTGTAAGATAATTATTAGAGGATCGTGTGATCGCCCTATTTTACATTGTGTAAACATCATGAGACTACCACGAGAAAGGTTGCCTAAGAGGATGAAAGAGTGAAGGGCGACCTGCCTTTCCTCTAACACCCCCCCCTAGGTATACCCTCAGTAGTGAAAATAACTCATAGGGTATAAATAGAGTAAAAATTTAAAATGTATGTTTATTGAATTCTATTTAAAAAATCTCTTTAAGGACAAAAGTTGATGAAATAAGTGAAACACACAGTGTTGGTGAATTTAGAAAGGAAAGGTTCGATGCAGACTAGACCATGGGTCGTAAACATGGTCCCTACCGCCCACTAGTGGGCGTTTCAGGATTCCAGGTTAGGCGGTAGGGATTTTCGAATTTTGAGAGATCGGGCGGCGGGTGTGAGCCGGCGGTACCCCTGCGACCGGGTACCGCCATCACCATTTGCGGCCCCGGCCCACGCGGCAAACCGCCGGAGCCGCATATCGAGGGTTCCATTGGGTGGCCCGTGCTGTCAGGGCCACCCGATAGATGTGGATTGTGAGGGGGCCCGGTCAGCGCTTGGCGCTTTAACAGCGCGACCGGGCCCCCTGTGATTACATCACCGAGCTGGGAGGAAGTGACTGCACGTCACTCCTCCCAGCTAACACTGAGAGCCGCGTGGTAGGAAGACCAGGGAGTCAGAGTTGGAACTCTGACTCCCATCCACCTGAGCCTGAACCCTAGGGAAAGTCACCCTCCTGCACCTAAAAGGTAGGAAACAGGAGGGTGACTAAAATATTTTGTGTGTGTTTGTTTGTGTATGTGTCTTTGTATGTATGTCTTGTGTGTGTGTGTCTGTCTGTATGTGTGTCTGTATGTCTGTGTGTGTGTCTGTGTGTGTCTGTATGTATGTGTCTGTATCTTTGTATGTATGTGTGTATGTCTTTGTATTTGTGTGTATGTGTGACTTATGTATGAGTCTTTGTATGTATGTGTGTCTTTGTATGTGTCTTTGTATGTATGTGTGTGTCTTTGTATGTATGTCTGTAGTATGTATGTGTGTCTTGTGTCTGTCTGTGTGTATGTGCCTTTGTATGTATGTCTTATGTGTGTCTGTATGCATGTCTGTGTGTCTGTATGTATGTGTGCCTGTCTGTCTGTATGTGTGCCTGTCTGTGTGTCTGTATGTGTGTGCCTGTCTGTCTGTATGTGTGTATGTATGTGTGTGTGTGTCTGTATGTATGTATGTGTGCCTGTCTGTTATAGTGGGCTATAGTAATTAATAGTAAGTGGGATACCTAGCTCAGCCTTCCTACTGGGCATTGCTATAAGGAAGGTTGAAAAAAAAATTTAAAAAGGGGAAAAAAAAGGTGGGGAGGGGAATTGAGGAGGGGAGCTGATGCACAGATGAGAAATCATATTATGCGCAAACAGAGAAGTCGTCTGAATATCACTGAAAGAGGAGACCTTCGTTTGTTCCTTATGAAAATCGAACCAGATATCAAATATTTATTGTCGCAGCATCAACCTCAAGGATCTCATTAATCACTAGTAAAGGTAATTTCAATTTACTTTATTGTTTTCTCATTAAACTTTATAAAGTTAAAAACAATATAAACATGCATTAAGTAGAAATAAAAATATAAATGTACGAACATTTTTTTTTTTTTTTTTAAAAACCACCCTCCTTTCTAAAAAATATTCCACACTTGCGCGAAAACTGGTGGGCGGTAAGGAAATGTTTTCAACCAAAAAGATGCATTAGTGGGCAGTAGGTAGAAAAAGGTTGACTACCACAGGTCTAGACAGTCTCTTGTATATGTATATGTAACTAACTGTCAGTGGTTACTAATAAATTGATTTATACAATAAAATACGGTAATCTCTTGTATATAGAAGTGTAACTAACTGTAAGTTGCTACTAATGAATTGACTTCTACAATAGACACAATAGTCAAGAATATATTTAAGAGATAAAGGTCAAAAGCTAGTAACTGTCAATAAATTGCACTTAGTTGGATTGTATCTGGTAGGAGCTCAAATTGATAAAGCCTCTATATATCCACTAGTAATAGATAGATGGGACTATGTTCAAATACTCTCTCCCTTCCCTGTTAATATGGAACTATATTCAGGTAATCTCTCTCTAATAGTGCCATTATCAATACTACTATAAATTTAGCTTACATCAAATAAATGCAAAGACGCCGAATAGTGGTAAGAGGCTAAACTTGCTTGTTGCTTATTAATGGCAGAAAGTGCCAGTTAGCAAGCAGGTTTATTAGGGTGACTGTAGCTAACATCCGTGTAGAAATGGAATACAGTTATAAGTAATATAATGCCATGAATATTCCTAGGAGTTAATGCACACAGTAACCCAACATATAACCTTAAAAGAAAAGGTTATATGACACACCAAAGTCTAAAAATGATATCCCTGAATATCATGTTTTTGCAGTTATTCATCCAGTTGCTCTTTGAACATCTTTATAGACTCTGATAAAACCACCTCTTCAGGCAGAGAATTCCACATCCGCATCAAAGTCTAATCTGTTTGAAATTGCACTTTAGAAATATAGAGAGAGAATAAATTCACCAACACTGTGTGTTTCACTTATTTCATCAATGTTTGTCCTTAAAGAGATTTTTAAATAGAATTCAATAAACATAAGTTTTACATTTTTACTCTATTCATACCCTATGAGTCATTTTCACTACTATGGGTATACCTAGGGGGAGTGTTAGAGGAAAGGCAGGTCGCCCTTCACTCTTTCACCCTCTTAGGCAACCTTTCTCGTGTTTGTACTATTTAGGGTTTAGGACCCTTTGTACCCACATAGTCCATTTATATGTTGACTTCGGGATCAAACTTTGCTTGACCCCTAAGGCTTCATCTTTTCTTTAAATCATGAGACTATGATGCAAATCAAAGTGAATGATTCATTGCTTCCTCTGCTATCCAATAACAATTTACTCATTCATCAGCAAAACTGTCCATCTTATGATTTAACAGATATGAAAATAGAATTTTGGTATCATGAAATTTAATTTGTATCTGTACACACATGACCGTTGTTAAAGGGACACTGAGCACAACAAATTCTAACATATGAATGCAGTGGTTTTGTTGTATGGATGCATTCCTTTTCTTTTATTTTGAGAGATGGCAATGTTTACATTTGATAAGAAAAAGAAAACCCCCCCTGCCTAGTAAAATATATAGTAAATATTACCAATATATAGTACACTCCCCAATTTATTATTGCAGTATATCTACAATATGTCCAAAATTATAGTAAGTTTTTCATAGTATCCCCTGACAAAGGTGCTATACAGCACTGAAAGGCGATTCAGGCGTTACTTAGTCCACCTTTTGGACACTTTGCACGAATCACTTGTCATTGTTTTAGTTACATAGTTACACAGCTGAAAAGAGACATGCATCCATCACATTCAGCCCCGTTTACATCCACTTTTGCTGTTGATCTAAAAGAGGACAAAAAAAACCCATTTTGAAGCGCTTTCCAATTTTGCAACAAACTAGGGGGGAAAATTCCTTCTTGACCCTAGAATGGCAGTCCGATTTATCCTTGGATCAAGAACCTGTTACCCAACAAATTAAAAATTATATCCCTGAATATCTTATTTTTGCAGTTATTCATCCAGTTGCTCTTTGAACATCGTTATAGACTCTGATAAAACCACCTCTTCAGGCAGAGAATTCCACATCCGTATTGTTCTTACATTTCAGCCGCTTCATAATAGGCTGACGTTGCAGGCATCCTAGGTTTATAGTGATAGCTATGGCTCATTTCTTAATGTATGGTACAGAAGCAGTATGGGTCACCCTACCCAGGGCGCTAGAGGTGTTTCTGAGAGGGGGGGAATTTAACAATGGGAAGTCTAGTACCCATTTGGATTTATCAGTCCTGGTCATGTAGCCAGTTTATAGACACTCCCTGACTTGATTGGTAACTACCTGATCTGCTATTATTTCTGTATTGCTCTCTCGGACCTCTCAGTCTAAACTATCCTCTCATATCTATACAATTATAGCCATACTATTCACTTCTGATTGAAGATGTTTTAATTCAGCAATTATACTATAAGGGTCCTTTTCTAAATTTTCATCCTCGTAGACGATGTTTTTAAATAATTTAAGTGTTTGAAGCGATGTTCTTGTTGGCACTGGTACTAATAAAGCAATTTGTAAGACACTTCCTTATAACTATTTACTGCCAAGACTGTATTTGTTAATGCCGGGCTAAAAAAAATTAATTTGTAACTTTAATTTTTCTTATAATTTTTCGCTGTGAGGTGTCAAGCCCAGGTTGCTCCTAGTGATATCCCACCAACTTGTAGCACCTAACTACTGTATATCCAGCCTTGGTGCATTATTTTTCTCACTATGATTAGATTTGGCCAAGAACACCTCTAGTGGCTGAAACTCTCTAAGTCTTCATATTGGGCGTAACCACACACAGCATGAAAACGCCAAATGCAACTAGAATTTGGATTCAGTTTTTCTCTAAGTGAAGCCCTGGATTGGTGGATTGCAGTGATGGCTGCACATGTTCCTTGTCCTCAATGCTTTTAGGAGAAGTATATGATTGAACAAAATTCATCAGGGTTGATCACATCACCAGAGGAAGCCGCTATGAAGATTCTGTCTCAGTGGTTGAATTGAGCTATATCTTATGACTTTTGTAAATGTTGTATTTTTTATTTAATTTTTTGGGTTTTTTTAATTGAAGACCAGAAACCTAAACTTTCAAACATAAAAAGAATACAACTGTTTTTTTTTTAAATGTTTTATTTAGTTTTCCTTTTCTGATAGCCACGCATAGTAGATGCAAATATGTCGTTTAGACTTGGCATTTAGTTAAGTTGCATTATATTTTTCCTAAAAAACACAACCTAAAAAACACTTAGACCCCTCTTGCCCATCTATCTGCCACATTTCCTTTTCTCATCAACAGTGCAGCTGTATGTGATATCATGTATATCACATGTGCCTCAGATTGCTTTAAAAATCCCTTTTTTTTATCTTCTCAATATAAAAAAAATCAGGTGACATCGTCACTTAAAGAAAGAGTGCTTTTCAGGAAACTTAGTATTCCTGTTTTTACCTTGGCAGTATAGTAATCAAATATTCTTTCCATGCTTAAAATTGATAGTAAGCTCTAAAAACGAGGATCTCGAAAGTAATATAAGGTATTCACAGAAACGTTTAATCATTATTATTTTAAAAAAAAATCAAAATCAAAAGAAGGGCGTTTTGCAGGAGAAGAGGCACTTTTCCCCTGTTGCCCCGTGCTGTAGACGCCCTTGTAAAGCCTTCCTACTGAATGTGAAATTATGGAGCATGGAAAATTAGATGGTAAACTAAGCAGATGGTTTGGATTTGGAGATTATTTTCTGAAGGGAAAAAAATGTGAAAAGACATAAAGTCTGAAACGTATTTCCTTGCCATCTAGTCACATTACTAACTTAACCCAGCTGAATGGGGCATTTCATCCCATCAGTGATGTACTCATCTGCTACATGAACGGTTCTCTGTTGATCTTGCTGAATGATTTTTACGCATTTTCTTTTTCATTCTAATTCCGTTTTCCAATTGTTGTTTTGATGGAATTTAGAATCAGACTTTTCTAGTAAATTCTCTTCTTTACCGGAGGACCATTCATTAACCTTTTGTTGAGTTGTCCTGCAAACCAGTAGAAACAGGGATGATCCACACGCCATCCTCCAGGATGTTCATATATTTCTCATCAGTCGGGAATTAGAAACATAGAAACATGGAATGTGATGGCAGATAAGAACCATTAGGCCCATCTATTCAGTGAGATAGACCCATTTTTGGTCCATAGTCTCAGGTTTTTTTTCTTTGACGGATGCTTTTGAGGACACCAGAGAAAAGTCTCCATAAAGTACAGCACAGATATTTTATTAAACGACTTTACAATGCAAGAGGCTTTTCCAGGGTATTCCAACCTCAACGAGAGGGTGTTAACGCTGCTCTTTGTATGTCAAGCCTTGCCAAGAATGACGTGCAAGATAGACCACGTGCCTGCCCCACCAAACTTCCTGTCATGGCTACATACTTTCCCAAGGGCCAGTCTAAGCTTCATAACTTTTCTAGAATTATCAACACACATATGTACAAAAAGTCCAAGTGAGAATTCCCTACAATTAATACAGGGAGAAAATAGAAGAGAAAAAAAAACGTTTGCACATATTCCACAGGGATGAAATCTAGAAGATGTGTTGTGTGAATCTCAGAACTGGTGTTCACATGTTCGGTTTTGGAGTTCATACATATATATTCATACATATATATATATATATGTTGGAATGCAATGCTATCTGGTGACTTTGTGTGAAACATTGTGCTATATGGGCTACTATAGGGGCTACTGCTAGTGGCTACTAATGTTACCCATCTGCCTAACTATTTTATTTTTTTTACATATAGATTCACAAGCCAAGGCTTGCCCATGTACCTCTGTACATTAATGTCCTCACGTATTGCCCAAAGCACGGCAGGTGAGAGAATGGATCTTGCTTGTAGCACATGGATACGAACACATAAATATAATTTAACAGGATCTCGTGTATCCATGTATGTCTTTGCCAAGCAGTGTTAATTTAACTATAATCGGTCTACACAGGAAACATGAGAGCTTCTATACACCATTTTAAAGTTTAATATATTTATGAATCTTCTTTGTTTTTTTCGATAATAAATTATTTTACTCCATAAGCCTACAAGATTGCCCTGTTTTTCACCAACTATGTATGTGATACCCCTAAAGCACCCCTGTGTAGTGAATTATGGAATAAGCTCAGTTTTGTCACCGAGAGTTAAGGTAGTATCATGATTGGTTGACCTCATCCTGACAAAGGCAGAGCTCACTGGAGAGAAGCTACAAGCTTGGAGACCCTTATTTTTTTGTATTTTCCATGCATTGGTTATCTCGTAAATATAATTGGGTCACACTTATGTTGTAGCAGGTATATGCAATATATGATCACATTTTATTACTGAAAACCCATACCTTTACCTAAGTCAGATGATTTACAAAAATGCAATGGGCTTTAAAACTAGATTAAAGTTGGCTACTCTGTGTTCTATTCACAATGTTGTATTAATTGGTCACACCAGCACCATTTTAAAACTTGCACGTTCAGCTGATCGAAGTCTTTCTCAGTTCTAAATATTATACTGGAGTCTAGCAAGTCCCAGGTTTGCACCACGTCCTGTCCCAGGTGCCTCTTTACAGGCTCTATTTAATCATTGCTCTGCAGAGAAATCTAAGAGTGTTGGTGCCCATGTAAGTTGGGATAATCTCATATAAGCAGTCATCAGGTTAGTATAGAGTAGACCTGCTAAAAATGGGACATCTTCAGCAACCAGAAGGGGTTATTTATGGGTAGTTGTGGAGAATTCTCTGCCCAAAGAGGTGGTTTTATCAGAGTCTGTACAGAGGTTCAAAGAGCAAGTGGATGAATACTTGCAAAACATAATATTCAAGGATATAATTTTTAACAAGTGGGGTAATAGCTTCTCGATCCAAAAACTGACTGCCATTCGGAGTCAAGAATAAATTTTTCCTAGTTTGCTGTGAAATTGGAAAATGCTTCAAACGGTTTTTTTTGGGTTTTTTTACCTTCCTTTGGATCAACTGCAGAAACAGATATGAGAAAGGCTGGGCTTGATGGATTTATGTCTCTTTTCTGTCTCTGTAACCATGCAACAAATAGATTGCAAATCTTAGGACGAAATCACTGAATTAGAAATATTTTTCCAGCTGAGCTCAGTCAGTTCATCAAAATTCCCAGGTAAGTGCATCGTCTCCATGTTAAATTTCATGATTCTACCTATACTAACATCTCATTACGGGAATTGCTTCTAATCTTTACTGGGTGACCTTGGATCTCAGATGTTGCTGGAGTTATATATATATATACACCGGCTCTCACCTTTGAGATGGATCCAGAGTAAACAATAGAGAGATAAAAACGCTCTGTGTCTGAACATGTTCTGCGTTCAAAAGTGAAGCCGACTGCTTGCCGCCTGCGTTAGAAGTTGTTTTAATCTCAGTTACATGTAAAATTCCCCACCTGGTCACCAACTTCCATTGCGTTCTACGCCTTTTAATTGAAACTATTTCAAGCCATTCTAAGAATTTCCTTTTTTCAATAGGTTAAGACCAGAGCAAAAAAACGCAGTATAACTCACTTCTTATTTCGGTATAAGGTATTTGCTTTTTCGGTATTACGCGTTTTAAGAGGTTTATTTACTAAACAGTGAAATTGTGGTGAATTGGAACATTTGTCGTTAGTTAAACTCAATTGGAAAACTGCAAATTCCCAGGTTGACTAAATTGAACACATTCTTTAATTAGTTCACTGCGTTTCACAATTTAGAGATTAAACTAAGATGTCATATTTGAAAAAAAAAAAAAAAAAATTGACTTTTTTTTTAGGTCTCTACACTAATTTCAGCAGGAAGGGGTGGGAGTGCTTGGCAGGAGGATAAAATCTTTACAAGTTTGGGACTCACAGGAATCCTGAATATTTGTAGTGATGAGAATCTATATCCGACCTCTCAAGTACATTGCTTGATAATGGACTACCCTAGGAAAATTTGTGCTTTTTTTTTTTTTAGACATTTTCATCTGACGTTTTATTTCTTTCACTCTCCTCGCCTTAAATAACGAATCACGAGTGTATTCTCCACTGGTTGATGGACCTAGCAGAAGTATAGAGCGCAGAACGTAGCGTAATGTTTAGGATGCCTTTGGGGACAAATCCTGGAATAAAAAGTATGGGAACTCTCCTAAGATTTCCACCGCACCCCCCCAAAAAATGACATGTTTGTATTTGTCTATATATCTCCTGATTTATCTGAAAATATAGTGCAACGTTGATTGTAAAGTGCCAGTGGGGAGAAGAATGGCGTCTGCAGGCAGCCCAATTTGGTATTGGTGTCTTCATGGCCGCCCATAGCACATGCCCCGAGTCTACCTACAGGGCCCTCTAACCATTCCACCACCATCTCACAGAGACTTAGAGCTGCAGGGCGATGTAGCAAGTGTTTGTAGGGGATGAAATGTGTGTGTTTAAGAAATGTAGTATATGTATGGGATGCAGTGTGTATAGTGTATCCAGGGCCGGTGCAAGGATTTTTGCCGCCCTAGGCAAAAGAAAGATTTGCCATCCTCCCACGCACCCCCTAGTGACATCGTAATGCCCCACCCATATGATCTGCCATATGAACTAACACCAGTGCTGCACACAGTGTGTGTTTACATTAAAAAGCCTGCAGGGACAAACTATAGACACCAGAACTACTTCATTAAGCTGCAGTGGTTCTGAGGACTATAGTGTCCCTTTAACGTGAGGTAAATTAGAGATTAGTGTCACTAATAATATACTAGATTGCCTACTTACAATCAGATGAGGATGGTGATGGGCTCTGGCTGGAGTCTGGCTCCACTGGTCTGGTGTAGAACAGGATATCTGGAGGCTGTAACTGTGGTCACAAAATTCAGTGTTCTGGGAGAACGAGAAGCAGCTCAATTTTTCACATAGCTCAAGGTCTGGGCCCCAAGGCCTGATGGTGAGTATGCCCATAAGGCCCACCCATAAGTCCACCTACATGTTCCACCCATGAGTGTGCTCACAGGGAGTGGAGTGTGTAGGGGATGTGTTATGTGTTACTGTAGAGGATCTAATGTGTGTGCTTATGGAATGTAGTGTATAGTGGAAGCAGTGTGTTTCTGTGTAAGGGATAGAAAGCAGTGAGTGTTTGTGTAAGGGATGTATTGTGTGTTTCTTGTTGTGTGTAAGGGATGCATTGTGTGAATCTGTGTTTGTATGCATAAGGGATGCAAAGTGTGTTTCTGTGTATGTAAGGGATGCAGTGTGTGTGTCTGTAAGGGGTGCGTTGAGTGTGTGTAAGAGATGCATTTTGTTTCTGTGTGTGTGTAAGAGAAGCAGTGTGTGTTTGCATGTGTGTGTAATGGGATGCATTGTGTGTTTCTGTGTATATGTGCAAAGGATGCATTGTCTTTATGTGTAAGGGTTGCATTGCGTGTGTGTGTGTAATGGATGCATTGTGTGTTTCTCTGTGTGTAAGGGAAGCATGTTGTGTTTCTGTGTGTATAGGGATGCATTGTGTGTGTGTGTGTGTGCGTAGTGTGAAAGAGCTCCCTGTCCTATAGAGTTCTCCCTTCCATCCCTTAGAGATCTCCCCTGCCCCTTAGTGGTCTCTCCTCTCCCCCCCACCTCCCTTAGTGGTCTCCTTTTCTCCCAGACTTTCCATTAGTGGTCTCTCGTCTCCCCCTTAGTGGTCTCTGCTCTCCTCTGCCCCCCCTTTCCATTAGTGGTCTCTCCTCTCCCCCCACCCTCCCCTAGTGGTCTATCCTCCACCCCCCCTCCCTTAGCAGTCTCTCCTCAATCCCCTCCCCTAGTGGTCTCTCCACCACCCCCTCTCTCCTTTGGTGGTCTCTCCCTCCCCCACGTTCTCCTCAACCCCCCTCCCTGTGTTCTCATCCCCCCCATGTTCTCCTCTTCCCCCCTCCCTGTGTTCTCCTCTTCTTCTTCCCCCCGTGTTCTCCTCCTTCTTCCCTCCCTGTGTTTCCTCTTCTCCCCCTGTAATCTTCTCTTCTTCTCCCCTCCCTCCCTGTAATCTTCTCCCCTCCCTGTAATCTTCTCCCTCCCTCCCTTGTCTTCTTTTCTTCTCCCCTTCCCTCCTAATTTCTTCTCTCCCCCTGTGATCTTCTCTTCTTCTCCCCTCCTTCCCTGTGATCTTCTCCCCCCTCCCTGTAATCTTCTCCCTCCCCTGTAATCTTCTCCCCCCCTCCTGTAATCTTCTCCCCCCTCCCTCCTGTAATCTTCTCCACTCCTCCCCCGTAATCTCCCCCCTGTAATCTTCTCCCCCCCTCCTCCTCTTCTCCCTCCTCCCAGTAATCTCCCCTGTAATCTTCTCCCCCCCTCCCTCCCTGTAATCTTCTTCTCCTCACCTCCTGTTCCCTGTAGCGTGGCCGAGCTCCTCTCCAGTCCGCGGTACAGAAGTTTCTGTTTCCTGTACCCGGCCGCACTGACAGGAAGTGCACACTCAGTGTGCACTTCCTGTCAGTCTGGCCGGGTCGCGGACCGGAGAGGAGCTCGGCCACGCTACAGGGAAGGGCAGGTGAGGCAGCGCAGCAGCCGCCTGAGCGCTCTCTATAGAGTGCTCAGGCAGCTGTGGCATTTAAAGGGCCGGCGATGGGGGCACAGGGCGCCCCCTCCTATATGGCGCCCTAGGCAGTTGCCTAGTTCGCCTTATTGGAAGCGCCGGCCCTGAGTGTATCCAGTGTGTGTATATAGTGAATGCTGTGTGTATATAGTGGATGCAATGTGTGTACATATAGTGGAGGTAATGTGTGTATATTATGAAGGCAATGTGTGTATAGTGGATGCAATGTATGTGTGTGTATATTGTATGCAGTGCCTGTATAGTGGATGAAGTGCGTGTATAGTGTATGCAATGTGTATATAGTGTATGAAGTGCACATAGTGTGTTTATAGTGTACGCGGTGTGTGTAGTGTATGCAGTGTGATTTGTGGATGCTGTGTGTGTGTTTATATAGTGAATGTAGTGTGTGTGAACTTGTGGGCTGTATTGTGGGGGGTGTGAAAGGAGCCATTTACATTTTTATATAATTTGGGGGGCTTTATTTAATGTTATTCCTCCATCCCTGCCTATTACCTGTGGCCAGTGAGGGGGGACACTGTATTGCCTAGTGGTTCAGTCATACCGTAATCTCCTGTTTGGTCCTCTGACGGGTGCCCAGACTCTTCTCACGTGCTCCCTTCCTTGCGGCTGCATTAAGGCTAGAGTCCTTCCAAGCAAAATGTACATGAACACCGTTCCCATGCATGCCTGCAGAACTTAAGCCCTCGGCACTTACTACTGCTCATTGCTTCGCAGTCTAACGCAAACCATTAACCAAAACAGCAGCGACATTCCATGCTGCATTTATCTGTTAAACTGTTCAAAAATGGAAGAAAGGGCCGGCTGGGGGTGCTGGAGAGAACCCCAGCAAACTGCACCAAAACATACTATAAAAAAACTAAAAAAACAACAAATATATTATTTCAGTATAAAGAATGCATGTCTGATTTTCCAGATTTTTTTTTAAAATTTGCTCTCGGTTGTAACTGTAACCACAAAAAAAAATAAAAAAAAATTTACAAAGTCAATATAATATAAAACATATGTTTTATGTCCCTTAATAACCTTCTATGCTCCGATATTTTTTTTAAGAAACAATTTGCTTCTATTTGTCTTGTGAAATGGGATTTTATGAATGTAGGGACTCACACAGCTCTTTCTTTCCCAGTTATTTTATGTGCTGTCTTCAACATTGCCAAAATGATTGTGTTTATAAAATCATTGAAAAAGTATGAAGGAGCCCATAATGTCACGACTACATACGTAAGTAGTTTGATGTGGTTTTGGTGTGCATCAGATGAAGTAAATTTGAAATATAATGCCTTATAGACTGAGAGAGTCAAACTTCAGACTGCTACACGATTTTTCCAATATATGTCTAAAAAAAAAGTATCCACATGACAAACACAACTCGTGTTTATTGACTAAAGAAACAATGGATGTGTATTGAAAACACCACTGGAAAATGAAGGCTGAAATAGACAAGTTGTAGCTATAGAGGAGTTGTTGGATTTTTCCAAATTAGCATTGTTTGCCTTTCAGTTTTCATTTTACTACAGTGAATTTGCTTCATATATACTGATCAGCCACAACATTAAAACTACCTGCCTAATATTGTGTACGTCCCCCATGTGCTGCCAATACAGTTCTGATGCGTAGAGGCATGTAGGTCCCCCACAAGAGCTTTGAACATTTCATGTGGTATCTGGCACCAAGGCATAAAAGCAGATCCTTTAAGTCAAAGTTGCAAGGTGGGGCCTTAATAGAGCGGACTTGTTGTTCCAAAACATCCTACAGATGCTCATCGGATTGAGATCTGGTGAAGAGGAAGGCCAAGGTGACACCTTGAACTCTTTGTCATGTTCCTCAAACCATTCCTGAACTATTTTTGCAGTGTGGCAGGGTGCCTTATACTACTGAAAGAGGCCACTGCCATTGAGGAAGACCACTGCCTTGAAGGGGTGTACGTGGTCTGCAACAATCTCAAGGTAGGTGGCACGTGTCAAATTAACATCCATATGAATGCCAGGAACCAAGGTTTCCCAGCAGAACATTACCCAAGGCATAACACTGCCTCCACCAGCCTGACTCTTCCCAAAGTGCATCCTGCTGCCACAAACACCTGGCCATCCAACTACCGTATATACTCAAGTATAAGACGAGTTTTTCGGCACATTTTTTGTGCTGAAAAACCCCCACTCGTCTTATACTCGAGTCAATGTCTGTATTATGGCAACTTACATTGCTATAATACAGACCAGGACTGCCGGGCTCATCACAGAGTTTTGTGATTCTGTTTTGCTGAGCAATGAAACAAAACTGGAACTTTTCGGCCCAACGGATCGGCCAAAACAACAACAACACTTTTCCCCCCATGGTGTAGAAATACAGAATGTTAAGCCAATTAATGCAATACGCAACCTAAAATATGTGAAATTAATTTTTTTTTAAAAGAAAAACTTTATGAATATTTATTTGTTTTCCTATTTTCTCATTATCTTACTTCAACTTTGTAGATTTGTTAAACCTCCAGTGCGTTCCGTGAACATGTCACTGAAAACTGACAATTCAAACAGACGCCTATCGGTTCAGCGTTGATAAAAGATCCAGTGTCGTCACAAAAACCTATTATCTACCGCAGCCAAATCTCAATAGACCTGAAAAAAATGTAAATCAAGCGCCTGCTATACAATTGTTAATTGTCCTCTTCTTTTGAGCAAATCATTAATGTTGTCATGAGTGTTTGTCACATAAAGTAAGACTCTCCTGATTTGCATCTGTTAACTTTGGACATCATTATTTCCTGTCCATCAAATTTTACTCCATAGAAATCAGAAATTTCACAATGCCTTTTAACACCGACGGTCTCTTGGGCGTGTGGTTAATGTACAAAAATTGCTTTCCACATTAAATTAACCCAGCCCATACAGTGCTGTCAGTTGCATTGATATATGTCTTACGACAAATTTATTAGATTGCCATTATTTTCCGGAAGACAACTGCTTGTATTTGGAATCTAAGCATAAACATTGTATTACTGCAGAAAATAAATAATCGTAAAACAGATAAAAAATACTTACGAAAATATAATTTGCCAAAGCCAAAAATCTTATTACTGCAAATATGGCTGAAATTCAATGATAATCCAATCTATGGGAATACTGCGAATTTTGTAAGGAGTATTCTAGAGAGTGACGAATGATACTTCTGGATACTGGTAACGTTTTATGTGTCTTATTGGCTATACCAACGTTTTAAAAACTTTTTTAGCCACCCAATATAAGCTCGTAATCTCACCAGAATACACTAATTGTTGATAGTCCTAGCACAATGTAAAGAATATTATGTATATAGTAACCTGAATATAATCTCCACAAATGCGGTGGACAGGTCCACTACAGCAGAATCAGCAATTTATTTAGTGTTCATCAACTTTTTTGTTATGTAATCTTGGTTATAAAGAAGTTGTCATTTTGGATCTTTGCAATTTAATATTTTACTCTTATTCCACAAATAATAAATAATGTGTTTTTTTTTTTTTTATTACATTTTTATTGAGACAAAAGGTATACAAACCACCATGGAGATCAAAAATGCGTTAACATTATAAGACAAAACAATAAAGGCAGCACAAATTGACACATAATGCTGAACAATGCTGCCTCTTTTTTAAGGTTAAACCATCTATAAAACGGTCCCAGTTGCAAGAGGTAAGTACGATTAAACGCCTAATGCTATGTTCACTTGCAAACTGAGAATGAAACATAAAGTAATATTGTAAGCTTCTTCAACACTGGTAAATAAACTAGGATTAACCACTGGAGTCCCTCTTGGCAAGCGTCAGATATGTCCTGGTCTAGTCGCCACAGGACTACTGGTATAGACGTATATACAATCTGGCTGACCATAATGACCCCTTAGCTTACTCCCACCACTGGTTTGGCTAAGTGTACGGAAGGTAAAGTCCCAGCATATAGAGAGGCCCAGTGAGTTCTGACAGCAGGGACCAGACTTGATTTGCAGGTATGGAAGTGTAAGTAGCCCACAGCTCTCCTACGACTGCAGGCGTGTGGCGATCATGGAGTTGTCAGGAACGACACAGGGATCCAATACGCAGAATTCAAAATAGGAGAACGTTTACCGGGCCTTAGAATGGCCGGACTAACGTAGGAAAGGACAGAGAATAGCCAGGGACAAGCCGAGGTAGCCAGAAAACAGGTAAGCGAATATACAAGCCGAGTCAAAGGAAAGGAGAGAACAGAATAGTCAAAATCAGAGTCAAGTCAAATACCAATAAACCAAACTAGACTATGCACTATAGGAACTATCAAGCTAGGACCACAACAGGGCAATGATTCGTTGCAAATGAGTCCTTTTTATACTTTGGCTCTTTAAGTGATGGCCATGCCCCCAAAACATGAGAATTCTAAAGTTTTGGCGGGCTGTGACGTCAGGACGTTGTCGCACATCCCCCGCGTCATAAAAAGGGGCGAAGCTACCGCAGCCGGCGTCTGAATGTTAGGAGTGTCCCCATCATGTGGGAGAAGACCCACATGCTGGATCCCTGCCTGGGCAGTAACCACAGGTACCCTGACAGGAGTGCCCCGCATCAGCATGGCCCAGGAAGATGAATAGGGGTCAGCTCACTCCATTACCAATAAAGCTGCACGCAGAACAGCGTGGAGGCCTTCAGAGGATCATGGTTGGCAGCCATTTTGACTTCAGAGTGCGGGGGTTCCGAATGCAAAGTAAGCTATACAGATTTCATCTATTCAGCATTGGATCCCTCCAGAGGGAACTGGGAATACTCACTCGCTCCAGAGGGATGGGGAGGGGAACTGGACTAGCAAAAGTGACAGAGAGCCAGTATGTGATAGTTAGGGAAGAAAGCCGACCAGCGGTTATCCACTTCGCTCCACCCCCGAGTAGGCCGCAGGCCCCGAAGCCGCGTATTACTTTCAGTGGCTCCAAAACTCCAGATCTCGTAACCTGCAGCATCACCAACAGCCACTTGTTCCCGCCTTGGATTAGCTGTGTCAGCCTGAGAAACCAGATCACTCAGGAGCCTCTCCCGCATGCAACCAGTCAACATGGTGGTCCTGCCCCGCCCCTCAAATAATGTATTATTTTAATAAGCAAAAATAAATTACGAAATAAAAATAAACAAATGCTACATGCAAGGTGAGTCAAAAGCTGCACAGCCTGGGAATTTGCAGCAACTGCAAGGACTTTAGCTTTATTAAGCATTTTGTGTGTATAGACCATGCCTCGGAAGTTTTACGATTTGGAGTTCCAGACACTCGACCACCAAGTCCCGCTGCCTCTTTTCATGCGACAAGATGTCCGCCGTTTTCTCTAGCACATAGTATTCGACTATACAAACGACGGCCACACAGGGAGAGCACTTAATCTAGCGGTTTTCTTTATAGTTAATCAGCCAGGGGGTGGTCGGTGTTCGGTCGTTTTATCTACCGAACGAGACAAAATAGAGTTTGTTAACCAAAGGGTGTAATTTCTTCACAGACTCTTTCTTGGAAGTGTTTAGGAAGGCTGTGTAAGTCACATGCAGGGAGATGTGACTAGGGTGTATAAACAAAGTGATTTAACTCCTAAATGGCAGAGAATTAAGCAGTGAGACTGCAGGGGCATGTTCTACACACCAAAACTGCTTCATTAAGCTAAAGTTGTTTTGGTGACTATTGAGTCCCTTTAAAATTATTAATATTATATTTTTTTATTATATATTTTAAAATGTAATCAATTTTTGTCCAGAGTGTTCAAATGTTGGTTATATCGCACATGTTTATAAAGTGAGGAAGTTAGAAGATAGCTAGTTGCAGCTGATATAACTTTGAAGAGCATTCATTAACCTCATGTAGAGTTATGCATAGAGTTAGTTATAATGTAAATTGACTTTCAGTGCCACAATGCATTGCAAGCATTACACAATAAAGTCAGGACCGGATTTCTGAGTAAGTAGAGTAGGCTTTGTAGACTTGTGTCTACAATCACAAGTGTAACTAGAAACCACAAGGCCCAGTGCAAAAATAGCACGGGTTCCCCTCCCTGTGTCTCATCCTCCCACCCAGCCTCTCCATGTTCTCAACCCCCCAGCCCCTTCATATCTCATTCTACCCAGCCCCTCCGTATGTCTCATCCCCCCCCAGCCCATCCATGTGTCTCATCCCTTGCAGCCCCTCTACGTGTTTCATTCCTTTCCAGCCTCTCCACTTGTCTCATTCCCCCACCTCAGCCCCTCTATGTGTTTCATTTCCCCCCCAGCCCCTCCATGTGTCTCATTCCCTCTCTGAGCCCATCAATTTGTCTCATCCCCCCCTGAACCCTTCAGCACTTCCATGTGTTTCATAACACCTCCCCATCTGCACCTTCTGACTCCATGCAGTGTAGTCAGAGGGTAGCCGGTCTGAGAGGAAGGGCTTGTTACTCTCAGTGAGCATTTCCTGTCAGACCGTGGTCCGCTTGGCCACGTCACATGCAGTGTCTGGCAGGAAGGGAGCACTGTGCTGTGGGCTCCCCTTCTGCTGATCACCCAGAGACAGAACCCCCTGGGCTGGTGTGGCATGAAGTTATGCCATGGGCCAGTCTGGCCAATCAGTAGGGGTCACAGGGCTGCGACCACATTAGTTACACCACTGGCTAGGAGCAGGGCCGGATTAACATAGGGGCTGATGGAGCTGCAGCTCCAGGCCCAGGCCCATGGAATAGGCCCATTGATTTAAAAAATAAAAAAAAAAATGTTGTTTTTTTTTTTTTTTTTTTCACACTACTCTTAGGGATTTCATCTGGCTTTTATTTTATTGGCACAGCCAGTATTTGGGGCTGCCTGGCGGTGCCAATATTGCAGTTATACTGTGTTTATCAGTATAAACAAGAGATTACTCTGCAATACCAGCACTGGCCAGTAGGGGTCACTGTGTGTGGAGACAGGCAGGGATAGGAAGTTTCAGCATATCCCTCCCTGCCTATCTATACTCACTGATCTGCAGGGGTGCAGCTACAGAGAGTCCAGACAGCAACTTCCACCTGCAGAGACAGCCTACAGCTCAGGGAAGTAAGGGATGGGGGAAAGGCTGCAAGGAGACATACACTGAGACACTAAGGGGCACTGGGAGACATTATGGCAGACACTGAGACACTAAGGGACATTGGGAGACATTATGACAGACATTGAGACACTAAGGGACACTGGGAGACATTATGGCAGACAATAAGGGACACTGGGAGACATTATGGCAGACATTGAGACACTAAGGGACATTGGGAGACATTATGGCAGACACTGAGACACTAAGGGACATTGGGAGACATTATGACAGACATTGAGACACTAAGGGACACTGGGAGACATTATGGCAGACACTGAGACACTAAGGGATACTGGGAGACATTATGGCAGACAATAAGGGACACTGGGAGACATTATGGCAGACACTAAGGGACACTGGGAGACATTATGGCAGACACTGAGACACTAAGGGACACTGGGAG
Organism: Pelobates cultripes; assembly: GCA_933207985.1. Lineage (NCBI taxonomy): Eukaryota > Metazoa > Chordata > Amphibia > Anura > Pelobatidae > Pelobates > Pelobates cultripes. The sequence continues at coordinate 23,460,811 of OW240919.1, read as the reverse complement.
ACATTATGGCAGACACTAAGGGGCACTGGGAGACATGGGTCACTGAGACACTGATACATAGGAACACTGAGACCTGGAGTAATCGACATATGGGGGCACTGAGTCATGAGGGCACTGGGAGACATGGGGGCACTGGGAGGAATCCATCTATACAGCAGAATCAAACTAAGTAGTTTTTTGGTGATTTTACAGCATTTTCTCTTATATCACTCCTTGTGATGTCACCCATACATATTTAATTATGCAAATTAGTAAGGCCGGTATGTTTTTCCAAGAAAGGTGGCAACTCTAACTACTTTTCACAAACTCTTACTTAAGTATGGAAACTTAAGTGGGATGTATGGGAACAAAATGTGTGTGGGCTGGCTGACAATTAATATAGTTAAAGGGACACTATAGTCACCAAAACAACTACAGCTTATTGAATTTGTTCTGGTGAGTACCGTCAAGCTTTTTGCTGTAAACACTGTCTTTTCAGAGAAAATGTAGTCTTTACATTACATCCTAGTGATAACTTCACTGGCCACTCCTTAGATGACTGTTAGAGATCCTTCCTGGGTCATGGCTGCCTAAAATGCATCCAAACATTCAGTGTCTCCTCCCTCTGCATGCAGACACTGAACTTTCCTCATAGAGATTCATTCATGAAATTCATCTATATAAGGAGATGCTGATTGGCCAGGGCTGTGTTTGAATCATACTGGCTCTGACCCTGATCTGCCTCTTTGTCAGTCTCAGCCAATCCTGTGGGGAAGCACTGTGATTGGATCAGGCCACCACTTCTAATGATGTCAGCAGACTGCTTGTTTTTATGAGTCTAACAGCATGCCGAGTTACAGCTTCAGGCTTGAATATAGATTTTGCTATATTTATGGAGGCATGAGGGGTCCAGGGGGGCTAGATGGTGGTGTTAATACTATAGGGTCATGAATTCATGTTTGTGTTCCTGACCCTATAGTGATCCTTTAAGGTAATGCTGACTTTGGTCTCTCTAATACTGTGGCATGTTCCCTTTCTTCTACACTCACTACATATAGCTTTACTCTGTCCCAGACCACATTCCAGGATCTTCTGCCTGCTAGTAAGAAGGTAAGGAGACAAGTGGACCAGCGAGTGCTAGGGGACAGTCCTTAGAAAGCGTTGAGTGAGCGCATCATTAGATGCATTTATGCCAAGCTCAGGGTGTTGTCTGCTTAGTTGGCCAGCTGCATGATTGGCAGGCAGCCTGACATGCATTCATGTCAGGCTGGCCTTCTAATTCTTTGAGCAGAAATGTCCTCTTTTTGGGCATGCTTGCCCGTTTTGGCAGGTTACGTGATTTGTGTCAGTGGCAAACCCTTTTACCGTGCCCATTGACTTCCTGCTTGATTGGACGTTGCTGTTAGGGGTTATGGATTTACTTGAAAGCTGAAAACATAAATTAGAGAGAGATTAGCCTAGGGTATGTGTTTTCTTATAGCTGCTGTTTTCTTTCTCTCCAGCACCATCTCCATCAGATACATGATGCTTATGAGTGTTTTACTATTTTTGGTCGATATGATTCTGTAATTAGGCCCGTCAGAATTGTCAGCACCAGGCCCACTGGGCTCTTAATCTGGCCCTGGCTAGGAGCACATAAATTTGAACTCCAAAATAAAAAAATTTGTGTCTATATTTTAATTTTGTTTCTGATCACTAATTAGTTGGAGTGCCAATGCAATTATATATATATATATATATATATATATATATATATAGACACAAGATGGGCCAAATTTCAAGTAGGGCTTGAGTAATTAACTGTTATATCCCCGGATAGCATGGATCTGAGCGCCCAAGTTGGCCAAATAGCGCTCAGATCCCACGAACACAGCCGAATCGCCACCGGGGTAAAGTTCTGGACATTTGGCCATTTCGGGAGTTCCAAACCGAACCAATCCACGAATGGTTCCCCTGACTTATGGGTAGCGTTTGTTCACCTAGTTCGTGTGAACAAACCTGCCGAACAGCGCTCTCCTGGCTGGTCGGTGAAACAATAACTTCCTGCGGGTCACCCTGCACCAGAGGGTGCACATGGTGCTGGTGAATTATCTGTGGATTTTCTGTACCCCAGAAACAACAGTTTTGCTTATTGATGAAGCCATTTAAATAAAAATAAGCTACGTCAGACATCATGAGTTGATGAATAAATTCATTTTCTCTGGCTAATTCTTGGTTTCTTCATAAAATTACCCATTATGAATCTCCCAAAACTATAATATGTTATAATATATAGAGGTGATACTCGAAAAATTTGAATATCGTGCAAAAGTTAATTTATTTCAGTAATGCAACGTAAAAGGGGAAACTAATATATGAGATAGACGCATTACATGCAAAGCAAGATAGTTCAAGCCGTGATTTGTCATAAGTGCAATGATAATGGCTCACAGCTCATGAAAACCCCAAATCCACTATCTCAGTAAATTAGAATATTGTGAAAAGGTGCAATATTCTAGGCTCACAGTGTCCCACTCTAATCAGCTAAGTAAGCCATAACACCTGCAAAGGGTTTCTGAGACTTTAACCCCTTCAGGACCGAGGACGGTTCAGGACCGTCATTGTCATTTTAGCTTTGCTGACCGCTGACGGTCCTGAACCGTCACAACGGTCTTATGTACTTACCTGATCACCGTTGTTCCCCTGGCGCGGGGAGACTGCCTGCAGCCCAGACAGTCTGCCCATGGCGGATTAGGAGCCATGGGGCCATGTGATCGCTCAACAGACTGATCACATGGTCACACTAGGTGTTCTAGTGTCTGCCTGCAGGGGGACTGCCTGTGCTGACAGGCAGTCTCCCTGCTAGTGTAAAATAAAATAAAAATACATGTTAATTTTAATTAAAAAAAAAAAATTATATATGTGTATATATATATGATATATAGACATATATTATACCTTTATAATATATGTCTATATATCATATATAATGTCATACTACGTGTATTTTAATATTAATATGTACATATATTAATATAAAATTACACATAATTAAATTACACACGTATATATAATATATATAATAACCATATATATTGTATATATATATATATATATATTATTATAAAATACAAATAAGTAAATTAAATTAAATAAAAAAATGTAAAAATAATAAAAAATGTTAAAAAAATTATATATCTATATGAAATTTTATTCTAACTGTATTTTGATATTAATATATATATATATTTATATCAAGATACACTTAGAATGAAATTGTATATACAGTCAGGTCCATAAATATTGGGACACAAATCTAATCTTTTTGGCTCTATACACCACGACAATGGATTTGAAATGAAATGAACACGATGTACTTTAACTGCAGACTTTCAGCTTTAATTTGAGGGTATTTACATCCAAATCAGGTGAACGGTGTAGGAATTACAACAGTTTGTATTTGTGCCTCCCACTATTCAAGGTATGTACCCACAGGGCCAGCCTCTTCCCCTGGGGGGCCCAGGAGCCGACCACCCCAGGGCCCCCCGAGGCTGGCCCTGCTGACACCCGGAAGGCGGGTGGCCGGTTGGGCAGGCGGGCGCGCGAGGGAGCACTCAGTGCTTCCTCTTCAGCTCCCTCGCGCACCGCACTGATACCGGAGCCGGAAGATGATGTGATCTTCCGGCTCCGGCATCCCTATGCGGCGTGCGAGGGAGCTGAAGAGGAAGCACTCAGAGCAGAGTGCTCCCTCGGGCGCCCGCCTGCCCGACCGGCCAGCAGCACCACTGGACCCCAGGGAATCCCCCCAGCACTCCAAAAGGTAAGGAGGCTGGGGGGATTACATTTTTTTTTTAAAGAAACGTGTGAGTGTTAGAGTGTGTGAGTGTTAGTGTGTTAGTGTTAGAGTGTGTGTGAGTGTTAGAGTGTTAGAGTGTGAGTGTTAGAGTGTGTGTGAGTGTTAGCGTTAGAGTGTGTGTAAGTGTTAAAGTGTGTGTGAGTGTTAGAGTGTGTGTGTTAGAGTGTGTGTGTTAGAGTGTGTGAGTGTTAGTGTGTGTGTCAGTGTTAGAGACGTGTGTGAGTGTGAGTGTTAGAGTGTGTGTGAGTGTTAGTGTGTGTGTCTGCTAGTGAGTGTTAGTGTGTGTTAGTGTGTGAGTGTTAGTGAGTGTGAGTGTTAGTGTGTGTGTCTGCTAGTGAGTGTCAGTGAGTGTGTTACTGTGTGTGCCTTATTGAGTGTGTGTGTGTTAGTGAGTCTGTTTGATGTCTGTTAGTGAGTTTGTGTTTGTCAATGAGAGTGTATGTTTTGTAAGTGAGTGTGTATGTCTGTCTGTCGCTGAGTGTGTCTCTTTCAGTAAATGTGTGTGTCTGTTAGCTAGTGTGTATGCGTCTGTAAGTGAGAGTGTGTGTGTCTTCAGCACTTACCTTTCTCCAGCGCCGGACTCCCTTGGCGCTGGGGATCCCTCAGCCTCTCAGCTCCGAATGCGACCGCGCACGCATTCAAACCGCCCATAGGAAAGCATTACTCAATGCTTTCCTATGGACGTTCAGTGTGCTCCTGTAGCGGCTGTCAGTGAGACAGCCACTAGAGGCTGGATTAACCCTCAGTGAAACATAGCAGTTTCTCTGAAACTGCTATGTTTTTAGCTGCAGGGTTAAAACTAGAGGGACCTGGCACCCAGACCACTTCATTGAGCTGATGTGATCTGGGTGTCTGTAGTGGTCCTTTAAGTGTGTGTGCATCTGCATGCACTGGCGTACATACCGTGGTCGCAGGGGTCGCAGCCCTGTAACCCCTGCGACCAGGTGTCCACCGCCATGTGTTGCGGCCTGGCCCGCGCGCGCGGGGGGACCTCGGATCAATTTTCGCACTGGGGCCCCAGCATTCACACCCTGGATTCGCTCTGGACTCACACCTTGCACACAGCATTCACATCCTGCACACAGCATTCCCCCTCCCCCCCATTCTGCACTCTGGCATTAACACCCTGCACTCTACACTAACATCTTGCACACTGCACTAACACCCTGTACACAGCATTCATGTATTATCAATAGCACATTACTTTCTTTTGGGTGGGGGGGTTAGTGAGTTTTTACATGCAGTGACAGTCCCTGTTTAGAGCACAGAACTCTTTGTCTCTCTTTTCTATCTTAATATCTCTATGCTCTGGAAGCTCTGAATCCTTGATGTGTATACGTATCTGAGACCTCTAACTTTACCCCTACAATGAAAGGGTCCCTCTTTGCCATTTGAATTTTAGACAGTTTGATACACGTTATAGAGGTAATATATGGTGATTATCTGATTCTTACAGAAACAGTATAGCGTTATGAATACAAACATGTATTTCTAACACTATAGTGTTCCCCTCATTAGTTGGATTATTGGGTTCCCCTCACCACCAAAACAAGGGTTAAAAGGGAAAATTTACAAATTTATGGAGGCCCGGTGTCTGGAACTGTACATGTCTCTCACAGACTCGGATTATAAACGTTTATTCTCCAATATATTCCATCTATCCATCAGTAATTCTACTCATGAAAGCAATTACACAAGAACAATTAGGATAGCACTACACACCTTCAGATCTATTCAAACTCTTCCCCAACACTTCAGACTCTTGATGGAGGTGAGCAGCTCCTAGAGGTACCCAGGGACACATTTGGTGGTCTTGTGACATAATCCAAGCGTATCGGAAAAAGATACTCACAGTAATCCACAGGATTACGGGTATACAGTTTCCCAACTCCCGAAGGTACTATTATTTCTACTTTATCCTCAATACATCCCTAAACCCATGCAGGCACTGCTAAATTATCTCATCTCATCTCAGCAGCGAAACTGTTACTTTCAATCTATTGGAAAAAGAATGTAGCACCGACAATTAGGGATTGGATCCTGAAAGTCGAATCCATCAGATCCATGGATCCATCCTAATCCCGAACTCACATCTAAAATAGTTGGAAACCTTGGTTGGCTTAAATGCAATTCTCGCCAGTAAGATCATTTTTGCTACTGTTTCTATGATTCGCACCATTGGATAATGGTACTAATAGGGCGATCATTACAATTAAGTTACAAATCCCCTTCTCCCCCTCCTTTTATTTTGTTACATTACATAATTCATCCATCGTGAAGATTCTCATGTGTGCACTGACACATATACTAAAGTAACGGGACCTCAAACTAACCCAGTAATTGTGTTGTGTCTAAATTCTGTTCGCATATCCAAACCGATGTTTCTATGACGGGCTGAACAGATCAGATACTTCATTATGGATTCAAGGCTGTCCTTCACCTCACCTCTCCCATAATTTATATGTTTTATTGCTCAGTGACTACTACAGCCCCACCGTCACAACCTGACTTTGTTTTTTTTCTATATAGATTCGTTACAAAACAAATGTCAATACTGACGGTATCAGTTCCATTATCAGGGCTAATCTATGCCCTATGTTACTGATGTACATAGTTACATAGCTGAAAAGAGACTTGCGTCCATCAAGTTCAGCCTTCCTCACATTTGTTTTTTGCTGTTGATCCAAAAGAAGGCAAAAAACCCAGTTTGAAGCACAATTTTGCAACAAGCTAGGAAAAACATTCCTTCTTGACCCCAGAATGGCAGTCAGATTTATCCTTGGATCAAGCAGTTATTACCCTACATTGAAAGATTATATCCTTGAATATTCTGTTTTTGCAAGTATGCATCTAGTAGCTGTTTGAACATCTGTATGGACTCTGATAAAACCACTTCTTCAGGCAGAGAATTCCACATCCTGATTGTTCTTACAGTAAAAAAAACTTTCCTTTGCCTTAGATGAAATCTTCTTTCTTCCAGTCTAAACGCATGGCCTTCGTGTCCTATGTAAAGTCCGGTTTGTGAATAGATTTCCACACAATGGTTTGTATTGGCCCCGAATATATTTGTATAATGTTGTCATATCCCCTCTCAGGCGACGTTTTTCTAAACTAAATAGGTTTAAATTTGTTAACCTTTCTTCATAGCTGATATGCTCCATTCCTTTTATTAATTTTGTAGCCCGCCTCTGCACTCTTTCCAGTGCCATAATATCCTTCTTTAGAACAGGTGTCCAAAATTGCACAGCAGTGATTTATAAATTGCACCAGTGATTTATAAAGAGGCAAAATGATATTCTTGTCCCGAGAATGAATGCCCTTTTTCATGCATGACAATACCTTACTGGTCTTGGCCACTGCTGATTGACATTGCACATTGGTGCATAGTTTGTTGTCTATAACAATTCCCAAGTCCTTTTTGTGTGTTGTTATCCCTAATTCGCTTTCATTAAGGGTATACGTTGCTTGTGTATTCTTTACGCCGAAGTGCATAACTTTGCATTTTTCAACATTAAATTTCATCTGCCATTTGAGTGCCCAGTCCCCCAGTCTATCTAAATCCCTCTGCAGCAAAGTAATATCTTGCTCACATTGTATTATTTTACAGAGTTTTGTGTCATCTACAAACACTGAAACATGACTTTCAATGCTGTCTTCAAGATTATTTATAAACATGTTAAATAGAAAGGGTCCCAGAACAGACCTCTGAGGGACACCACTTGCCACCTCTGTCCAGCTTGAAAATTTACCATTAATGACAACTCTTTGTACTCTATTTTTAAGCCAATGTTCTACCCAAGAACAAGCATTTTCATCTAGACTGATTTCCTTGAGTTTGAACACTAATCTATTGTGTGGAACTGTATCAAATGCCTTGGCAAAATCCGAATAGATCACATCCATTGCAACACCCTGATCTATACTTCTACTTACTTCTTCGTAGAACGCAATCAAGTTAGTTTTACATGACCTGTGCTTCATAAAACCGTGCTGATTTTTGCTGATAACCATGTTCTTCTCAATGAATTCTTGAATATTATCCCTTAATAACCTTTCAAATATTTTCCCAGCCACAGAAGTTAAGCTCACAGGTATATAATTTCCAGGCAAGGATTTTGAACCCTTTTTGAATATAGGAACCACATCTGCCTTCCTCCAATCCTCCGGAACACTTCCTGAAAGAAAAGAATCTTGAAAGATTAAAAACAGAGGTTCACTTATTTCTACACTTAGTTCCTTAAGTACACGTGGATGGATACCGTCAGGCCCTGGAGCTTTGTTTATATTAACTTTCTTTAGTTGCTGCAGCACCTTGTCTTGAGTTAACCAATTACAATTATTTTGCAAGTTTTTAGTAGCAATCATTTGCACATCTATTGCCATGGGTTCTTCCTTAATATATACGGAGGAGAAATTGTTATTTAAAATTCCTGCCTTTTCCTGGTCTTCATTAACTAACACACCCATTTCAGTTTTTAGTGTACCTACACTTTCATTTTTGTTTTTTTTAGAATTTATGTACTTAAAAAATGCTTTGGTGTTGGTTTTGCTCTCTTTAGCTATCATTTCTTCATTTTGAAGTTTGGCAAATCTAATTGCCTTTTTGCACGCATTATTTGCTTCCTTATATCTTGCATGCATCTGATTTGTCCGATTTAAATGCTTTAAATGCCCTTTTCTTATTTTTAATCTCTTGTTTTACTTCTCTACTAAGCCACATTGGTTTTAATTTGTTTATTTTATATTTATTTCCCAATGGTACATACTGAGAAATGTACCTTTCTAATATTTGTTGGAAGATGATCCATTTAACCTCAGTGTTCTTTTCACTAAAGAGTTTATGCCAGTCAATATATTGTAAAACAGCCCTTAACTTATTTAAATTGGCCTTTTTAAAATTATATGTTTTAGTATAGCCCATATGCTTTTGTTTTTTTGAGTTTATTTCAAAGGACACTATATTGTGATCACTATTTCCCAAGTGCTCACCTACTTGAATGTTGGTCAAAAGATCAACATTGTTTGTTAAAACCAGGTCCAAGACAAGCGTCCATTCTAGTTGGTGCTTGTACAAGTTGTGACACGAAGGTGTCATTTAACAAGTTTAAAAGCCTAATTCCCTTTGCTGAGCTACTAGTCCCTCTGTCCCAATTTATGTCCTGGTAATTAAAATCTCCAATAATTAAAGTGTTACCCAGATTTGCAGCTTTCTCAATTTGAAGCCCATGGAACAGCGCACTCATGGGAATGGGCCTTGACAGAGCCAAGGAGTAGGCAGGTGGAGTTAAAGAATTAGGGGTGGGTATTAGGAATGGGATGTAAAAGGGGTGGAGAAAAAAGGAGTATATTAAGCAGCCATTTTAGCAAGTGGCCAGTTTAATCAGAATCTGCACTTACCTGTAAATTGTCCCTCCCACCCTCCCTAGTTTGGAAGTTTCCCGTTTGGTCACAGCGGCGGGATAGGGCTTGGGTAATTGGGATGGAAGAGGAGTATCAAGTGGCTAGGCTAAGGTTAGGCTGGATTAGGCCAGAGTGGTAAGTGGTCTGTTGGTTCGAACTCATCGGTGGCTCCGAACCTGGTGGAAGTTATGGTTATGGGGCCTCTTTGGTGGGCCATGTTTTATTTATATTGTTATATATTGTTTATGGTATGGGGTCATTGCCAGGGGTAATTTTGTATGGAAGGGGATGGTAGTAAATTATTATTATGCGGCAATGACCCCAATTTGTTATCTTGTTTCTATTACAACAAAATAAAGCTGTGGACTTTTATATTTCCAACAGAAATACGGTGTCTGTGTTTTTTGGTGGTTTTGGGGGGTAAAAATGCCACAGGCCGAATAACGACTGTGCGCATGTCATGCTCAAACAGCTGTTGTTCCTTGTCAATATTAACATTAGGTGGTTTATAACATATCCCAACCAATAGTTGATGTAACAGACCGTTTTGCACACAAGGGGTAGAAACCGTTTGGTAGATCTTCCCCTTCCAGATGCACAGGCACAGATACTGCAGAACACCAATCCGCCGAACAGGAAACCATATGAATGCTGTAAACAGCTGAATAGGAAAAACCATACAAATAGGTTTACACTCCTAGCAGTCAAACTGGAACAGCATACAATAAATCCCCCCAAGAACGAGACAAAGCTCCGTGTTGAGGGTCAAGCAGTGAACAGACAGAGCTGTGGGTTTATTGTGCTTATGTACACTTTCTTAAACATTAGTACCACCCACAGGGTTTTGGAACACAACCAATAAACACATACAATACACTCAGACACTCCCACACAAATTCCTCCACTCTGCATGTGATTCAATTACCTTACACAATGGGTAATGTAATTTAGCACAAGCAGAGAAATACAATTTTTCCACATTATTCATAACTTGAAAGGTATGCATCACATTCACATAAAACTTACATTTTCAGAATCAGCATACTCCAAATACAAACATACGTCAAAATCATACAAATTGGTCCAGTGGTTCAAAAGATAGATCATAGTCCTTTGTGACCACAGGAAGCATGGCTTTTCTGCCCAAAACCAGTTCCACAGAGTCTTCTATCCTGGAGATAATTAGAAGTAATCAAATTATCTCCAAAGACAGAGGCAAAACTCCATTGAACACATGGCAGCAAAAAGACAGTAAAATACAATAAAATACACAAGGTTACATTTATGACATAAAATACAGACATGCAGCATATGCCAAGATAGCTTAGGTCTGAGCGCACATTAATACTGAATGGCGCTCAGACCACAAACACATACAGTTCAATTCAGGGCCGGACTGGGAAAAAAATTCGGCCCGGGCATTTTTTTATTACAGCGGCCCACTAAGAAGGGGGCGGGACAGAAAGGGTGTGTTTTGTCATCACTCATGACAAACACGCCCCCTCTCAAAGTGAGCATGTTGGTTCAATGCTCTTCCAGGGCAGACCATGCGCAGAGCTCTGCTGAAGAACTCTAGCATGAGAAAAAAAGCCCTGTATTTGTTCTGCACAGTGCAAGCAAATTTAATAACATGCTTGCACTGTGTTTCCTTGCAACTTGTCTCTGGTGTCTCTATAAATGGATACCAGGAGACAAAAGGGCCAGGAGAGAGTATTGTGCATGTGTTTGGAGCCTGCTTGTGGTATTATGTGTGTGCAGAGTGAGCTGGTCGTGGTGTGGTATTGTGTAATAAGGTCGGTTTTAGTCGTGTTGTGTTTGTGGTGTAATGTAATGTATATGTGGCTAGGGGCTGTAGAGAATGTGTGTATAGGGGATGTAGCAAGTGTGTGCATACAGGCTATAGTGTGTGTGTGTGTGTATAGGTGATGTAGTGTTTGTAGAGAGTGTGTGTTCAGGGAATGTAGTATGTGCTTGCTTACAAGGAATCTAGTGTGTGTATAGGGGATCCAGAGTGTGTGTGTGTATATATATATATGAGTCTTGTGTGTGTTTGAAGGACCCAGACTATGTATAGGAGATCTAGTGAGCGTGCATATATAACGGATTCAGAGTGTATATAGGGATCTAGTGTGTGTATGTGTGTAGATGATCCAGAGTTGGGTAAAGGATCTAGTGTGTGTCTGGAATGTAATGTGTTTAGGGGTGCAGTGTATGTGTGAGGGGTGCTGTGTGTGTGAGTGCTGAGTGTGTTGTGTGTGAGAGTGCTGTGTGTGTGTTGTGTGTGAGAGTGCTGAGTGTGATGTGTGTGAGAGTTCTGAGTGTGATGTGTGCGAGATTGCTGAGAGTGCTGTGTGTGAGAGTGCTGAGTGTGATGTGTGTGAGAGTGCTGTGATGTGTGAGATTGCTGTGTATGATGTGTGTGAGAGTGTTTTGTGTGATGTGTGTGAGTGCTGAGTGTGATGTGTGTGAGAGTGCTGAGTGTGAGAGTGCTGTGTATAAATGTTGTGTGTTGGGGTAAATAAACATATAAATATGTTTGGAAGTATTGTGTATGTGTGTGATGCAGTGTATAGGGGGGTTGTGTGTGTATGTGAGGGGTGCAGTATGTGTGTGTGATGGATGCTGTGTGTGAGGTGTGATGTGTGTGAGGGTGCTGTGTGTGTGAGGGTGCTGTATGTGATTGATTTGTGTGAGGGTGCTGTGTGTGAGGGTGCTGTATGTGATTGATTTGTGTGAGGGTGCTGTGTGTGTGGGTGCTGTGTATGATGTGTGTGAGAGTGTTGTGTGTGAGTGCTGAGTGTGATAGTGCTGTGTATGATGTGTGTGAGTGCTGAGTGTGATGTGTGTGAGAGTGATGTGTGAGAGTGCTGAGTGCTGTGTGTGATGTGTTGTGTGTGAGTGCTGAGTGTGATAGTGCTGAGTGTGATGTGTGTGAGAGTGCTGAGTGTGTTGTGTGTGAGAGTTCTGAGTGTGTTGTGTGTGAGAGTGCTGTGTGTGTGTTGTGTGTGAGAGTGCTGAGTGTGATGTGTGTGAGAGTTCTGAGTGTGATGTGTGCGAGATTGCTGAGAGTGCTGTGTGTGAGAGTGCTGAGTGTGATGTGTGTGAGAGTGCTGTGATGTGTGAGATTGCTGTGTATGATGTGTGTGAGAGTGTTTTGTGTGATGTGTGTGAGTGCTGAGTGTGATGTGTGTGAGAGTGCTGAGTGTGAGAGTGCTGTGTATAAATGTTGTGTGTTGGGGTAAATAAACAAATAAAAAATTAAGTGGGGTTAAATATACAAATAAAAAAAACTAAGGGGGGTAAATAAATAAAAAAACTAACAAACTAACAAAAAACTAACAATAAAAAAAATAAAATAAGCAGGCATTAAATCCCCCCCCCCCTTCTTACCTTAAGCCTGGGAGGGGGGACCGGCACGGTGACATCATCCCTGGTGGTCCAGTGGTGAGTGAACTCTAGCCTAAGGGCAACGCTCCCGATCTCGCGTGAGGAACCCGGCGGAGCTGCAAAATAGAGCTCCGCCGGGTCCTCTCCCTCCCTCCCCAGCCGCAGGTCTATTTAAATGGGCCGGTGAGGGAGATCTTTGATCTCCCCACCGGCCCTCCATGGAAGACAGCGGGGCCGGCGCTCGGATAGTGCCGGCCCTGCATAGACCGTCAGGGGATGTCCTGGGACCTCCCCTGCCGGCCTCGGCCCATGGCCACCGCGGCCCACCGGGCATTTGCCCGGTGTGCCCGATGGCCAGTCCGGGCCTGGTTCAATTGCCATGGAGCCAAAGTCTTTTATTACATGAATAGGCTCCATGGCATACCTATCTGGGTTATATGAGTTCATTCAGTAAATCCGAGAATCTACCGAACACCGGGCAGAAAAGCACGAATAAGTCTTTTCTGCAGTGAAAAATATGTCTTTTAACATGGGGGCCATAGTCCAAAGGCAGCAGGCGAGCAACCAGGCTTCTCCAATGCAATGTGGCGAGATTGCTCTCGTCACAGTTGATTTCCCTTCTTTTCCCCCAAGCAGATATTTACCCATAAAGCTTACACATTTTCCTCATCGCATTCCACTTGCTTAAGATTTGGCTTTAAATCATGGTTGACATACAAACATACCCCACCACCCTTCTTGTTTTTCCTATTCTTCCTAAATAACATGTACCCATTTAAGTTAACTGCCCAGTCATGTGTCTCATCCCACCATGTTTCAGTTATGTCTATTATATCATATTGTTTAGTGTATGCTACTGCCTCTAGTTCCCCCATTTATTTAGGCTCCTTGCATTAGTAAACATACATTTAATATCATGAGCCACTTGTATTTTTTGTGAATTATCGTTACATAGCTTCTCTGTTCTGAGCTTGCCCCTCCCCCCGTCTCCACCCCCCTTATACTGTGCTAAAGCCCATCTCCTTTCTGTCCTATCTCCATTTTGTAGATTGCTATGACCCTCCCCCCCTACTACTAGTTTGAAATCTCCTCCAACCTTCTAGCCATCCTATCCCCCAGCACTGCAGACCCTCTCCCATTTAGGTGCAACCCATCACTACTATAAAGGTTGTACCCAATCGCAAAGTCGGCCCAGTGCTCCAAAAAAAAAAAAACCCTCCTTCCTGCACCAAGACTTAAGCCACGCATTGACCTCTCTAATCTCCCGCTGCCTTTCCACTGTAGCGCGTGGCACAGGTAATATCTCAGAGAATACCACCTTGGAGGTCCTTTTCTTAAGTTTGCTACCTAATTCCCTGAAATCATTCTTTAGGACCTTCCATCTTCCTCTTACTTTGTCATTGGTACCAACATGGACCATGACCGCTGGGTCATCCCCAGCCCCTCCCAATAATCCATCCACTCTGTCAGCAACATGCCGACCCGAGCACCCGGGAGACAGCAAACTGTAACGCTGAGTCGATCAGAGCGGCAGATTGCCCTATCTGCTCTCCTAATGATAGAGTCCTCGACCACCACAACCTGTCTTGCCTTCCTTACATTTTGATCCCCACCCGTACTAGAGGGGCTGTTCCCACGGCTGTTAGAAGTAACAGCTTTCTCTAATACAGCTACTGCTGAGCTGATGCTCCCAACATCTGACAATGTATATGTTTTATTGTCCACTGATTGCTACGATATAACTGTCATGACCTGATGTTGATTTTATACTTATCGCTTTTTCATATCATAAATGTCTATACTTTTTGAACCAAATTTAGATAAATATTGTAAAAAAAAAAAAAAATTTGCTTATGTTATTTCCTGCGTTGGTCTCACCACTGCTGCCTTCTAGGCCGAGATACTCAATGCAATCGATCTCAGCCAACTTAATGGATGCATCGGGAAGCTAGTGTGCATGCGCAGCAAATCTATGTCTCTATGAGCAGCAGTGGTTGAGAACTGAGTCAGTTCTCACAGTGGAAGTGCCTCTTGTGGCTGTCAGGAAGACAGTCACTTGAGGTGTGTTTAATCCTGCAATAAAACTACAGGGCCACTGCAGCCTCACTTCATTGAGATGAAGTGGTCCTGGTTGCCTTTAGTGGTCCTTTAAGCATCGTAGATGTGTTTGTATCCTGTAGCCAACAATTAGCAACAGAAATACGATTATCCATTAATTACAAACAGCATTATCCACTTGAATCATATATCAGTTTACCATTCACTAGTGGTAATTAATAAAGAAGATTGGAGATCAAAGCATGTTAACTTAATCTCAGACACATAGCATCTCCTAATGCACAATGAGAATTCAAACATTGTACAATATGTTTGTGAATATTCTTGAATGTGTGCACAGACACATACGCACAAAGAGACTCGCACACACTTCTCCAGATATTGTTTGTATCAGAACGTATCCACAGAGGCGCTTTGGGCCTTGCAATCTCTTCATTAAGATGCAGAGGAGATTCAGACAAATGTGATTTCACTACAAATACCGAAGAAGAAAGGCAAAAAGAAGGTTTAAAAATATATGAGCTGAGGAATAATTGAAAGCAATTTGCATTTCATGAAAGCATCAATGCTTTGGAAACCGAATCTTGGGCAAAGGGTAAAAACACTACAGAAATACATATTAGTATTACAGACATTAAGATACATACATTCCACGTAGGAATTTAAAAAATATATGTATTTTTCTTTATTTGTTTGGAAAATTACATATTTTTTACTTGTTTGGGTAACTCTTCTGTAGTAATGTAAACCAATTTATACCTCTTACATATTCTATGAATGGCTAATTCAAATAATTTAATATTAATATCATTTGATTTATATATCTATTTAGAGACTCATCCATAAAATAGTGATGTTTGATAATTTAGTTACTGACAATTACTATGCAGAATTCCAACATGGATTTTCACCATGTACTAATTGTTACATTATATAATTTTAATATACCAAAAAGCACTTTATATTTGAAATGTCACTCCTCTGGAAGTGGCAATTCCTTGTCCTTTCACTCTAGTAAATGTGATTTGATAACTTACCTGGGACCTAGGTGTTGGTGATGCACCCAGCTTCTCCTGCTAGAGAAGGACAAAATTATCTGAGCCAAGCGGGTCCCATACTGGTCGCTGCTCAATGGCTGAGGGCACTCTACTGACACTTTCAGCTGGTGAGCCCAGGTAAGTTGTCAAAATGTTCTAAAATGGTTTGATAAATTACAATGGGAGGGAGACAAAATACTTCTAGCACTATACCCACTACAGCAGGCTGTAATGGTTATAGTGCTTGGAGTTTTCTGTTAAAGGCGCACTATAAGCACCCAGACCACTTAATCTCTTCGAAGTGGTATGGGTACAGTGTCTCTATCCAATTAGCCCAAGCTTCCCCAAACTCCGGCCCTCCAGATGTTGCTGAACTACAACTCCCATGATTCTCAGCCTATCTATTTCATTCATAGAATCATGGGAGTTGTAGTTCAGCAACATCTGGAGGGTCGGAGTTTGGGGAAGCCTGCCTTAGCCCTACAAGGCAAAACATTGCAGTTTTAAAGAAACTGTTATGTTTACATTGTAGGGCCAAGCCTGCCTCTAGTGGCTGCCTACCAGACAACCACTAGAGGCACTTACAGCAGTTTCACCGAGTTTAACGCCTTAAAACGATGATGGACATCCTCACGCTTTGCATGAGGACGTCCAGCGTTTTCCAATCTCTCATAGGAAAGCCCAGAGTCAATGCTTTCATAAATGGAAGGCCTAATGTGCTCGCTACGCATGCACATTAGGTCCCCCCCATTGCCAATGTCGCTGGAAAGAGGTAAGTATTAACATGTTTTATTTAACCTTTTTAACACTGGGGAGCGGACAATAACTTCAGGGCAGAGGTATACGTTTTTCTTTAACTTAAAACTATTGTAACTGCAGCTGGTTCCCCTATTTACCTCTATAAAGTCTTAAAGCATAGAATTTAGCAGGACTTACCATACAGATAGCATAGCTATACTATTATATGGTTAGTAAGAGTCCCTCTATTTAAAATATATAAATAATTGATAATACAATAAAAATAAGGATTATATTGGAAGCAATAAAGTTTTGTCTTTTAAAATATTGTATTAAATAAATAAAAACATAGACATATAATAACTTAATAATCCATTATAATAATAAATTTACAGAAGAATTTACAATAGTACAAAAAAAGGGTGCGCTGTGTCTTTAAGACAAGAAAAGTGCAATGTTCCTTTAAAAACACTCCAGTGCTTCAAAAAAACACACAAACTCTATTTTATAAATGTGTTGCTATTACACACTCTACAATAGTGCAAAAAAGTGCAAGTGTACAAATATCACTTTTATACCAATATATTGGTGAAAATTGGTAATTTACAAATACCACTTTTATATCAGTGTATTGGTGAAAAATTAGTAAGAAAAACGGAGCACTTACAATACCCCGCTATATGTACCTTAGGTCTGGTTACTCCAGTTATGCATACATATGTATAAAAAATAAATAAGAGAACATAGTGTAATACAGTATTATAAATTTTGTTATTAGAACAATGAATAGTGTTAAACTCACAAGTGGAGAGCAGAGAAGTCTGCTCTAACTTTATCCGCTTCTTGTGTAGAGCCAACAAGTCATAGGACAGCAGCAAGTTGAAAGAAACACTTTTTTATTTCCAAATAAATCTTCACAATATTAAAAATAGTCCCCCAAGTGGTATCGCTTTGCTCACTCAGTCTCTCTTTGGAAGGCGTACTGCATACAGTTTCGCTGCCGGCTAGCACCGTACCGCAAACACTTCCTGGAGGCGGAGCCTAATGACGTAACCACGGGACGTACGTGATGACGCGTTTCGCCACAAAATCGGCTTCCTCAGATCACACTTCCATTCTGCTGCTGTCTTGCTTTTAAGTCCGTTTTCACAGGTGTATGTCCACCTATTAAGTCCTCATTATTGGTTACCAGTGTAACGCCTTAATACCTTAACAGAAATCTTCATACAATTATTCATTCCCAGGGTCATATCTCCTAAACCAAAATTTTTTCTTGCATATGAGAAAAACTAATTTATTATAAAACACATTTATTAGACACATACATAAAAAACATAAGCCTATAGATTAAAAAACCAAAAGTATCTCTTAACTATAATAATTAAAACATACTAAAAAATATCAATATATATTATAAAAAATTATATAAATCAAATTCTATATTTAAACCTCTCGGTTCCAAAGTTCCTAAACGGTGTACCCATTTCATTTCTTCTTTACCTATTGCATTTATATGATCTCCTCCTCTCCAAGATTTGTTAACTATTTGAATTCCTAAAAAAATTAACCCATTTGGATCCCTTTTATGGTATTTATTAAAATGGGCTGACACACTGTGTTGCTCAAAGCCACGTTTTATATTATATACATGCTCATAAATCCGTTTGTGAAGGGGACGTATTGTTCGACCCACGTATTGTAACCCACATGGGCAAATCAGCAAATAGACAACATTTTTACTGTAGCAAGTAATAAAATCTTTTATAACAAATTCCTCTTCTTTTTCTCTTGCTTTAAATTTGCTTATTCCTTTTAAAGTTCTATTTTTACTGCATTTACAGCCCATACACTTTCCACATGAATAAAAACCGCTTTTATTATTTAAAAACGTTGTTCTAACTTCTTTTCTAGGATGATTAAAGGTAAGGAGTCTTTTAAAATTTGGGGCACCTCTAAAAGTGATAAAAGGTCTCTCTGGTAAAAAATTTTCCAAATCTTTGTCTTTCTTTAATAAAGGCCAATGTCTATTGATTATGGATCTAATTTTTCTAGAATCACTATTAAAATCAAATACTAGGGGTATCTTTATATCTTTTACTTCAGTCAATCTGTTCTTTTGTCCCACAATTAAATCTTCCTGATCAAGTGTAATTATTTCCTCATATGCTCTATTTAATATATTTTTCGGATATTTCTTTTCCGTAAATTTATCCATAAGGATACTTGCTTGATCTTTAAAAACATCTATTTCTGTACAATTCCTTCTCAGACGTTGTAGTTGTCCTTTTGGAATATTGTCTAACCAAGGGGAATAGTGGCCACTATTATATAGCACATAACTATTTGCATCAACTTTTTTAAAATAGTTTCTAGTTTTTATACTCCCTCCTTCTATATAGATATCCAAATCCAGAAAGCTAATGTTATTTTTACTGTGAGAACTAGTAAGATGAATCCCCCAGTCATTTGCATTCAATTTATTTAGAAAATTTTCTAAACTTGACTCGGTACCTCTCCATATAAAAAACATATCGTCAATGTACCTGTAATAGGAGACTAGGTCCGCCCCCCATTCGCAACTGTTATAAATATTAATATTTTCCCAACTTGACATAAATAAATTAGCGTAGCTGGGGGCGAACCTAGTCCCCATAGCGGTGCCTTGACATTGAAGATAAAATTGGGAATTGAAGAAAAAATAATTATTATTTAAAATCCATCGTATGCTATCTATTAAAAATTCTACATGGGAATGACTAAACTTACCAGATTCTTCTAGAGTCTTTTTAATCTCTCTACACCCTAAATCATGAGTGATTGAGGTGTATAAAGAAGAGACATCACTAGTAACAAGTATAAACGAATCCTCCCATTTTATTTTCTTTAGGATTTTTATTACTTCTGTAGTATCCTTCAGATAAGATGGGATTATCTTTACTAGATCTTGGAGCCATATATCGACATATTTAGATAAATTAGCCGATATTGACCCTATCCCCGAAACGATTGGCCTTCCTGGGGGGCATCTAATATTTTTGTGTACCTTTGGTAATGTATAAAAAACCGGTAGTCTTGGATGCTCAACTTTTAAAAATTATATTCTTTCTCGCTAAGGACTCCTGTATTTCTACCCTTTTCTAATAATACATATAAAGATTCTTTAATTTCTTGAGTAGGGTCCTTTTTTAAACATTTATATACTTTTACTTCCCCTAATTGTTTATTACACTCTTTCAAATAGTCCTCTGTATTTTGTATTACTATACTCCCCCCCCTTGTCCGCCGGCTTGATGACTATATCCTTATTAGTCCTTAATTCCTGTAAAGATCTCCTCTCACTAAAGCTGAGATTATGAGGTCTTCTTTTCTTATTATTACTTGTATTTAGTTCCTCAAAATCTTCTAAAACGCATTTCTCGAACATATCTATAGCACTTGTCCTATAATTTCTTGGATAGAATGTAGATCTATTTCTTAAACTGGTATGATCTTTATCTTCTATCTTATTGTCACATTTATTTATAGAAAAAACCTTTTTAATGTCAAGTTCCTAGAATATTTTAGCATATCCACATACGCTGAAAAAGAATTAAAACCTACATTGGGGGCAAATTTAAGACCCTTATTTAGAATCCTAATTTCATCTTTAGTGGGGTTATACTTAGAGAGATTTATTACTCCCTCCAATTTGATGTCCTTCCTCTTTTTCCTCTTTTTCCTATACTGTAGCTCTCGTCCTCCTCTACATCCTCTATATCCCTGTATCTCCTTCTTTTTTGAGGTGAGAAGGTTACCCTTCCTTTTCTCTCCCCTAAAAAATCTTTTTGTTCTGATTGTAAATTATCATCTGAAAGGATTTCAAAACGGTTCCTTAGTTCGGTATCCTTTCTTTGCTGTACATAGGGCGGACTCCTACCCTGTCTATTTCTATTCTGTTGATATTTATTTTTTGGTTCTACTTTTGTCCAATTATATTGTTTCCTATTCTCTGGTGTTTTCCACTGAGTCCGTTCTGAATATTTGACAGTATTTGCTCTTTTCCTATAAGGATAATTTGGGGAGTCTGGCTTATATTTATAATTAAGCCAAGATAAAAGTATATGCTTGCAATATCAGTGAACAAGTCAACCTCTCAGTCTTGATAGAATTGAGCATTGTCTCTGCATCCACAATTCTCTCCTCTGTGTCCTATTATTAATAACTACACATATTAACACCTTAGATTTTCAATTAGGTAATGTTAGGACCTACCTTAACTTGGCAAAGAGAAGAGGTAATAATTATTAAATGACATAGCCGTGACTTATTAATTTTACATGGTGGGAACATCATAATCAGTCTAATGTCATGACCTATTTGTAGAAGACAAAATGGAACTGCACTAAATCCCCATCTGAGTCTGTTTGCAACCAGACCGGCCCCAGTACCAAGAGACCCAGGAATTAATGGAAAAAATAGAGAGGTCCAGGCACTCCAGATATCAGTAGAATAGGCAATTTATTGAAATCACAGCCAAAGCAACGTTTCGACCAGCTTGATAAAGACCAGTTTGGTCGAAACGTTGCTTTGGCTGTGAGTGCAATAAATTGCTTATTCTACTGATATATGGAGTGCCTGCACCTCTCTGTTTTTTCCATAATGTCATGTCCTACACATCTTATCTATGTTTGGAAAAAACTCAAGGTAGGACATGATGTAGGTAAGGCCATGACTTGGTGTCACACTAACCTAGGACAAGATAGCGTCTTAGAGTCTAAACATCATATTCACTGACCGTGGGTAAGAGGTTATTTATTAAAGAAATATTTTATGAGAATCAACATGTTCCATTTCTAGAAACTTGTCGGTTTGTAAAATCTCTTAAAGATAAAGTACATTAACACCTGTAATATTTGCACTAGATTTTTTAACAAATAAATGGAACAATCCATAGCTGACTTTTGGTTGGCTATTAGCGTGTGGATAAACTTCAATAGTGACAGTTCTGAGAGACACTAGATATTTAATTACCCCGTCTCTTTGTTCAGGTACTAATTGAAGCAATGTTTTGATATATTGGGTTTATCCACTTAACATGAATTTGTAGTGAACTGATAATCAAATTGTTTTTTGGAAGTTCATTTTGTAAACAGGCATTTTTTACTACATTTTGGGAATTGTTTTAAGTTAGGTGCAATTGTGTTCCTAGTAAATAAAACCCATATTTAAAAGTTTCTCCACAAACACTTCTGTTTTTAGGAGTGATCGTGGAGCTAGCATGTCCAGGCAAATGGGGAGTGTTTGTAGGAGATATAACACTTTAGGCAAAGTATTCATCTTCAATATGTTGATCCTACATAGCCAGCTAAAGACGGGTCTCTGCCAGCTTGCCAGGTCTTTTGATATCTCGGTGAGTAGTGGCATAAAGTTTAGATCATATGTGTGCTTCAAGTGTCTGGGTAGATGAACCCCAAGATAAGTAATGGACCTCTTAGCCCATGTAAAGGGGTATGTGGTTTTAAGCGCACTTTGTGTTTGTCTGTCCATTTGGAGGGGTAGGATTTCACTCTTTGTGTAATTGACCTTAAAGTTGGATAACTTGGCATATGTCGTCAGTTCGGCTATCAGTGGTGGGAAGGAGGTGAGCGGGTCAGTGATGGAAAATATTAAAGCCGTGGACGGTGTTGTGGTCCCGTATTCCCTGTAGGAAGGGTTCTAGGGTGAGAATAAAGAGTAAAGGGGAGAAAGGGCATCCCTGTCTCGTGCCATTTCTTATGTGTACTGGACCTGACAGTTGGACGTTTATTCTTAGTTTAGCCGTTGGGTGAGAGTATATGGCTCCCATCCATTTCATCCAGTTTGGGCCAAAACCCATGGCCTGGAGGGTGGTGGTCAGCATTGTCCACTCTACTCTATCAAATGCTTTTTCAGCATCTATAGATAATAGTAGGCTCTGCCCTTGCGTAGTTCGGGAGAGGTGGATGAGGTTTAGTACTTTTGTTGTGTTATGTTTGGCCTCGTGTTTAGGGACGAAACCAGATTGATCTGGGTGGATTAAGGTGTGCAGTATAGGTTGTAGACGCATGGCTAAAATTTTCGTACATATCTTCAAGTCTACATTAATGAGCGAGATTGGGCGGTAGCTGCCACACTTTGTGGGGTCTTTACCTGGTTTTGGCAGTAGAGTGATATGTGCTTCCAATGCTGATGCCGGGAGTGGGGCCGAATGGGTAAGAGCATTAAATGCCCTTAGATATGGTTCAGCCAAGAGTGTGGCGAATTGTTTGTAGTATTTGGCTGTGAGGCCGTCAGGGCCAGGGCTTTTGCCTAGTGGTGTTGATTTTATCACGCAATTTAATTCTTCAGTGGTAATGGGCATGTCTATGGAGTGTGCAACGGCGTCGGGGATTGTGTTTTTTAGCCTAGTTGATAGGTACCTCTTTATGTCGGTTATATCTGGGGGTGACTCTCTGAGGTTGTAGAGTTTGGTATAAAAGTGTTGGAAGGCTTTCATGATGTCCGGGAGGGTGTGGGATATAGTGCCTGTCTATGTTTTGATTTTGGAGATGTACGTGTTTTGCCTGGACTGTCGTAGGGCATTGGCGAGTAGTTTGCCGCATTTACC
The DNA here is from genome assembly GCA_933207985.1 of Pelobates cultripes. Lineage (NCBI taxonomy): Eukaryota > Metazoa > Chordata > Amphibia > Anura > Pelobatidae > Pelobates > Pelobates cultripes. The sequence goes on along the minus strand of OW240919.1, from coordinate 23,437,773 downwards.
TCCCTTTGTATAGTAGGAGTGTCTGGTAGTTAAGAGCTTTTTCTTGGCCTGTTGTTGCAGTAGTTGCGTCAGTTCTGTGCGCTTGGTTATGAGGGTGTTACAGGTCGATAGGGAACTATCCCGGGTATGGGTGTGCTCAAGGGCTCTAATTTCCTGTGTGAGTGTGTCTATTCTCTGTGTTCTCCGTTTTTTGAGAGTGGCCGCTATTGCTAGTAATTTTCCCCTTATGACACATTTGTGCGCTTCCCAAGTGGTCATGGGGGAGATGGTTGGTAGCGTGTTCTCTTGGAAGTAGTTGGTAAGTGCGGTTGCCACTCGTGTCGTGATTGTGGGGTCATTAAGGAGGAAATCATTAAGTTTCCAATGAAAGGACGTTAGTGGGAGCGTAGGGATCTGTATGGCAAGAGACAGAGGTGCATGATTCGACCAGGTGATTGGGCCGTAGGAGCAGGAGATGGCCAGGTGCAGGTGATCTTGGGGGAGGAACATCATGTCTATCCTGGAGTATGAGCGTGAGGCCGAGGAGTAGAAGGAGTAGTCTCTATCTTGGGGGTGTGTAGTTCTCCAGCAGTCAAACAGTCTAGCTTGGTCAAGGAGGTGTGTTATCCGTTTCCTTGCAGCGGTTTGGTATTGTGTGGAGTGGGAGGTCGTGTCAAGGGCAGAGTCTAGGGATATATTCAGGTCACCACCCATGATTAACATGCCTTCCATAAAAGATTCAATTATATGAAGGTATTTCTTGAGGGCCTTACCTTGGTGTCGGTTGGGTAGGTATAGGTTAGCAAATGTAAGTATGGTCTGGCCTATCTGTCCCTTTACTAAGAGCAGCCTGCCCCCATCGTCAGTTTTGTGAGCCTTGTAGGTGAAGGGAGTGTGTGCTGAAAAGAGTATGGCTACCCCCCTGGCCTTGGCATTACTATAGTTACTGAAGAATCCTGTGGGGTATACCCTGCTCTTAAGAGTGGGCGCTCTGTCTTTTTTAAAGTGGGTTTCTTGTAGGAAGACCACGTTAGCTCGTAGTTCGTAGAGTTCTTTGTAAGGGCTATGGATCTTTTCTCGGGGGTATTGAGGCCTTTGACATTGAGTGTGACTAGTTGTATGGTAGCCATCAGGTCTGGGTATGTTTGTGAATGTGCCAATGAGAGTGTCTGTGGGTAGGGGGGAGGTTTGGAGGAGGGGGGGGGGTTTGGTCACCGGGAAAGGAGAGCAAAAAATACAACAATTAACTTATATACAAACTAATAATCTATGAATAGATCGGAGTAGTAACTGTCCCCTGAGACTACTAGGAGGCACTGGCTGAGCACCAGGCGTCAGCCAGCAGTCTAGGGGGAGAACCTCTGGTGTCAGACCCAGAGTGGGGTGTCGCCACCTGGGACGTCCGTGACACCGTGGTGTAGGTCGTGTCGACCTAGTACAATGCAAGTCGTCAAGTAATCATACGATAGTATGTAAATATTAGATGGGGAGCGGAGGTGGTCTCGGGCAACCGGTGTCAGCCAGCGACTCCCGTGGGAGAGCAGAGGGAGTAACAGTCATCAACCGTCGCCGCCAGAGCACACATCCGCACACATATTCCACAACACATCAATTAAATAGACATCTTAGATGAGGAGACTATAGAAACATATTAAACAGCGTTATTCTATATATATATATTTTTTTTTTTTGGGTGATGCGTAAGTGGTTAGTCTAAACTTCTGTTGGTGGTAATAAGCAACATTTACTTGCTGCCAGCCTAACCCCTGGGTCGGTATAGTGAGGGGGGGAGGTAGAAGCCTTACATCAGGACTATATGTTTGCCTGTTATGCCGCTGCCGGGTATAGCTAGTGTTGTGGGAGAATAAGAGAGATTGCCCAGTTTAACGTTATTCCCGAGGAGGTTGCGAGAATTGCGACAGTTGGCTGGCAGTATATTTGTTAGGGATTGGTATTTAGGACATTGCTGCTCTATATCATACCCAGGGGAAGTTCACCCCATAGTGGGATGAGTTTAGCATTATATGGATACGGTCACCTGGTGCTTAGAAGTGCCCTGAGAGCCCAGGAAGTAGATGGCTCCGAGGAACATTACCAAGTCTCTGGCAGCGTGGTAAAAACGTTCATGTCAACATGTCCCTTAGTCATTCGGGTAAGGCTTTGTTTAGTAGCTGGCGTCCCGGAGGTGTCAGCTGATGGTGAGGTGTTGGGCCTCGTAGCCCTAGCTGGCAGCAGTTCACAGTGTGTGCGCAGGGTTGGAATCTGTTCAGTGTTGCGCCGGGTCCTGGGTATCTGTTCTTTTCTTCTTGGGCGTTTGTTGCCATCGGGATCTCTGCGGCAGCTGAGGTGGAAGTGGCGTTTGTAGCGGTCCGTACCAGTCCGAGATATGTGGGTCTGTGAGGTTGAGGGCTTGTGTGAAGAGTGGTATGTCCGCATGGGAGTGTATCATGTGCTGAGTGCCTTTATATGTGACACTCAGTGCTAGTGAGAATCACCACCTGTATCTTAGGTTTCTGGATCTTAATTGGTCTGTTATTGGTCGTAGCATCCGTCTCGCTTGTAGGGTCAGCCATGAGAGGT
>OW240919.1:23321642-23435114 GCA_933207985.1 Pelobates cultripes | reverse complement strand
CCCCCAGCTCTCCCTGTGTCCCATTAGTCCCCCCTCCCAGCTCTCCCTGTGTCCCATTAGTCATCGTCCCCAGCTCTCCCTGTACCTTGCTGTAGTGTGGCCGAGCAGGCAGACCGTGGTGGAGGAGCTCCTGCTCACTGTACCCGGTCTGACAGAAAGCAGAATGTGTTCTCTGTGAGCACTTCCTGTCAGACCGGGTAGGGGAACAGGAGCTCCTCCACCATGGTCTGCCTGCTCAGCCACGCTACATTGTAATTGCGCAGTGCGACCCGCGGGCCAGTGCACACTAGGCGGCCACACACCAGCCCATTAGTATGCCGGCCCACCGGGAATTTCCCGGTATTGCCGGTGGGCCAGTCCGGCCCTGTTATTGTGTGTTTGCACGCTGTATTCTAATCTTTATTTTGTACAAAAATGATTAGACTGGCATGCAACCAATAGGAGCTAGTGAAGTTTTAAGATAAAAGGGCGCCAGAACCCTCCCCTAGAATTTTACTTCCCCATACACAGTACAGAGATACTCCTACAATACAGAGAGATGAGCACAATACAGAGATACTCCTACAATAGAGAGATGAGCACAATACAGAGATGCTCCTACAATACGGAGAGATGAGCACAATACAGAGATACACCTACAATACAGAGAGATGAGCACAATACAGAGATACACCTACAATACGGAGAGATGAGCACAATACAGAGATACTCCTACAATACAGAGAGATGAGCACAATACATAGATGCTCATACAATAACACAAGCTTGGCAGATGTTGAATGGTGAAGAGGGGGTCTAGTAAACGCCATTTTCAGTTTCCGGCAGATCTCCAGTTACGGCCATCAAAATGTTGCTGCGGGTCACAATGGCAACGCTCTGCTTGGCATGCAATCCAGGTTTACTAGAGTTGGAGAGAGGAGCAGCCTGGAACTGAGAATGGTATTTGCTGGGCCCCCTCTTCACTATATAGTGCCTGGCAACCTGCACAGTGTCACCGGACCACCAGTGAGTGTAATGTCCCCCTTCCTTACTACAGGAAAGAGGCAGGGAGGGGGAAAATAAAATTACATTTATTAAAATAAGTAAATAAAAAACTTTTTTTCTCACAGAATGCACCCCTATCCTACTCTACATATTTACACACACGACTACACAAACACACACTCTGCATTCACTATAAGCACAGTATCCACTACACAAACACACACTCTGCATTCACTATAAGCACAGTATCCACTACACAAACACACACTCTGAATTCACTACACTGACTGCATCCATTACACACATACAATCTGCATTTACTTTACAAACACACACTTGGAATCCACAACACAAACACACACTCTGCATGTACTACACACACTGCATCCACTACACAAACATACACTCTGCATCCACTGTACACACTGCATCCACTACACAAACATACACTCTGCATACACTGTACACACTGCATCCACTACACAAACATACACTCTGCATACACTGTACACACTGCATCCACTACACAAACATACACTCTGCATCCACTAACCACACCACATCCACTCCACACACACAGCATTCACTCCACACACCTTGAGCTGTGTAATGGGCCTCAAAATGTCTGATGGTAGCCCTGCATACAGACTCCTGCCACCATGACCACTTATAAAAGCAGAAGAAGTGTGGTGGTTGGATTAACCTTTAAATTTAAGAATCCTGACAATTCTTAGTTTAATGAATAACTCTGACAATGTTATCTGAGGGAGTATCCATCCCATCCCAGTGTAAACAAAGAAGTATATTCCGAATATCCCAGTGTGAGCAGTAGATGTATCCCCCTTATCTCAGTGTGAGCAGTGGATGTATCCCTCCATGTCAATGTAAGCAGAGGGTGTATCCCCCCTTATCTCAGTGTGAGCAGAGGGTGTATCCCCCTTATCTCAGTGTGAGCAGAGGCTGTATCCCCCTTATCTTAGTGTGAGCAGAGAATGTATCCCCCTTATCTCAGTGTAAGCAGAGGATGTAACCCCCTTATCTCAGTGTGAGCAGATGATGTATCCCCCCATGTCAGTGTGAGCAGAGGATGTATCCCCACTATGTCAGTGTGAGCAGAGGATGTATCCCCACTATGTCAGTGTGAGCAGAGGATGTATCCCCCCCCCATGTTAGTCTGAGCAGAGGATGTCCCCTTATCTCAGTGTGAGCAGATGATGTATCCCCCCATGTCAGTGAGAGCAGAGGATGTATCCCCCCCATGTCAGTGAGAGCAGAGGATGTATCCCCCCCCATGTCAGTGAGAGCAGAGGATGCTGTGTCCCCCCATGTCAGTGTGAGCAGAGGATGCTGTATCCCCCCCATGTCAGTGAGAGCAGAGGATGCTGTGTCCCCCCATGTCAGTGTGAGCAGAGGATGCTGTGTCCCCCCATGTCAGTGAGAGCAGAGGATGCTGTGTCCCCCCATGTCAGTGTGAGCAGGGGATGCTGTGTCCCCCCATGTCAGTGTGAGCAGAGGATGCTGTGTCCCCCCATGTCAGTGTGAGCAGGGGATGCTGTGTCCCCCCATGTCAGTGAGAGCAGAGGATGTATCCCCCCCATGTCAGTGTGAGCAGAGGATGCTGTATCACCCCGTGTCAGTGTGAGCAGAGGATGCTGTGTCCCCCGTGTCAGTGTGAGCAGAGGTTGCTGTATCCCCCCCATGTCAGTGTGAGCAGAGGATGCTGTATCCCCCATGTCAGTGTGAGCAGAGGATGCTGTGTCCCCACATGTCAGTGTGAGCAGGGGATGCTGCGTCCCCCCATGTCAGTGTGAGCAGAGGATGCTGTATCCCCCATGTCAGTGTGAGCAGAGGCTGTATACCTCCCATGTCAGTGTGAGCAGAGGATGTTGTATCCCCCATGTCAGTGTGAGCAGAGGCTGTATACCCCCCATGTCAGTGTGAGCAGAGGATGCTGTCCTCCCCCATGTCAGTGTGAGCAGGGGATGCTGTATCACCCCGTGTCAGTGTGAGCAGAGGATGCTGTGTCCCCCGTGTCAGTGTGAGCAGAGGTTGCTGTATCCCCCATGTCAGTGTGAGCAGAGGATGCTGTGTCCCCACATGTCAGTGTGAGCAGGGGATGCTGCGTCCCCCCATGTCAGTGTGAGCAGAGGATGCTGTATCCCCCATGTCAGTGTGAGCAGAGGCTGTATACCTCCCATGTCAGTGTGAGCAGAGGATGTTGTATCCCCCATGTCAGTGTGAGCTACCCCCATGTCAGTGAGAGCAGAGGATGCTGTATCCCCCATGTCAGTGTGAGCAGGGGATGCTGCGTCCCCCCATGTCAGTGTGAGCAGGGGATGCTGCGTCCCCCCATGTCAGTGTGAGCAGAGGCTGTATACCCCCCATGTCAGTGTGAGCAGAGGATGCTGTATTCCCCCATGTCAGTGTGAGCAGAGGATGCTGTATCCCCCATGTCAGTGTGAGCAGAGGCTGTATACCCCCCATGTCAGTGAGAGCAGAGGATGCTGTATCCCCCCCATGTCAGTGAGAGCAGAGGATGCTGGGTGCTCCCCCCATGTCAGTGAGAGCAGGGGATGCTGTATCCCCCCATGTCAGTGAGAGCAGGGGATGCTGTATCCCCCCATGTCAGTGTGAGCAGAGGATGCTGTATCCCCCCCATGTCAGTGAGAGCAGGGGATGCTGTATCCCCCCCATGTCAGTGAGAGCAGGGGATGCTGTATCCCCCCCATGTCAGTGTGAGCAGAGGATGCTGGATGCTCCCCCCTCTCCCTCCCCTGTACACTGTGAGCTGGTGGAGCTGGGTTACCTTGCTGAGCCCCAGACTGTTGCCCGCCCCCTGTGAGCCCCGCCCACTCCCCGCCTTGGCCCCGCCCCGCTGTGAGCTCGGAGTTGGGGGGAGGAGGGCGAGAAGTTTTGCAGCCATACTGCCCCGTGCACCGCAGCCATGGAGCTGGGAGAGAGCCGGAGCCCGGGGGCCACACTCACCTACCTACTGCTACTGTCCGGCCTGGCAGCCTGCTGGGCACCGACCCGGGCTGACTCCGAGGAAGCTCGGCTACTGGCCGTCCACATGAAGAAACTGGCCGTGGAGGAACTGGGGGTCCTCACCATGCAGGTATGGGGGGGTCTGGGGGTCCTCACCATGCAGGTATGGGGGGGTCTGGGGGTCCTCACCATGCAGGTATGGGGGGGGTCTGGGGGTCCTCACCATGCAGGTATGGGGGGTCTGGGGGTCCTCACCATGCAGGTATGAGGGTGTCTGTGTCTGGGGGTCCTCACCATGCAGGTATGGGTGGGTCTATGTCTGGGGGTCCTCACCATGCAGTTATGTGGGGGTTCTGTGTCTGGGGGTCCTCACCATGCAGGTATGTGTGACCCTATGGAAGGACTGAAATCTGGGTCCTTCCTTAATGTATAGTTTTGTGGGAGAGCAGTGTCTGAGGGTGTCTACTATCTGGAGACCTCACCATATGGGAGCCTGGGGGAGATCCTGAATTAGGTTTTTTTTCACACTATGTCTGTTTCTGGGGGTGTCATCTATAAAGGGATTCTCATTATGCAACAAAATTTGTATCTAGTTAAAGGCTGATGTAGAGGATATTAGCTATGTAGGGTTCCACACACCATGCAGGTATGTGGGAGCCTGGGATATCTTTATTATAAGGGGGTGCCCAACATACTGGTAGGTGGGATCCAGGGTATCTTCTTAGAAGGGGTTGCCCATCATGGAGGCAGGTGGGAGTCTGATTATAAGGGGGAACACTCTATTCTGGTATCTGGGAGAGGAGGGCTAGGTCTGACGATGTCTTGTATATGGGGTCCTTGCTTTTCAGGAATGTTTGAATCTCTGGTCTTCTTAAACATGGCTAGGGAGTGCACTTTAAGTGTCTGGTTTATGGGGTCCTTGTTCTACAAATATGTTTGCCATTGAAGGCTTGCTGAGCTTGGGAAGCTATCATAGGGAGTGTCTGGTTTTTGGGGGGTTTCACCACACCTACTAATCATTGTAATGACAGGCTTCCTCAGTCTGGTTTGTGTACCATGAAGATATATCTGAAATACCAATGGTATCAGTGGCCAAAGTGTTTGTAATATAAGGGTATCTTCACACTGAGATATTGAAATTTTCCTTCATGATAACAAATCTATCTCGGATTGTATTTCAAATTTAGTGCAAGGTAAACGTGGCTTTCTTGGTTAAAAAAATGTAATATATTGTCTGCAGCCGTTGGGAGGTAGGAGTGCCCTTACGACTGGTATGCTCCATTTGGGGTGTCTTTGGTTTGCTGCTATTTATATGGTGGTCCCACTAATTTGGGTTCCTTGAGGACTCCTGGTACATTGGGTTGGGTGCCGCAAGAATGTGTTGAATGGTGGTATTCTGTGATCTGTTTACCTCGTTGTGTGTCTGTTAGAATCAGGCTTTTCTTGTGACACTCATTCTAAAGTTTAATATTAATCTCTGGTAAGCCTTGTTCATTGGCCTGTCTGAGATGCTCATTCTAGTTTGAGGTGCTCATTAATTGTGTTGCAGCCTCTAACAGAGTGTTTTCACTAAATTCTAAATTAGTGATGTGTGGGAGGAATAGCTTTTTTTAATGTCTTTTAATACTATATTCTGGGGCTGTATGTTATATTACACATAGGGGACCTATTCAGTGGTTCAAACTGAGTTTATGGGGTTGAATGATGCCGTCAGTCTTTCACTTGTGTGTCATTAATGGGCTATGTATTTATTTTTTTTGTATCAAACATGCTTTATCTTGTGTATTTTTCAAATTGTCAATTATGAAGTCACGATACTGATTTTCTTTTTATTTTAATGTAAACTCGTTCTGAGCGGAGTCTTTATTTATGTAAAATTTGGTAAATCTTTTTTTTTTCTCTCCCTTTATATTATTGGGAAGCGCAGCAGAATACGTTAGGTGTATATTATTATTATTATTATTATTATTATTAGTGTTTATATAGTGCCAACTTGTTCCGCAGGGTGTAACAAATTTAAAAAAAAAGGGGGAAATTAAACAAAGTAGACAATTACAAAATGTTAGAAACAATAGGCTGATGAGGACCATGCTAAAAGAAGCTTATATAAATGCTAATAAAAATACTATAAAATGTTCTGAAGACCACCGGATGAAGTTATGGGGGATGGGCTGGTGAAGCTAGTATTGAAATAATTAAAGCCCCCCACATGCACTCATCAGGTGGGGGAGGGAGACTGTTCAGCTGTGTATTGTTGCTCCTACCACAACTTTTCCCTTTTAAAATGAGCTGTCCAAAACAGGGGTGGGGGGAGGACATTTATTCCCCACATTGATGATCTATACAAAGGCTTACAAATATTGCTCGCTGAACTATTCAACAACTGCAGAATCTGAAATATATATATTATATGCGCTGTCATTTACTTCCCACCATGATTTAAATTAATAGTGATCTCCAGTTCCAATTTGTGACTTGGGCAAATTTACAGGGTTTGTTCCAAATTATTAACCCCCAGCAACTGAGGTGCTTTAGCGGCACACTGGAGCACAACGAGAGAGGCAGTCCTCATCTTTGAATTCTTATGAAGTGTCCCATTGTTGTGAAATTTTTTGCTTCACCTGCCCATATCCAATCCACTTGATATAGTCTTGTCTCTACACAAAAGAAGTTACAAAGGCATTTACTGGAGGTGATTTGAAACTGTGAATATGGTTTGTGCTTTGATCTTTGCTTTGTTTGTTTGTATGCATACACAGCAAGCGTCTGCAAATAGAAGATGGTCAGACCTAGGTTTAATCCAATTTTTGCTGCACATGGCTGCTTTTGTGATTTTCTGTTATAGTGAATAAAATGTTCTAAACCCAAAAGTGCCATCTCATGTTGTCACATGGGTTTCCGTTTCTTCCCTAAAAATGTAAAGGTTAATATTTTGACCAGTAATTTGGATGTGCTATAAAATTTAAAAACCTGAAAAGGGCATACATTAGAGGATTGATTTTATTTAATTTTGATTGTGAGAATATGAAGAAAAAAACAAAAAAAACATTATTTTTTATTCAGTCCTTTTTGCTTCACTGTTTGGTCTATGAAAATATATTGTATTTTCATTCACAAATCACCGAAGTAAGGGATTGAGAGGATTTAAAGATCAATGGAACTTGTACCAAGGCTGGAAGGCTGGTTTCCTGTAAGGGGGGTTAATTTTGCATTGCACATTTTTTTATTTTTTTATTATTTGTTACTCTGTGCTGCTAGTTTTATCTTGGTAACCATATATAAATCTGTGTATACGTGTGTTTGTATATATTTGTAGATGTCCACGCGCACATTTTCTTAGGGGATTCATATGTGATGCATACGAGCAACAAGCTCCCTGTGTAGCGACCCGAATGCCCATCTACTGGTAGTTCTCATTTTATAAGGATTCTCTCTATTGTTTAAACACCATATTTATTTATGTGCTGCATCAAAGGGTGATATCGAAGACGCTGTATAATTTAAGTAAATTATATTGAAGGGCTTTGTAGATTAGCGAGTAGACATTTGTATGCAATCAGTGGGAGACTGGTCTTTTATCTGTCATGAAAACGGCTAGTTTCCCCACCTTTCTGGGAGACTTGTGTGAACTGACCTCCTGCAGCCAATTCTTTTGTTAAGCAAACTAGGTACTCCCAAATGTCTTTTAGACTTGTGCTCAGGAGGCAGTTGCCTGCAATAGCTAATGTAAAGTGTGATGGTGAATTTGGATTCTGCATATTGAATATATAAAGTAATTTCATCTCCTGTCTTTAGATTGATGTAGATGTACAATTAGTTTTCCCTGTTGTTTGAATTGTCTCTCAGTGCATTCATGTAAGTGTGATATGTATACTATTGTCTGTTTACTATCCAGTTGTGTCTGCAAAGCTCTCACTTTGGCATCCTTAACAGCACCCATTAATATCGCACTTGATTGCTTTTATAGTAGTAGAATAAAATCTGTCTCTGACATGGTCACAATATACCACTTGTTGTTTTTAGCCTTCCCATATGTAAAGCATTATCTCTTCAGACCGTGACACAGAACATATTTGGAATTTGCTGTTATACTTTTTTTAACAAAACGGGGTCCTCCCCTTTTCCTTGCATGGCCATGTATAAAGGCCTGTTTCTGGGGTGTGTTTTTAAAAAAACTTTGTCTTTGAGCCATGCTCCCTACTCTGTTAGATCCGAGAATGACAACTGCCTGTTTGAACAATTTAATTGGCCCAGAATTACTGCCTGTCTGGGGAGGGTTTTTTGTGTCTGGATAAAATAACCTTAAGTTTTAGTTGTCATAAACCAAGTACAAAGAAAGATCAAACAAGAAGAGATATTGGCCATGTTCAAAAAGCACAATTAGTCTGTTTTCACACATTTTTTTTTTTTATACATATTCGGGACTTTGGTCTTTGTGGAAGGAGTTTGCAGTGATTCACATGCTTGTTGTTAAGACTGTGATACATTCTCTCATTTACCCATCTGGTAGCCTACTTGTTACAATATACGTTTTGCTTTCTTTTCATTTGTTTTGTTAAATAACTACCAAATGTCAGTCCTGTTTTTCCTTACATGGAGTTTATATTGTTCCTTAATTAATACTGTTTACTATCCTGCCTGTAAAACAAACCAAATAGGTTTGCACATTTTAAGGGTTTATTTTATTTATTTGCTTCTTTTTTTCCCTTCAAAATTGTATTTCTCTCTGTATCAGAGTATTTTATTTTGACCCTCCCCCCGGGACAATATTGCTATTCTTGTCATACAACACAGAATCCAAATATCGCCTATTAAAAACCTGTGAATTACATATATACTATATTTTAAAAAATTTTTTATTACATACGTACAGTGTGTGTGTGTTCTGGTAAAGCCTGGCCATGTGTTAAATCGAGGGACCCTGAATGCAGACATTGAGCTGCCTTTTCTATTTGTTTTATAATTGAACAATGTTATTGGTTTAATTTATTTTTTTTTTGCCTGTAACTGGGGAGAATAAAAATAAAACATTGAATGAAGTCCAAGCGAAAAGACAGTACAAACAAACACGCTTAGGAGCTGAATTTGAATTTTTAATTAGGCTTTGAGTTTTGTCTTCAAAGTGCTAGACATCATTAGTAATGTAAGACTTGCCTGCATTAACCAGAGTGACATTTCACTTCAAAAGCAGAGTGCAGGTGCCCCTAGCAGATAAAAGTTACCCAGTGTGGTACAGCAAGGTGGATTGCTAGATAATTAGCTGTCCTGCTTTACTGCTGTGTGGAAGAAATTCTGAAAATTCATTGCAAGTCTTGGTGACTTATTAACAGCAGAAAATCCAAATATGTCAAAGTAATTTTGTATCTCTTAAGCTGCAGTAGGACTGATAAGCCTTGTGCTTAGAGAAATCTGTGTGAAGTCAATGTGTTCTAACTTTTTCCGTAGCCTTGTTCCTGCAGAGCTGTGTGTCTCGCACAGAATGAACACTATTTCTACACAATGAGGATCTCTATTTTTTTCTTCTATGCTTTGTGTCTGTCAGTCACAATAAGGGCAAATTAAACTCTTGGCTTTATATTCTTACATTTTGAACTCCCAAGCCTCTCCTGGCAGCTAGTAGATTGTATGCTCTTTAGGGTAGGTTTTATACAATGCTGATATAATGGCATATCAATAATGTGGAAGTAAAATATATATTGTGGGCAAAGCACAGTAAGATGTCTTTTGTTTGTACAATGTATGTTTGTTCAGAATGTGTTTAACCCCTTACGGACCAAACTTATGGAATGAAAGGGAATCATGACATGTCACACATGTCATGTGTCCTTAAGGGGTTAAAGATATGTGGGTTTCATTAATTCCTGAATAGTGGAAATTTTAAATCTGGCCCCAAAAAATAGGCAGGCTATGAATATAGCGTAATTGGCAAAAAAATTCCAAATCAAATATTTTTGACTTAATTTTGTCCTGCAGGTTTCAATTTGCTGCATTTTAGAGTTTAGTAAACAAACCTCTTAATCTGTTGCATTTGATACTCCTTTAAGATTATTATAGCTCCCAGGGTTAAATCAATAAATATATTAGGGATCGACCGATATTGATTTTTTAGAGCCGATACCGATACCGATAATCTGCGAACTTTCAGGCCGATAGCCGATATCTTGCCGATATTCTGTACATTTACTATTTTGAATAAATAAACTAATTCGAAAGGTAAATGCACAAAATATACATGCCACATGTAGTGGATGAAGTGTGTTTAGACAGGGGAACTGTGTGTGTTTGTGTAGTGTGTGTGTGTGTGTGTAGTGGATGCAGAGTGTGTGTATATAATGCAGTGTGTGTAGTGTGTATATAATGCAGTGTGTTTATGTAGTGTGTGTGTATAATGCAGTGTGTTTTTGTGTGTGTATGTAATGCAGTGTGTTTGTGTAGTGTGTGTGTTTGTGTAGTGTGTGTGTGTTTGTGTAGTGTGTGTTTGTGTAGTGTGTCTGTGTAGTGTGTATGTAATGCAGTATGTGTACTGTGTTTGTGTAGTGTGTATGTAATGCAGTGTGTATGTAATGCAGTGTGTGTGCAGTGTAGTGTGTGCAGTGTGTCTGTAATGCAGTATGTGTGTAGCGTGTGTTTGTGTAGTGTGTGTTTGTGTAGTGTGTATGTAATGCAGTGTGTGTGTATGTAATGCAGTATGTGTACTGTGTTTGTGTAGTGTGTATGTAATGCAGTGTGTGTGCAGTGTAGTGTGTGCAGTGTGTGTCTGTAATGCAGTGCATGTGTTTGTGGTGTGTGTGTAGTGTCTGTCTGTGTAGTGTGTGTATGTAATGCAGTGTGTGTGCCTGTGTAGTGTGTATGTAATGCAGTGTGTGTGTATGTAATGCAGTATGTGTGCAGTGTGTGTTTGTGTAGTGTGTGTGTGTGTTTGTGTAGTGATGTAATTTGTGTAATTTTTTATTTTAATATTTTTTTAATATTTAATTTTTTTTTGTTTAGTCCCCCCCAGTGTGTGTTTGTGTAGTGTGTATGTAATGCAGTGTGTGTCTGTGTAGTGTGTATGTAATGCAGTATGTGTACTGTGTTTGTGTAGTGTGTATGTCATGCAGTGTGTGTATGTAATGCAGTGTAGTGTGTGCAGTGTGTCTGTAATGCAGTATGTGTGTAGCGTGTGTTTGTGTAGTGTGTGTTTGTGTAGTGTGTATGTAATGCAGTGTGTGTGTATGTAATGCAGTATGTGTACTGTGTTTGTGTAGTGTGTATGTAATGCAGTGTGTGTGCAGTGTGTGTCTGTAATGCAGTATGTGTGCAGTGTGTGTTTGTGGTGTGTGTGTAGTGTCTGTCTGTGTAGTGTGTGTATGTAATGCAGTGTGTGTGCCTGTGTAGTGTGTATGTAATGCAGTGTGTGTGTATGTAATGCAGTATGTGTGCAGTGTGTGTTTGTGTAGTGTGTGTGTGTGTTTGTGTAGTGATGTAATTTGTGTAATTTTTTATTTTAATATTTTTTTAATATTTAATTTTTTTTTGTTTAGTCCCCCCCAGTGTGTGTTTGTGTAGTGTGTGTTTGTGTAGTGTGTATGTAATGCAGTATGTGTGCAGTGTGTGTGTGTAGTGATGTAATTTGTGTAATTTTTTATTTTAATATTTTTTTTAATATTGAAATGTTTTTTTTATTTTTTGTTTAGTCCCCCTCCCTGCTTCTTACCAGGGAGGGGGATATAGTATCCCCTGGTGGTCCAGTGGCTTGTTAAGTACAGTGGTGGCTCAGCAGCAGCAAGCGCTGACTTACCACCTTGCAAGCAGCTCCTACAGCTCCCTATGTAAATCTCGCGGCTCTTAGTGCCGCGCGGAGCGTTGCCATGGTAACCCGTGGCAACGCTCTGCGGCCGCGGGTCTCGCGAGATTTACATAGGGAGCTGCATGCAAGGTAAGTCAGCGCTTGCTGCTGGCCCCCACAGGACCGCCGGGCTTGTAATGGGCCCGGCGGTCCTGTTATATATTATCGGCAATATCGGTATCTGAATTGGCCGATACCGATATTGCCGAAAATACCAAATATCGGCCGATAATATCGGCCAGACCGATAATCGGTCGATCCCTAATATATATATATATATATATATATATATATATATATATATATATATATATATATATATATATATATATATATATATATAATTTTTTTTTATTTTTTTTAAATGTTTCTGAAAATGTTTAATGCATCCAAATTCAGGGTTTGTGTTTGAGGTGAAATATTATATATATATACCTATGGCAAGTTTCATAATGCTTTAAGGAACACTCCAGACCCCTAAAGCATTTAGCTTATTGTGTGAGGAAGGTTTCTTTTTTACATTTTATAAAACATGCAGATTTCAATAGAAATTGGCACATTTCTAAATGAACCTTGCTACACCACCTGGCCTTGCAGAACACCTGCCTTGCAAAGACTTCTCATTGCATTGTAAAGTCTGTGATTGGACAGCCACAGAAAGTCTGGCATGGTTAGAAGGGGAGGTATTGCAAAGGCAGCAGACAAGATATCTGCGGCTTTTGCAAGCTGTATTTAGATAGAACTCCAATGGAAAAAAATGCTAAGCTAAAATGTGTTTGAGATCTGAGATGGAGACACTGATTACAGAAATAATCATTACCTGGTACATGCTTATGGTTGTATTGGCCATTTTATTCTTAATTACTAAGAACCTGAATTATAAAGTAAACTTTAAAGGGACTGTGGCAAACCTAGCCACTTGGACTATAACTAGAGACTATGCCTTTAAGGGTTGCCTATAGGTCTGGGGAGATATGCGCTTTACTCTTCTATGTATACTTAATGTATTCTCTGCATTGCCTGTAATTGCTGTTTCCGCCAAATGCAAATGGCGGTTTTGTATGGGGATTTTCTTTCGTTTCACGAACGGCACTTTAGAGAGCCGTTTGTGAACCGAACGCGATACCCCCTAATAGCCCACACACTTGGAGGCGTGTGGCGCTAGTTAACCGATTGCAACATTGTTGCAATCGGTTATTAGAGGCTCTCCTGGGTGGCCGTCGTTCGACTACCGACCATGCGGCGGTCGGCCATCTTGGATCCTTTGTTCCTCAGCGGTGCCGGGTCGTCGAACGCATAGTACTACCAATAGCTATTCGACGGCACGAACACCGCTGAGCCTCCAGGACGTTCGGGAGTTTCAGGATCGTGTTCACTAAAAGCAATCGGTCCTTTTCGTATGTTTTAAAAGAAATGTGTTTTTCGTGCGGCGTTCGGTTATTTTAGCTGGGATCTGAGCGGTAATCTCACGAATGATGCGCTCAGACCCCAGCTATCTACCGAACGTCCATTCGTGTAAATCCACCGTGTATTTAACAAGTTATGTATTTTTGTTGTGAATTGCCGGTTCTGCTGCACGAGGGGATAATCCCCTTAACGGTGCATTCTGGGAGGATGATCCCTCTCGTGCAGCGGTGCCTGATGGGAGAAATATGTTGTCATGTAAGTCCCCCATGTAGTCCCCTCTGGGAGTGCCCCTGGGAAGGGACTCGGGAAACCCCTTGCATGGGGACTTGTATAAATTGTCCAGCCGATTAAAAGGATGTCAGTTGACTCTCAGAACTGTGTCTCGTCCGGTTACTGGGAGGTTGGGGATATTGCCTTATGGTTTTCAGCGCTTGACTGTGGATTCGTTTCTGAACCAGCGGAATTCGTGGATTTATAATTGGCGTTCCGCTACAGGGACATTCAGGAAATCATAACCTGTTTATCTTATCAACGTAGTTATGGTATTCTAATACTATGTCTACGTTCAAACTGAAAAAATAGGGCTTGTGGCTTCACGTGCAAGCCATGTCAGGAGAGCTAGGATTTACGCTTCCTGGTTCTAGACATGCATGGCATAACTTGCAAGACTATCCTGTGATGATCTGTGCTGGGTGTTTATATCCGCTCACTGTACCAATGGTCACAAGGGTAGGAGCAGTCGTTGGACTTGCACGTCCTCTCTCCAGGGGAACAGCCCTGCAACACTCACGTCAGTGCTGATGTATGAGAACCAGAAGGTAGAATTCCTGGCTCTTTGACTAAAAGAGCTTCTAAGTGGAGCTCTCAGCTACGTTTTAAATTCTATTTTGTCAGTGTGATAAAGTAAAGTAAGGTGGTACCCTGTCAGCTTAACCACTTCATTACGCTAAAGTTGTTATGGAATGTGGAATGTTAACATTTACCACTGTTACAGTGGTGCAGGCCTGATCCTCCCCTCAGTACAGTTATGTGTCATTTTGTGGAGGGGTGATATTTTATTAGCACATTCCTTTTTCACATTTCTTTTTTTATTTACTGTGAACTTAAATCTTGTAGTAAACTGGACTTACTGGATAGACCATCAGTGAATATGTTAATGCTATATAAATCATAATTGTAGTATCTCTAATAATAGATGGCAGACCTTTAATTAAAGTACTCTGAGTTTCATGAACGCTCCAACTGGAGTTTCACCCAGCACCCGACATTGAGTGTAAGAGTTAGTCTTTAATCATTGAATGTCTCACTGCCTTCTCTTACTGCATATAGGGAATAATGCTATCTTTATTAAATGGACAGCTGATTGCCCTGGTTATGATGTGGAGAGGCTGTGGTTGTAGTCCCTATGTGTATGTGCGTCTGTCGTGGTTTGTCATGATGTGCATGTTTAGGTGACCAGCCCTCCTCCGTTTGCATGTTTTTATCACCTTTTTTTCCCACGGTGCTCCAATCTCCCCGAGGCTGACCCCACCTCTATGGCTGAGATAATCGGGTTTGATGATCTCAGCTATTCCAATGCTTTCCGATGGGAAATCATTGTGAGGCTATTGTGCTTGCACGACAAAATGCTGCGCCAGTCAGCATCTCCTCCTAGAGATATATTGATTCGATGCATCTTTATGGGGAGCGTTTAGTGACTGCAATTCAGAGGGTGGAGACGCTGAATGTAGGTGTTGCACACTATGCAGCACTGAGATAGGAAGCACTTTAGTTGCCGTCTGAGTGACTGTCACTAAGCAGCAAGGTAAACACTGACTTTTCTCTGAAAAGGCAGTGTTTACATTGAAAAGTCTGCAGGGACAAGCTATACTTATCAGAGCAACTGCATTCAACTGTAGTAGTTCTGGTGACTATAGTATCTCTTTAAGAATATTTTTTTTTCGTTGAAAATAAAGGTTTGTAAGTTAAAAAAAACAAACAAACTGCAGTTATTTAAAAAAAAAAAAAAAAAAGATGCTTATTTAAACTCTCCCCCAAATAAAATATGTGAATGAAAGCAGATATGTTAACTACAACTTTCAGAAACCTGTTGCTGTGAATAAGGAATATATGATGTGTTTAACACGCTTACATAAAATAATGTAAACGGATTGGCTGAATCACATCCTGGTTTGGTAACAACTCATTGCAGAAACCTGAGGGCTTGCAGCCATGTGACTTTTATTATTTTTCTTGACTTGTCTATTTTTTTTTCTGTACTCGAGGAGTCTATAAACTATTACTCATCTGTATCTTGACTTATAAATTTAACTTGTCTGACTTCTACAGGACCTGAAAAGGTTACATAAGTTTACATCCCAATCATTTAATTACCGTTCCACATCAACATGTTTAGACCAGTGTCTACACGGATGATTGATTTATAAATGGCTATTACTTCATGTTAAAGCTATCCAATCCACTACTAATCAACCCGTGTGTTGTTGTATAGATATTTATTTTTTGCTGTTGGCTTTGAATTTGGCCCTTAATGATTGGGCTTTTGTACTTTCATGCTTTCATGGGGGAAAAAAAAGGTTGCGATTAACTGGTTTACAAGATTATTCGTGTATCCATGTTCAGTAATCCAAAGCAATTTTCTTTTTCAAATGGTTTATTTTGCAATGCTTGCATGATTGTGTTAGCTTTGGGAACCAGATGATTTGAAGTGGACTTTTAAGATACCTCATTTCACAAAAGGAGCTGTATACATTCAAAGTAGCATACTGTCAGTAAAACACAGCATTTAATACAAGTGCCCAACTTTTAATGTTGAACTATGACTTTCCGGGATTTTCAATATCCTGTTTATTTCTGGCAAGTATGTGGTTTTTTTTTTGTTGTTGTTTTTTTTTTTTTCTGCGGTCTGAAAATAAAATTGTAGAAATCCACACATCGATCCTGGAACTCTGGGCAGCTATACTTTGGCTCCTAGTTAGTCATGTTTATAAATGTTGACATTTCTGGCCTTGAACATGGTGGAAGAGTAGAAACAGAAAAAAAAAAGGTTGCTCTCTTACTCATTTGCATTGTGTGCCCTGGCTGTGCCTGCACTAACCTGGATGGCGAAGACACTAGTTAAATCTTTAAAGGGATACTGTAGTGCCAGGAATTGTATTGCTGGCGCTTTAACTCCCTCTGACTTCCTCGGAGGCAGAATTAGTTCCGCAATGTAAACATGGCAGTTTCTCTAAAACTGCAGTGTTTACATTGCAGCACTAAGTGTACTATGGACACTGCACCCAGAGCACTCCAATGAGCTGAATTGACCTGGGTCCCTGTAGTGTCCCTTTTAAGCTAGATTTTAGAAGAAATATATGGTTATTCCAAGTTATAAATGATTTCAATGTTTTATTCTATGTTATGTTCAGTGAAGTGACATGTGACGGATGTTTAAAAACTTTGATAAATGCAACTTAGACATGTGTTCTTATACTGTTTTGTAGCTCAAAATAAGTTCTGAATTGACAACCCATTTCCACCAATTTGGACAAGCTATAGCTAATATATTTTAAGCACAATTATTGATATATTGATGTTAATCATTGTACATAGAAACTACAGATGAGGCACTGTGCAGGCTCATCCCACTTGCTGTTGGTTGGACAGCGAATTGTTGAGAGAATGCAGTTGAGCAGGAGAGGTGGACTTCAGGCAACATTGGCGTTTGACTCTTATTGAAACAGTGGGATAAAGGCCCCTATTATCAGGGCAGCCAAGAAGCCAGCACGGCTCACTGATGCAGGAAGCCCAGTTGCATGCTATCGTAACATTATAAACCAGAATAAGAAGGGTAGTTTATTCTTGTATTGCTTACATCACTGCTGTTTCAGAGTGTAGTCCTGTGTATGTGAGAGGATGGATAGGAACGTAAATACTCCAGATTTTTGAAAATTAAAGGGATACTTTAAGCACCCAAACCCCTATATCTTAAAACCATGTGAAACATTGATGTTTCTGAGAAAGGGCAATGTTTACATTTCGCTGAAAACACGCCATTTATTGCCTTCAACCAGACAGTCACTTGAGTCTTTACAGTTTATTTATATAGCGCTAACATATTCTAGAGCGCTGTACAAAAGTTGGCTAGAGAAAACTTTAATTCTAACAATACGGGACATATGGGAACAGTTGGTTAAAAGCTTTATAATCCTAATAGATAACCTCCTTCAGTTCCTTTTGTTTTTTGAAAGACTTCACGTACTGCGTAATGATGCCGAATGTGACTAATGCTTCTCAAGAAACCTTGAATTGGCAGGTTATAGCTATTGCTACTCATTCACTGTGGGTCTGCAGTTGGTATTGGCACTAGTTCACAGACTTGTTGTTTAACTGCTTCCTGCGGATTTTTACATTTATTTTTAATTATATCCGGGATGTTCCACAATCTAAACTAAGAGACTAAAAGGAGCATGTCTAACTTTTTTAAATCTAATTTATTAATTAACATTTGTGTTCCTTTAAATTTGCTATGCACCATGGGAAATGTAGTTCGCAAAGTTTTGAAGTGCTAAGGGTCTCCATTCACCCGTGTCTGTCTCTACAATAAGTTGTAACTAGTTACTTTTCTACCGCTAACAAGTTAATATACATTTTTGTTAACTGCATTCTTTATTTTTATTTTCCCACTGTCCCTTCAGGCCTTTTACATTTGACTGTGGCTGTGTACAGTGATATCCCAGGCAGTGAATGGTGTCAACATCACCTTCAGCTGTCAATAAATCTTGCTGGAGCTTATCCAGAACACTACAAATAAAGCAAAGGCTCAAGCCTTATCATTGCGTTCCTCTTGTTATGTGCTAGGCTTTGTAGATCTGCTAGACCCCCCTCCACTTACACTGAAAAGTGTGTTCCAAGTATATTGTCACCTTTATAGGTTGTATGTGTGTGTTCATTTGCATAACATCTATATTCCACTATAATAAAATACCGCTAAAATAGCACTTCTAACAGTGGCTCTGCTATGGGTGACTTTTATTTTTTTTATTTTTTTTTAATTAACTACATCTACTCAGTATTTATTAAACTATCAGATTATATTTCTTGACATTTTTAAAAATTTCTTTATAACTTTGTCAATGATTGCTGTGGTCGTAATGGTATTCAGTCCTGCTTGTAGCGCTTTTTTATTTGTTTAGAAGCCTTGAGAAACTTTGAAATTATGGGAATTTTTTTTTTATTCCAGGGCTACCTTGTGAGTAATTGGCAGAACATTCCTTTAGTTTCCATGGCGATTGCTCCATGTTTACAGTGTTGCCCAAGAAATGTTCTTTTATAACTAATCCCGAGTTTATCTTTTTAACTGTAAATAATTATCGTTAATGCAGCTAGCAGAGCATAGAGATTAAAACTTTGTTCTCCCTCCAGAGGAACTGCTGCATTTCTGGCGACAGGTTAGTTTGTGTGCGTTCGGTTATGTTTTCCAAGATTGTTACAGAACGCACAATCGGTTTGGTTTTGTCAAACCATTAAAATGTAAGTCTTGCGAAAGCCACCCTGCCACAATCAAATTGAATCATGACCACACAAATGAAAATACAGAACCTTCTAAACCAAAGGGCTTCCCCCCCCCCCCACCCCCCCAGGTTAAACCAGGCTGCATTGAATAATCTGCTAACAGCATCGCATGCACCTTGATAAGGGTGCATTTAATAGGCACAATGTCCAAATAAAAGAATGCTTTGTGGTAGCGGATAGAAACAACAGCTATTGTGCATTTTTGGAACACTCAGTAATTCCTGTTGAGATTCCCAAGTCTAACTAGCTGACGGAAAGAGATCTTATAACTTTCTGCCTGAATGACGGTATAATGGGGAGAGAGTTGGAGTGGGGGAGGGAGGGAGGAGGCAGGGTATGCAGCTCGGGAATGCAGGGATGAATGTAATTGGCACACACGATCTTAGCATTTGTTAAGTTTTTTTGTTTTTTTTTATAGTTGTGTGCGCCCCAGCTGGGGCTTTGCATTATAAGCAGGTCTGTAAGACTACAGAAATAAAAAGCAGATCCAGTAAGCAGCAGTTTTTTTTTGTTTTTTGTGCTGGAGGGAAACATTTTATATTGTTTATTATTCTATTTCTATAGTTTTATACGTGAATAGTTTATATATTTTGCTCTGATCTCCCCAGGAATTGGTTATTTGGTTCTAAATAAAAATAGATTAGTTATCTATTTTGTCAGAGCATTGTTCTCCCTGAATTTTGTTTTTGTTTTATTTTTTTTATTCTTTATTTACCCATTGAAGTATGAACACGGTATACAATCGGTAATGTAAATCATTACAGATACAGCTATAAAGTTGATTCTTAAGTCAAATACCTCAGAGTTTAGTTATTCAACAATGCATATTTTATATTTAAAATAAAACATACCAAAGAAAACCCTCTTTATCCGGGTGTTTTTGTTTTATTTTTAATACTTTTTCATTGTATGCCCTATTTTGCCATGAAGAATAGGGATTAATTAAATTGAGTCTAGCCATCCACTTAGCTTGCTTTTTGTAGCAGGGTTATTCTACATATGTAAACTACAATTCCCATAGTCCTTTGATGTAGGTTTGGTCATGTTGATGGCTTGTAAACCCCCCCATCCACACTCTGCTTTTGTTTTTGGGGCGTAGAGTAGAACTGCATTTGCATAGGGAATTCTGGAAAGTTATCATGACCCTAACTGACCTCCCACTGCCTTGGTAAGCTCCGAAATGTGCCTTATGGATGGAATTACACTAAGAGGGGAATACAGGAATTGTGCGTTTAAACCATACTGAATTAGAGACCAAGCACTTTATTATTATTATTGATCTCACAATTAGGTTGCCATATGTAAGTGTAGTCTGTGATATATCTAAAAATAATGTTCCCCCTTTCTACATGCAACTTTGTTTCTAGAGCCTCCGGAATGCAAAAATGCAGCAACGTCACATTAGGTGTCACTTTATGTTCTCAAAAAAAAAAATCTTGAAATATAATTGGTGACCATTTAAATGCCAGAGCCCTATATGCGTGCA
Source organism: Pelobates cultripes (assembly GCA_933207985.1). Lineage (NCBI taxonomy): Eukaryota > Metazoa > Chordata > Amphibia > Anura > Pelobatidae > Pelobates > Pelobates cultripes. The sequence goes on along the minus strand of OW240919.1, from coordinate 23,414,868 downwards.
TCACAGAGTGTGGAATGCGTAACTAACTAAACATTTGGCAGCACCTATTCACATCCTCTATATCCTGTGTAGCTCAATACGGTAGCTTTATATTTTATTAGTACATTACCCTTTCTATGTTTGGGGACCATGGCGATTGGTATCGTTGGTGATATTGTGAATCTTTAAACTGTATGGATTGCAATCCATCCACCAGACCTGCTAATGAATGCACCTGGTACCTCGTTTTTATAAGAAATAATATGCAGGCCTTTCTATAATAAGAACGGATTGGTTTTATCCAGCAGAGAAAAGTAAGATTGAAGTTTTATGTATGAATAAAATATATAGAAATGAATTACCATTATCTAAAAGTTGCCAAATATGAGCAATTACAGCCACCCAATTAAGTGGTTCCAGTTTATATATCACGATAATTGTATTAATAAATTCCATTTTAGGCTAAAACTTACAGTTCTATATTGCCTCTTTTTTATATAAAAAAAAAAAAACCAAGTGGCCTTTTAGAGGGGCTCTAAACAAACATACCCACTATTAGTATGTGTCTCAGTGCTGTAGTGAGTGGACATTTTCAGCTTTCCAAAATGGAAGTGGCTCACAATGTTGGTTATTTAAAAGAGCTTATGTGAAGACTGGGCCTCCTAGGGTGTTTTGAAGCTTCCTGTGAGCATTTTGACGCCAGGGTGTTTTCATGTTGAAACTTGATCTATATTTTTGCGTTAAAAACAAAGCAAAAAACTATTCCAAACATTTCTCGAAGCATTGTGTTGAGAATTTTAAAGCATTGTTTTCATCCTGTATTGCTGGTCAGGGTGATGCATGGAATGTGGAATGTTTGTGTATTTTAGGGCTGGTGCTGAGAAACATTCTAAATTAACCAGCACTCTTCCTTTTGAGTTTATTGTTTGTTTATTAATATTTTTGGGGGGTTTATTATAACCTTTAAAGGGACTTCAGTGAAGCTACAATGTTTTCATGGCAGGGTTAAGACGGCCTCTAGTGACCGTCTCCCAGACAGCCGCCAGAGGTGCATCCTGGCCCATTACAGAGTTGACTCTGTGAAATGACGCAGGGTGTCCTCACACTTTGCATGAGGACGTACAGTGTCTTCTAAAACACCATAGGATAGCATTGATTCAATGCTTTCTTACAGAGAAAGTCGAATGTGCATGCAAAGTTTGCTGCGCATGCACATTAGGTGCCCCCCCATCAGCTGATCGTGAAAGATGTTCTCTGTGCTGCCAAACACTCCTCCTCTAATGACATCATCCTGGAAGCATTGCTTAACCTTTTTTTTTTTTTTTGTCCATACCGTTCCCTATTACACTGGGAGTGAGATGCATGTGCTTGACCTAATGTTTCCTACAGGGAAGTATAGAATCAAATGCTTCCCAATGAGCTGCAGTTTCCAACGTTTGATGTTAAATGTCACATGACTGAGTGAGCCTCTGCCATTCAGCGCAAGTGCCTCTAGTGGCTGTACGGAAGACTGTCACTAGAGGCTCCCTTCAGTGAAAACATTGCGTATCTAATAAACCACAATATTTTAGATGGAAGGGTTAAAAGCACAGACCACTTAATTGAATTGATACTTTTCCATCCTATATTACAGCGCAGTGTGTTTACTTTAGAAGTTTTTATCCTGCTGTTAACCCCTTAAGGACATTACTTCTGGAATAAAAGGGAATCATGACGGAATATTTCCATCATGTGTCCTTAAGGGATTACTTGAACTTTAATCACACACAGGAGGGTGCTGCAGACTCAAGCAAGCTATTTACAGAGCAGGAGATACATTCTAAATTAAGCACACTGTTCAGTTAAGGAAGTATGAAAATTATATCTTTATGGAAAGTGTGTAGAAAGGCCATGTGAGTCACTACCAGTATTGTTCTGGCTAGGGCTGCATAAACTGACCTAAAAGACAGAGAATTGAGCAGCGAGACGGAAAGGGCATGATCTGTACACCAAAACCACTTCATTAAGACAAATCTGTTTTTGGTGCATAGAATGTCCCTTTATGATAAGTTTTATGTGTATGGCTTTGTTGAAACAGTAGAGCATTATGGGATTTGTAGTTCAGTGCCCCACTCCTTACCCTATGTTGCTTCACCAGGTGTTTGCAGTCAAAATGATTGAATTTGTTCATTGATACATTTTCTCATTTGTTTTAATTGGGGAGCACCATCCATATCCTGTATTCACAGCTGGGAAAACCACTTTTAATTTTGAGGGGGGGCTGGGATTTTTGTTTCCCTTTTCCAACAATTGTAACAGGAAGTTGTCTGAAGGTACAGTTTCCATGGCACTCGGCCACTTGTATCCATCTCGTATGAAGATGAAAGCGTAGCACAATCTTTTGAAAAGCATGCAACTAATTGGCCTGCCTGAAACTGCAAGGTCTTGTCATTTATTTTTGTTCCTCCCCCCACCCCCACCCCCCCTTTCTGTTCAACGTGGAAAATGGACAAAAACAGCTCTGCTTAGACCATTGTATAATCCCATATAAACATTCCAAGAACAAGAGAAATTAATACCATCTAAGCAAGGCAAATAGGATTGCATTAGAGGTATATTTATCTTGTAACTTGATATGTGAGGTATTTCTGCATTTCACGAAAAGAAAAGGGGGGTGATATTGCTCGCTAACGTTCAAGATTTTTTTTTTTCTTGCAGCTTTTTTATACTCTAGCAGTGATGTATTTTCAGCTCTTTTGAAAAATCACAGTATCTCTATCACAAAGACTACATTCCTCTTGTATGAAAGACGGGAAGTGGCAGCTATTGTTTTCTTTAGTCTTCTGCGAGCCCACATCACCACAGAGAAGCATGATAAAGATCAGAATGACCGAGGTGTTTCTAAATTGTGTGTAACCGCTGGCTTGGCGGGTGTTCTTGTTTAACTTTTCTGGTGGGGCCCCTATGGAGCATTGTCCAACTTGTATATGCTCCGTGAGTTCTTTTGAAAGTTTATATGTTGTAATCTAGCCTGGAGGTGTGTAAAAGTCATTGCGCTAAAGAGGTAGTGGATTGCCCCTCAGCGAGCTAGCTTTATGTAAATCTAAAATGATTACAGCGCACAAACGGACAAACAATAGTAATTTGTTTTCATCCGTTGACTTTTAGTGCCTACACAATTTCTTCCAGTTTCTGTGTATACTGTGTAGATCATGGGAAATTGCCATCTCCTATAAACTAGGAAAGTTGAATTGGGGTTTGCTGGCTAGTTAAAAGTCTCAAGGCTACTTTCCCACCTGCCTGTGAATTATTTAGGGTTAATTAATGCCCAGAGAAAGTTCCGATAAATCTCCATTTGAGAGACCAAAGACTGTGGCTCATATCGTTCTTCTCTAGCTGCATGGCAGCCTCAAACATAAACAGGCTGAAATCTGCCCTTGGTTTTCAGGAAACAAAGTCTTTGACTTCACTGTCCCTTTAAGATCCAGGTTGTAATGTTGATATTGAGCCTTCAGTGGCGATCGACCATTTAATCAATAACTGCACGGAGCCCTTGCCCATTTATGAATGAGATGGGGCCAAAGGTAGCACCGGCAGCATTGTTACATTTGTAAACATCGATTGAAAACCGGACTCTTTTGGTGGCATATCCCATTCTTCAGCTTGGATGGATGTTGTTTTTATTCCTTCACCGGTTCTCCTTAAATGTCTGTTATCATTAAGGGCCGTTCCTACAAAACTTTTTATTAGACAACAGCTGTATGTGTGTGCGCCAATTCTTGCTTTCTCTTAAAGCCTATGGGACTGCTTGCTGGTTTGCCTGTCGCCCCTGGAAATGCATAACATTGGAAGAGGGGTCTGCAATCCGACACTGTGGGAATGCAGGTGGTCTTAAGGCAAACGGCTGAAATAAATCCAAAACACCAAACCCCCCCATTGCTGGGAGGAGAAGTGTCTGGATCTTTGGGATTTTATAGGCCTCCTGTTTGTATATCTGGAACCCACAATGTTCCACCCTCCTTCTCCTCCTGCAGTCAACACATGATTAGATCACCAGAAAATGACCGACAGTTACGGCCAGTCGCTGTGTTTGGGATCATGTTCGGCAGCTACAAACACGTCCCTGTCATATTTCCACACGTAATTAACACGTGAACTACAGGACGCAATGGTTTTATTGCTATCTTGGCCTACTAGCCATCTTTCAGATTTGGTTATGATTCCTTGACTTATGACTATGGATTATATATTGTCACTGGGTCCATTACCGGCAGGCACACAAATATTTTTTTTTATTATTTAAAACATTGTTTATTGCATTTTTTAATTAAAATTTTATATTGCACACACAAATTGTATTAAAAAAAATTAACTCCACTTTGCTCACAAGAGGTCCATGTACTCTCTAATGCTCATTATTGGGCTAAACATTTAATAATACAGACTGTACTCGCATTTGCTGCCTGTGGGACATCTCTCAAAACTGGCTAACATTCTTCATTAAATTCTGATTCCAACCCGTGAGATTATCTATGGAGAGCTGTACGTTTTTTCCGTAATCCCCTGTGTAGCCTTCAGCGCTAGAGTCCTCGTCTCTAGTATTTTCTCAAACAACTCTGTCATTTAATTACTAAATATTAAATTATAGTAATTTGAAAGCTAAATTGCCAAATCTAGGCTAAAATAGCCACATTGGAAAACTTGTACACTTGGCTATAGTTACAGCGTGGCTATGTTAAACCTAAATATTGTAATTTTTTTCATTTAGAACCAGTTCTGTGTTTAATTAATTCACCCCACTGTGTATAGCTAGACTGTTGGCTGATCTTAGATTAGCATCTGCAGTCAGTCAAGTTCTGCAGAAGTCATGTGAAGTTAGGGAAAGATGAGAAGGAAAATGTAATACAGTCCACTCCCGGGGCGTTCCCTCTCTCAGCACTGCCATTAAATGATCCTAATTAAGGAATGTGCTCTTATCCAATCAAAAATCACCCTTCTTAGCTCATCAACACATTCACATTGCGATAACCTTAATTGTCATCAGTGGGTGCCCCTTTGACCGTGTTATCAAGCAAAGCTTAGATCTTTGGTCGGATAAGAGCAAGCTTGTAACAAAAAATCACTTAAATGGCACTCTCAAGGAGATAACACTGTGGGAGTTTACAGTTTTGAATTAAAGGGCAACACTTTTGGCACCATAACAACTTCATCTATATAAAATTGTTATGGTACTTGGAGGTTCTGGCGCCAACTTACCTTTAGGGGTCAAACCATTCATGAATGGTTTAACCCCCCTGCCTTTCCGCTTCTCTTCGATACTTGAAATAAGTAGTCCTAGACCGTGGTGCTGCAATTTGGCAACATACCTATTTCTCAAGCCATTTTATAAATAGGGAGCTAGTGATTGGTTTAGAGCGTCATCTGATGTACTTGGCCTGTCAGAAGCACCCTTCTTCGAGTCTATTTGGGTCTTTCTGTTTCAATAATCTGAAAGACTGTGGTTAAACCGTTCCCCACAGGTAAGCTGGTGCCAGGGACCTTGTCTCACCATATCAACTTAATTTCAATGGTGCCTGTAGTGTTCCTTTAAGACCCCTATTTAAAACAATAGCTTGATAATTGGATACAATAAAATACAAAGTACTTAATCTGAACCCCAGGTATGCCTTCACACAATACATCTGGGATTTATTAAATAGCGAATTGCAACTGACATCTGACTCACAACATTAATGCTATGATAGCCTCATGCGTTCTGGACCCACTGTGTTTCTTTAACTTTTTTTTTGTTTTGTTCTCGGAGGAGAAACTTAAACATTTCTTAGTGGTATAAATGTAAACATAAAACAGAAGATGGAGATTTTCTTTTCATAAAATAAAGGGCTGCAAGTACATCTCAAGAGGTTGTGAATAGTGCGGGGAGTGCGCACACACAGGCTGCGGTGGGGGAAGGGACAAGCAGTTAATAAGTTTCAGACTTTGTCTCCATTCTTTCCCTCCTAGAACAGTTTAATTGAAACCTTGTAGCTTCAGTCTTAGAGAATGAAGGGCATCCAGCAGACTCAAAAGTATCTACAATGCTATATTACAATAGCTAATAAATATTATTGCCCCAGCTAAATTATACACAACCCCCGAGTCCAGCCTTTGGCTCAGATAACCCAGAAAACAGAATATTTTGTTATGAGGGAAGTAATAATGCAGCGATTCTGTTCTTTTTGTTTTGCTTTGATATCAGCATAGTAGTAATCCAAAGCGCTTTCCATACCTGCAAAGTCACATGTTTTGTGTTCAAGTCCTGCTTTCTCTCTCCAAGAGTTCTGAGCGTGTGTTGTGTAACAGAGCTTCATGAGCAGGGCCCTCATCGACCTGTTGTTCCTATAAAGCTTTGTATGTGTCTCATTTATTGTTTCATTCCTCCCTATAATATTTAAAGCACTGTGGAATATGTTGGCGCTATATAAATAATAGCAAAAATACTCACTGTAACGTGCCTTTAAGCTACAATAATTATGTTTAGAAATCTAAATATAGTGTTTTGATTTTCTTCACGATTACATTTTTAGTAACATAAATGTTCTTCTACCGCCTCCAAAATAAAAGGGTGTCTCTTTCTTTAAAAAAAAAGTCCAGAGACTAAAGAAAGTATTTAGAAAATTGGGCAGACTAGATGGGCCGAATTGTTTCTTATCTGCCGTCACATTCTATGTTTCTCTTTGGTTATTCTATATGTAATGTTGTCAGTTATGTCTTTTGCCAAACATAGATGTGAGTGACGAGAGGTGCCTCTGCTGCACTGACAGTCAAACTCGTCTCATGACTTGAAAGCCCATAGGAATGCTTTGAATATAATACTTTCCTATGGGGAAGCTTGAAGGCGAGCCATGGCGATTGCTGCGCATGTGCCTAAAGTCCTCAATGCTCCCCAGGAGGAGTGTTGAGTTGATCACGCTGGAGAAGTCTGTGCCACCTCTGATATCATTGGAGGCAGCAATGAGCTTCACCACTGGAACGGTTAAAGTAAGCCCTTTTTCAATTTTATTGCAAACAGTGTGGGGCGGTGCAGGGGACAGTAGATTTTGGAATGCAGGTTAGAAATTTAGGTTGAATTCATTTTAACAACAAATCATTCTTAGTGTATTATCCTGTAAGCATCGATTTTAAGAGAATAGTTACTGTTAAGTGATTTGAGAAAACTAGATAAAACCTGTCCAGTTGCAAACTAATATTTCCAAGACTCGAGGTATTACAGAGAGTAAAGGTACAGGACTGTAGTACGAGACAATGTTTTTATCACCCCTTGTGCTGCACATCAGTGCTTTCCTTTTTCCCAGACGTTGGGAATATAACCAGACAACAGTGAAGCTTTGATTAATAATACACTAGGATGAGTGGTTACATGAAAATAAGCAAGTTTGCCTAGCTGAAAATGAAATATTATATTTGATACAAATTGGGATGAAATGGGATATTGCAGTGTACTAATGTCTGCGGTTAAATATAACATTTTGATGATTTTAATTCATCTGACTTATAGCTGTTGTATGTCACATTTGTGGTTGTTTTATGCAGAACGGGAATGTATCGTGTCCTAAAAAATATTGTTCATTAGCGAAGATGTGATGAAACGTTTTGATACTGCCAGTATTGCTGTATAGGTCACAGCTGATTCACAGGGTCTCCTAGTTTAAAGGAGAACGCCAACGTTAAAAATGTGTGTTTTTTAAATTTTATATTTAGCTCCCCATCCATATTTTGTTGTTGTTTTTAATCATGTAAATGATTCCAGCGCCAAAACGATCTCTGCTCTCAAACTATGACCGCCTACTGTGCGGTGATCATTATTCATCATAATCTGATCAGAATCAATGCTTCCCATAGAAAAGAATTGAGGTCATGTGGTACATGCGTGGCAGTCACGGCAAACCCCAATACAATTTCCTTTTAACGATTGTTCAAGCAAATCTGTTTAGTTTCAAATGTTGTCATTCCACCAGTGCTTTACCCAGGCATAGATGTGTGTATGGACACTATTAAAATATTAAGCAAGATGTTGTTTATCGTTTGTTTTACAATAGAACTGTGTCTTCAGTGAAATGTAACATGTAATGGCATCATGTGCATGGCTTGACACAGACATTGCCAACTTGCCTCCTTACTCATTAATGACTATTCCATGAATACTATTCAGAAAAAAAAATGAATACACTACCAAATTAGCCAAGTAGGTCTATGCTGGTAAACGTGCAATGGTTTCATCACTTATGATGTACACAATCCACATAGGAAAGCAATTTACTCAGTATATCTTTAAAGATGAGGATTGTGGCTAAAATCTAAACTTACCTTATTGTGTCTGACATGCTACCTACGGCACTAGTGCCATGCACGGCACTCGAGGCGTCTTTCCACGGCACTCAAGGCTGCTAGAGCCAAACAAACTTTCCCAGTAAAACTTCAGATATCTGGTAATACGAAGAGGTGGTGAAGGACAATCCTCAATTTATGCATTGCAGCACATAGAGGAAATGATCTCAGATGATCAATGATCTCAGATCACTTCCTCCCAGCACTTGTGAATGGGAATCCACACTGTAGTAGAGCAGCCCGCAGCTGGTGTTGCAGCTCCTGTCCTTGACCTGTACCTTGCCAGCCTGGTCCCCAATGGAACCCAGGGAAGCCACCCACACTGCTAGATATACACAGAAATGCAGAATAACAGCCCACACACAAGCATACACACAATCCCACAAACGCAACACCACTAACAATCCACACACATGCACACAACCCCACATGCAGCCTCTCACATGCAATACCCCAAACAGCCCCCAGACACTACCAAACACACAATGTGACATATCCACAAACAATTCCACAAGCAGCCCTCATACACAGCCCACATTCATATGTATCATACACGATACCATAAACTACTAATGAACAGTTTTATTTAAGGGTTATTTTGTTATAATGCAAAGTAACAGCCCTGAGGAATATGTTTGCGTCTTATAAATAAAAGATGGAAATGTAGGACTGGTGGGAAAAAAAAAAATATTGAATGGATGATTTGAAATGCACAACACAAGAAACAAGCGGCAGCTTGAGTCGATGGTTTGCGGATAAGTGTGAGAATAAGTAATAAGGAGGAGAGTTGAAGGTCACGCTTGAAACTGCTTGACCGATCATTCAAAATTCAGACAGACGTGCAAGAGAACTGAAGAGATTGCAGACTGTAGAACAATCAGGCGGTGTGTGTGTGTGATGGTTAAATAGTAAGAGTAGCCCGTGCAACGATTTGGAGAAATGGCACAGGATAAACAAGCGGTGTGAATTAGTCTGCCCGCAGTACTTTGGATTAATAGAATTTAGGTAATTGGGTTAGCAGGAGACTGACAAATAGAAGGTTGCCATAGCGAAGGCTGGAATTGATTAGCTCGTCAATGAGCATTTTGTTAGCACTGCTGCTACTTGAACTAATATACTATTTCAGAATTTGTTGGGTGGTGACAGTAACACATTGTTGGGAGCTGAAGTGGATGAATGTAAAAGCAGGCTAAGATGGCCCTACATTTGTGCGTTGTAGACCCTATGGTGAAGCTGTTGTACGACAGAGTTTTATTTGCTTGTTATTTTCCCCCCAGCTTTAGACCTGATCTTGAAAACTCTTTAGACCCAGAGGCCTCTCCATGAGCTCATAAGGCATTATTTTTGGCTCATAGCTTTGAAGTTTTTCTTTAAATAGTTTTTAAAAAAGGATCTGTTTGTAGGTCGGTCTTAATTCTGCAAACAGTCAGTTCCTTGAGGTTGACGGATTGGTAACGTCAGGTGTGAGAAGTAGACAAGGCTTGAGTTTAGTTTTTTTTTTTTATAAATTCTTTATTTTGAGAATTTTAGCATTGTATATGGGGTACAGAAAGAAGAAAATATGGGAAGGGGGTACAACATTATGAAAAGAATAGCATCGTCCCGTGGATCTCATTCCCAGGCTATCTTTATCCCCCTAAGCTGTAGTCTCTCTGCTCTTGATTGGACCGTCGAGGGAGGCGACTGTCTCGTCCCCTCTAGAGGGAGTAGGTGCGGTAAAAGTTTTGAGCTGCGTCTCTGGGCTTGTACAGCCTATGGCCTAAGTCAGTGTCGTTACTGGAAATTGAGGTCATCGGAGACTTATCGTGTCTGAACATTAAGGGTGAAGCTCAACTGGAGCGAACATGGGATATAAGGCCTATCCTCGCCTAGACATAGCCAAAACACACACAAAAAAAAAAAACACACGGGGGGTGCGTGGGATTCTACATATCAGTGTAACATCTCCCCTGTACTAGGTGCGTGTAATCTATCAGCGTGTGTGTAGGAGGCGTGTCTATTATGTGGGGCCGTGCTCAAAAATTCTTGCGTCGAGAAGGAACCCTCCTCCGTCCTCTCTCCCCTCCCTCGCCTGCGCTACACATTGCCCCAGGGGCTCCAGACCTTCCCTACCGATGCTGTCGTCTCATGGACCAGGGCAGATAGCTCATCCATCTCCTTGGACTCCTCTATTTTCCGTCGTACCTCTGATAGAGTTGGGATTTCCATCCTCCCCCAGTGTGCTGCAATGTCCCGTCGTGTAGCGAGGGCTATTTTTGCCACTAGTTTATTCTGTGCCCTATGTAGTGCATCTAGGGGTTTGGACAGCAACCATATCCACGGATCCAGTGGGAGAGCCGTTTGTAAGGCTCTGGAGGCGACGTCAGCTACCCCCTTCCACAATGCTGAAATATGCTCGCATTCCCACCACATGTGGAAGTACGTACCCTGGGCCCCACAACCTTTCCAGCACCGGTCGGAGGTCGATTGTCGCATCTGTTTGAGCTTGAGGGGGGTAACATACCATCTGAGCAGGGTCTTATACGCCTGCTCCTTGTGGTTCACACAGATCGTAACTGATGCCGTTGCCTCCCAAATTTCTGCCCAGTCTGATGGATCGGCCGGTGGGCCCATGTCCCTCTCCCACTCCCTCACGTATGAAAAGGCCTCCGGAGGGGTGTTTCTAGCAAAGATATCGTAAAGAATGGATATCTGACCTCTCCTTACCGGTGTGTGCATACTCATTTTCTCGAAAGGTGTAAGCTGTTTTGTGGCTGCCATTCTGATGTCCGGAATGGACAAAAAGCTCCGTAACTGGAGATAGCGGAAATAATCAAAAGAGTTGAGAGGGGTAGATTGCGGTAGGTCTGCAAATAGGAGCAGGCGATCACCCTGGAAGAAATGGCAAAGTCTGATGAGGTTATTATCTTCGAAGCGGGCAAAATGTTGAGGTGTCATACCTGGGGGAAATTGCGGGTTCCGCAGAACTGGGGTGAGCGGTGAGGGCGTATTGATAAGGGGGTTTTTACCGTTGACTCTATCCCACACCTGCAAAGACGTCCTTGAGTTTAGTTTTTAACTATAGATTTGGCAATTTCAACTTGAAAAGGCGCTATTGTTTGCTAAGAGAAGGATAAAAGTCCAAAGACATCAATCCTCACATGTCCAACTGGCTGCAATAGGGCATGAAATATAAAAGTAATGCTATCTTACTGCATACATTTGTTTTTCTCATGGTAATGGCGGCTGTGTTTTAAAGCAGGACACCCATCATTAAGCTTGAAGATTCAGTGAAAGCTAATTATTCAAAGGAGAGCCAAATTGGAACATTAAACGGTTACTCCAACCACAAAAACAGTTTTTTTGTAGTTTGCAACAATGTCTGATGTCGAAATATTCTATTTCCACTCTGTAATAAACCTTTTGACCATTTGTTACATATTTTGTAAAGATATCCATCCAATCCATCTTAAATAGATGTAAAACATTAAAGGAAAACTATAGGGTCAGGAACACAAACCTGTATTTCTGACCCTTTAGTGGAAAACCCACCATTTACATGGGTGCCTATTGTGTCCCTTGAAGCAGGTGCTGCTGGAAATTTCCTGATCCGGATAGCAAACTATTGATGAAGAAGATGGTGTCTGTAGATCTCAGTTTGTCTTTTACTAATGGTGAGAAATGTGCAGCTCTCTCATTTTCTGTTTTAGGAATGCAGTCTTTCTTGTGATCCGGAGGCTGGGTGTGGTTGTGGTTCACTTAATCAGATGTTCTTCTGAAAATCAGAGTGGTCTTTGTTTGCACTGTTAGGGCTGCCATTTGTTGCGGCGCTGTCTCCCTCTCCATCCAAAATGAGTATTTCATAAAGCTAAAATATTTGTGAAATACTTGTACTGTGTTAGAATTTCACCAAAATTCCAACCCAGTCAAAAGATATACTAAGACAAGCGAGGGACCACTTTTCTTTGTATTTGCCTTATGCTTGCTATAAGGTGGAACAAGCTCTTGTCAATCCCTGAGACTTCAAGTGGAAAAAGGCTCTGTCTAGGTACATGCATGAGCATAAAACACCAGGAGATGAATAGGACCATAAGGAAGAGGATGGCGGTGGGCACTATGAACAGATTCAGGTAAGTATAACTTGCCTTCCCCGACACCCTGTGGTCACCGCACTGCCAGTGGCGCAGTCCCTGTAGAGGTCTTTGCAAATGTTGCAAAGATCACAGATTGTAGCAGAGCCTCTTTAAAATAGGAGGCAAATGCAAAATCGCTGTACAAAAGCTTTCTGGAATCCCTCCATTTATTTATTTTCCAAGGTTTCTCTATGAATTCACGGTCCTTATTAATGATTCGATTTAGATACACATCATTGCCATAGACATGGAGATGCTCGCACTAGTATTCGAAGAGAAGTGATGTATAAGCGTTTGTGATCTCAATCCTTCCATAATGCCATAGGCTGTGTCAAGACATCCAAGCGTAGAAAGTAAAATTAAAACCTGGGACCTAACTAATTTGATATGCATATTTCTGTCGTATTACCGTCAACTCGATAATGTATTATTGTCTAATTGCAGAAGCCCAATGCAACATATTTTAAGGCACTTTTTCAAATTTTCCCAACCCTGGCTGATGAAGCAGGTGGCACTTCCATCATGTGTCTAGCGATGGAACGTCTTCTTCTTTTTAAAGGAAGAGTTGTTGAAATACAGCAGGATAGTAGCATGCGTTATTTTTCTGTTCTGAGAAGTGATCTGTAAATGTGTTTATTTTTAATGCACTGGGGACAAAAAGACAGCTGCTGTTTTCTCAGAGATGTAATTTGAATGATTCATCTTTGACTGTGAAGGTATGTTTGGAGTTTGAGAAGCATTGAAAAAACGAAATCACTATTGCGTGCAAAAATGTATTCTGCAGGTTTCAGTCTCTTCCTTCTGTCGGAATGTATTTTAAGACTTTAGGTATCTATCCTTAAAGGGGTGCGGTCACATCCCACAATTTTTTTATTTATTTTTTTAATATTGTTTGTTTAGCTTTGTTTAAAAAATATGTATTTGTGAGGTGTGAAAATTTAAATTAATTGTAGAAATCTAAAATTCTTTATTCTAAATGAGGGCCTCCATCTTAGTCCTCTATCGGTCATAGTTATAACCTTTTTCATTTCGGTCAGCATAGAGAACCTTTCCGTTTCTCCTCTCCAGTCTTTGTCTGAAATGGATTATGATGTCATATGCTATAGATTTAAATATAGTACTCAATTAGATAAATGTGATATGTGATCAAAATTCCCGAGAAGTTGCAGTTTGGGAAAGTACTTAAAAAAAAAATAAATAAATAATTAAATAAAAAAATAAAGTAAACCAATTAATTTAGAAAATTAAATAAATAAAAAAAACAACATTGCAATACTCAACCTATGCAACATTTTAATAATTTTCTTGAGTTGAATTCTTCTTTGCCCTTTGTCTTACCCTCCTCCATAACAGACTAATAAGATAAGGCCAGGTACTAATGAAAGTATTTAGATACTAGATGGGCCGAATGGTTCTTATCTGCCGATACATTTTTAAATAATACATTTTAAAAAATAAAAAAAAGTCAGATATACTTCTTTACTTCCCTTGTTTGCGGCAAATCTGCAACTTTTTAATGAACCATGATAAGCAAATACATTAAAAGTCCTTGAACAGGCAAGTGGCTGCATAGATCCACGCTGTGACATTGAGCAGGGCTAGGTGTATAGCAGCCTCTATAACAGGAGTAGACAACCTACGGCACTCAAGGCTGCTAGAGCCAAACGCACTCTGGCCTATCAGGAGTCTCAGTATCCGATATCTGCTAATACAGAGAGATGGTGAAAGACAATCCTCAATTTATGCATTGCAGCATGTAGAGGAAGTGATCTCAGATCACTTCCTCCCAGCACTTGTGAATGTGAATCCATACTGCAGTAGAGCAGTCTGCAGCTGCTGTTGCAGCTCATTTCCTTGACCTGTACCTGGCCAGCCTGGTCCCCACTGGAACCCAGGGAAGCCACCCACACTGCTAGATATACACAGAAATGCAGAATAACCCTCCCCTCATACAAATAATACAGACAGCCCACACACAAACATGCACACAATCCACACAAACACAACACCACTAACAATCCACATGCATGCACACAACCCCACGTGCAGCATCTCACGTGCAATACTCCAAACAGCCCCCACACACTACCAAACACACAATGTGACACATCCATCCACACACACAATTCCACAAGCAACTCCCATACACAGCCCACATTCATATGTATCATACACAATACCATAAACTACTCATGAACATATACAATATAATAGCTCATATACTCACAAATACAACGATACAAAGCAATTACAGTAAAAATAACACAAGCAGAATACGGCAGCATACACACCACAATTTAAAAAAAATAGGACCGGCACGCTACGGGACATCACCATCCTATATCGGCACAGTGCTGCTAAAAGGTTGCCTACCCCTGCTCTATAACTAATGCAATGCTTGGACATTTTGACAGGGGAGCTTCATGTATAGAGCACCGACTGTTTAACGGTGCTCCGAGTGTTCCATAAAGAGAATCCCTTTATAGGTAGTAAACAATTCTAAACCTCACTGTAAGCTGTCAGCAGAGTCTACATGCCTGTCCAGTAAACCGATGAGTTGTAGATGTAGCAATAGTAAATGTCATTTTAATTACAGGTCAGGGTTTTTTTTTTTTTTCATCATTTATCATTTTATGCTTTTAATTACATGAACTCTGCCACATTTAATCTTGTGTGAGACCACAGGGCAAGATTGGTATTTTAGGATGTGTGTTGGAAGGCCACTGTATTTGATTTATTTAAATTTATTTTTTTTATATTAGATTCTTGCAGCCAAATGTATCATGTTGCAAAGTAATCTCCTCCACGAACTGATTCCAAAATGTATAGTAGATTGTCTGATGTGCAAATTAAACTGTCTCAATCAAGACTAACAGTATCTCGTGTCTGATAAATATCTGGTGTCATCTTTGCAGCCAAGTGGAAGATTTGCATTCTCTTATGGGTTTTAATTACAGTTCTAGAAGAAAAAGGGGAACTTTCTATAAACTGTACTATTCTTTTGAATGGCTAAACCATGGCTAAACTTGGGCATTAACCAGAACCAACAAGAACTCAGAGAGCCAATATTGCCAAAGTATTTTATTTAAAAAAAAAAACAACAGATTTAATGTAGTTAAATCATGGTGCCTCATCTTCATCATCTGTACATCCACTGCAGATGGCTGGGGCACACATTGATGGCAGTAGCATAGTTTTCCCCACCTATTCGTTCTTACAGCATACTTGCCGCAAACTCCTTTAACTTCCAGTAACCCTTCACTACTAAATTAGTAAATTAAAGATATTTTGTGTGTGTGCATTTTATGGAAAGTAATGATATTTTTCATATTGTTATTCATTGATGGCACAGTTAGTAGCCAAACGAAAATATTGTTGGAAACCCCCCAAAAAATCTAATGGACCAGTATGTATGTATACTATATCTATAATATACATCTGTCTTTCCAAAAAAAAAAACGCATTATGCAGTAAATACTCCTTTTCTTTTTTTCTAAATTGCTTTTGCAGCATCTGTCCAAGAGAGTGCTGTTACAGGAAGGCCTCTCAGAGATCAGGAAGAGGCTGCACCAATCGTGAGGCTCTCATAGTCCAGTTTATTTATTTTCCCCAATAAATTGCTTCTCTGCAAGCAATTATGGGATTTGCAGTTTAGCCACAGTTCCATGTATCACATCATATGTTATGGAACTGCTCAATAAACCTATAGATACGCCGCAGTTTTATACACCTGAGCTGGTAATCTCACATGGCCCTGTGTCTTTCTTTCTAGCCAGAGAGCGGAGAAGTATCTCTCCTATCTGTGTGTGTGTGCAAACTTCACATGCCAGCTGGACCTGTCTTTGACCAGTAAAGGAATATTTGTTCTAAGCCACGGTGTGCTGTAACACTGCGACAGGGGCACTCCACGCACTATAACCCTGCTCACTGAAGCAAAGTTGTTATGGTTCCCAGAGTAGCCAGTGTTAAAATGTGCCTGGTAACTTGCAACAACTGCCAATGAACCCTGCTGATTTGTCCTGGATTGTTTCCACCCCCCTCCAGCCAGCAGTTGGACCCTGGCTTACCTTTAATGGAAATCCAAGGTGTTAATTCCTAGCCGGTAACCTGAGCTATTTGACCTCAGTGACGCACTTGGGTTAACTTGGCGAATAATGAATAGATATATAATGGAGAGCCTCACACCTCCCCCCTCTTCTTTCATTCATCTTTAGGTGCAATTCTCCTAGTTATCCATTCTTCTTCATCCAAGCATTGTTTGTTTTTATATGATGTAATGTTTATCCAAACTGCTTTATTTAAACTGCAGGAATCTACTGAGCGTTTTGTTCTTGCTCGAGTTTTTGCTTTGATTGATATTCAATAATCCTTTTAAAAGGTTTTGTTTTTTTTTGCTTTTATTTCTACTTTTTACATAAATAGATAAATCTTAAGCTTAAGCAGTTTGTAAATCTTATCTGTCCGTTATGTAATCTGAGTTCACTGCTTGTGTTCTTAAATGTTTGATTCCTTTCCAGTTCCTCTTTTCAGACAAACATAACTGAATTCCATTTTGTAATGCTGCTAATTTTAACTTTACATAGTGCTCGCCAAACATGTAGTGAGATAGCTCCGTAGTCAAAGCTCCAGCGTAGTTACAGATTCTCAGTCACAGATTTGCTTCCTCAAAAGGTCAATGCAGCATTTATCCTTTTGAATTCAGTACGGTGAGTGCAATTAAAGGTAAATTCTAGGTCCAAAAATGAATATTTTATTAAATCATAACACAAATGTTTCGTAAAGGAACACTGGAAGCTCCTTAAGCTCGTTTGAGCAGGGTCCTCATCTACCCAATGTTCCTGTAGCAATTTGTAATTGTCTCATTTATTGTTAAATGTCCCCCACTTTTGTAATATTGTAAAGCACTGCTGCATAAGTTGGCGCTATATACATGCTAATAATAATAACCACTACAGCTCCCTTTAGTGGTTGTGGAGCTAAAGGTGCCCTGGCACCTTTCCGGAGTAATTTGTCAAACCATGAAAGAATGGTTTCACAATTTAGCTGAATCTGAATCTATATAAATGAAGATGATGATGATGATGATCATTGTCCCACAGCATTTGAGGTACTGTTACTCTAGTAACTTTTAAGATAAAGTCTCCCAGCTCTTACTACACTGTAGAATTGTTTTTATTTATTAATAATTTATTTAATGCTTGATGTAGTATGCACTTTTGAACTACTATATTGCTAGGATTAATATTATTTAAATTTATTTTTTTCCTCTCGCTTAAGCTAAATTTAATTGAACACAAAACATCTCTGCAATTCGAGTCTTTTTGTGGCTCTATAAATGTTAATATGGAAACTTGTAAACATGCAAGAATGCATGCCTCGGGCTCAAATCTTTAATTTTATTTTTGCATTCCCAATCAGTGCATTTTACAAAGGCCATATTGCCAGGAAGCAAAATTCGACTAATTGGGGCTCTGTCAATTGGCCTTTATGCTGCTTGTCATGAACGGAAACTAGCTTTTCTATAAAGGAGAAAATGAAGATTAAATTATAGAGGATATTAAAACATTTTACATATTTTTACTTGCATAGAACTATGCCTTCAATATAAATACACATACACACACACACACACTTTTAACAAGCCTAGTTGGAAAAATACTCTACTAAGTTTGCCTTCAATCATCTATTCCTGACTTGTATTCCCCCCCCAGTAAATCTTGTTCCATCTTACTAACTGCCTTGCTAATTGCTGTAGCTCTTTTGCACTAGCATACCAGTATACAGTGTGAGATTAGGAGGTCTGTCAATTGGCCCATAGCCACTAGCATACATGGTTTGTGAGCTACAGCCTCAAACCATACTTGTGTACATTAAAATAGCAGGACACATGTTGGGATTTCTGCAGGGCCTTTACTTGTTCAGCACTGTTTGTGAGTGTGCTGAGGTCACACTGTATCAGTTTTCTCTAGGCCTGGACTGGCCCCCGAGGATACTTCTCAGTGCACTGCAATATCGGTAGTTGTTGATTGAGCTGCCAGATTAAGATGCGTATGTATGATGTCCATGGAGATGTTTACAAGTGACCACGGTGTGAGACCAGGCACTGCTCATGACGTTCTTAACAAATACCTGTCGTCATTGGTGGTAATGGAGTCATGGGAAGTAGACTGTCTTAGACTTGGACATAATTCTATGAAAGCTCTCTCATTCTGTGCTGATTGTACTAGTGAACATTGCATTGTTATATTACGTCACACCCTTGAATTCTGTCAGCCGCTATCTATCAAACTCCTATGTCACATGCGTTGCATTAGTACGACTGTCTACATAAACAAGAAAAAGGTTATTCTTTTGTAGTATCCTCAAGCCCAATATTTGCCAACTTTTCTCTGAATGTAAGATCTTAATTTGCTGCTACCCCTCCCCAAAATATAGCATATTGGCTTATTAGATGATGCTTGAGTCTAATGGCTGACTAACGGTTAGCTCTAAGCTGTCCTTTTTCCATTTTAGTTGTTTTTTATTTATTTACATGATTTGCTAATTAAACCCTGGCAAAGTATGCCACGGAGTTGGCACACGTAGTGCTTGATTCACATACAGAAACTTTCATATTAGATGGCTGCATTTGTGTGCCCTAGGCAACATAGGATAGCGATGTCGCTGCAACGTGGAACATTAAGTACCTTTTAAGTTGGTTAAGAACTTCTAGACTCCAGGAAAATAGTGCTTGGAAAATAGTGACAAGCTACCTATACTTTTTCTGGTCAGTACTTTAAGAATAATAGTATAATTTAGTTAGTGACATTTAAACTGAGCTTGGTCTAATCACAGCTCCCAAATATCCAAATTACTGGCGTGCAACTTGTGAGGCTAAGATGGGAAAACTAGTTATTAAGTAGAACTGTTTTGTTTGTTACAGTTACATGTTATTAACACTACATGCTGATCTGTAGATCTGTTATAGTTGGTGCAGTTGATTCTCCCTGCAACTGTTTCCTTTGCTTTTAGGCAGAAAATGTTATCCAGACACTACACGTTGCTGGCAGAGCTGATGTACTGTCATCTTGGGGGTTGGTTTTTTTTTTTAGTTTTGGCTAAATTTGTTCTCCATACCTGACAGTCTGTGTCTGTTAGAGTAGGCTGGTGACATAGTTTGAAAAAGCAGAGGAGTTTCAATAGAGGGAGTGAGCTTAGTTTGGGGGGGGAAGTAATGCAGACATATTTATAAAAATCACATTTATATAAGGGTGTCTGTGCAGCTCTGCTAAAAGAAACTGTCAACTATCACTGTCAACCCATTGTCTGCCCTATTCTGTTCTCATATTTCTCTCTCAGTTCATTTCATTCCAGATATTTACCGTGTGGTTTATTCCGAAATATTTCTCTGTTTTGCGCGCTCATTTTTTTGCAGTGCGTCATTGTTTAGCTCACCCTTTTTTTTTGCCAAGGACCCCAATTATGTGCATTTTCACTTGGACACAAGTTCAAGTTGATAATTATCTGTGCCTCATTCCTAAAGTATGATCTAATTGGAATTAAATTAAGTTTTTCAAAACACCTTAGATGTTGTGGACAGCTGCCTGGGGCTTGATGAATATGATATGCCATTTCCTTTGAATATGGACCCCCTGAAAGGACATAGCTAAGACCTGTTTTTTTGGTCCTGATGTTAAGGTTAAGGAGCACAGGTGAAGGAGAGTAGTGTGTCCCACTATTCCTGTCCAACATGTGGTCTCTGGTTTCCCTACAGCCCATTTGTTTTGCAAAGAGATGGCGAGGAGGTTCCTTTCTGCTGAATTCAAAATCTGTTCCAGCTGATACGAGCGCTTATTATCCCAAGTCTTGTGTACTTGTTCTTTCACAAGAGCCATGCCAAAGCATCTTTGGAGTTTTTTATTAAGAGACCAAGGCTACTTCCTTTTTGTTTCAGTTATTCTTGCAAAATCAAAAAAATAAAACTTGGGGGGAAAAAAGAAACCAAGGCTTATTTCATTTAATCTTTTTCTTCTAAACCTCAATAAATAACCAATGCCAGTATCAGGATTGTCCTAATTGCGGCCATGTTCCTATAGCTAAGAACATATTGTTTAAACTGAATGGAATTCTCTTCTTATAGCGAACAAATATTGTTCAAAAGAGCAACTATGCGACCATCTTGTTAAATATAGCCAAAGTGAATTTTCAGTTTAGAACCATTAGATTTTATTAATGGCTGGATCACTTCTTGCACTTTAAAAAAATAATTTATCCTTTATCTTCACATCAGCTGTTAGGTTTTACTACTTAAACCATTCTTGCTGTTTAAATCCTGTGTTTTGTCAAATATCTAAAATATAAAAAGGAATTTACAAGAGGCTTGCAGAGCTTTGGCCAACGTACTCAAACACTGATTTTGTAAATAGCGCCCCCTTTTTAGGGGGACCAAAACAAATAGCTACAACCTGTAGATCATAGTATGTGATATTTGAGCTACTTCTGTGAGAAGGTCATAGGAGTTGTAATTCATAGACCGAGAAAGGCAAGCAGTCTGTCCATGTCTCTCTCTCTGCGTTTATTGAAACCATCTGGATTATTATTATTTATTTTTTTAAGTGTGGATAACATATCTTCTTGAGGTAGAAGATTTCTGAGCACTGCATCAGAAGTATTGCCTTGGTTAAATTACACAACTTAATCCTGCATTTTTAAAACATGTGGTACCTATTTTTTGGCCTCTCTCCCACCCAAACTGACTAACCTCTGATTGTAACCTTCAGCGCCACTCATTACTTTTTGGCAATGTTTCAGATTCCCTATATACTGATTGCAGAAAACCTTGACTACGGGGGTGGGGTGGGGGGGGGAGCTTTTACTCATTTTCAGTTGGGGGGGGGAGCATAGGGAAAATATTTAAATACAGAATGTTTGGATTTAAACAAAATCATCATAACCGACAGACCGTTTCTTGCTAACCGAATTATTAACAAAAGTCGACTGTTTTCAGTTTGGATTTTATGGCGTATAATGATGACATTAGTATATTGTAATATCTTTATTAGACTAACAGAATTTTTGGTTGACAAGTTTTTTGGAGAAGCCTCCCTTTCTCAAGTCTAAAGCATTTCTGAGCATAGAGGACACAGAATTCAAAGTTGAGTTGTGATACTGGGGTTAAAGCGACATGAATGCAGATAAGACACAGGTTTGATTCTCACAGAGGGTCGTGAGAATATGGTCTATTTTCTTTCCAAACGTGTGTCTTATCGGCACTCGAGATGTCACTTTAACCCCAGTATCACAACTCAACTTTGAATTCTGTGTGATTTATGCTCAGAATTGCTTTAGACTAGAGAAAGGGAGGCTCTCCTGAAAGCTTGTCATTCCAAAATTTAGTCTAATAAAAAAAAAATAAGTATTGCAAGATACAAATGTAATCTTTTAATTTACATCTGCATCACTGGACTAATATGTCTACACTATCTACTCTAACAGTTAAGAAAAATAAATGCCAAATAAATATCACATTCTGTGCCTGCAAAGGATCTGTGTAGCGGGATTCCAATAAAATGTCATATTGCAAACCTTAAGCATAGGAGATTCATAGATTGTAAATTTGTTTGAGCAGGGCCTTCCTCCCCATGTCTTGTCAAATGTCCCCATTCTATACTTAGAAAGAGCTTCAAAAATAGGTTGGAGCTATGTAAATGCTAGTAATTTATATAGCTCCAGTAATCTCCATTAAACAGCAGAACGTTGGCAATTAATAGAATATTAATTGATACTTCTGGTCCTCTGCTTTGAATGCACAACCCTAATTTCTATTGTTGGATAAAACTAACAAGGTGTAACTTACTGTCCTGCTATAAATATTACAGCAGAGCTATTTAAATTCAGGAACCTGCGAACAGTCCGCTAGAATGTATATGGCTGCGTCCTTACCAACCATTTTAAATCTATTTATATAGATGTTAGGTCATACCTCTTCCTCACGCACAGCAAACTTTGCTTCGCTCCTGAATTCTGTACACATTGCCATCCATTGTTTAAGAATATTTGGGAGTAAATCGTCCAAAGTGACCATTAAACTCATGGCTTTCTGTGGCCTATGCATACTCTGCAATAGGAAATTGGGGTTTGGGATCCATGTCACTCGTACCATGTACATTGGAAAAATACACTAAAAGAACAGTTGGCAGGGCCAACTATTTCACAATAGCCTCAATGCAGAGAGCCAGACTGGCCAGTGACTTATAGATTGTTTTTTTGGGGGGAAAAAGAATTCTAAAATGTTGTTTTTCTTCAACTCTTCAAAGAGATTAGATTAATGATCTTGATTACAGATTGTGATGTTTCCACGAAGCATGTGGTTTTGTTTTTTTTTGTCTGAGCAGAGCATCGTGGGGAAATTGTTAATTTGCATAAAATGCCAAGAGGCTGAGAAGACAGGCATGATGTCAGAGAATAGCGCTATGAACCTATATAAATATAGAGCCATGTGTGTTCAAATTAATGAGGTGGTAAATTATTGCTCATTTTATGTGATGAATTCCACAACACACTTATCTCCGTCATGGAAGGTCTTATGTATGCATAAGATTTTTTAGTATCTTTTTCTCTCCATTACGTTCAATAAAAATGTTTTTTTAATGAACTGTTTGTGCTGTGTATGGATTTCAGAAACCTTCATGTAGAGTATTTTCAGGAAGAACTCTGTTGCTTGCACTCTCTCTCTCCCTCTGCAATGCCCCTTTACAGTAAATAGGATACAGAAACTATTTCAGCTGAATTGCAAGCAATTATTTTATAGCCCGCGGGCGAATTCGGGACTGGAGAACTTATCTGTGAATTGTTGGATGACTAGACCTTTTCACAAAATGGTACAGTCCTAATTTAATGTGGATTTACGAGTTTGTATCGTCTGTGAAAATGGCAGATACCCTAATAGGTTTTTACCTGAGCTGCACAAATTTAATGAAAAGCAGAACTGGGTTTTGCCTGAAAGCACGAGTTCAAAGTGTTGGCTTGGGAGTGCTTTGTGAACTGGTGTTGATTAAGTGTTGCTTGTGGGCCTGTCTAAGGCAGCTAATAGCACTTATTGACTCAATAAATAGTTAATAAGGAAAGGCAAAAAATGTGATCCTTAAATATTAATACACTGGTTTTGATTTTAGTTTATATTGGGTGACTAATGTCTAGCCAGCTCTGTGTGCGTGCTAGTGTGCGTGATCTACATATATACGCGCACACACGATTTTTAATAATCTTTTGAGTGCCACACATGTGCTCCACATAGGGGTTCTAAGAAGCTTTCTCTGTGCTTATGAAATGTAGAGACAGCCCACTGATTTGCAAACCAAGTTCTCACTCTCCAGGTTCCAGTTCTTTGTCACCTTGGCAGCCTGTTTGCTAGATATTGTGTGTTTATATGTATGTCACCCGTTTGCTGTATACATATATATAAAGCGAAATTCTGGTATTTTAAAAATGGAGCAATCGGCGGGAACACTCATTGGTTTCCATGGCGATTGCTCTGCCTTTTTTAAATTTGCCCCATTATTGGTTAAATTTTAATGTTTGGGGTTTTTTTTTTTTTTGCAGGGCAGGTAATTACAAACGATCCTGTGGTGCCACGACAGCAGCAACAGACATATAGCATCATACATATTGATACAGAAGCATGGCATGTAAATATTATGCACTATTTTTAGGAAAAGGCCTAACAAGATGAAGTAGGTTTGGTGTATGAGTATGTACATTTAGTGCTGGTAGGTTAGGTGAGAAAAACAAATATGCTAAGCAGAATGGCATGGCGAATGTATGCAAAACAAAACTGAGGAGAACATGCCACAATGATTAAAGAACCCTGGGCCCCCGAATAGAGACACTCCTCCTAGTGGAAAGGTAAACATTACCCTGATAATAACTACTCAGGAGCCAGAGGAGAGGCAACCCCAGTCCCCATGCAGAGAGCAGCTAACTCCCATCACTGGCAGGACACAGTCCTTTTGCTTTTCATATTCATCTAAGAGTAGTTCCCTGATGCAGTGGTGTGGCTTGTCGGGTGGTATCAGCCGTTTGCGGTTAGGAGCTGGATGTGTGCAGTAACGTTGTAGTGGACCGCAGCTATCGGTTGTGTAATTCGGCATCATGTGTCTGTACCAGCTTGCAGCCTGATTACCTCGGGAAGTGAGGTGATCTCCGCACAGGTTCCTTAGTGTCGATTGGTAGCACCCCAGGCCGGGCCTCAGGAGAGGTATGTTGCTCAGATGATATTGCCCAGATTTGCCTGCTGTGAGCGTCCAGAGCCCTGAAGGGGGGGAGGGGGTCACCTTCTCCAAGGACCTTCTCTGCAGCCATCTTGAAGGTTAGGTGAGGCCTCCGATCAGAGTAGTGCCCCAGGATAGGACGGGATGGCCCCACCGGCCCAAAGGGGGTGGGGGAGCAGGGCCATCACCCAATTATATTAGGGGACCACCATGTTGCAGACAGGCAGGATAGCAGGGCGGTGGCCATCTACCCTACTCACCACCTGGGTAGGCTTGACTAGGCCTTGGTCACGGAGCTTAGCTTTCTCCCCTAAAGGGGCCAAGAGTCGAGGCACAGGCTAATTGTCAGAGCTAGCACCTCATCGTGCAGTTGCTTGCTGTGTCTCAGCACCAGAAATTGTGTTTTGGGACCAAATTGTCTGTAAATCGCTGGAGCAAGAGTAATATGTGTCTACTCGTCTTGGCGGTCCGGGCCCGCCCCCTAATGTTTGATGTTTTATGATTTGTCGGGTTAGTGACCACGCTGCTGTGTACTGTGCCAGTCAAATTCACTATAATGTAATTCTTTCCGTTCATTGTTAAAATTGCTAAATACTGACACTATAGGAAGGGGCATGTTTATCCAGGTTTGTTTGTTTGTTTTTTAGCAATATCATTGTATTATGGTTTTGTTATTGCTGATTTGTGAAATTGAAGCTCTTAGCAGGGATTTCCATTGGTTCTGCAATGCTGGGTTTTAGTTTATTGCTTAGAGCTAAAAATTGTTCTGTTCGTGCAGTATAGCATAGCTACATTTATTGTATTCTAACATAGGTTTTGTTTTCTTTAAATAACCGTTCTTGTCCATGCATTTCGTGAGGAGCGACAAATTGTAGCAAAGCCTCCATTAATAACGGATACTGCTCAGAGCTCTTACACAGTCCTTTTACTTGGTTTCCAATTCTAATTTATTATTTAATTTATAAAATGCTTTGAACTTACATTTTCTTTTTATGTATTGCAGAAGAGATTCGACTCTTTTGTGTATACAGAGAAGACTTCAAATGGAGAAAGCGAAGTACAACAAGTAAGTCATTTCACGTTTTATTTTGTTATTCTTTATTCTTTATTCCAACACAATCTGAAATAATACAACCGTTCCATAACATTTGTAACTTGTACATACCCATTGTACAGCGCTACGGAATTTGTTGGCGCTATATAAATAATATAATAATAATAATAATAATAGGTAGGTGCTAACATATGCACAGCGAAAATATACATATACACATGGACAGTTAAAACACAGCTGTGAAAAGTACCACACAGTTAGCCGTCTAGTTCAGATAGTACAATGTATCTTTAAACCCATCTCGTAAGTGTACTACGTCCAGCATCTTGTCCTGGGTTTTTTTTTTTTAATAATAACAATACCTTTATTTTTGCGTGAAAGTCTCGTCACGTGCATAACATGCTATTTATAACATATGTGGTGTACATGACATATCTACACTTCCCATTCACTGTGTGTCCTTTTCTCCGTGGTCTTATTTGATAGGACACAGTCTGGTGACAGCGAGACAGTTCACATGTTTATACTTATTACAGTCTAAACAACATTTTAACGGTATGCAAAATACATCTTTCTGAGTTTTATAGTGTACAATATCGTAAGGTAGTGATGTTGGTCGGGTGGGGAGCCCCGACACCCGTCCCTCTTGTTTTGGCCCTGGACCAGCCAAGGACTGCCTTGTTCGCTAAGGTGAAGGGTCCCCCACGACACTGAGGTTTTTTATATAAAGTAAATTCTGCATTATGCTGTGCACCATGTATTATGACCTATAGCTGTTTATCGAACCTCTGGGATTCTGGAGCCATTGATTCTAACAGATGTCTGCTGGTATTTACATTTATCAAGTGTGATCCTTCTGTGGATCTGTTGTACTTAGCAGACTCGTGCTGTCTAATTTCTATAACTTGTATAGATACAATTTGTTACATTTGCGTTTATACTGCTATTCAGTGGCTGTTGGGGACGTTTTAAGATGGCAGGGCGCCAGACTCCTCCCTTTTACAGTGCATAGATACTCATAATACAGAGAGCTGAGCTTAATACAGATTCTCATACAATAAAACAAGCTGTATATTATCTATAAAATACATAGAGCGGAGTACTATACTGAGATAACATACCACAAACAGAGCTCTAATACACAGGGCTGGACACAATTTAAAGATACCTACACAATACACAGAACTGGATAGACTGCAGAGATAACATACAGCAGGTAGAACTGAGGAACATACTGAGACATAACACACAGAGCTGGCTGACCGCCCTGAGGAGGATGGAGACGACTGGCTGAGGCAGCATGGTTCAGGCCGCCCGCGTGAGCATTGTAGGCAGCGCGCGAGGGAGCAGTAATCTTACTGCAGCCGCTCTCTGCTTCCTCGCACTGTTTAATGATGCCGGAAGCCGGAATATGACGTCACTCTGGCCCCAGAGAGCTTGCAGGGAGCAACTGCAGTAAGATTACTGCTCCTTCGCACAGAGGAAGAGAGCAGCCCCGCTGGACCCCACTTAGCTATCCCAAAGGTAGGGAGACTGGATGGGTTTCAATTGAAACAAAAATGTGTGTGTGTGCCTGTCTGTCAGTGTGTGTGTGTGTGCGTGCATGCAAGCCTGTTGTCAGCATGTGTGTATGTGTGTGCGTTTAGGTACCTGCTTTCTCCAAACAATTTTTCCCACGCCATGCCAGTTTTGCCACGGCTGGTCACATCTCTTTGGCTGAAATTACCAATCTTTGTGATCTCGTCTAACCCAATGATTTCCACTAGGAAAGCATTGGGAGGATTTTGTGCATGCCCAGTCCTGACCCAGGACTCTGAGTGACTGTCACTAGAGGTATTACTAAGCAGCAATGTCTCTGAAAAGCCTGCAGGGACAAGCTACAGACACATTAGAACAACTCCAGTTGCAAGAAAAAGTATGTGAACCCTTTGGAATGATATGGATTTCTGCACAAATTGGTCATAAAATGTGATCTGATCATCATCTAAGTCACAACAGAAGACAATCACAGTCTGCTTAAACTAATAACACACAAAGAATGAAATGTTACCATGTTTTTATTGAACACACCATGTAAACATTCACAGTGCAGGTGGAAAAAGTATGTGGATTTAATAACCCTTGGATTTAATAACTGGTTGAACCTCCTTTGGCAGCAATAACTTCAACCAAACGTTTCCTGTAGTTGCAGATCAGACGTGCACAACGGTCAAGAGTAATTCTTGACCATTCCTCTTTACAGAACTGTTTCAGTTCAGCAATATTCTTGGGATGTCTGGTGTGAATCGCTTTCTTGAGGTCATGCCACAGCATCTCAATTGGGTTGAGGTCAGGACTCTGACTGGGCCCTTCAGAAGGCATATTTTCTTCTGTTTAAGCCATTCTGTTGATTTACTATGCTTTGGGTCATTGTCCTGTTGCAACATCAATCTTCTGTTGAGCTTCAGCTGGTAGACAGGTGGCCTTAAGTTCTCCTGCAAAATGTCTTTATAAACTTGGGAATTAATTTTTCCTTCGATGATAGCAATCCGTCCAGGCCCTGATGCAGCAAAGCAGCCCCAAACCATGATGCCCCCACCACCATACTTCACAGTTGGGATGAGGTTTTGATGTTGGTGGGCTGTGCCTTTTTTTCATCACACATAGTGTTGTGTGTTTCTTCCAAACAACTCAACTTTCATCTGTCCACAGAATATTTTGCCAGTACTGCTGTGGAACATCCAGGTGCTCTTGTGAAAACTGTAAACGTGCAGCAATGTTTTGTTTGGACAGCAGTGGCTTCCTCTGTGGTATCCTCCCATGAAATCCATTCTTGTTTAGTGTTTTACGTATTGTAGATTCGCTAACAGGGATGTTAGCATTTGCCAGTGACTTTTGTAAGTCTTTAGCTGACACTCTAGGATTCTTCTTCACCTCATTGAGCAGTCTGCGCTGTGCTCTTGCAGTCATCTTTACAGGACGGCCACTCCTAGGGAGAGTAGCAGCAGTGCTGAACTTTCTCCATTTATAGACAATTTGTCTTACCGTGGACTGATGAACAGCAAGGCTTTTGGAGATACTTTTATAACCCTTTCCAGCTTTATGCAAGTCAACAATTCTTAATTGTAGGTCTTCTGAGAGCTCTTTTGTGCGAGGCATCATTCACATCAGGCAATGTTTCTTGTGAAAAGCAAACCCAGAACTGGTGTGTGTTTTTTATAGGGCAGGGCAGCTGTAACCAACACCTCCAATCTCATCTCATTGACTGGACTCAAGTTGGCTGACATCTCACTCCAATTAGCTCTTGGAGATGTCATTAGTCTAGGGGTTCACATACTTTTTCCACCTGCACTGTGAATGTTTAAATGGTGTGTTCAAAAAAAAACATGGTAACATTTCATTCTTTGTGTGTTATTAGTTTAAGCAGGCTGTGATTGTCTTCTGTTGTGACTTAGATGATGATCAGATCACATTTTATGACCAATTTGTGCAGAAATACATATCATTCCAAAGGGTTCACATACTTTTTCTTGCAACTGTACATCTAGCTGTAGTGGTTCTGGTGATTATAGTGTCCCTTTAAGAATTGCATATGAAAAATTTGCTCGTTGAAAATTACTGGCTCCTAACTTTTCTAGCTGGCTCCTAGATTCCAAACAAATTTGTCAAGCCCTGATCTAAGCAAATCCATAGGAAAGCATTGGGAGGCTATTACGCATGCGTGGCTAAATGCCACACTGCACTAATCAGCATCTCCTCAATGAGATGCATTAAATCACTGCCACTCCATTTTACCCCAGAATTCCTAAGAACCAGCAAACAACCCCAGGTAGACACATAATAAAGTGTTTAAGTCTTCATGGAGAGCGTGGAGACGTTGAACATCAGTGCTTCCCACTAGAGGTGTTCCCAGGCAGTAGTGTAAACACTGCCTTTTCTCTGAAAAGGCACTGTTTACATTAAAAAGCCTGCGAGGATTATCTGTGGACACCAGAACAACTACATTAAGCTGTAGTTATTCTGGTGACTATAATGTCCCTTTTAATAATTAATATTTAGTCTTCAAAGTGCCCAAGATATAATGTTGCCCGTTGTCTCAGAAGGCTGTCAGTCCGTCTCTGGATAGACCATTTATTTATTACATTTGTAGCTGGCAATATGATTAGTCCTCAGAGTCACAGCCCCAGTCCTGTAGTTTGAATCTTCACAACTTTTCAACTAGCCACAACATAAGTGTCTCATGTGTCAGCTGTAGAGTGACTGAGCAATTTAAAGACGATAGTGGGTTTGTGCAGTAGGAGTTATTAAAACAATTGGTGACAGGCAGCACAGTGCTCTCAGAAATGTCCCCTTCCCCTGGGCTTCCCTGGTGTTATATTATATTAATCAGCCCTCAGGCAGTCACTAGGGATGTTGGAGGAGAGAAGATAATATTTTACACTTACATTGGGCAGGGGCCAGGAGCTGCTGTGTTCTCTCTGTGTTACTTCCAAGAAGGCTGCTTGTTTTTCTCTCCTGTGGGCACTGTAACTCCACCCCGTGGTGCTATGAGTCAATGATGGCTCTTGAATAGAGAGGCCTCCACTTATGGGAAGCTGGCTCTGCTACCCGAATCGGAACTGGATTGAAATTCATTCTTAAAGGACATTAGACATGGGCAAAACCAGCTGAAACAGGGCAGATTTCAAACCTGACCCATTTGTTTTGACATGCCTAGAAGCTCTCCCATAAGCTTCTCCAAACGGCTACCAATAATGTGGAAGGGGGGCCTGAAGAACCAAAAACGATTACCGAATTAACCCCTTAAGGACACCTGACGTGTGACATGTCATGATTCCCTTTTATTCCAGAAGTTTGGTCCTTAAGGGCTTAAAGAGACACTCTTATTCCCCATATTTGTTTGGCTTACCACCCTCTTAGTATTTTCATAGAGTGCCTCTATGGACGAGCCTTTAATGCTCATATCCTATTATCTCTGCCGTATAAGTGTCAGCTATGCTAAATCAGTGGGTGATTTCTTTTTTTTTTTTTGTTTCCACAATTCTTAGTCTGAGTTGCATGCACTACAGGGAACAGCATGAGAGCAATGCAGCAAGCTTTGAGTAACTGGTTGTTTAATGTATACATTTTGCCTGCATACGTGTGGATGGCAGTCCACACTTAGTATACCACTCCTACCCATATCACCCAGCATTACTTCTCTAAGTATGGGCTTAAAGCCCTAAAACACATTGAGCAGTGCAAGTGCATCTAATTATGCACTTACTGGAGACCCGTCCCAGTTTACCTGGGACACAAGGTAACAAAGCTGGGACAGAAGCCCAAAACTGCGAGTCCCATGCCAGATCAGGGACCTGTTATTTCTGATGATTTTTGATTTTCATGAAGCACCCTTGTTTTGAAAGAATAGTTTTCATTTAAAAAAATACTTGAGGCAAATATTAATGTGGTTATGCAAAGTAGCTATGTGCAGTTCCCTATCCATTTAAAATAAATATAAATATAGTAAATATAAATGTTTGCCTAATAGACACATTTGATTTGTTTGCTAAAGCAATCAAACAAGTGCTCTCTATTTTTCATTGATATGTGTGTGCACAAATAGATATATCGTTGTCTACAGTTTTCTGGCAGACAAAAGGTTAATTCACTTGTTCTAAACTCTGGCTTCCCTCTGCGAGGCCCCATAATCTGAGACTGAGAAACCCAGCAAGATTTCTTCAAATTCCCATAACAATCATTTAGTAACATTTGAAACAGGAGAGTATCTTTACTGGCCAGATGTTTGGTGTAACTCCAGGTGCCAAGTTCCAGTTCAGATGTTCTCATCTCCCTCTATGTAAAAGCAACGATTGCACTTTACACGGAAGCAAATGTTGCAGTTGTACAAATTTGACCATGAAACGGAGTAGATATAAGATGTCTTCAACTGCATTATTTAGAGATTTGAAAAAAAATAGTACATTCCGTATTGTGGACATAGTGCCCGTAGACCGTTTAGTTTGTAATTGCGTTGCTGAAAATGTTTTTGTAATCCGACTCAAAATGACCTGTGATTGATAAAAGCTTGGATTCATCAGTCACGATTAAAATATTTACAAGCAGGGATATTGCCTAAAGTAAATAGAAAAAATATAGCGCACTGGAAACTACTCACATTTGTCAATTTTGATTCCTGTTCATATGCATTTTAGTTCATGACTCTGTGTTTTTATTATTCTTATTTAATAGGTAAACCATCAATAAATTAAATGATATATTTAAAGTTTGTATAGTGTGTTAAGTAGTGCAAATGAATTAAACCGTATGCTTGGAAAACATACAATCCACATTTAAAGAGCGTGTAGACCTTGTTCCTGCAGGTGACATATGTAAGTATTGGCATTAACATTTGCTGGTCAGAATGCCTCTAGGTCTAGGGACATCTCTAAACAGCCACTAGAGGCACTTTCTCGTGACAACCTTTAATAATTTAAATTCTCCCCACCCGGAATAATTACTCCCAGCATGAGGCATCCAAACGCTAATTATTCTTCCCATAGAGGAGTATTGTAAAGATAATCATCGATGCTGAGTCAACATCAGGCGCAGCAACAGACTACCAGGATGGCTGTGGTTTAATGGTGCATTTATATTTATTTTTTAGTCTCACAAGTCCTACAGTGCAAGGAGCGGAATCTAATTTTTATAAGGAGCACTAGATTAGTAAATATGGCAATATAATAAATATATAACATTTGTGTTTCTTTAAAAACCTGCAGACAATTTAGATTTGTGATTTAAATGTCCTAAAGGTCTAGCTGCAGGCCAAAGTCATTGTAGTGTATAGGAACTGGGCAGACAAGATATGCCAAATGACTATTATCTGCTATCAGAAAGCATGCTTTTACGAATGTTTGGTTGTTTTTGTTTGTTTATTTTTTTTCTTTAAACCAGGGGTGCCTAAAACCCAGCAAGAAGTACATCCCCAGATGCTTTAAAACTACAGTTTCCATCATGCTTTGTCATTCTGAACTCATGCAAGGCATCATGGGAGGTGTAGTTCTATAACATCTAAAGATCTACATTTTGGGCACCCTCGTTTTAAACCTTTTCATTTACCATGTGCAGAATTACACTCCCACAGCCTCCTCGTTTCTATGAAATAGATTGTGGCTTGGCTATTGGAATGAGTGTTCATGTCTTTAACATTCTTACATTCACTTGTTGATTTTTTTTTATTGACTTAGATCAGAAATTTAAACTGTGTAGAGTGCATTAAAAAAAAATAGTATCACTTTAAGGCTGCTGGTACTAGTGCAGATTTATTTTAGTCTTCCAGAAAAAAAAACGCAAGTTCCAAACAATTGGACTATTGTAGAATCTTGCCATATTATTCCTTATAAACCTGAAGCTTCCAGCCACTGCCTTCTGATGCAGAGATCTTTATTTTTATCTTTTACCCAAAGGCCATGAATTACCAGGCCCAGACGGAGCGAGATCTTTTATTTAGGATATTCCACATCTGTATAAAAATGATTAACACGCTAATACATCTGCCGGCTTCATCATGGAATTTAACTGCTTGTGTTTTTCTTGGGCCTCACATGAAGGCACTAATACCGAGCTATTAGACATTAATTTACCAACATGTCTCTACAACATTTGGTATTAATATTTATTTACATTCCTTTAGCACTTGTCACAGCTTTATTAATTCGCTTATAGAGAGAGAGAGAGTGTGTGTGTGTCATGCAGAGAGAGGCGCCAATATTTACAAAGAGTTGAGATATTAATCTAGTCTTGGGCCAGTTATAGGGTATGATTAAATTTACATCAATAAGCACCCGGCCAATAATGGCTTCTCTGCCTCTGTTTATGTACATGTTTAACCCTTCAGATGCCATGTGGTTTGAGAAATATTTTGGTCACACCTCTAACTCCTTTATTCGCTAAAAGAATTGTGATTATTTATTTATTGAAAAACAATATTGCAAAATTTAGGCCAAATGTACTTACACGGAAATATTTTTTAATTCTGCTAAATGTTTGACTGACTTGGTCCAAACACTGGTGCCCTATTACATTTTGTTACAATGGCCCAACCCAAGCCTGTCGTTTATGATTTGCCTACCGTACAGATGGTGTGTGCGTGTGATTTACACACACACAAATACAAAAGTCTATCGTTTTAAGGAGTTGCATGTTTGTGTGGGAGAGCTAAACGAGAGAGACTGATGTGTGGCAGAAGGTACTAGTCTAGAAGGGGTTATTCAAAGCCGTTTTAGGTTTTCTAAACACAGCGTTAAATGTTCAAAATATATTGTGCCCGTTCCTGTAGGCGCAAAGAGTACTGTTGAAGAAATTTCCCTGTGAACCCCGTCTACTAAGATGATGCAAATTGGTGTACAGTAACATTGTTATTGTCAAGTGTTTTAAAACCTTCTCTCCTTGCAGTGTTTATAAAGAGTCCTCTCTGTACAGCACTAAGTAGTGGACAGGCCCACTGCACGATTAGTTACAAGTTTGTTGTTTAACTGTCCGTTTTGTGACTTACATGAGCGAGCTTGTCAAAATCATCAGGAAATTCCATTTTGGTATCAAAATACTCGCTGTTCATGAGGCCTTCACCCCTGGGAGTTCAGCTCCATATGTTGGGTTTAAATACAAGTGAACAGCAAACAGCTGATTGGCAGTACTTATTACAGACCCTGACTGCAGTGCTTTGAGATGGGCTAACAATACAGTTTGATCTGGTCTTTGGGCTTATCTGTATGCCATTAGTTTAGGAAGGGAAAAAAATCCTGCCAGTGTGACCATCAGCATAATGCCGGGTTGTTTTTTGTTTTTCTTTCACAACTTGACTGGAAAATAAATTGACTGTTTGTAGTATGAAATTATCCTATCTTTTTTTAGTTTATTTGTAAAGAATTGTTGTTGTTCAGAGAGGGGGCTGATATTTTTTAAGGGGACCTTTTTTTTATTCACAGTGATGGAAAAAATGTTTTTATGTTTTTTTATTCTATAGTGGTTTAAGCTCTAGTCTATAACTTTCCCACATGCATAAAAGCTAGTGATGTTGCATTATTATTATGATTATTTGAAAAGTGCCAAGTATTCCGCAGTATTGTACATTAAGATGTCTGCTGCCGGTTTGCTGGAAGTTATAGCTCCATTAAGCTTTACTTCCACGTAGCTTTCACGAACCGCTCCGTTAGTTTTATCTTGCGTTATACTTTCATGTTACATCGATTTGTGTATTCTACCTCCAAGCAGTCACTAAAAATAAATATTAATTTAAAGGGACACTCCAAGCTCCTGCACATTTCACATACATTTATAGCTCAAGTAATGACAACACTACTTGTCCAGTGTTAGAAGAAGTAGTATCTGATTGTAAATACTGCACAATCTAGCTCAATCTAAAATTTTCATTTGTCAAAAGGAAACAGATTGCTGAAAGTCTTTAGAAAACCCACAGGTATTGCGATTCTCAGATACATCAAAGACCTGTTCCTTGACATCAGTGCAAGTAAGGAGAGGCGGGGTGTTGCCTGGGATATCACACCCCCTTTGTGGGTGGTCTGCACCTTTTCGGCTGGTCAGCTTTATTTTTTATGGTCAGTTCTTTATTAATGCCCAAGCATCCAACAATTCATACGTCCTCGTGTTAGGGTGTATGAAATCATATGGATCACATTTAGCTAGGATTAAGTATTGATATTCCATGCTGGCAAAATCTCTAGTAATTGTATAGATTAAAATATCTATGTATGTAGAATGTATATTTACCGAAGGTCAAACTTGATAATGCACAAAAAAAACGCTGTAGGTGTGCTAACACGTAAATAACTAACCACTTATACATAGCTCAAATGGGAACCATCGCTTAAGTAAATATTATTGAATAAAGTATTTAAAATCACGCACTACTTGTATTCCAATATTTAATTTTATTTTTATCGCAACTCGCAAATACATGTTTGTTAATTATATAGAGCACAAATAAATAAACTTTTTTTTAAAATCCTGGAAGCTGACAGGTTTACAGAGGTTAATAGATCAGGGGAGGATCTCAATATGCTATGGGTTAATCTAATACACATTAAATTGTAGTGAATTTTTATGTTATCTACATAGCGCCAACAAATTCCACAGAGCTTTACAGTGGGTGGATGACAACGTGCAGCTGTTTTGCCCTTAAAAAAGAAATTCACTTCAAATTCTCACTTTAGTGAACAACCCTGTAAATGTGATATTTTTCATGTCCTACTTTCTGTTATTTGCATTTATTTTTAACATAACCTACAGTAATTAAAGGGACACTGTAGGCACCCCAGACAACTTCAGCCCATCAAAGTAGTCTGGGAGCAATATCCCAGGTCCCTTAACTCTGCAATTGCGATTATTGCAGTTATTGAGAAACGGCAATAATTACTATCCAGGGTTAACTCCAACTCTTGTGGCTGTCTACCAGGGAAGGAGGGGGGCTGCGAGGGAGGGGGGCAATGTAGGATTCTATTGTGCCAGGAAAACTGCTTTGTTATCCTGGCACTATAGAATACCTTTAAAGCAAGGGTTAACATGACACACAGGCCCAGCTCAGAATGTGTGGATTCTATCTTTGGCTCTTATCTTAATTGCAGGCCTTTTTTGTCCTATTACTGTTAATGGCATTCCTAGTATTCATCTTCTGCCAGTGCGTGGGGAGGTTAATATTGTGTTTGTGTGTGTGTGTACCTGTGACCTGGGTTATAAACTCGATAATAACACCTAATTAAACCTTGAGCCATTGCTTTGCATCTCTCCCTCCAATCTGCAGACCGTCTGCCTACTGCACAGAAAGCCATATATTTGTATGCAGTGTATGCTCTTGATCAGATACAGGTCCTTCAGACTTTCAGATGCCATTTTTCCCTTTCTAAAGGACTACTTTTGTAAAGCTTTGGGGAGAGGTGGAGATAAACAAACGGTGTCTAGGGAAAGTTAGGGCGGATAAAAGGAAAGAGATAAGTTCACTAAAACGCCCGCTACAGTCAAAGCACAAAAGGAATTGCTATTCAAAGAGCTGTTTGGATTCTCCTTTTATTGAATACAAAGCGCCTGGAGAACATCTTTGCATATTTAGCTCTATCTACCATCTTCGTTCCAGCTCTCCAGCTGATCTGATTTCATATTAATTCTGATTTGGTATTTATTAACAGCTCACTCTTCCAATGTGATCCCTAAAGATACTGTATCCTTCTTATTAAGCCCCAAGAGCTCTATAAAGACTCATCGTTGCTAAAGTGGGGCATCCCATCTTAATTTTGATGAAAATAATCAGACTAAACATTTGACTCCTTTTTGTCATTTTTGTAGCATTTATTTCAATACCTCAATGTGACATTTCATACCAATCATATTGTTAGAGCAGCGATCACTAACTTTGGCACTGTAGATGTTTGGACTACAGTTCCCACGATGCTCTGCTATGGCCTAGAGCAAGGTAACAAATACCTCTCCGGCTTGTGAACTGTGACTCCCTTGGATACTTAGGCAATTAATTATTAATTCCACAGCCAACACAAATACTAAGAGAGAGTATTCGTGCACAATTTTTTTGGTGAGCAATTTTTATTAATGCGAAAACTCCTTATTTAGGGGTGTCGAGCATAAAGGTAAGCTATTATTTACCTATTTACATGGCAATAGTCACATCGCTCTGAGTTACACCATTAACTATTGTGTTAGCAATTTTCATTTAATGATATATGAAAGATCTAACAATGGACATCACAGTCCAGGCACAGTGATTGCACATACTACATTGGAAGAGGACTTGATAATGAAACATTTCTGTTTCTCGATATACTTGTTCAATGATGAAAAAGACAGAGCTTTAACAATGATTGACAGGGAGCCTGGATCAAGGCACTCCGTTCCAGGATAAAGCTAAATAGAATGGTGTGGGTTTTTAAATTTCATTTCTGACCTCTCAGACCCATATGCTAAATGTGTGGGATAGCTACGCTAACTGGACATTTCTACTAACGTGAGAAATCAAAGTGAATATGAAATTCAAGGTAAAAGTATCTCAACTGAAAACATTCTGTAAGTCAGCAGTATTTATTATTATTTTATTATATATATATAGCGCCAGCAAATTCCGTAGCGCTGTACAATAGGTTAAATATTCTCTCCAAAACAGAGGGATATTTTGAAGTCATGTTTTCAAGATTTCAAACGAGTTAAATACATATTGCTTGAGTACTGGAGAAGGGGGGGGATAGTTAAGACACTGTAACTACACTGAACAAAAGTGTTGCGTTTATAATTTAGTTCAGTATGTTTCAAT
The DNA here is from genome assembly GCA_933207985.1 of Pelobates cultripes. Classification (NCBI taxonomy): domain Eukaryota; kingdom Metazoa; phylum Chordata; class Amphibia; order Anura; family Pelobatidae; genus Pelobates; species Pelobates cultripes. The sequence continues at coordinate 23,376,834 of OW240919.1, read as the reverse complement.
AAGATGTAGTTATTATAGGGCATTCAGTGTTCCTTTAAGATAGGGCAAATTGCATTCATTTCATGCTGTACTTGGCTGTCTCAGATGCAGAAATATTTGCCGCATCCATGATGTACGGATTGGTTGCTCACTCTGTGTGTTCAGTTTGTTTTAGAACTAGCTCAGTGTTCCAGAAATGGCAGAAGGGAGAGAGTTTTTAAAACTGTCACAAGAAATATGACAATCATATAGGTTTACATACGTATAATAGTTGTAAGGTGTGCTTGCTCTGCCTTTTTACTCCTACAGTAGTTAAGAGTTTAGATTAATAGTGGCCAAAATTTATACCCCCCTCCCCTCCATTTTTTATAGAAGTACAAATCCCACAATTTTTTCAATTTGAGGGCTTGTAGATCACTATGAGATTTGTATGAATGAATTAAGGAAAGGCCACCCCAGTCTTGGGTATAAATAAGTTAAAGGGGCACTATAGTAAACAAACTCGTTTTCCTGGCACTATAGGGTCATTAGGTCCTCCGCATCTGTCAGGGCCCCACTCCCGCTGGGCTGAAGGGGTTAAAACCCCTTCAGCCACTTACCTTTCTCCAGCGCCGGGCTCCCCCTGCCAACGTCAGAACCGAATGCGCATGCACAGCAAGAGCCACGCACGCATTCATTCATTACTCAATGCTTTCATGTGGACGTCCAGTGATTTTTCACAGCGAGAAGCGCCTCTAGTGGCTGTCAATGAGACAGCCACTAGAGGCTGGATTACCCTAATGTAAATATATTTTCAGCTGCAGGGTTAACCCTAGATGGACCTGGCATCCAGACCACTTCATTGAGCTGAAGTGGTCTGTGTGCCTATAGTGGTACATTAATGTGCATAGCTGTGATACACATAATCAGAATGCATCTAAAAGTTTAAGTAATCTGTGATTATGCACAGGACTTGTGTTGTTGAGAATAAACTCCCTGTCAGCAACACAAGGTCGGCTTCTGGTGGAAACAAAATGGGGGAAAGCATGTCATAGTATATTTGAAATCCAATATACCTCCCAAACCTCTCAGTCACAAATCCAAGACACGAAAACACATCAAAAGGATGGATAGTTTCAATTAGTGTTGTCTGTTCTGATTCTTTTAGTCCACCTACTGGGCAAGGACAAATAAAGCCTTTTTGCAATCTTGAAATTGTTAATACTCTGAGGATGGTTTTGTGTCCCCCAAAGAAGTGGGTCACTAGTCTAAAGTGAGGACTGTTCCAGCAGTTTCAGGACACTTGATATATTGAAAATGCGCTCTTTGCTATTAGTTGCCAACATTTGAATAAAACATTTCCAGGGACACTTTGCAACACAGCTATCAATTACTACCTTGAAAATGTACCCCACCCACTGCCGCAAAGCTCTGGCCATCCTACATAATTACTCTGCCTACTTATCAAAGTGCAGATTATAGGGTCTACAAAATAAAGAGAGAATTACAGGGTATTGAGATGGCAATTTTGCAGTTTGTGAGGGGTGCTGTGTGTGTGTGTGTGTGTGTGTGTGTGTAAGAGGGGCTTTGTGTGTGTGTGTGTGTGTGTGTGTGTGTGTATATATAAGGGTGCTGTGCCCTGGTGGTCCGCTGGTGGTGAGTTGTCTATAGCCTGCAGCTCCTCTGGCTGTAGGCTGTCTTCACTCCTCCCACGAGCAGAATGTTGTGTCGGAGCATTGCCATGGGAACACGTGGTAACTTTCTGCACAACATGCTTAACAAGGGGCTTTGAGATCTTGTTTTGGCACAGTACTACTCGTGGGCTAGACAGTAGGCAAGTTGACATGGATCACTGGGTCATCATCATGTCTGAATTCTAATTCAAATGTGTCTATCCTGGTTTAGCGAAATATCACTAAATGTGCACAAATGGTCGTGTTTCAGTGAAAGAATTTAGCTCTGTTGTTTGCCTTTAATAAATCACTCCCAAACACCAATTAGAGATAATATAGTTCAAGCGGGTTTTATTGGAATAATATTTTTCACTTAAAAACTATGTCCCTTAGAGACCCTCCATTGAATTGTAGATTTTGATGAAAACAACCAGTGGAACACATTCAGTTCAGTCATTATTCATGCCTACAAATAAATCGTGTTGAAGTGCTCTGTTAATAATACTTAAGAATCACATTTGTCAATACCAGCTCTCAACATCCCAGCTGGGGGTTATTAATTGGAAAGATTGGATTACTAGCTAAAGAGATGGGGGGGGTGGTGCAATCTATTTAGAATGCAACAAAATTCACCAGAGGGGCCCAGAGTAAGAGAGCACGCTGTAACTCTGTGAATGAGAAGATTCTGTTGCTGTTAATTTTGTGGATATTTTACATTTTAGATTATGTGTATGTGCTACTTCTTTATGGATCAGCTGTTATTTTTACCAGCTACTTATTAGTATGTCTGTAGACGACAGTGGGTTATTTTGTTAAATTTCCAGATTCTCAACTTTTTAAAGAATATTTTTTCTTCTTCTCTTTTTTTTTTTTCTTTCTGTTTATATAAATAGGGCGATTAAATACCTTCTAAAAAAGTTAATGCAAAGACAATTTGTAGAGGAAAATAAAATCTTCCACGAACACAAAAAATTGCTAAAACCAAAATAAAATTTTGTCACATTTTGAACTTTCACAACTTTGTTTTTTCAAGCCATCTCCTCCCCCTGCACACTCATTTTAAAGGTCTCATATCCGTAGCTATATAGACTGTTTCCTTTTAATAAATTTAATAAGTTAATGAGCATTTTTTTTTCTTCTCCCCTCATTAGCTGGCCAAAAAGATTCGGGAAAAGTTTAATCGTTATTTGGATGTGGTGACGCGTAACAAGCAAGTGGTAGAAGCCTCTTATACAGCACACCTAACATCTCCACTGACCACCATTCAGGACTGCTGCACGATACCACCGTCCATGATGGAGTAAGTTCTTTCTTCTGTTTGAAATAGTTTGTGCACTCAGAGAGAGATTTAGAATGTATTACTATGAGACAACAGTCACAATCTCCCCGGATGCATAAATAAAATCCCTGAATGTGGACTTTGTGTCTAGTAGATTAGTGTAGGAACCTTGGAGGTTCATGTAGGTGCAGATAACCTTTTAGCAATGTGTAATTAACTGCTTTCTTCTGAATCATTTTGTAAAACAAGTGACCAACTCTCTAAACACATTAGTTGCTGAAATTCACCATTCTCCCAACTTATGTACATGAATCAAGTTGAGTGCAGCTATTTTTTGGGTCTGATAAAGATTTGAAATATTAACTCTGACAACTTGGCTTGCTGCCCAAAAATGCAACCAATATTGTACAATTTACCATTAGCGTCCACATATTGGGAGTATGTGAAACGCAGCAGGGCTAAGTTCACTTTCATTCTTTGTTCTCATTGCAGAGGCCTATGGCGACCAGAAAGCATTTTTAAAAAGGTCACCCATAGAGTTCTTTTATTCTCTTTTGATGTGTACTGTGCCATTCTTATACATTATTCTTGGATAAAGTTCTATATTTTTTGTAAAAGGCTTGCTTGGTGCGGTAAAATAACACATTCACAGGGCATACAATTTTAAATCCCATGTTATTAGCCAGACCTAGCCACTGCAAGCCTGAATAATGCGTTTGGTTGATTGAAGTGTGTCTGTCTGTCTGTCGGTTTCCCCCCATAAGAGTGCAGTTCTAGGAACAACTAAGATACAGCACAGAATCCCAGGCCTCTGGCAGAGGACCCGAGATTGAGGAATATACCACCCAGGAGGGGGTGTGAAAAGCAATAATTTTTTTAAAAAATTTAGATAGATCTAAAGATATCTCTATCTTTCATCAGGAAAAAAGTTTACAAAATAAAACACGTGTGTGTATGCCATACAGTGGATAATTGAAGTGCACTCATTTGCGGGTGTACTACCTCCCTCAGAATGCCTTCTTGGTGTGAATGTGGTTGAAATGGCATTTTAGACGCCAATGTGTGATCGCGGCATCGCTAAAAACAAAGTTTTGAGGATTTAGAACAGTGGCACAAATGTGGGCAATGTGATTGAGGCAACGAACCTTGGTTGTTAAACAAGCTATGTGTGAAGCCCTGTAGGCAAATAGTTTTCATGATCCTACCTATTTGTATGCACACATAACTGGGAACCTCCACTGAATAGTGCATGAAGGGAAGATGCTAAGTGGACCGACAATTTTAAAAAAAAAAAAGTGTGTCCAATATTCCTGAACCTAATTATATCCAGTTTAGACTGATGTGCTGAAGGGGTGCAAGCCCATATGCCAGGGGTCCTCAAACTCCGACCCCCCAGATGTTGCTGAACTACAACTCCCATGATTCTTTGAATTACATAGATTGTAAGAGAATCATGGGAGTTGTAGTTCAGCAACATCTGGGGGGCCAGAGTTTGAGGACCCTTGCCATATGCTATGCAAGCCTATATAAATAAATATATAAATTAAGGTTATGTGGCTGTAGATATCTTGCCTGTCTTGCATAACCTCAAATGGATGACAAAAGAATAAATATCTGAAGTCTAAGGAAAGATTTTTTGCTAAGTGTAACCTGCTCCTGTAAAAAAATATATATATAAATTTTGTGTTTATTTGCCTGGTAAGTTCAAGCTGGGCATTGTATATAGTCACATGCTCCCTCTATTAATAATATTAGCACTGAAGTGGATCTGTCACTTTTTAGTATTTAATAAAGGTATATTTATTATGAAAAACGTATTCAGACTGTGTAGGAATGTCCGTGAGATTCCAACCAGTTCATAAGACAAAGTAGGGACAGCTTCAAGTTAGTAAAACCTACTCTCCTCTGCACCCTGGGGCCACTGGATCTGTAACTTTTGGGTATCTTTGCATATCAAAGACCCTGGAAAAAGACAAATTTGCTTTAACATAGAGCCAATGTTTAAAAACAAGTAATTGGCATACAACATACCTCCCAACAATCAGGAGGGGAGGGGAGAATATCGGACTTCCCATTTTGGGAAGTCCGATATAGTATTGACAGAGATCAGAGGCTCTGGCTTAAGTTAACCTGCTCAGATTAGTTTACAATATATATTGGCGATAGCGTGGGTAGAGGGATAATGGTAAAAATATATTGTTGTACTATAGAATTATAAAAGTTCCCAATTCTGGTCATTGTTTTTGCATGCTTGGCAGACATGTTCACTGAATGCGATAAGTAGCCTCCATGATACTTTTTTTAAATGACGTGATCGACATACCAGCGCCATGTTTATCTGTCTGTTTGCGTCATTGATACATTTTTATACAGGATACCTTGGTGCTCTTTACAAATAAGTGGTGACATGACTTGTTTAGACATATTGTAACTTGATGTGAGTGGGCACTGCTCCAAAGAACTTAATGGATTATGACAGATACTTATTGTAATGGTGACCCGCACACAAATTCTTATCTGCTCAGTCCTTGAGAGTCCGTATTTATCTTGCTTCACTTTACTGCAGCTGGAAGTAATGGGATGTTGTCTAAGCATACTAATCTGCTGAAGCTGTACAGAATGCCATTTTTTTTTCTTTTGGTCTCGGGGTCTGCACTCAGTTTAATTGTATTATCAAGCGGCGCCCGTGTCCCGTGATTTTGTGAGGAAGCATAAGAGAAGTTCTAAAGATAAAACGGACTGTGTGTAACGCAAATAACTCAAACACAACATAAATACATCTGACCTAGAATTTCCTTATCTCAGAAATGACATTGGCCTACATCGAAACTAAATTAATATAAATAAATCACTGTATTTATTTCAAATCCACATATATTCCTAAACTGCCATAAAATGCAGTGATTGAATGTGTAGGTACATCCAGCTGTTTGCAGATTAATGCAGTGACCTACATTGGCTGTCATGCAGCCAGCGACATGCCAGGCATTAAGATTCCCTCTTAGTTACATTTTTCTAATATTAGGTAGGACTCCCTTTGCCCTAGAACAGTTCGATTAAAAAAAATAATAATAAATAAAATAATTTTGTTTTATTGTGGGAGGAATCACCGGGGTGTCCATGTGGGCACTTTGGGATCAATACAGCCAGGGCTAGCTTAAGCCCAGTGTGAAAAATCACACACAGACATACAGTGACACACAGGTAGACTGTCTGCCTTTGTGTGTGGCAGTTACCCACACACAGGCGGACAGCCGCTCGCGCACCCACACACAGGCGGACAGCCGCTCGCGCGCCCACCCACACACAGGCGGACAGTCGCTCGCGCGCCCACCCACACACAGGCGGACAGTCGCTCGCGCGCCCACCCACACACAGGCGGACAGTCGCTCGCGCACCCACCCACACACAGGCGGACAGTCGCTCGCGCACCCACCCACACACAGGCGGACAGCCGCGCGCGCGCACACACAGCAGACAGCCACTCGCACGCACGCAGCCAGTCACACGCACGCAGTTACCTCTGTCCATTATGGGCTGGAACTTGCAAGGGAGGAGTGGAGGGAGTGCAGCTCCTGGAGTCTGGATGTTGGGGGAAGCAGGGACTCCTTCCTGCTTCCCCCTTCCTGTGCAGCAGTCACCTAGCATGTCTTCTGGGTGCTTTAGCCCCGCCTCTGTTTAGGAGAGTGTTGAGGAGTGCAAGGAGAGTGTGGTAGTGCAAGGGTTAATGACACCCGACCCCTGGTTACCTGTTGCTAGTCCCTGCAATCCCATCTACACTAACAACGTAGTACACACTTTACTGCCACCACCAAGATTTTATGCCGGGCGTCTTAGGTTACCCCACACACAGTCGAATTATAGTAACACAACCTTACTTTACTGATCAGACTTATCAGTAATTAACTCTTTTAGTAACGAATTTTCCTCAGGAGAGTGAGCTCATAGAGAACAAAGACACAAGCTGACTAAATAAATATTTACTCTGACAAAAAGGATTCACAGTGCTGGGTACAAAAATGACAGAAATAAATGACATACAGAAACACAGATAACATTGCAAAACAGTCCATAAAATAAATTGGGAGAGAACACAAGCGATCCTTACATATATTCATATATTTACCCCTTATATATAATTCTTGTGGGAGATTCTGATGTTACAGGTCTCCAAGTAGTTGTTGAAAAAGAAATCTCCCTCTGGATAGTCCAACATCCTCATTATATATCTCAAACTAGTTGTTTGTAAGTGGGCAGACCCCTGGGTGTATCAGAAGGGTTTTTTGGCCTGGCAGTTTTTGCCCACTCCATATTTTCTTATATCATGTTGTCCCTTGAATAACCCAAAGTCAGAGCATATGCACCAATACCTTTTATGACACCCTATGTCCAGCTCTAGTGATGGTTATCTAGTAGTTTTATGGCTTAGGCCTGGTGTAAGATCAAAGCCTACAATAAAGGTTATCCCAACATGTACTAAAACAACTCATAACATATATCAAATGCCAACTAATGTAACAATGCAATGATTTGTGGACCCAGGACATACTTGAAAACGAGAGAAATCTCAATGTATCTTTCCTGGTAAAATATTTTATAAATAAATAAATAAAAACTCATGCTTTGGCATGACATTTAGTTAATCTCAGGTTCCTAGGCCTGTCCTCCTATGGAGGGGCATGTGATGTACAAATCTCCTTTATATGAGACAATACACCCGGCTGAAAACTACATACAATGTATTTTTGAGATGTTTTGTGTGATGCAATGCATAACCAGGACTAAACACTTCTTGGGATCTGGACATTTTATTTGAGACTAAACATGGTATCTTTCATATCTAATGCTCAAATAAAATAAAAATGCTTTCCAAATCACTTGACCAACATTTCAATCTTTGGACCTTCATTGTTTTTCATCTGAACTCTCGCTTTTGGTAGTTATGGTCCCTGTATACAAGGGTAGCAATGCTTCTGTCTGGTTCTAGTATAATGGAATTGTAAATTCCTTTAAGACATTGTTTCATTCACATAGTGAAATAGGATGTCTTTGAGATTTTCCATTTCAAGGTATTTTCCTGAGGTCACATATAAGATTTAACCTATGACAGCCCAAATACATTTTGCCTCATGACAATTCTGGTGCGTGGCGACATCATGCACATCTGGCAGCCGCTCACTCGCATATCGTAAAGCTACTTTTTTTGCTCTGGTGAGTGTGGTGGAGGCCATCAGTGTATCCTGAAGTCATTGCCTTGTTTGTGAAGCCATCTTGAGATGACACTTGCTTTGTGTCATGTATTGTTATCCTGCTAGAAGAAGTCATTATAGGATCGGTAGACTGTGACTGTGAAGGGATGTGCATGGTCAGCAAGATTAAACAATGCTCATTTTATGGGTTTAATATGTGTCAAGAGAATGTTTCCCACACGATTACACTACTATCTGGAACTCTTGACGCTGTGCTGGTGGATCAATTGAGTTAGGTTTTCACCAAAATCTGAGCCTAACCTGCACTTTGCAGCAGAAATCGAGATTTCTTACACTAGTTATTTGTTTTCACCAGTCCGCTACTTTCCATTTTTGGTGCCCGCTGCAGCTGCTGTTTCCTGTTCTTGGCCAATACGAGGGGAACCTGGTCGATTTTTCTGTTTCTAGAGCCTGTCCACTTCTAGCTTCGGAATGTTGATATTCAGAGATGCTCCTCTGCATAGCAATGTTGTAATGCGTGGGTATTTCAGTGACCTCTTCCAATAACAGGGCGTTATCATTGGTGCTCACTGGATGTGTTTTGTTTTCACACCATCCTCTATAAACCCCTAGAGACTGTTGTGTGTGCAAATTTTAGATCAGTCATTTGAGATACTCAAACCACCGCATCTGGCACCAACAATCACTCCTCGGATAGTCTCCAAGATCACTTTTCTTCTCCATTACGATGTTTTGGTTTTAGCAACTGAGCCTCTTGACCATGCCTGCATGATTTTGTGCTTTGAGCTGCTTCCACGTGATATTTACATTAATGTACATGTTAAATTGACCACTGAGTTTATGCTTTATTCATAATATACTAACCTTTCTGCCTTTTTATATGGGCATTTTAAGTACCATAACCACTACATTGTTTTGTAGTAGTAATGCTGCTATTTGTCTGTGCGGTCCATCTCCTGGTGTTCTGTCCATCTCTTGCTTTCATGAGAAACTCATATCCTTACCCCTCTGAAACCACATGGATAATGTAGAAAACAGTTTGAAAGAAAAACAAGGCACTTCTCCCAAAGTCTCATAGCACCATAACCACTGCAATGAGCTTTAATGGTAATGCTGCTCTGTGTCCCTTTCTTTTTAAAATTCTTATAAAAGGTGCACTGTGCATTCTCCAAATATGGCCAACCTTTGCTAGATTCTACACTGGGTGATGGCATCAGAACATCGCTCACCCTTTTGGCAGTAGTATCGCCATATTGTTGATATTTTACCAGTAGAAGAAAAAAAATTACTCTTTTTTTTTTCACACTTCCTAGTATAGTATGTTTCGCAACTTGCTTCTGAAATTCTGAAATTATCTTTTTAAAATCTTGTTTGCATGTCTTATTTGTCTAAAAATAAAAATTTGAGCAAAATAAAAATAAAAAAATAGAAAAAAACCCACAATCAAAACCTTCCCCAACTACAGAGTGTGCCTATTTTATGCAGGATTCAAAGCTCCTGTGAATTTATTTTATGTTCTACACTGGTGATCTCCTGCTTGTAAATCCTGTTGAAGGAGAAAAGAAATGAATGCAGCCTGATGGGAATTCATATGACTGAAGTTCAAAGCTGCCTGCACATCAGAGCAGACGTCAGTCAAGCCTACATCTCGCAAGTAACGCCAGCATAGGATATCTCTGTGGGGAAAAGATCAAAGTGGGAGTCGCAAGCAATGTTTTTTCCCTTGGGATGCAGTATTCGATCAGTTCTTCATTAAAGTCAATCCAGAAGCACTTTTCTTTTTTTTAATTTTTTCTTAAATGCCCCTTCTCCTCATATATGCTTCTTTTTGCAAACTCCCCCTCCCCCATCTATCCCTCCTCCCCCAAATGAATTTCAGGCGGCTGTTTGATGTCCTGTAAGTCAGTGAAGACACCAATTACGGTCAAATGTGTTTTTATTTTATTATTTCTTTTCACTGCTATCGACAATGCAGAGGATTTTTTTTTTTTTAAGGATAGATTTGAGTGGCGTTCTCTGCGTCTTTCTTTGCGAGATCTTCTGCAGCAAGAATAGAATAGAGCCTTTTCGCTGGAGAACCATTATTTTTTTTTAAACTATTTGGGGAATTCTCGTGTTGCTTTTTCTTGTCTTTTGAAGGTGTGTGTGCGTGCATGCACACACGTCTGTGTTTTTTGCCTTGTTTATTTTTAGATTTTTTTTTTTTGTATTCTGTAAAAAAAAAAAAAGCACTCTGTGGCTTGGTATCATGCTGGGACAGATGCGTGTAATAATTGTGTATTTTTTTTTTACATTACATTCCTAGAATGTGCTGGTATATTGCAGAGCAGATTCCGATTGTGTTTAACCTGCTGAGTGACAGACAGCTGGGCAGACTGTTTGCAGTGGCTGCTTTCCTATTAGGGAATGGACACTTCTATTGAAGTGATACTATTGCATAAAATATTGCAAAGCTCATGTAATTTTTGTTAAAGGGATTCTCTAAATCGCCAAAAGAACTTTTAGCGTAATGAAGCTGTTTTGGCGAATAGATCGTGCCTCTACAGTCAAACTGCTCAATTCTCTGCCATTCAGATAATAAATCTTGGTTTATGCAGCCCAAGACACATCTCCACCTGACTGCTTTACCCAGTCTCCTTACACACTTCCTAAAAAAAAAATCTAATTTTTGCACAGTCTTTCTAATTTACAACTTACTTCCTGCTATGTGAATTGCCTGTTAGAACCTGCATCCACCTCCTGTGTGTGTGATTAAAGTTCCATTAACTGAGCAAAAGATCTTCTAAACTTATAAACACACTGCTCTGAAAATTAAGTATGGTTTGAGCTACCTAAACAAAGTGGTTTGAATTCTAATCGAGAATTAGACTTATTTCCACGCCCAATCTGATGTCATTGCCCCTTCACGAAATCCAATCAAATACTTCTCATAAAGAGGGGATAGATAGCAAGTGAAAATAAAATTAAAAAAAATCTGTCACAGGAGGGAGGTGAGGAGTGCATAGAGGGAGGGGGAGATTCAGGATGCACACCCAGCAAGGCCTGCATAGAGCGAAGCTGAGAACGTCTGTCGCCATCACGCAGTGTGCTTTGATAATGTACTTTTTGCACAGAATCGATGTTGGGAACAGACCTCTGAAGTCACATGCTGGGGATGTAATTAGCCACTCAGCACAAAAGTGCAAATATCTCTGAATGTGCAGAATTTCAAGCAGAAACACCACACATCCAGATTAGTGCCACTTTAAGCTAAAGTTTAGTTTTTGGTTTTTGTGCTAGTATCCCTTAAACAGTCTTCCTCAGAAGCTCTATTTTAAAAAAAATATTTAAAGATGTAGCAATGGGCATTCTAATCCATTCCTCGCACAGACATGGTGCATATTGCATTGGAGGAGATAAATATTTCAGATATATCTCTTCACCTCTCTCTCTCTATGCTGAATGCCAGGTGCAAACGGCAGAAATAGGAGATTGAGATATTAGGTTATGTCAGGCTGTGCCTGTTAATTAGAGCCTTAGGCATATCACCCAACAATTAAAGACAATAGAATAGAATTCTATGGGGCAATACTTCATCATGGAAGCCAACTTTATACAATGTGTTCATTGCTGCACATCTTAAAGTACTTGTGCGTTAATGTACAGCGTACAGTTTTAGCCATTGTGCTTTGGTTTTCTTGGGTAATAGAGAAATGGGATCCAAGGAAATTAATAGACAGCATAATCTTCCAAATTGGACAGCTGAAAAAATGTTTAAATCAGTTATTTTATTATCATTTATAATGTGCCTATGAGATTTTCTTATACTTGTTCATATTTTTCACATTGTAGGGTATCTGTCTGCCCCTACTCCCGCCACCCCCATTATTAGGGTCTCCACTTAGTCAGTTTATCATTACTCTTTTATTTCACCCTCTAAACCTTTTCTTTTATTTACCAGTAAACATGTTTATTCCTTTTCCTCCTTCCTTATACTGTCTTTATTATTCTTTTTGTCAGTCCCATCCCAATTGTTACTTGACCCTCTATTATCTCACTGTTTCAATATACTTGCTAGTTCCCTCTTTGTCCCCCTCTTTGTCCAGTCAATGATGTGGGTTGAATCCCTAACATTTAAGGCCTTTACCATTGTACACAATGGGCTGGTCAGTAGTAGTTTTTTGTGCGTCCGTCCGTCCGTCCACAAATTATATAAGAAAGAAAAGGAGGCAACTTTCTTATATAAGTGTGGCCTTATGTCCTCCCCTGTGTAGCACCTTGGTATATCGTTAAAACAACTGCGCTTCAGTGAAGTATAAATTGCTAAAACCTGTGTATTTCAGTTTTCTGACTTTGAAGGTGAAAATGTTTGCAACAGTGATCTACACCAAAACCATGCTGTATGTGTCTTGCTGCCACTGAAAGTAAGAAACTAATTTGTTTATATATTTATTTTTTAATTTCAGTTTTGATGGTAATTTCAATACCAATATCTCGAAAACCATTAGCTGCGACCGGCTCTCCACAACAGTCAACAGCCGAGCTTTCAACCCTGGGAGGGATTTAAATTCGGGTCAGTATCACGCATTGTGCATGTTTTGTGTGAACATCCATACATTTTATATCCCACCATTAAATTTTATTAACATAGCTGGTAGACGTGTTTTCAAGTTTTTTAAAAAATAAATACAGTTTAAATTTTATCTTCTAACCCTCTTTAAACCTCTTTAACTTGCAGCAAGGTGTGTAAATCAAACTGTGACCCTTCTGTCTGTCAATAATGGGGTGAAACCCTGTGTGTGTAAATATTTCACCAAACCTTGTTAATTTCACACGCTCTGGGGATACTTTGACGCCTCCAGTCAAACCACACTTTTAATCTTAATTTTGTCAAAATATGACACTTAAAAACGTGCCGTAACAAATAAGTATTTTACATGCATTCATAAATCTTTTACTCTTACGTTTGCAGAATCCTTCTTTTTCTTTGCCTTTTTTAGCATTAACAGTAGAAAATGCATCAATTTCATTTCCAACCTAAACTCCTATGTGGCTGTAGCTGTCCTGCCATAGGTTTTGTGTGATTAAGAATAGTAAAACATTTATTACTTGGTCCAGCAGAATGAGTTAAACGTGCATTTTACAGGGATTTTGAAACCCATATTGTTATTATTTATGCTGTGTTTTAAAGACCATGGGCAAGTGATTTATTGCTTCAGACAATTTGCACTCAAGTAACATGAGACAGGCTATATCATCAGCGTGTCTACTAAAAAAGAACAAGTTTATCATTACGGTACTTGTAATTATTATTAATAATAATATATTACTTGTTTATATGCATTTATATTCAAAGCTTAAAATGTCCCTATTACACGATTTATTTTTCTTCAATTATTTTTGCATTTCTGAGCAACAAATAGTCTTTGAATTAAAAAGTAGCAATCTGACGAAGAAAGCGACTGGATGTTTAGAATTGTCTGATCCCATCCCCCCATTAACTTTCATATATACAAGTCCAAGGATTACGTTAATTTGCTAAAAGCCATTAAAGGCCCAGTGTTTACATGTGTAAGAATCTCAACTCCAGGCACTTATGGATTGTTTATAATCTATCTGCCGTATTCAATGCTCATGGTTTCAATTTGTCTTTGGGTCTGGTGAAAAGTGAACTCATGTTAGGAGTAAACACTTCATTCGTGTAAATAAATGTGACTGATGATGTTTAGAGTGGGTCTGTAATAAAGAGAGGTGGGATTAGTTATATATATTTAATAGGTCAAATAAAGTATTAAGGGTTGAGAAACAGATATGAGACTACATCAGAAGGACCCTGTCTATACATCTGGGCAGGCAATAAGCGCCAGACTGTCTCTCCACCACATCGCCCGCATTTTTAGCACTAGACCTTTAAAAAAAAAAAAAAACTTTATGAAATACTCATTTTGACTGTGTTGGAATGTCACTGAAATTCCAGCCAGTCAACAGATATACGGAGACAAAGTCTTTGTATATTTCCTCCGCCTGACACTTCGAGACACTGGGCCGAACTACCATCTTCTAGAAGTGTCATTTCCACAAGCTGTCACCAGTGATGGCTGCAGGGAATTGGCTCTGTCTATGGAGGATGTTGCGGGATCCTCCATAGACCTCAATGCTGTACTCTTGCGAGGGACAGATTGAGAAAATTAGAACTCCCCTTAACCTGCCCCACTGGCAATGGGTCGTTGCTAATTCTGTAAAGTCCCCAGGCTGTGACAGTGCATGTTTAAAAAAAAAAACATAACTAGCTCACCATAATTTAAAATTAATTGTACACTACTCCTTAAGGTAACAGTCACCCGAGGCTTTATTTCGCATTCGCTCAACTATATCCATACTCCCTCTTCTTTCTATCAAATTCTTCCAGCACTATTTTGTGGCTATCAGTACAACATTTACTCTTAGTTTTATTTCTAAACTTTTGTGTCTAAAACTCTCCTGCAGAGTCACATTTTGTTAGCCTGATATCATTTGCATTCATTTTGTTGAAATTGAACCATTTCCATAAAGCCAATGTTCATGTGAAATGTGCTTTACAGGGAGAAAGAGAGAGACATAACTAGTTTCAATTTCTGATACATAAAATACGTTCATGCTGTAATAACTGTAGGAGGGTTGCACTGAACATCATAGCAAAATGCAATCTGGCTTTATTTAGTTACAAACTGGGTCAATGTGTAACACATGAAAGACATTTTACTACCAAGGAGCAATTTAAAGGCACACAGTCATCAGCGTATTGTTTTATAAGGGAGTATGTCGGTTACTAGACCAGCAGAAGCATATGCAGCTTCCAAAATCTATAGAGAGAAGTTTTCAAATTGATTGAGTCTGAATTTATAATGTTCCCTACTGCATTCATTTGCAAATGGTATTACACAGTGACGTCACATGGGGGAGCAAAGTCTCCTGATTTTAGCCCCATCACAATAGTATTGACTTTAGCATAGGATTACGCTGGTATCATGGCACCTGAACTCCAGTGTTAGGATTTTGAGGATTGTATGCACCCGATTCATCTAGAGAACCCATGTATGAGGAAGGGACGATGACACTTAACATTCATTCCATACAGATCATAATTAGTCTATAGCTTTATTAACTGACTCGTTATCAAACTAGAGGCAAAATTGTGCAATGCTTGGCCTAGGCTTCATTAGACTTGAATCAACAGCAAAAACAGATCTGAGAAAGGCGACGTTTGATGGTCGCAGGTCTCTTTTCTGCCTTTGTAACTATGTAGCCACCGGCAAAATTAAATACGTAATGTGTGAACTGTGCCTAAGCGGTCACTTGCTCAATCCACCTTTTCATAGTCTGGTCATAGGACCATCGTGTGTTCAAAACAGAAGTGAGGCCCTACCAATGGAAAATATTAGACATTTTGAACTATAAAAAGATAGTTAATGATTTATACGGTTTTATACTTCTATCTAGTGTGTTTCTAGAATCTGAAATGGTTAAGTCTGGCAGACCTGCCCATGTTCAACAACATTTCCACTCAGAAGACCAGCATATTTGAGTGAAACTGAAATCTAATGACATATGTTTACCTACAAATCCAGCTTTCATTTTTTAGCTGGTTGTACACTGTAATGTTCTGCAAGGAGGCTGCAGTGGCTTGTGCGGTTCACAGGAGCCATCAGCACTTCAATTTCTGATAGCAAGATTATTGCAAGAAAACCGCTGTGCTTTTTCCACGAACAACCTCAATTGTCCTTTCTTCACCAAAATTACTGTGTTTCATGGACAGGGCTAGTGCTAACCTGTGGCAGTGAGGATAGAGTGGACATGAACGGTTAATGTAAAGCACTGCAGAATTTGTTAGCACTATATAAATGATAACATAATATTAATATAACAATGCCTCTATGGTTCTGGTTTGTTAGCACGTTCTAAATCATGTGGCCCCTCAAATCTTACCTTCTAAACCTCAAGTTATTAACTCATTGTCATCATCAAGACTTTGTCAGTCATCGTCCGTTAGCCAGTGCCGCCATTGTAGAGCACGTCTAAATTATATCACTGCCCTGCTTCACTTGTATAACCTCTTCCGCAAATTAATCAAGGATGCCGAGTTAATGCGCTTCTGGCCTTTTCTAAACACATTTTTTTTCCCTTGTTTCTTTCGATGTTGCAATTTCTAGATTTCCTTTAGAAGAATTCTAAATACATTGCCATGTTTCTTCAAAGAAATGGAGGTTTTGCTCAAAGCATTGTACAAGTTGGATTTAACAGAAACTTGGCCAGGGAGTTTTCTCTCACTTCCATTCCATTCATTTGCTTATTGTATGCCGATATGCCAAGGATATTATAAATTCAGTCATTCCAAATGTGCATTTTTTCTCCCCCACCCCCTGCAGTTCTCGCTGACAATCTGAAATCCAACCCTGGAATTAAATGGCAGTACTTCAGCTCTGAAGAAGGAATTTTTACGGTCTTTCCAGCACACAAGTTTCGCTGCAAAAGTAGCTATGAGCATCGGAGCAGGTATGATAAATGAAGACCTTCGTTATCCCTCATGATTTCACAACCCAAAAACATTCATTTATAATGATTTATTCGTATTTTTATGTTCGTAACAATATTACAGTAGTGGCATCAGACTGCTACGTGTTTATATGTTGAATTTTGTTTTCTTGACACTATAGTGATCCTTTAAAATGTGATATGTGCACTTTTCCTGAGCAAATTGTGTTGTCCATACACTGCAGGTTCTATAGAGTGTAAACAGGGCAAATGCTGCAAAATGTACAGATCAAATAAATTTTCTGTGAAGTATTTGGTTTTCATTTGTACGCCATCGGCATGCAGGAATTCTTGCGGCGTTGTGAACTGGATTACAGTCTCACTGATCTAATGCTGTGCTTTTGGGAGTGACCTGCCAGGCAGTAAAATAGACTAAATGTAGTTTATCTATGGATCTATACATTTGTCATGTAGAAGTAAATTTGTAACCTTAATTGAAGTAGATTGCTATTTACATATTCTGTGTGTTGGCCACTTTTTTAAGGATGTCATATGCCATTAATTTAAAAATACTTTTACACAAGTAAAAGTGAAACTTAGTGTCCCTGTTTGTATCTAGTCTATTACCTGTTAAATAATGACCATAAAGTGCCACGTATTTGGGGCCGAGGGGGGAGGAAAGTTCTCCATTTTCAGCTCCTTGCTTAGTGTCCTGTAATTGTCATTCACAAAAATTCTTAAATCGTTCAGAATTTCAGCCCTCGCTGCCATATAGTCACACTCGTGCACTATAGATAATATTATAGTTGTCTTCTTGTACTTCCTGTAGGAATAAAGTGTGAAAATGACGTTATGGCCAATGCTGAGACTTCCCATGCCCCATGTGTCATTGTCACTGGGTGTTTACGCAGCTGGCACTATGAGATTAATCGGTTATAGAATGCATTGTACCTGTTATCAATACCCGAGCAAATACATCGTAATGTCTGCACCGTTTATCATCAGGACAGAGTCCACCCCCCAGGAGAGCCTGGAGCCTTATTTCTGCCTGAATACTGAGTTGTTTACACTGGGATAGTCAGGACATAGATCATTTGCCTGGTAGAGCTTGGTGGCTGTTTTATTTTCATCTGCCAAATCCTCCACGCTATGAAATTTCCAGGTTTTCTACAACGGAAGAATTCCTTTTTCTGCCGTCTTTGGAAACGGTGTTTGAAAGAGTTGTCTAACAAAGTTCCAGGTTTTCGGCTTTTTACTCGAAGTATTACTTTTAATGCTGTAAGCTATGCAGGAGGTCATTGAAGTGACTGTCATTCCAATAAGTGTTCAGAATTCATATTTGGTTGCATGTTCAACTTCGTAATGGAAAAACCTGGATGATACGTCGGCATCATTTCAGAATTTGGCAGGATTATTTGTTAGTGTGATTTTCAGGTTTTAAACATCGGCTGAATTGGAAACCTTCTCCAAGTCAGGTGTGACTTCAGTTTAGTTAATAACTGCTCTAGATAGAAAGATGTATGTTCATTTGTAAGACCAGCACCAAATACTTTCTCAGAATTCAAACAATTAAAAATTCTGCTAGAAAGTGCTACATTCACACTTTAAGTAGTTATGTTTACAGTTCATGTTTTATTGTTTTGTTTGGCCATTTACCAGTGACTTAGAGTTAGTATGAAACAAGTGAGAAACACCCTTTTGTCCATCTCCAATTTAACTGAAATGTGAGGGGTTTTCCCCCCTTTTATTTTGTGTGCCACTTGCTGTTTAGTGAATAAGCTCCTTAGCTTGGTAAAATAAATTGGTATGTTTGTTGCAAGAGAGATTCAGTACTAGGCAACCCTTCAAAGCCTCACATACAGTGCTTTGGGCATAAACAGAGCACATATCCTGTTCATTTCAGTCATTCCGTGTCTTCTCTGAACAATCTGTCTGGGATTAGTTTTGT
The DNA here is from genome assembly GCA_933207985.1 of Pelobates cultripes. Lineage (NCBI taxonomy): Eukaryota > Metazoa > Chordata > Amphibia > Anura > Pelobatidae > Pelobates > Pelobates cultripes. Next base: position 23,358,276 of record OW240919.1, on the reverse strand, counting down.
CTCTTTCTTTCTTTCTTTTTTTTTTTTTGTGAAAGATTTCCAAATTTCTGCTGCCAAAATGAATTAAGTGTGAAGTGTTTTAACTGCTTTTACGTGGATGTGAAAGAATGAACAAGATTTATTAGAACTGGTGCAGTTTGTAACGGTGTTAGATTACTACTCTGTTCACTTTATTTGTAAAATCTGTTTTGATTTTTTTTAATTTATTTTTTTTATCAAGTTTATTCTTGAAAGTGCTTTGTTATCCACAATGCTAGTCTGAGTATTTGTTATAGTTTAACTTAAAGGGACATTAAGGGCAATTTTAATGCATTGACCACATAAATACGTTGTTTTTATTTAAAAAAAAATTTTTTTGCATTAAATGTTATTAGTTTTTGTGTGTAGGGGGGTAGGGGGTGGAGAAGCAGAATGCTGCAACATAAGACTGCCACTTTAGCCATCCCTCTGATTCCGTAGAATTACTTCCAAACAATGCCAGGGTTAGCGGTGCTTAGAACTCCGTCCTTAGTGAGCGGGACAAAAAGCAGTTACCCCAGGATTTCATCCCAACCTGCCACTCGGAGTTAAAAATGTGTGGGGGATATCCTATGTATGATCAGATCACACTAACCTAAAATGTAAACCGGGCAAATTCAAAGAAGCTGCTGCGTCTGAATGCAAGGTTCCAAAGCACTACAAGTAAACAAATTAAGAAAAGAACTGTGCTAAGTAATAGCTGAATAATGGCTAACATACTTGTATTTATTAAATGTTAAAGTGCAGAATCAATATTATATCATAAAAATACAAGAATAATCAACTCACCGCGGCACTGATAACAGAACAACGTCCAAAGGAACACCTTTATTTAAATGAAGTTCTATCACATAGGACGAGAGTACCACAAGCAGTGAAGACAGAAAATTCTAATCAAAAAGTGAATGTAATATATTATCAATAAAGGATTGATTAAAAGAGATAGGTGTTATGTTTATAAAATAAGTCACCTCCTCTGGGTATATTCCCTAAAGGTCAATGTGACCACAAAATAAAAACATGATAAAATTCTATGTAAACAATACATCATACTGTTAAATTATTAAACTGGGTTATAACAAACATCAGTTAAGTAACACAAAACATTAATAAATCAATAACATTACTATTGGACAACGACGTTACATAGGTCACTCTGCCTTAATAGATACCTCCTAGATCGCAACTATGCGATAAATTAGATGGAATATAGTCGTCAAATGAGATTCTCAGTGTTGATATAGTCCTCTAGTGGACATTGTATCAAGTAGATATCTGCACTTGGATTTGTCCGGTAATAAATTTATACTTAAGTGGCTGGATCAATATGGGGTGGTATCACCTGTTGTAGTCTTCAAGTTGGGGCCTCTTACGATGGTAATCGGGACATCAGATAAATGCAACCACTGATTTTCACGTGTCTATAGTGCATTTGTGTGTCTTCTTTTAATGCAGACTGATTGGCTATACTACAAGCTAGGCTTGTAATATGCAGCTTCAGACAGAGAAACCGACATAAGTGTAAAGTATCCACACAGGCTGCTTGACCTCCAACAGTTCAGCTCACACAGTGCTGTCCGCAACTGAGCTCTGTACGTACACTAATAAGGAAGTATTTTTCCAGAACAAGGGAAGTGGCTAAGGAGGCAGACTTTAATTATTATTTTTTACTTTTTTCTCCACAAAAAACAAACAAAAACTTAAAAGATTTGATCATATAGAAAATTACTACATATACTTGACCGCTTTAGTTTTCTTTTAAACAAATTTTAAAAATCTATATATTTTTTTTAATTAACTCCCTCCTCCCCACCCCCATTTTGTTGATCTACTGATTTATATCTGTGAAGTATATTTTGTCGTAGAGATCTATTGCTTGTTTGATACTTTAAAAAAAAAAATTGCAGTAGTGTCAACGCAATGCTGATTTTGTTTACATTCCCCCCCTCTCCCTCCCCAGACCAGTGTATGTGTCTACTGTCAGACCACAATCAAAGCATATTGTTGTTATCATGGACCACGGCGCTTCCATCACTGAGACGCAGCTGCAGATTGCACGGGACGCGTCGCAGGTTATTTTAAACGCAATCGACGAACATGATAAGGTAACCGTGCTCTCAAATTGTTTTTATAGATTTAAACAGATTAAAGGGGGACTTGTCATTTGTCTAGACTTTACATTATAACTTGTGTCACCTGTTTTCACGCGGTGCTTCATTCTCATTTAAATTATATTAAAGATCTATCAATTAATCCAGTTCAGTCCTGGCACAGGCAAGGCAGACATTTAAATTGGTGGAGGAGAAACAAAACAGTCCCCCCCTACACCCCCTCTGTGTTCTCCCATGCTCTCCCTGTGCTGATTGACAGGTAAACAAGTTCGATACACTCCATTCCAGGATAGTGTGGTGTGGATATATAGCCTTTGTTTTTGGTTCTACAAACACATTAGTAAAATTTATGGGATAAGTAAGCATAATATTGTAAAATCCTGAGCTGTGACAATTCCCCTTTTCACAGAATCTGTTGCAACTAATTAAACTTGGATGCATTGATGTAATGCTTTCCCAAATCATTAGAAAAAGGAAAGTCATAAAAATGAGATTAAGCTGGAATTTATTACCAGGGAGGAAGCAGATCCTGTTCCCATTGTTAGTTTGCAAAGGTTTAAACAAAACCAAACTTTATTTGGCAACACTAAACCACTCAGCCGCACTGTGATACATAGATGCTCTAACAACCTTTATTAAACTTCATTGCTTAATTACATTTAAATCCACAGAGAAAAAAAATCCTGGTCTGTTTCAGCTTGAAGCGAAACCAAATTATGTCTGTGTTCGCTTTAGGATTAGTAGTGACATAGATAGGGACAGCTGGGAACGCTCCTGATGTGCTTGGTTATTGTATATGATTCAGGAGTCTCTGGGTCACTAACCAATTCTCCAGGCAGATAGAGTAATGTAGATTTGCCTACTTTTAACCCACTTCCATTCCATCAATCTTCATTTTCGGGAGGCATGGGTTGTTTTGTCCCTATGATTTACATTATTTATTCGTTTTTGTTTCCCATATTTTTCGTGTTGGCATCATAATTTTTGGTGCTGGTGCCACCCATTTCCTGTCTACCCACCTGTGTTTCCATACAACATATCTGATAAAATTACAAAGTAATAATCTCCCTGGTATTGTCTAAACCTTAACTTGTTTGTCTGCACTTCATTCCTATAGAATGTAAGCTTGTTTGAGCAGGGTCCTCTTCAACCTATCGTTCCTGTACGTTTTCTTGTAATTGTCCTATTTATAGTTAAATCCTCCCCTCTTATAATATAGTAAAGCGCTACGGAATCTGTTGGCGCTATATAAATGGCAATAATAATAATTAAAGCATCTTAGCAAGTGGATATGTTGATACTACAGGATTCAAACATTTTCCCCACTTGTTAAAGACACTTCAATAAAAAATCTATTTGTATTGAAATGAATTGGCATTCAAACTGACTGGTGTGTTTTGTTCGTTTCCTTAGATCTCTGTACTGACTGTGGCGGATGTCGTAAGGACCTGCTCCCTCGACCAGTGTTACAAATCTTTTTTGTCCCCTGCCACCAGTGAGACCAAACGAAAAATGTCTAGCTTTGTTACTGGCATCAAGTCATCAGACAGCCCAACGCAACACGCCCTTGGTTTTCAAAAAGCATTTCAGCTCATCCGAAATACAAACAATAGTACAAAGGTCCATGCAAGTAAGAATTTTATTATTTTTATTTTAGAAATAATTGGTGACAGGAATAGTTGTCTGTGGGTGTGTTGTAAACTCCCCCATTCTTGAACCATTTGCCCACACCTTATAAAACATGGGCAAGGTGTCATGAAGGATAAAAGTGAGTTTGTCTATAGTCTTATTCTGTTCTGAGTTGACCTGCATAGGGTGGGAAAGTTTGGATTCCACCAAGGCTCATCCAAGGGCCATTTTTGTAAAATTCCTTATTTATTCAAATCTAATGCGCCATCGCATCTAATGCACATTCCATTTTTGAAATCTGGAAGTCTAAAAATGTTTTTGCGGGCGAATGTAATGCACGTTTGTACAAGAAAATACTACTTTACAACATAGATTCAGTGACGCATTAGATTAGAGTATTAATTTGCCCGTGCGACATTCACCGGGGCAAAGTTCATACCAGAATAAAGATGCCAGGTACAGCTTTACTGAACACAGAAATCAAGTTTTGTATTCCTGTCGCAGCGATGCAAATTTCGCCCCCAAAGAATGTGTCGAATGTCCATCATATTTAATGCACCGTTCCCTACTCGAGTCTGATGCGCCATAGAATCTAATGTGCATTCATAGTTTGGAGACTTTATTTTACCAAAAAAGGGGTGCATTAGAGTTGAGTAAATATGTTAACTTGCACTTGACAGAAAATCAGAGGGTTTCGATAACAAATAAGACCACGTGCCTATGTGAACAGGTTTAGCAAGCATCCTAGTATACAAACCACAATGGGACAGGTACAACACTAATGAATATATGTGCTCCAATAGGCATCTGTAATGAATCTGCCCTTTTTAAGAAATGTAACCAGAGTTGTGGTCCTTTATATAAAAGGTTTAATACTTTGTTCTATGAAGTTACACATACGGATGATTAAGTGGTACATTCTCATATGACTATCCAGTCAACCAGTGTACCTCAAGACCCATTTCCCAAGCAGAAATGTAGGTTATTTCCTTTAAATATAAAATAGAAGAAAGCGTATTATATGTGGTGGAAATGAAACCTTTTGCGCATGACATTTGAAAGCATAGAGCCACAGCGGCAGCTCCAAGCAAGAGGCATTTTTCATGTTGAGATAACTTTGTTATTGTAACACCGCCCGTATCCTTAAGATTATGTATAGAGTGTGCAAAGTGATACAGAGTTCTACAATTTGAGCAGTTGCTACAGAAACCATTGGAATGTCTTTTGCCCCAAAGTGCAGAAGATGTTCCAAAGCAGACAAGAAGACTCCGTTGTTCTGTGCTGTTTCTCTCTCTCTCTCTCTCTCTCTCTCTCTCTCTCAATATCCTGCATCCACAGCCTGCATTCTGGGCGTGTTGACAAAGTATATATGTAACTGGAAAATGTAGACTTTTTTTTTTTTACCCCTTAAGGACCAAACTTCTGGAATAAAAGGGAATCATGACATGTCACACGTCATGTGTCCTTAAGGGGTTAAACCATTCTTGCTTCAGACATGTAAAATCTATAGATTTTTGGCAGGAAGGCACCTTGACCGTGTTTTTTAAGAGAGTTGTAGTATTGGGTAACCACAAATTGAATTTGATCCTTCATGCTCTGACTTGTTGGTTCAGATGCTAAAGTATGAAGTGTAAAATTATTTTTAGAATGTTTTTTTTTTTTTTTTTTTAATGGAATATGAAAAGCTTGTGTAATAGTTGATTTCTTTATTGAAACATTATTTATAAAGGAAACTTCTACAATTCCAGATTCTGCGTACTATAACCTCACTTGGAACAACAGAGGCTAGAGGTGGCCTGGTTTTTAATGCATTATAAATAAATAAGTTTTAAAGAATGCAATGTCTGCATTTGGTGCAAATCACCAAGCTTTGGAGGGATTTTTGATGGTCCCATTTTGTAGGAGTCCATGTTCAGACATGTTATTTGCCCCCCAGCACACATCAACTAATGTAAATTTCTTAAAATGTTGCCCACCAAAATGGAAAGGAAAACTGATGGCATAACACACCTAGCTGGGAGGGCAGTGAATATTTTATTCTGTTGTAAGGAGATATTTAAAGGGAAACTATTGTGCCAGGAAAACAAACTCCGGTGCAGAAAGGGTTAAAAACACCTTCTGTTACTTAGATGGGTCCAGCGCCAATGTCCCTCGACTCTAGCTCAGGTCTTCCTTCTCTTCTCCCCCACCGACGTCAGCCGGCGGGAGAGACCTTATGCGCATGTGCTGCAATGGCCACACTCGCATTAGCATTTTCCCCATAGGAAAGCTTTATTCAATGCTTTCCTATTGGGTTTTAGGTGACGCTGGACGTCCCCATGCGTAGCTTGAGGACGTCCAGCATCAGTCAACCAAAAGTCACCTAACAGACCAGAAGTTCCTCTGGTAGATAGTCACTAGATATGGAGTTAACACTTAAAGGGAATTATTGCAGTTTCTTAACTGCAATAATTACCTGCTCAGTGTTAGGGAACCTGGGACACTGCACCCAGACCACTTCAATGAGTTTTGGCAAGCTAAGATTCTCTTTGTCCTATTTATACAGGACGTTAAGTATATTGTTTGTTTGTTTTTTAGATACAGACATAGTCATTATCTATTTGTCAGCTGGAATAACATCGAGAGATTCTGCCGAAAATGATAAAAAATCGACCTTGCGTGTAATACATGAAGAAAACGTGTTGCTTAACAATTCCGTGATGATTCTCACATACGCCATCATGAACGGTAAGAGCAATCGGTGTTTGTCTTGGTAACTAAGCACCATGTCTATTTCATATTTGAGCTCATGTTATGTTGCCTCACCTTGCCCCTGTTTACAGACTGAATTGAATTCTCACAGCAGACAAAACACTCCTTCAAACATATGAATTTAAATATAACTGTTTATTAAGATTTTCTTTTTTGGGTCATATCTTGTGCTTGTTAGCTCTTGTTAAGAGTTTCATTTTGACACTTGCATTATGTCATGGAATCCTGGGAAGATCAGTGCAGTGTGCGTGCTCTGGCTGTACATGGGTAGCTCTGGGGATCCTGAGTGGTTATTCAAAAATATATAGGAATTATTTGTAAAATGTATTTTCTAACTTGGCTCTACCTAGATGTTGACGCTGAGTCATGATTTGATAATAGTAATTGCATTTGCTAATTTGGGACAAACTGATTGATGATGCCGAGATCTGTCAGATCTGCCCACAGTAAGTTGGTTACTGTAACAGTACTGCCTAGCTACTATAGATAATTCTGACTTGGGAGAGACTAATGCTGTGTAGTTAGCTTTGTTCTATATTACATTACGGTTGAGGAAACGGTGGCTTATCCCATGTACGTAGTTTGTGGCCATGTCAAATATGTTTTGAAAAGTTCTACAAGTCATACTTTTTCTATTGGACCTTTTTTTTTTTTTTTTATCAAGAGGGTGTGACTGGTTTGAAAGAGCTGGCGTTTCTCCGAGACCTGGCAGAACAAAATGCTGCAAAATATGGGCTGTACGATCGGACTGGGCTCCAAGTCACCAAAGGCAGCATGATGGTATTAAATCAGCTCAGCAACCTGGAGACCACGGTGGGAAGGTTCTACACTAACCTCCCAAATCGAATGATCGATGAAGCTGTGTTTAGTCTTCCGTTTTCAGATGAGATGGGAGATGGTAAGTGTCAAAACCACAAACAACATTTTGTCATCTTTTTAGTCCTGATTTGGCGCTGTGCGCTTTTGCATGTTTATGTATGGAATATGAAACCGTGTCATCAGGTGACTATACATCGGCCCAACTTCTGTTAGCTTTCATAGAAGCTACATTCTCCTGCCTTTCCATTTAATGAAACTACTGCAGAATGCTGAACAACATATTCCTAAAACCCTTTATTCTGCATTCTTCTAATGAAACCAATTGCGGGACCAGCACTGACCGAGAATTTTCAGCCACTTTCTTGGTGGACGTTGGCTACAAACAATCTAAATCTCCATAACGCATTAAATAGAGGGATGGACACCACAACCTAATGCCCTTTTATCGTGCGAAGGAGGGTTACCTGCTGGCTGGGACAAGTAGACTTTTTATTTTGCAATTTGAAAATTAACATCTTTTTCCTTTGTTTTAGGATTGATAATGACTGTCAGTAAGCCGTGCTACTTCGGAAACCTTCTGCTGGGGATTGTGGGTGTTGACGTCAATCTCGCTTATATCCTTGAAGATGTAACCTATTACCAGGACTCCTTGGCGTCATACACATTTCTCATCGATAACAAAGGTATCTTTGTGACTATCCAGTTGGAAATGTTTTCACCGAGTTATTAGTGGCTGGAAATGCTGCAAGGAAGCCGTCACAATAATCACTTTTTCCCCACCTAGGATTTTTTTTGCCTTGTCCCTTAGTCTACGTGTTACAATAAACAATGCAAAGTACACATTCCCAGCCTGCTCTGAAACCTGTCTTGTCACTATGCTGGCTGGCTAGATGGCAATCGGGATAATTGTTTTTAAGTGCTTTCAAAAGATTGTGATAGCCGAGGGATTAACCTGTTAGTCAAACAGTATTATTGCCGTAATGCCCAGATAATTGGCAGCCGCTTTGGGTTGTTTTATAACCTCTGCATGTAAGTAAATAGTCCCTGCAAGTTCCATTAAAAGATAAGCTGCACTCATATTATCGTACACAGCACCCTCTAGTGGTTTATATTTTCTTTTATCTCCATGTTCGGAATAAACTGCATATGGCTACAGACTCTTAATTGAGCTCAATAACCCTATGGAGGTGATAACTCTAATTTCACTGGTTCACACAACTTGCACAGGGTAAAGCCATCTCAAACTTTTTTTCTCTCTCATGTAATACTTTGTTTTTTTCATGTATGTTGCAAATGTAACATTTGGCAACGCAATCCAGTTCAGCCAGAACATACATTGTATTTGACGAACAGTAACCGTAACATTAATTTCATAGGCTTTAACTCATACCTCTCGAGTTTGTCTCATAGGTGTATAGGTTTATCCTCTCAAAGAACACAAACAAAACACACGACCTCATTTCAGCAAAGATGCCTTTGTTATGGTTTACTCAGGAATGGCTACACCCCATTAGTGTTACTAAAAAAAAAATGTATTTAACGCTTAATGCAAGTGTGTTCGCACGGGAACGCTATCCCTTCTTCCAAATCTATAACATTTGACATTTACGGTCTTTTAGGAGCACTGGAAACAATTCTGCTATTCACATATTATACATTATACATCAATGATACTCATCCCACAAGCAGTATATGGAGAAAGCTACTTAATACATTGTACCCAAAGGTTTATCTAGTCTGTTTATTTATAATACTTTATTTACCTGCTGGAGTGCTCAGAAATAGTGTTTTGTTTTTGATTTCGGGATATGGTGTTTTATTTTATCAAGTCTGTCCCCATCCTGATATTTTACTGCAGAATTACGTTGCGATACAATTTATTCTCTAGTCTGTGAATTATGGTTTGAAAACGGAATTTAGAGTAAGGCTGATTGTTCCAACTCTACAGTAGCCGCAGGTGGGCTTGTTCTGCCTAGGCCTTGGCTTTTGAGTTTATTTAGAGCCCTGCCTGTAATTGTTTTATGAAAGTGATCCTTAGATATGCTTAGAATTCTATGCATTTAGCCCAACAGTCAAATATACATATATTTTATTTTTCATTAATTGGATTTTTCTTTTAACATTTTAAAGATGAAGCACCCCTTTCGCTCCCCCCCGCCGCCACATTAAAATATAGTAGCAGTTTGTCAGTTTAAGTGCGTTTCAGTTTATTGATTGAGATCAAATGTCTTCTCTCCCAAGGTTACACGTTAATGCACCCATCGCTGACAAGGCCGTATTTGCTTGCAGAACCTCCGCTGCACACAGACATCATTCACTATGAAAATATTCCAAAGTTTTATCTTGTTCGGCAGAATATTCTCAGGTGAGAGAAAGGCACATAATACCACTCCCCCAAAAAACTGAGGAAATTCCCTTTACAGTTCTATCTGTGAGAATGTGCTCTAATTTTCTGTCTGGAACTAAAAAAAGAATTAACTTTTATAATGTGAATTAATCCTTTTAAGATTTGCATTTAGTAACCCATTGCTCTCTGTGTCTAGTCTCCCACTGGGTAGTCAGATCATTTCTGTGCCTGTGAATTCCTCTCTGTCCTGGCACGTCAACAAACTGCGAGATCCGGCACGGGATGCATATAATGTCAGCTATGCGTGGAAGATGGTAAGAGGGGTGATCTATAATTAGTTATGTTTCAGGGAGCAGTGCATTGACACATATCGGACTCCTTTATACTCTTGGGCTAATCTATATGGAGTCCTGTAATTTGATAAAGCAGCGTTATGTCATTTTATCCATGATTAATTCTCTTATTGCCAGAGGGCTGTGCTACTCATCACCTTTTGGCACTGGACAGGTTTGGAAGGCCTTTCTTATCAAATAGAAAGCATCTGTCTATATTCTAATTCTAACCTTGGTATAAAATCAGTAAATCACATATGAGAAGCTTTTCCAATATGAATATATTGTTTTCCCAGTAATAAGAAGTAAGGGGTTTCCAAAGAAAATACCCCTGTTCCTGTAACCCAAAGCAGCGTTTTGAGTGATCCATGGATTTGTCATATACATTATTAATGTCTGTTTAAAATTATTCATTTGTTGACCTAAAAGGCCAGAAAATGTTCTAGAGCCCCCCTATGTATGTCCATAGTTTTATGAAATTATAGTAAAAGTTATTAATTATCAATATATTTTCTGATGGGGCTCAGCAGAATATCTGGCATTCACAATCAACTATTGGCATAATTTTTATGTTGGGAAGGAGGAGAATTAATCAACATTAATTATCAATCCTTGGGTGAATTGAAATAATTGTTGATGTAGATTTTTTTGTCTTTCCAAAATGTTTACTTTGTTGTCTTGTTTCTCTCCCCAGGTTCAGGACACCTCGTTCATTTTGTGCATTGTGGTCATACAGCCGGAAATCCCAGTTAAACAACTGAAAAACTTGAACACTGTGCCCAGCAGCAAGTTATTGTATCACCGGCTTGATCTCCTTGGCCAGCCCAAGGCATGCCTTCACTTTAAACAGCTGGCCACCCTGGGTAAGGCTACAGGTAACTGTGTTTGTGTTCATGAAATCTCCGGTTCCAGCTGAAAGTCTGACCAGTTTGTATCCTCTTTCAGAGAGTCCCACTGTCATGTTGGCAGCAGGAAGCTTCTCTTCTCCTTACGAGCATCTGAGTCAGCCGGAGACCAAGAGGATGGTGGAGCACTACACCGCATATCTCAGTGATAACACGCGTCTCATAGCCAATCCTGGGCTCAAGGTAACTCAGAAGGCAAAATCGTTTGATATGCATTCAAAGCACAAGTAAATGAACGTACTGTACACATGGGTATTTATTCATTTTTTTGTATTGTATTAAAATGAACCAGTAGCCACATTCTGTGGGGTCTGCTCCCCCGCCACGATCTCATTATAGAGGTGGGTGTAACTCTTCTCAAACACCCACCTCCAGTCTGTCCGTGCTCCTCTTCTGCCAGTCACTGATTTGTCCTGCATGGGGACACTTCCCCATGAAGTGCAAACCTCAGTGACGCCAGCACGCTGGCATCATCGCCATCATGACGGCGTCTGAACGGAGTGACGTCACCTCACTCCAAAACTGCTATTATTATATATAGATGGAATTTATTGATGGAATTTATTGCTTGCACTACTGTGTCACTTTGTAGTGAGTCTTGGGTATGGATCAATGTCTCTATGTCCCTACTGTGCCACCTCTGCTGCCTAGCTGTGACTGTATTTAATCAGAAGCAGATGATTAATTTGTTACATGTAGACGTGTATTCTAATAATAGAATTAATTCTTCAACAGGAGGGTTGCCTTCAAATTTTTAGAACATAGTATTCGTGTATAAATGTTCTAGTTTGGAAGGTTGTGCAGCCAACCTATAACCCATGAGCAGAGCAAAGATTCATCCTCCTATTGGCTGAACACAGTTCTTGAATTAATAGCTTTTGTAATGTTCCATGACAACCATTCTGTGACGTGTACAGACTGATTACATACACTGCTGATAGGCTACTAACTCTATAAAGTGGGAATTGTCATGGTGAATTTAAGATTTTAGGTCAAATTAGCGGAAATAAAAACATAGCAGATTTTTGATCATTTTTCCACTTTTATGGCCTAAATTGTAAAATGAACACATTTTAAATAAATATCCGCGTGAGTGTGAGGAGTTTTATGACGTGTTTACTGACTTTATACATCACTGTAACTTTGTATACAGAGTATATCAGTGCTTTCTGTGTCTTTGCTGTGTGTGTGTTTTATGATGCTTAATCTTACAGCTAAGGTAAATTTAATGTATTTCTTAGTTCATTCAATGGAAAGACTACAATTAGATAGATATGTTTACTAAATGGTTACTTGCAGATCATTCTGCGTTTTGGTAAAATTAGATTTTGCTTTTTTACTTAATTTTTTTTCTCACCAACTCTATTCTGCCTTGAAATTTGCCTGTAGATTTAATGCCCGCTCCTAGGTTTTTGCCAAACGTGCATTTCGAGATTCAGAGGGGTATTTAAAAGATGCGATTGCTTTTTGCATTCTGTCTGCGATCTCTGGAGAGAAAACCCGGTGATGGCTTAAATCCCTTTTTATGTGAGTCTTAAAGGAACCCTGGCATGATCCTTTTTGTCTTTCAGTTCTCTGTCAGGAATGAAGTCATGGCTACCAGTCACGTCACAGATGAATGGATGACACAAATGGAAATGAGTAGCCTGAGCAGCTACATTGTCCGGCGTTACATAGCAACACCCAATGGGGTGCTTCGGATTTACCCCGGCTCTCTCATGGACAAAGCATTTGATCCCACTAGAAGACAATGGTAAGTTTCAGAGATTCTTTATGCGTCCATTATTTTGCCAGGATAGAACACAGATTGGAATCTGCAGCTTAAAGGAATTTATTTTGTGCAAAATTACATTATTGATGACAGGTCTGTTTGTTTCAGCAACCTGCTAGTTTCATAAACATGCTAACAGGTTAAACAACCTGTTAACATTTACAATACCAGAGAGGTGAACTTCATTAGTATTGGAACACTTCCTTCTGGTACTCAATGGGTGTCATGTGGTTTTCGTAGCAGCCTTAAAGTGGCACTGTCCCTGAAACATTCTTTGCATAACTCACAACAAAACCGTATTCCCAACAGATTAATAGTTCCATCAAGCAAATTTAAAGTAAGTTTAGCTCTACTTACCAGGTGATACTAGACAGATGTCAACTTCGGAGGTGGACATGTTGGTATTGTCACATTTTCCAAACACTCAGGAACAGTTGTAGGTAAAAAACAAAACACAAGGCATCAGATATCTGGGGCCGCTGTGTGTGTGTGTGTGTGTGTGTATATATATATATATATATATATATATATATATATATATATGTATTTTTAATGATATCACTGATTTCCAAGAGAATCCCTGTGTTTTCGTTGATAATGCTTGTTATTGAATTGACTTTTGATTTCTGTCCAGGTATCTACACGCTTTGGCCAACCCAGGCCTAATCACTTTCACTGGGCCCTATTTGGATGTCGGAGGAGCAGGCTATGTGGTGACGATAAGCCACACTATTCATTCCTCCAGGTAATTGGCCATAAAGTTGGGAGTTAGCATAGTTAGTGTATAGTCCCCTACACAGTCATTCTGTGTGTGTGAGCGCTAATAGCACAATGTGGCTATTATCACCTTAAAAGAACACTCCAAACTCTACAGCTTGTCTTAAAAAGGTTTGATTTCTTACCTGGGTCACCTGGCATTGGTTCCTTCCTTCAATACAGATAATGGAAAGCCAGAAGTTTATAACCAAGAGCTTCCGTTAACTCCATTGTCAGTGGAGACAGGGAGTGATGGCCAGCTGGCCCCTGGAAAGTATTCAAGCCGCTCTAAAACTGCTTCACTATTTACAGTAAGATGCGTCAGGGCTGTCCTTGCCCTATATAACCTTTACAGTTGCAATGGTTATGGCGGTTGGAGTGTTCCTTTAAGACACATGCTCAATAGGCCATGCACAGTGTTCCAGTGCAGTGGTATTATGGAGATATTGTGAGAGGGGCAGCAGAAATCTCTATAGACCGATGTGAAACTGTGGTATAGGGAGTGTTAAGAGGCAGAGAAGAAAAGACTCTGTTACAGAGCCAAGGCAAAAAAAATGGATGTGGGGAAAAGTTTGCTGTGAAAGGAAAAATATTTGGTTGAAGGAGAATAGAAGGGGGAGAGGTAAAATTATTGGGATGTAAGTGACTAACGGTGGAGAAAGTGTTGTAGGGAATGAATTAGCATTGACATCAGTCAGTACCTTGTGTCTGATTCACTGTCTAGAATAGAAACACTGATTATCCCCAGGAGTGCTTCAATAACTCTTGTTTTTCCAGTTCTCTCGTCTCTTCTGGTCACACTGTCGCTGTGATGGGCATGGACTTTACCCTGCGCTACTTTTACAAAGTGCTCATAGACCTTCTCCCAATTTGCAATCAAGATGGAGGCAATAAGTTACGGTAAGTGTTCTCTGATGTGAACAAGATTTTTCCCCTGGTTTTACCAGAGAACATTAGTTCAACACCGCTCCTCCTCCCCTGACGTCTAGTACCTAATATGCAAGCACAGCGAGATCTGGGATCGTACTAGGACTTCCCAATAGGATAGCATTAAATCAATGCTTTCCTATTGGGGGTTTTAGCTGACGTTGGATTTCATCATGCAGAGCGTGAGGACCTACAGCGTCAGGTGACCAAAAGTCACCTAAATACCTGGAAGTGCCTCTAGTGGCTGTCTGGTAGTTAACCCTGCAATGTAATTACTGCAGTAATTACAATTGAAGGGTTGAAGGGACAGGAGCACTGCACCCATACCACGTCAATGAGTTGAAGTGGTCTGGGTGCCTATGGTGTCCCTTTAAATTCCTTATTAAGTGGTTGACTTTAAATTGACTTTATTCAGCCAACACTTGTCAGTCGGTCTGTCAGACCAGTAATGGAGGAATTTTTACCACAAGATGAAGGTTCAAGGCATGGCGCCATGATGTGTTTATTAGATGTGTTCAGCACTTCCATAGAAAGCATGTAAGCATCAGATATGGATGAGTCACTATCTAGTTTGGTGAGAGCTCTCTGCACAAGCAACATATATCTCTGGGGATTAGCATCAAATGCAGGAACTTCAAACAACAATATCTCTAATGTTTTATTTTTTTATCATTTTTTTTTTGTTTGTTTTAGTTTTTTCAGATTTTTTTTCAGTGTGTTATTGATAAAAGGCATTAAAGGCTAGGGCCAGCTCTAGCCTTAAAAACCAAATATCCTGGAAAATTTTACATTACCAACATTAACCGGTTTCAAATACACATTAAAAATAAAATACAGCACTTTGTATTGTAACCTACCGTGCGCCATGTCCTTTGACTGTCTCTCAGATAGTGGTTTGGTACAGAGTAAGAATTCCCTCAGTCTGTTTTTTTAGGAGATTTTCCCCTTTGGCCTGATGATATAGTGCGTTCTTTGCCTGGTGTCCTTATAACATAGCACAGAGTTAGTCATCCATGAATACAATCCTATTAGGAAGAAAGTCATGAGCAGCTTCAAATGGTGTTCATTTTGTCTATGTTGCAAAAACAGTTTTGTAACCAGCACGCAATCTTTCATCAGGTGCTTCATCATGGAAGACAGAGGTTACCTTGTCGCTCACCCGAAAGGACACACAACGGTGGAACAGCAACACATTACTCACAAGGTCTGTCCCACCTTCCCTGCCAGGTGTCCACCTTGACAAGACGCTCCTGCTGGATGTGGACTGATTTTCTTTTTTGATTTTTTTTTTCCTGATCTTGTTTGTTATAGGAACCTGTGGTGGCCAACGATATCTTGAATCACCCCAACTTTGTGAAGAAGAATCTCTGCAATAGTTTCAGTGACAGAACTGTCCAGAGATTCTATAAATTTAATACGAGCCTTGTGGTGAGTGCCTCCATGCTAAGTGCAATAATTATATTGGGAGGAAATCTAATGTTTGTTACAAGTAATTGTTCAGATTTAAAAAATGTATCTGTGTAAATAAATGTATAGGAACAGATTTGCTTTTTAATTTTTTTTAACATTCTTTATAGTTGACACATGCAATACAGTTCACCTTCTTTACCTGATGCAAAGAGACACAGAAGCCCCAGAGCTTATGATATGAACTGTTTCTATTAGATGAGATAGGGGACAATGTTATGTTAAATGCGTACTTCGGGCACCATAACTTCATCCCAGTGAAGTCGTTTTGGTGTCAGGAGATCCTGGAGCCATCTTACCTTAATGGGCTTAATCCATTAGTAAATAATTTAACCCAAACATATGGTTTAGTCTCATGAGGTGGGATGGTGCCTAGGGACCACCTGACACTATAACAATTTCATTGCGCTGACATTGTTATAGTGCCCAGAATAGTCCTTTCAGTGTTTACAAATTGGTATTATATTGACTGATTTCTTTGTTTTGTTTATTCACTAGGGAGACTTGACCAATCTTCACGGCAGCCACTATTCCAAATACAGACTGACACGAATCCCTGGAACCAATGCGTTTGTTGGAATTGTCAATGAAACCTCAGAGCCTTTTACTTTTTGTGCATGCAGCATGGTAGACCGACTCTGTCTTAACTGCCACAGGTATTTCGTGATGTCAGGTTAACCCAAATTAATCTTCCAGGATCATTGTTAAATGGCTCAAATTAGTATTAATTATTTTATATCTATTTATTTGTGGGAGATGGTAAATTAACTTTAATCTTTTGAGCATCTTAGAAATTGCTGTGTGGACCGATTCATTCAAAGCCAAATTTAGGTCCTTGGCTGCAAAATCCCACCAGAGAACACCAGCTAAGATAACTCCAAATCACTCTCCAGTCTGTTAATGTATTTAATGAGATGATGAAGACTCATCTTGTACAGATTAACTGAAGCCTGTTTGCAATGTTGTTCATACTTTCCCCAACACATGGACAAGCTGAAAGTATAACTTCCTTCAAGGAAGCCAATCACTGCTTTCTGATTCTGGTTTAATTGTAGCCCATGAACCCTGAATGAGTTACTTTTCACACCGTTTGTTCAATTTTGGCATTTTAGTTTATCCAATATATTTGCAGCCTAAACTGAAACCTCTGCTCATGTTCACAGGCCACACAGACATAATAAAAAAAAAATATATATATAGTCCTGATGAAAGTCTGTGAGTAACAGACTGAAACGTCGATTTATTTGTAAAGTTAATTAAAAGTAAAATTTTATACTTTTTCTAAGTCCTGGGAGTGCTATCTGGACCATCTATTGTTGTGTGTGTGTGTGTGTATGTATATATATATATCTATATATCTATATATATATATATATATCTTGTGATATTCCCGAGCTTATGAACTGGTATCAAAGATTGCTGCAATAAGTAAACCACTCAGTAAAATGGTTGTCACTGCGACTGACTAGTTCATAGTCACTGCCCCTTTAACTACAGATTATTATACACAGTGCAGGACTGCACTGGGCACCTGCACAATGCATGAAGATATATTATGCTACATCATAAGTCCTTAAAAAGTTTATGTATTCTTTCTCAACTAAGCAATGGTTCTTTTGTACAATGTTTAAAACAAACCGTAGATTAAAAATGAAAATTCTTTCAGTTATTGTTTTAGGACAAGCGATCTCCTTTGTTTTGCAATAATTATTTAATTAATTCGTTAAGTTGTAATAAAACTATGACATAAAGTAGAAGGCGCTGATGTATGTGCCTTTTCCATAGAGATAATAATAATAAAAAAATTTAAAAAATCCTAAATAAAAAAAAAAAACGTATTGTCTTTATACTAAACACAACTTGTGGCTTGCTCAAAATATTGTGACCTGACGCATGAATCCCTGTTTTTAGGATGGAGCAAAAGGAATGTGAATGTCCGTGTGAGTGCCCTCTAGAGGTGAATGAGTGCACTGGCAATCTAACAAACACTGAAAGCAGGTAAGCGAAAATTGATCATATATGGTAGTTTGTTTCCAAATTTAGGAATTGATATGTATATTAAAATAACAGCTTAGTTATCATGGGAATGTGATTATTTTAGTCGCCCTTCCAGCCCCTTTTTTAAAAAATTTTTTTTCTTATCCCAGTGAATCAGTCTCCTAGTACGCTACACTGTCTACTGCTATTTCTTCGGTTCTATACGCAGTGTCTGCGATTCCTATCCCCACTTATTTTATCGATCTGACAATATTGGACCTGGTATTGTGGGTCCAGGCGTCCACAAACAATAGAAAAACTGGGGATGTTTAAATGTTTGCTTCGATTCTCAAACGGTCCTTTTTTTTGGTATTTGCGTAGAATAGTGAAATTGTTCTTTGTGTCCCCAGTTATGACTGTTTTATTTTCTTTGTTGAAAGGCTTGAGGATTTGTTTTGTGGTCTCTAAAAAATAAATATATTCTTTCTTTGTACAGGAACCCCAGTTGTGAGGTTCACCAGGAGCCTATGACCTTTACAGTGCTGGACCCCAACTTACAAGATGCTCTTTCCCAATGTTTCAACACCGGCTGCAGCGAGAAGACGGAAAGCAGGTATTATCCTAGGTTATATTTCCAAAAAGTTACGCATGCATTCATCGTACGTACCACTGATCTCCTTAGACCTATGGTTAAGACAGATACTAAGGTGATATAACTGGAGTTATATATGGACAGCTATTCTGGTGTAAAGATCTAAATGTGCAGAAATTTTAAGGAACTGTCGCTTGGTTTCCATGGAGACTGGTTCACATTTAGAACATTGCCCTGAATGACTCCATATCGATATAGCATCAGTGCTTATACACTATGCTGCATACGCGCATTAGAGCTCTCCATAGGAAAGCATTGAAAATGCTTTTCAATGCTTTCCTATGAGGAATTGAGCGACGCTGGAGGTCCTCACACAGCGTGAGGACGTCAAACGACGCTCTAGCACAGAAAACCTTTGCTATAGACACTGAAGTGCCCTCTAGTGGCTGTCTAGTAGACAGCCACTAGAGGAGAAGTTAACCCTGCAAGGTAATTATTGCAGTTTATAAAAAACTGCAATAATTACACTTGCAGGGTTAAGGGTATTGGGATTTGGCACCCAGACCACTCCAATGGGCAAAAGTGGTCTGGGTGCCTGAAGTGTCCCTTTAATGAGCAGTACCGGTCACTGGATTTGAAAACCTGGAATTTGGGGATCCAGCCAAGATTAGTTCTCAAGTATGATTTTAATATCAGGGGTTTCTACTGTATATTCATTGATCAAAAAAAAGAAAACAAAATCTGATTCCTTTATTGCAGTTTTATTTGCAGAATATAATTCACTAAGTTGCTTTTAAAATGTACAGACTACATTATATTTAATATTGAAAATGTTATTATACACTATAGGATCCTATGATCCCAGTTTGCATCATACTTAATAGTCAAAAAGACTTGCCAGAAAATGTCAAGTTTATATTATTTCTGTTCCGTATATTTCAGGCAATTTTGTTTTGTTATTTTACCATTTATAGCTGAAATGAAGTTTGCCCCCTTTGTGTGTATTAATATGAGTTATCATGTGTCCATGTTGCTAACACTGTTCCATATGCTTTGTGTCAGAATATAATGTCTGTATTCTTTGTAATAGGTATTGTTTTGGCCTTCTGGACTGTGAGTGGTGTATGGAGGACAGCGATGGCAAAACAAAAAACGCAGTAGCTCCATACTGTGCTCTACAAAAAGAATGTTTTGGGGGCGTCGTAGGAGCAAAAAGCCCCTATGCAGATGATTTGAGTTCAATAGGTAATTTAAGATATTTTTTTATAAAATGCTATGGTTCCTGTCAGCTGCTTTTTTTTTTTTTTTAATGTACAGTATCCTAAAGTATACAATATGTGAGATGTTTAAATGACTGATTCATATTATTCTGGATAACAACTTTATTTAAAAAAAAAATAATATAGTTGACAAAAGGGCATTCTGGGACACTTGTCCTAAATGTGAAAGAGTTAACAACATTAGATTGGTTTCCACGGTAACTGCTCCACATTCAGAATATGGCCCGCTGTCTTATATTCTGAAAAGCAGCACAGTTGTTAGTTGAGTTTGGTTCCATTTTAGATGTGTACATATCAGTAGTCACTGGCCGGTATCTGTCTAATTGTTAATCAGCTTAACCCCTTCCCGACTGCGGATGTGCAGGGTACGTCCCCAAAAAAATGACCGTGGACGTCCTCTGCTAAAATGACCCCGGGTACTCACCTGGACTGGCGATCACGGCAGTCCCCCAGACACCTAAAAGTGTAAAAAATAAATAAAATATATATATATATATATATATATAATCACATTATAAGTGTATTTTGAGATATATGTGTATATATCTCAAAGTACGCTTATTATGAAATAAATTAAGAATTTTATAATATTATACATATATAATGCATATATATGATTTCATAATAAGCGTACTTTGAGATATATACACATACATCTCAAAATACACTTATAATGTGATCATATATATTATACATATAGGAAATAAAAACGTGTGTGTGTGTGTGTGTGTATATATATAACACACACAGAGGTATTATATGCACAGGTAATGTGTGTGTGTGTGTGTATAATATATGTAATATATATATATGTATATTATACACACACTCTGCATTCTATATGTAAAGTAATGTCTCACAAGTACAACAGTACCCCTCAAGTATAGGTTTTACAGGGTCAAACATAAGATTTGCCAATTTCTATTTTTGTAAATTGCTATTTGCCAGATTGGCTCTGTTGCCTCGGAGACTGTATGTCAGGCCAGAAATGAAAATAAACCCCACCATGACTTACCATTTGAAAAAGCAGACAACCCAGTGTATTCAAAGTGGGGTATGTCCAGTCTTTTGTAGTAGCCACTTAGTATCAAACACTGGCCATAGTGTAGCATTTATATTTGTTTGTGTGTAAAAATGCAAAAACGAATATGAATGCTAGCTTTGGCCAGTGTTTGTGACTAAGTGGCTTCTAGAAAAAACTTGACATATATCCTATTTTCAATACCTTGGGTTGTCTACATTTGCAAATGGTTTACCATCATGGGGGTAATTCTTATTCCTGGGCTACCACGCGGTCTCAAAGGCAACATAACCAATTTGGCAAATTTCAATTAAAAAATGAAATGGGCAAGCCTTATATTTGAGCCTGTAACTTTCAAAACTACTATAAAACTAGTACATGGGGGTACTGTTATACTCTGGAAACTTTGCTGAACACAAATATGAGGGTTTCAAAACAGTAAAATGTATCACAACAATGATATTGTAAGTGAAAGTGACGTTTGTGTGTAAGAAACGCAAAAAACTCAACTTTCACTGACATCTATGTGATATGTTTTATGGTTTTAAAACACTAATATTTGTACTGCTTTTATAGTGTTTTTGAAAATTACAGGGTCAAATATAAGGCTTGCCCATTTCAGTTTTTTCAATGAAATATATTGCCTTTGAGACCATATGGTAGCCCAGGAATAAGAATTACCCCCATGATGGCATACCATTTGCAAAAGTAGACAACCCGAGGTATTGCAAATAGGGTATGTCCAGTTTTTTCTAGTAGCCACTTAGTCACAAACACTGGCCAAAGTTAGCTTCATATTTGTTTTTTTGCACTTTTACACACACACACCTATATAAATGCTACACTATGGCCAGTGTTTGTGACCAAATTGCTACTTCAAAAGACTGGACATACCCCCTTTGAATACCCTGGGCCTTTATATGTGTGGTTACAGTAAATGAGTAAGAGGAAAATTACAGCTAAACGCAAACACCGCAGAAATGTAAAAACAGCCCTGGTCCCAAACTGTATGAAAATTGAAAAATGGTCTGGTCACTAAGGGGTTCATGTCTTTTCATTCCAAGTCCGCATTTGAATGAACACAGCTTGCCTAAGGATCATGGAAGTGGAGCATTTCAGCAACGTGTCTGATGGCTTTCTCACAAATAACATTTCATTTTAATAGGGGATGAAGTCATCACTTTGAACATGATTAAAAGTGCCCCTGTTGGACCGGTGGCTGGAGGAATAATGGGCTGTATTATGGTGCTGGTCTTGGCTGTTTATGCTTACCGTCACCAAATACATCGGAGGAGTCACCAACACATGTCACCACTGGCAGCTCAAGGTATGAATTGAAGTCACTCCGTTTAACATGAGTACTGTCAAGAACTTATCAAGTGCAACAATTTGTATACTTTGCTGGTCTTTTGTTAATATAGATTGTCTAAAGTGTGTGTGTATGTCCGTGTCCAGAACACTGAAACTTTTAATTTCTTGGAGAGTCCAGTAAATCATTTACTTTTATAGGGTTTCGGTTTTTTTAGTTTTGTTTTTTTCATTCTTATGTAGCTATTTCATTGGTTTTATAAATTAACTAATATTTACTGACACACCACTGACCTGCTTTGTTTTTTTTTTTCTGTGGTGTAGAAATGTCTCTCCGAATGTCCAACCTTGAGAACGATCGTGATGAACGGGATGACGACAGCCACGAGGATCGCGGAATCAGTGAGTTTAATCATGTTGCATATTAAAGCTTTTTCTAAAAAAAAAAAATTAAAAAAAAAAGTGGTTCTGAACCTGCATTGAGTCAATTTGCTTTCTCTCCCCCTCAGTCAGCAACACCAGGTTCATTGCGGCAGTAATTGAACGTCATGCGCACAGCCCAGAGCGACGGAGACGATACTGGGGAAGGTCTGGTACGGAAAGTGATCATGGTAAGTAGCTGTTCACATAGTTTTACTGTGCTTGGAACTCATACTGTGACAATGGGAAAAGGCTGTTTGTTCAGTAGATACCAGGCTTTTGTGCTGTGTGTGTTAAATGAATCTCCTGCTTACTTTTCTTTGATGTGTTTGCTAAGCATGTATACATTATATTGAACTCGTCTGGTGCTGATGCTAAGGGGAGCATTCTGCATCCAATCTGGTGTTTCTTCTCCACTACGTTGAGCTGATTTGGGACCAGATCTTAAGTTAGTGCTCACAGGGAGCAAGTTGCTAAGAAACATTAGCTAAGTGTATTTCAGGAATCAAATGTAGTTCATTTGGGATTTGCCAAGTTGTGGATGCTGTCTTGAATCCAAGGTGAATAAGCTCATTAGTAGAATTTGGAATTGGTTAGATTAATAAACAAAAGCCAAGGTAATACTGGAGTTAAAAGAAAAAAAACACAAACGCTACATAGCAATTGCTAAACAGTATTGGAGTTTAAAAAATTTTGTAGTTGCAATTGAACTAATTTCCAGGGAATTCTGAGCAGAATATTCAAGATGTGCAGAACGTGTTCAGAGTTTGAGAATAGGGTTTGTTTTTGTTTTTTACTTCCTGCTATGTGCTGCACACCTGCAAATGATGCACCTTTATTTATTGGTATGATTACAATGTGTTCCCTTTTCATTTGCTGTCATTTTGTTTGCATACCTTACCTGTATGACTGGCCCCATCTAGATTATGCTTCTGCTAGTGTCACACGAATAACTAAACTGAATAGGGATTGAGCACCACAATGATGTATATTCCATTTCTCCTGTAGGTTACAGTACCATGAGTCCTCAAGAAGACAGTGAGAACCCACCGTGTAATAACGACCCGCTGTCTGCTGGGGTCGATGTGGGGAACCACGAAGAAGATCTAGAACCAGACACCCCTCCTCAAACAGCTGCTCTTTTAAGCCACAAATTCCATCATCACTACAGAATCCATCATCCAGCCTTGCACCACAGCCACCACTTACAGGCCGTGGTCACTGTACATTCCGTGGACGCCGAGTGCTGACGAGCCTTGATATTTGGCAACTTTTTTTGCCTGGAAAAGACTATACCGCAGTCCCTCAAGTTCACTGCGAGCAGTGGTGGAATAGCTTTATACTTGTACATGTGAAGCTGACTTCAGTATGGGAGTAGATCAGCGCACATGGTATGCTGTTCCTCCAACTTTCAAATGGATGGGAGGTCAAACTCGAACAGCGCGGCATGGCTGAGAGTTGGAAATGTGTAAAGCAGATGAAGAAACGTGTCTATTATTATTATTTTTTATGGACATTACTCTATATGAGTAGAATTGTTAATAGTTTTGTAAAACAATGCATCTCAGTTTTTATTCAAAGGATTATTTTTCTACTATTTATTGAATTTCAAAAACTTATAGACAAAGGAAATGTACAGTCCTGAATAACCATGTAAAACGTGATTATCTGTTAAATCTGAGGTGGAGAGAATGAATGTCAGGATTTAAACCACCAAACGGGCCCTTTGCTCCAAACATTCTATCCTGTTTACACGGAACTTTGAAAACACAGGCGGTCGTGCTTATATTAGCCCTACTGCTGCTGACGTGTTTTACACAAGAAATGTGTTGCCAAACAATCTTAGATTTTATTTTCTTTATAGACAAAAAATAAAAGTATTTTTTGTACTTCTTAACGTTCTTGAAAGGATTTTGCTGGTAAATGCAGAAGATTTTGTTTTATAGTGTTTTAATGAGTCTTCTCTCTTCTCTAGAAGAAGCAGTGTTTTGGAAGAACTGAATTCTCATTTGATCTGATCAGATAAAAAATAAGGAGCCAAGATAGCTGCTGGCTGCATGTTTGATGTAGACTTACAAACACTTAAAAACTGTGAAATTAAATCACTATGAAATAAGTGTTCTTGTAAAACAGTAGTACCCATTTATCGAATGGGTTGAAGGCACAGTATTGATATAGTACTCTATATTATGAACTCTACTGCAATTATCCCCAGATTTATTAGGTGAAAGAAGGTGGAGTTAGGAGAGGACAAACATTACATTAAAATGAATTTGCGACAAAGTGAAATGGTGCAAAGCATGTATTGGTTTATTCAAGTGGGAATTCCAGAGTATTGGCAACAAAATTCCATATTTAGGTTGAAATCCCAGAGCAGGAAGAATTTACCACTTTTTCTGCAAATTTCCTTAAACGAGGATATTACAGCTGGTTGGTTGTTGAAAATAAAATGTTTTTAGTGTAATTCTTGTCCTCCCTTAATCACACTATGCAAACCCTCCCCTTCCAACGCATTTTATTGAACTTATATAATAAGGGGCAATACATAACTTAACCGTTAATTGTATTTAAAACTTTAATCCATCTGTTAATTTATCCTGGCAGTTTTTTTTTTTTTCTCTTTGTAACCACTGTTTGGCTTGGCTGGGTTTTCACTACAACCACTTTTAACACTAGGTTTGTATTTTTAACATTTTTATTGCTGGGCAGAGTAGCACAGTTAAAGGGACTCTCCAGGCAGAGAATTTTACTCACCTGGTTCCAGCGCCGGGAACCTCTTGAAGCCGCGCCCCCTCTTTCGTCAAAATGACAAAATAGGCGGCAGGGAGCAATCAGACGCTTCCATTTGGAAGCGTCATTGCTCCCTTGTGCGCATGCGTGGCTTTGCTGCACATGCGCACATACTTCAGAGGGTCCTGAGCGCGCTACCGGTCTTTGCCCACCACCTCTCCTTTGCTGACAGGCAGAAGAGAGAATGTGCGCCCACTGTGCCTTCTCTCTCCTGCACACGTCAGACGTATTTTGATATGTCTGACGTGTACAAGGCCTTTTTAGGGCCCTGCATGATAGGAAGTCCCTCTGGTGGCAGTCTGAGTGACGGCCACTGGAGGTATTCCTATCAATCAATGTAAACACTGTATTTTCTCTGAAAACACAGTGTTTACATTAGATTGCCTACAGGGAGCTATAGATCTCACCTGAACAAATACATTAAGCTGTAGTTGTTCAGGTGACTATAGTGTCCCTTTAAGTTTGCTAAATGCACCATGTTCTCCTGAGTACATATTATTCTGTTTGGCACTAGAGGAAAATTGCAACTATGTATCCAGTAGAAATCCTATGCTTCAAAAGGGAAATCCGTTATCTAATCATGGAGGAACTAAAAAGGAAAGCATGACTTGTTAAATGATTTCCCTGTTGAAACAAATCAATGTATCTGTTGCCTATCAGCATGATTAAGTTATGCCCAGAAAGACATGTCCTATTAGATGGCCTTTTCAGTGCTGTGAGGCTGTGCACTCTGGCTGCTAATTAGTTAGAGAGTTGTTACTCTGATATACTTTAAAAGAAAACTTTACACTTTAATCTTGTTTTCTTATCCTGTAGAGTCAACAATTTGCATCGTGTGCCCTGGCTGTGCCTTGACTAAGCCTGATTGTGATGTCACCTGCTAAATCTTTAATATTAATGTTAGAAAAAAATATATATTTTTTTAAATTGAGCATCACGTGAAAAAAAGGTTAATCTAAGTTATGGGTGATTTTCACTGTATAATTCAGTTATGTAATTTCCAGTGAAGTGACGGTACCCCTTTAACTCTTCAATGTGCTCATCCGTCTGCTCCTTAAAGGGATAACACCTTATTAGATCACGTGTGGCGCTATTTTATTTATAAATAGTTGTGGGTGGTAATAAGATATGCGGCTACAAAGCATCAGGGCTTCTCGATACAATTTGATTTTTATTCTTTTTCGGGTTTTTTCTCCTTCTTAATCGAAAACAAATCTGACCTGTCTGTTTTGCCTTAATATTTAACAAGTGCCAAACGAAAAGCTTAAATAGCACTCGAGTTCATTCCCCTTCATCACTGGAAAGGTTAAATCTACAATTATTTTTTTTTCTCATTACTTTGTACAAAGAATATTGTGCGTTCCATTCACAAGCAGATCATTACGATCTACAGACGATATTGTATATGTGTTACTGATGTTTCTGTTTTATGACTGCAAATTTTATAGTATATTTTCAAGATGATACTGGATATTGTATAGTAGTTTATTGCAGGGTAACGGAGTTGCTATGAGACAGTGAGGTCGTTCATTGTGTGATAACTGCAGTTTTCTTTATACTGTGTATAAAAAAAATCGTACGTAAGCGGGGTGGGGCCTGGAATCTGTATATAAGGACAGTCATGTGAATCATTTCTGAATTATTGTAACTTCCTCTGACAGTTTTAACAATGTTCCCACTCTGATACATTTTTTTTTATTTTTTATTAATTATTATTGGTATACAAACATCCATAGCATTTCTACAGTGTAAAGTTAAATAAAATGACTGTTTTTTTCCACGTTTTGTTTAATTCTGTCCATGTTGAGAGTTCTTATTTTAGGTGTATCTGACAATTGCTCAATTTTTGGTCAGTTTGTATGGTCTGTAACAGTGGCTTCAGTGATTGTGATCAACATGGCTACTATTCAAAGTGTTGTAATTACCAATTAGCAGTTGTTACAAAATGACAACCTCTCCTGCTTCTCATGTGGGATAGTACATAGAACAGGTAAGTGATCCTTGATGGATCTGGATTGCAGTCTGGGATGTGTCTGATGTGTGGGTGGGTCAGAGTGTTTCTGTGTGTGTGTGTGTGTATCTGACACACACTGGCACATAGTGACACACAGATACACCTACTGACAGATACACACATTGACACAGGTAAACACACAGTGACACATAAACACGTTGGCAGATACACACACTGACACACTGCATGCTGAGGATGGTGTGCCAGGTCAGCAGCTGCTCGCAGCTGCTCACTCTCCTGTGCTCTCTCTCTCCCCCTCCAGCCGGTGCCCGCTGTCTGTCACGATGTTGATGCACTATGTCAAAGGGTTCCACTGGAAATATTAACCCCTGGGAACATTGCTCTGTCAATCTTAAGTCAACTTTCACAACATGGCTTAAGAAGAGTATGTATGGAAGGAGAGCAGCAGCGCAAGATTCAAGTCTTGAGGTTTAACCCATTAACAGTTTAACCTGCTATGGGTAAGCTGGCACTGTAGCAAATTTATTAAAATGAATTTGTTTTGGTGTCCAGAAGTTTCCCTTAACTTACATTTTGAAGAGATTTCCTATTTGAGTCTTACATTTTATTTTTATTTTTTTTCCTCCCTTTAAACGCATCTTGAATGAAGCTTTACATATTGTGTTAACAGAGAAAAAAAATCACACATTTTTAAAGAATAACTGAATTTTTTTTAAAAAATCTCCATACCCCTTCCAGAATTTAGCATTTTTTTCCTACAATAAATTACAAATGCACAGGAAAAGTTCGAAGAAGGGGGAAAAAAAAAAGGGTGGTGAAGTGTGATAGAAATGCCATGTCCTGTTTTTGTAACTGCTGAATACTTGATAAGCGGTTCATTTACGGGAACACCAAGAAAAGACAAGAAACCGGACAACACATATTGACCAGGGCTGACAATTGTTTTTAAAATTCAGTTTTAATTCCCAACAATTCTCACTTTGGTGACTAACCCTGTGAAAAGTGAATTGTAGTGAATTTGGAAGGGAACTGCTAAATATGGCCAAAATAGCCAAATCTGAAGAATTCTTTAATTGCGTTTTGAACGTCCGCTACCTTGGCCTAGAAGATATTGAGACATCTTTAACAGTTCACTTTTTTTTTAATGAAAATATCCTTTCAGTATACTAGCCTACTCATATACCGCAGATATTTTGATATTAAAATGAATGAAAAACATTCTAGGGCAACTTAAACTAACCTTAACCCTCTGAATGCCTGATTACTGCCCAGCCCCCTTGATGAACTGAACACTCCTATGTGTGTCAAGCAAACAGAGTCTGTGTAATGTTTACCTGTGTACAAGCAGGACTGTGTAGAACCTCTTCCTGGAATATATACAGAATCCAGCTGGTTTGTCTTTCCTTTAACCCATGCGGGGCAGGTTGAAGTAGATTTATCTGTAATTGTGTTTTGTAACGGACAGCAGTCCCATATTTGCAGGACCAGTCCCTAGCTTTCAATACATCCTTCCATCCTTTCTTGTTCAGCCCTGTAACAGCCATTGACATTCCAAGCATAAAGCAGGTATTTGCATATTTTGTATGACCCCTGAAAGGTACAGATCCTGTGTGGGTCCTGTGGCTGCGGAGTGTGGGGGAAGGTAAATTTTACTTGCCTTAAAGGGACACTCCAGGCACCCAGACCACTTCTGCCCATTGGAGTGGTCTGGGTGCCAACTCCCACTACCCTTAACCCTGCAACTGTAATTATTGCAGTTTTCATAAACTGCAATAATTACCTTGCAGGGTTAACTCCTCCTCTAGTGGCTGTCTACTCCTCATGCGTATTAGGTCTCCTCAGCTGGCGGGCGGGATCCGTCTCCCCCGCCGGCTGACGTGATGAAGAGGAGGAGGAGCGGCGGCGACCCTCTGCGGGGGTCTCAGGTAAGTCACTGAAGGGGTTTTCACCCCTTCAGCAACCGGGGATGGGTGGTGGGAGGGAGAGTGGACCTGCAGTGCCAGGAAAACTGATTTTTTATTTTTTTATTTTCTGGCACTGAAGAGTCCCTTGCAGCTGCCGACATCTTAGTTTTGCAGGTCTCTTCATCTCCTGACGTTTCCGTTTCCAGGAGGTCGTCAGTCCAGTACTCTCATTCATGTGTGAGGATACAGCACTAAGGTCTATGGTGGATCATGTGGGATTGTGAATCTCCATAGACCGAGGCCTGAATCCCACAGCCATCGTGTGTGATGGCTGCTGGGATTATTTGTCAAATGTTTTAACAACCTCTGTCATCCTCAGGATTTACCATAAGACAAAACAAGTCCCTATTTGCCTTATGGTATCTGTCACTGAAATCCCAATGCAGTCTTGATCAGTATTCAATAAAGAATATATCTTCATGATATAGTGAGAGGTGACAGATCAGCTTTAATTACAACGTGGTCCTATAGCTTGGATTTTAATGGTTTAAACTAGAGATTGTCTTAAAATGGTTAATAACTGAATGCAGCTTCTAGCATTTCTTGTAGCTCCTGTCTATATGCAGCCAGTGTCACCTTTTTGTTAAATCCCTTGGATTAGAGCGAGAGTGGGATATTTCCATTTCAGCTAATTCTAACAATATTTACAGAGCCCAGCCTCACGTGATCTGTTGAGCAGAATACATGAACTATATATATATATATATATATATATATATATAGGCCTAACTGTCATGGAGGACAGACGTGTTTTCCCACAATCCTGTCATTGAAGACAAAACACTGCCTTATTCAGCTTGACTCTGGGACCACCTTGAGCCCACACCGAAGCCCAACACTGCTGGGCCTGGGAGTAGGGGGTCGGTGACCCGGTAAAAGCCGAGCAGCCACACTTGCGACAACATGCAGCCTTGTGTGCACCGGGCGGGGGAGGTGGCCGCTCTCCCGTTCCGGGGCTACCCAGCGACTGCAATGGCAGGACAGGCATCCCGTTACTCCCCCCGGGACCGTCGGGAGTGAACACGGTCCAACCCAAGAGGGCTATACCCAGCAGGGGAGAGGGGAAGGTGAAGGCCGGCAGACAAGCAACTAACTTTACTATCGAATCACTCCTAACGGCGGACACCTCATACCTCCGTCGCAATCAAGCTCACAACACGGAGACCACGCTCCAGACAAAGCTGGAGGCTATCCTGGTGGCATTCTGGCATAAGTTGGAGAGGCAGGCATTCGCAACAAGCCCCACCACAAGCAAGCGGCCCCTTACCTAAACGGCACCTGTCACACACAAGGAAAACACCCGCGGCCCCTAGAGGCAAGAGGAACCCACGGAGAAGGCGGACCAGGCCCCAAGCATCACCCCGGCATAAACAGGAGCATAACCACAGCCGGTCACGCGTGAGACGCGCATCTACACCTCGTTGAGGGTCTCCAGTTTTTCTGGTGTTCAGCATCCGGGGGACCGTCTGGCACCACAAGACGGGACCGGAGCCTGGAGGCTTGAAGCACCTTGTCAGGAGCATGGGCTATAGGCCCAGCCGAGACAGTGGGGAGAGTGTGGAAGTGACAGGGTTAATGACACAAGACCCCTGGTTACCTGTTGCTAGTCCCAGCAACCACTCAATTAACCCCTGCAATCCCTTCTACACTAAACCCCTTGGTACACTTTACTGCCACCACCAAGACTTTTAAACCCGGGCGTCTTAGGTTACCCCACACACAGGAGAATTATAGTATCACCGTTCTACTTTTACTGATAAAACATATATAGTTAACCCTTTTTGGTAACGTGTTTACCTGAGCTTTCCTCTGGAGAGTGAAGCTCATAGAGAACAGAGACACAAGCTGATTAAGTAAACATTTAATCTGACAAAAAGGATTCACAGTGCTGAGTACAAAATACAGAAATAAATGACATACAGATAACAAATTGCAAAACAGTACATAAAATAAAATAGGAGAAAACACAAGAAATTCCTTACATATATTTACCCCATATAGAATTCTTGTGGGAGTCTTAGATGGTATAGGTCTCCTAGAAGTTACTGACAAAAGAAAAATGAATAACTGACTTCCCTGGATAGTCCAACACCCTCATATAGCTAAACTAGTTGTTTCTCAGTGGGCAGACCCCTGGGGGGGGGGATGAGAGGGGGCTGGTCTGGCAGTCTATTGCCCACTCTATGAAATTTCTTGTGTCCAGCTCTGGTGATGGCTATCTAGATGTTTTATGGTCTAGGCCTGGTGCAAGATCAAAGACCACAATAAATGTCATCCCAAGGTTTACAAAAAACAACTCTTAACATATATAAACACACATGAAACACCAACTCATGCTTTTGGCATGACACACCTCAATAAGTTGCCCAACAGTGGGATACCCATGACGGGAGTCGGCTGATAACAGACCAAGAGCCGGGCGCCGGGACTTCCTCTTAAATGTATGTGCTCCTCTCAAACACACAGCACAGAAGGATGACCCAAATAATAATTCTGCTTTACAACTGTGTCGTGATCTAAGAGGGAACATTTAAATCATCAGCAAGCCTAGTTCAGGAACCTAACTTGAACACAATATTTAAGTATATGACTGCATCATACTTGTTTGCTAATGTAGCTCATTGAAGTTTATACTGCATGATGTTAAGCCTCTAATAGACATGTGCAATTCGTTTCGGGACGAATATGAATTCGGGCAATTCGGACATTCGGGTACTTCCGAAGTGCCGTATTGCCGAAGTTTCGAAGCACAGTATTGCCTAAGTACTAATATACTTACCCAGTGGAAGAATGAATAATGTTACATTGTATACAATTTTAAATAAAAAGTATACAAACATAGCCAGGATTCAGCTGTAAGCATTTGCAACACTTACAACAATCAAGTAACACACATTCATATAAAATGTAAGTTACTTAGCCTGTCAATGTAATGACAGGAATGAATAAGTAGATAACTCCCTAATTCCCACGGTATTGGGGAGCTATCTACTAAAAGGCTGAATGATCTGAATTGGTCTTTACTAATACCTGCAGGTGCAGGCTGTAGACACCAGAACAACTACATCAAACTGTAGTATTTCTGGTGATATGTCCATTAAACATGCAAAAATACTGCTTATTATTAAGCCCAAAACACACACAATACACTAAAGGTGTTATGATATCCTTAAGGACATATTACGCTTTGGAATTTGAATTCCTGATCCTTCCCTCTTTAATAAATAACCCTGTTTGAGTTGAAAAGCTCACTTAGAGCATATTGCTGGAGCACTGGAGTGTCCCTTTAACGTCACTGATGGCCTCCTAAAGGCCATTTAATTCTGAAGGAGAATGACATATATTCTTTTTTATTTTATTTTAAAAGTAGAGGACAAAAAAAAACTGAATTTGAGTCTCGGAGCCCAGTGAGCACCCAGGTAAGAGGGCAAATTGTTGCTGAAAGTTTGCCCCCCATTACCAGGGAACTGGTCCACAGTACTCCTGGCACCATAACCACCACAGATGGTAGTTGGTTTTAGTGGTTATCATTCTTAGCGTTAACCCTTTAATGGTCAGAATAAGCAGCCCTTTGAGTGTCAGAGAACCGAAATTAGCACAACAAAGACAGAAGGATGATGACTGATATGGGCTATAAATCTAAACAGAATAATAGAACCTCCGAATGTTTAGATGAAGGCATCCTGCAGCTCTTTGAACTGATTAAAGCACAGTACACCTGTCGCAGATGGGGAAAGAATAAGCAGGAATTTAAAGGGATTTTTTAAAAATAGTAGGTCTAAATAGCTAATTGAAAATATAGCTAACTTAGAGAATATTTCCAATTTCTCTATATTGTCCTAAAATGTAAAATTCACTATGACGTAAATTGATTTTTATTTATAGGTTTTGTACGAGTACTGAATAGAGAACTTTAACAACTTTTTTGTTAAAGTAACGAGGAACAAGTAAAGTTGAAACCTGGGAAAAGGAAGAGGAAGGTGTGAGGAAAGTGTGGAGGCTGAGGGGGTGATGAATTGCGTGTCAAGGATACAAGAGCAGCAATGAGGAGAGCATCAAAACACACACTTCAAAGTGTGAGATACTGGAAGTTCTCCTGCAGGGGGATCAATCATTCTGATAGGTGTGAGTTTATTTCCTTAAAGGGGAAGCATCACTTCTCTGGAATTTACAAAACTTCAAATTGCCTATAACTTGCGTTAACATTTAGTCATGAGATGCACCGCTCTCGTTTAAAATCCTGTTAAAGATTTAGCAAATGGCTTTACAAGCAAGTTAAATCATGGCAAAGTCTGGGCAAACACTGCAAATGAACATTGTTTCATGTCTCTTCTTCTATTTAAAGGACCACTAAAGTGCCTGGAAAACAAACTCGTTTTCCTGGCTCTATAGGGTCTTTAGGTGTGTGTCCCTCCCCGCCCTCAGGGTACCCATTCTGCTGGGCTGAAGGGGTTAAACGCTTACCTTTCTCCAGCACCGGGGACTCTCCTCACTCGTCCGACGTCATCCGCCGAATGCGCATGCGCGGCAAGAGCCGCGCACATTCAATCAGTCCATAGGAAAACATTTCTCAATGCTTTCCTATGGACGTCAGCGTCTTCTCACTGTGATTTTCACAGTGGGAAGTGCCTCTTGCAGCTGTCATTGAGACAGCCACTAGAGGCTGGATTAACCCTATTGTAAACATAGCAGTTTATCTGAAACTGCTATATTTACAGCTGCAGGGTTAACCCTAGATGGACCTGGCACCCAGACCACTTCATTGAGCTGAAGTGCTCTTGGTGCCTATAGTGGTCCTTTAAGTTTTTTCTAAGCTAGCCGTTGGGTGCAAAGAACAGAGCTTAGTGATTGACAGGGAGCTAAGATGGAGGAGACTAGTCATATATCCCACATCTCACTAAAACATGTTAGAGGAATCTCTGAACACCAAAGCAACTTTAGCTTAATGAAGCAGTTTTGGTGTATAGATCACGCCCCTGCAGTCTCATTGCTCAATTCATTTCCGTTGAGGAGTTAAATCACTTTTATTTCTGTTTATGCCGCCCCAGTCACACCTCCCGTGCATGTGACACAGAGAGCTTAAATAAATAAATAAAAAGTTTCATTTACAATCAGATCTTACAGCACAGTCTGTTTACTTAAGATTTGTTTTTTCCATATATATTTCCTGCTCCATTTATTTAACTTTAATCAGACAGAGGAGGCTCTTGTAGTCTCTAGTGGCTATTAACAGAGCAGGAAATATTAAGTGATAAATTAATCACTAACACTGTGCAATAAAGAAAGTATAAACATTTAATTACTCTTTACAGGAGGTAAGTAGGAACGCTGTGTAAGTCTCAGCCAGGGGAGCTGTGGCTGGGGCTGCATAACATTTAACTGATCAGTGAAACTGCAGGGGCATGATCTATACACCCTAACTGCTTCATTAAGCTAAAGCTGTTTTGGTGCTTAGTTTCCCTTTAAAGGGGGGACCTATTATGCACCAAACAATTTATGCTCATTAGATTGAGCATAAGATTCTAGCAAATGTATAAATCGGGAGAAAAACTTTTTTTAAATAGGGTTTTATCCCAGCTTTCAAGGCATAGAACAACAATGCAGATCGGAAAAGACCTCCCACAGGATGTCCCTCTGCTCACCACCAATAGCAACCATAGTGCATGAGCTGTGGTTGCTATGAAACCTTCGTAGCCCACAGCGTGACGTCACTCCATTCCAATGCCAGTATGCTGATGACGAAGCCAGTGTGCCAACGTCACTGAGGACATTTGCCCTGCTTGGGGTTGCATCCCAAGCATGGCAAATCATAGATTCGAGGTGGAGCAGAAAACGACCAGGAGGTGGGTGTTCTGGCACTAGAACAGAGGAAATGTGAGTAAATCGATATATTTCGTATTGAATAAACCATGTCTCTTTGGGAATTATGGTGTATGCAATGTATATGGGAGCCATTACAGGTAAGTGAAAGTTTTCATTACACATAATATTAAATATACTGAGAAGTGACAGCTTCTGGTGACAGCTGGCTGTGGTATCTCTGCTGTATATCTCAAGCATTCCGTGTGCTAAGAAAATTAACTCTTCAACAGCACGAATCTGCTCTCCTGTGGTCGGACATGCTACATGTGTCAGAGGCAGGGCCAGATTAAGAGCCCAGTGGGCCTGGTGCTGACAATTATGACGGGCCTAATTACAGAATCATATCGACCAAAAACAGTAAAACACTCCCAAGCATCATGTATCTGATGGAGATGGGGCTGGAGAGAAAGAAAACAGCAGCTATAAGAAAACACATACCCTAGGCTAATCTCTCTCTAATTTATGTTTTCATCTTTCAAGTAAATCCATAACCCCTAACAGCAGTGTCCAGTCAAGCATGGGCATGGTAAAAGCATGTGCCACTGACACAAATCACGTAACCTGCCAAAAGGGGCGAACATGCCCAAAAAGAGGACATGTCTGCTCAAAGAATTAGAAGGCCAGCCTGGCATGAATGCATGTCAAGCTGCCTGCCAATCATGCAGCTGGCCAACTAAGGGCATACTATGCAGACAGCACCCTGAGCTTGGCATACATGCATCTAATGATGCGCTCACTCAACACTTTATAAGGACTGTCCCCTAGCACTCGCTGGTCCACTTGTCTCCTTACCTTCTTACTAGCAGGGACAGAGAAAAGCTGTATGTAGTGAGTATAGAAGAAAGGGAACATGCCACAGTGTTAGAGAGACCAAAGTCAGCATTACCTTAAAGGATCACTATAGGGTCAGGAACACAAACATGAATTCATGACCCTATAGTGTTAACACCACCATCTAGCCCCCCTGGCCCCTCATGCATCCATAAATATAGCAAAATCATACTATATTCAAGCCTGAAGCTGTAACTCTGCATGCTGTTAGACTCATAAAAACAATCAGTCTGCGGACATCATTAGATGGTGGCCTGATCCAATCACAGTGCTTCCCCATAGGATTGGCTGAGACTGACAAAGAGGCAGATCAGGGTCAGAGCCAGCATGATTCAAACACAGCTCTGGCCAATCAGCATCTCCTCATAGAGCTGAATTGAATCAATGAATCTCTATGAGGAAAGTTCAGTGTCTGCATGCAGAGGGAGGAGACACAATGTTTGGATGCATTTTAGGCAGCCATGACCCAGGAAGGATCTCTAACAGTCATCTAAGGAGTGACCAGTGAAGTTATCACTAGGATGTAATGTAAACACAGCATTTTCTCTGAAAAG
Organism: Pelobates cultripes; assembly: GCA_933207985.1. Lineage (NCBI taxonomy): Eukaryota > Metazoa > Chordata > Amphibia > Anura > Pelobatidae > Pelobates > Pelobates cultripes. Next base: position 23,321,869 of record OW240919.1, on the reverse strand, counting down.
ACCGTGCTTACAGCAAAAAGTGATATCACACTTTGTAAATCACAAGGAGTAGCATAAGAGAAAATGCTGTAAAATCACAAAAAAATTACTTCGTTTAAATCTGCTGTATAGATGGATTCCTCCCAGTGCCCCCATGTCTCCCAGTGCCCTCGTGACTCGGTGCCCCCATGTGTCGATTACTCCAGGTCTCAGTGTTCCTATGTATCAGTGTCTCAGTGCCCCATGTC
>OW240919.1:23093677-23321542 GCA_933207985.1 Pelobates cultripes | reverse complement strand
TTAGCTAGGCACTTGCGCGAACCCCGATAAAAATTGGACTGCTCCCCGTTCTACTTCCCAACCACCTATGCGAACAATGGTCGGGAGACGGGAAGTACTGAACAGGGGGAGCATTCTGAAATCAAGAGAATTCCTTGCATGGTGTTCGTAAAGGAACCCCCAAACAAAGATTGTCCAGGGCACCTATTCCCCATGAACTGTTTTGGGCTAGCGCCTCATGTCTGGACGGTCAAAACCTTAAAAGTTGTTTCAGAGCTTAGAGTAGCCCTTTAAATCTGACCTTGTGCGTACTTCTACCATAAAAGCATTGACACTGCTGAGGATTATAATGACAATTCTCTCAATTTAAGCTTGTGCATTCATTGCACCCTTCCTCTCATTGGCGATTGTCACCTGTACTTGGCACCTATATTTGGCAAGTCAGTTTTCGATAAGATCATAAACCTCTATGTATTTCTATATTGTCCTCATCCTACAATATTATTAACAGGCAGGTGTGCAGATTTCAAATACATACTAACAAATATAGGGAGCATTGAGGAAAAAAAAACTGCACCTTAAAGGACCACTATAGGTGCCAGGTCCCTCTAGTTTTAACCATGCAGCTGAAAACATAGCAGTTTCTTTCACTGAGGGTTAATCCAGCCTCTAGTGGCTGCCTCACTGACAGCCGCTAAAGGCGCTTCCGCTATTTTCACAGTGAGAAGACGCTGGACGTCCATAGGAAAGCATTGAGTAATGCTTTCCTATTGGCTGTTTGAATGCTTGCACGGCTCTTGCCGCGCATGTGCATTCGAATATGATGTCAACAGGGGGTGGAGAGTTCCCCAGCACAGAGGCAGGGCCGGACTGGGGAAACAAAGCAGCCCTGGAAAAAAAAATTATGCCAGCCCCATAAGTCACTGCGCCATATATTGTCGCGTGTAATATGTAAGGCTATGTCTTGCCATGACAGATGATTGAGTAATATATATATATATATATATATATATATATTTTGCTTTTTCTAATATAAAATATTGGTTCTTTCAGAGTAAAACGTTTAATTATACAGTAAGCACACTCACATGCAGACACAGACAATCTCACTGACACAAGCTCATTGATACACAGCCTCATAGACAAACAATCTCACTGATATACATCAGCTCATTGACATAAAAACACAAGCTCACTCACTAGCAGGCACACACATGCAAGCAAGCTCACTCACTAGCAGACGCACACACACAGCTTAATGTAGTGGTACTGGTGTCTATAGCATGTCCCTACAGGCTTTTCAACGTAAACACTGACTTTTCAGAGAAAAGGCAGTGTTTACATTGCTTCAAAGTGACACTGCTAGTGACAGTCACTCAGACGGTCACTAGAGGTGCTTCCTGTGTCAGTGCACCTACATTCAGGGCCTCCACACTCTGTAGGTGCTGAACGTTCCCCATAGAGATACATTGATTCAATGCATCTCTATGAGGAGATGCTGATTGGTGTAGCGTTTTGCAGCCAATCCTATGGCAAAGAATTTGATTGGCTGAGATCATCAAGCTTGATGATCTCAGCCATAGAGGCAGGGCCAGTCGAGGGGAGACCAGTACGCTGCATGGGGGAAAAAAGGTGAGAAAAAACACTATTTTTAAACACACATATACACCATGACAGACACAGAAACAAACATATACCATGACAGATACACACACCATGACAGACACACACACATGAGAGACCATGACACACACACATATATCATGACACACACCCCATGACGGACAGACACACACCCCATGACAGACACACACACACACCATGACAGCCAGACACAACACACAACACACGACAGCCAGACACACACACACACACCATGACAGACACACACACACACACCATGACAGACAGGCACACACACCATAACAGACAGACACACACTATGACAGACAGACAGACACACACACACACACACACACCATGACAGACAGACACACACACACACCATGACACAGACAGACACACACACACCATACCATACAGACAGACACCATGACACAGACAGACACACACCATACAGACACACACCATGACACAGACAGACACACACCATACAGACACACACCATGACACAGAAAGACAGACACACCATAACACAGACAGACAGACCATGACACAGACAGACAGACACACACACCATAACAGACAGACAGACACACCATAACAGACAGACAAACTCACACTGACACACATTACTACTACCTACCAGGGGGTCATGCAGTGCAGAATGCTGTCTGTGCTGGCGGCTGCTGGGGCACCTGTGCTGGAGGCCGCTGGGGGAGGTCTGCTGGTGGCCGCTGGGGGATGTCTGCTGGTGGCCGCTAGTGGAGGTCTGCTGGTGGCTGCTGGGGGAGATCTGCTGGTGGCCGCTGGGAGAGGTCTGCTGGTGGCCGCTGGGGGAGGTCTGCTGGTGGCTGCTGGGGAAGATCTGCTGGTGGCCGCTGGGGGATGTCTGCTGGTGGCTGCTGGGGAAGGTCTGCTGGTGGCCGCTGGGGGAGGTCTGCTGGCGGCCACTGGGGGACTTGTGCTGACGGCCGCTGTGGGAGCTGCACTGGCTCTCCTCTCCCGCCCTCTTGCGCAGCTGAATGAGACCGGGGCCGGAATATGACGTCATATTCCGGCCCCGGTCTCATTAAGCTGCACGCTGGGGAGCAGAGACAGCGCAGCTCTCCCAGCGGCCGCCAGCACAAGTCCCCCAGCTGCACGCTGGGGAGCAGAGACAGCACAGCTCCACCAGCGGCCGCCAGCAGACCCAGGTGTCTGCCCAGCCCCAGGTGCCAACGGCCCACCGGGAAATTTCCCGGTATCCCGCTGGGCCAGTCCAGCCCTGCACAGAGGGAGCCCGGTGCTGGAGAAAGGTAAGTGGCTAAATGGGTTTTAACCCATTCAGTACAGCGGGAGGGGGGCTCTGAGGGTGTGGGGACCTAATGACCCTATAGTGTAAAAAAAAACGAGTTTGTTTTCCTGGCACTATAGTGCTCCTTTAAGTTCATCTCTGCCATTTTTTATACACACCCCTACTTCTGCAAGCAGGCATGCCTCATTTGCCAAGACCACCCTGCCCCTTACTCCTAGGGTAAACCCCCATTCAAGGAGATCTGAAATGGTCCCTTAATTGTGTACCTCTCCGTGAACATCTACAGAGGTCAATGTTTATAGGAAAACAATCCAATAAGATTAAAAAGGGTCTCCTTAGCAGGTGAAAACATATCGTATATCTCACCTCCTTAACAAAATACTTCCAAATCTGACATTATTCATTTACAATAATGCTCAAACTGAGAATGAAAGTCCTCTGAAAAGTAGTTCCCAACATTTCAGTCTGCGTTATATAGGGAAAGTAATAAAAACTCTTTAATGTCGATGCTTATTTAATTTTTGGCAAGACATATAAACCTTTACAGACACACACTGTATATTCTCGTAAAAGTGGGGAAGTGATCTGTGAAATAAAATGAACGTGCATTTTAGCAATAATTTGCCTAAAACTTGCTTCCTCTCTGACCTTTGAGGAGACCACTTTCTGTCTGTGACATGATTCTCATTTACGCTGTGCTCTTACAAGACGCAATTCACACACATTTCCTCTCTTTTCTCCTTTTTGTCTTTTAACATATTTAAATCAAACAAAATCCGCACAGTGGAAATGAGAAACAGCCATGATCACTATAACCTCCACTGACAGAAGATCGGGCGGCGTAACCTTGGGAATGGAGTCAACTCGGGATATCGCGGCTAATCAATCAAAATATTTCCGCTTACTTGCATGCTTTACATTTTCGGGCGCTTTCGATGTGGCAATCTCAGTCCAGTTTCTGTGATAATCTTCAAACGACACCGACTTTATCTTCCTGTCAAAAAATCATCAAAGACAAAAAGCAGATTGCTTGCGTTTGTAGCACCCAGTATGAGGTAACTAGTAATGATGATGAAAGTTAAGTGGCAGTCAGCTTAACAAGATGCCATATTTAGGGATCCGCTGTGTTAACCTAAAGCAAGGGCAACCAGAAAGTAGTTCTTCAACTTTGGAAGGACTGCAACTCCCATGATGCTTGACAAAAATAAAAAATTAAGCCATGCACTCAAACTCCCACTACTCCTGGGCGGCAGCAATGACGATAGTACTTATCAGCCTCAATACATAGAATAAAAACACAAAAAGTTACTTGCGCACTATCCTAAATCCCTGTGCACATTTAAAAAGCTAGAGTTTTTTTTGGAATCACTCTAATGGCTATTAAAGTGTAAGCTCACTTGGCTTTTAATCCATGATGCTTTACCAGCTTTGGCACTTTAAATGGTTATGCTAAGCACCATGACCACTTCAGCGATATGAAGTGGTCTTGGTGCCAGAAGTCTGTATGTGCAGCATTTTACTTTCAGTTTAACCTCACGCCCGGTAGCATCATAGGGGTGTCATTAGCCAGTCCAGAGTTAGATTTCCAGGCTTGCCAATGTGAATTCTGGACAACTTTCGTTTCAGTATCAGTCATTGGGTGAGAGTGGTCAACTGACCCTATCAGCCAGTGAATAGCGATGGCCATGTTTTCTTTATTTTATGGCACTGCAGTAGCTGAAAGCGGGTCACCGGACCACCAGGGAGCATCAGAGCCCAGTGGGGAACCAGGTAAGGGGGCAAACCATTACTAAACAGTTTCCCTTATTACCAGGGAACTGAGCTAGGGTACTCCTGGCATCATAACCACTAAAGCGCACTGTAATTATTAAGATGTTTGGAGTAGCCCTAAAAAAAACCACACCAAGCCAGGGCGACCAGAAAGTACTTCTTCAAGCACCATAACCACTACAGCTTATTGTAGTGGTTATGGTGCCAGGAGTGCTCTGCCATTCCCAATTGTAGGTAGTCAAGCACAGTTTTAACTTCATATCTGGGGTCTGTCTGTCTCCTCCACAATTAACAGCGGAGAGACATAAGGAACTTCTGTTAGCCGTTCAGGGCTAGCTCATTGGCTGAAAGCAGAGAGTTGGACGTTACTAAGCAGGGACTTCTATTATCTTTCCTGCACTGAATTAGGTTTTCAATTCACTCTAATTTAAAAAAACACAACTGTGTCTCTACTTCACAATTAAGACTGGATGCATTTAAAATAGATGTTAAATTTTTTGACCACCAGACAGAAGTGCCACCAGTAGACCAAACTTTGAGATATCTCTTAGGTTATACTTATTATTATTATTATTATTATTATTTCCCAGATAATTGGGAAACTGGATAATATTAAAAGAAATAAGTAAAGTGCATCGCAGAACACCCGAAAATAATAACCTGATATTGCACAGTGGTTTCTGTGCTTGACAAAGTGCTCTGTATTTGCCAGCATATCCTAGAAAAGAGCAATATCTGTGCCAGTCCACGGCAAACGTCCCCAGGCGTTCATGTTTGTTTTTTGTTTTAGAAAAGAGCAATATTACACTGACGGCGTCAGAGCACTCCTGGCACCATAACCAGTACATACAGGAATATGTTGCACTGTGCTATTTTCTATGAAAGATGTTTCTGGTTTACTCATTGAAACTGTGAAGAATCCACAAGTCAATCACATATTTTAGATCAAACTAGCCAAGCTGGAAAAATACTGAGACTCCGCTATTTTGGCGTAAAATTTGAAATCTACAATTCTCAGCTTAGAGAATAAACCCACATATAAAGGCAATTTTAAAAATATTACATATATATATACCACTAGATCCCCTACACACACACACACTGCACCCTCACTCACACTCACAGTACGCTCACACCCACACACACACACACACAGCACCCTCAGAGCACAAAATCCTTGACTGGAAATTATAGACCTGTGAGTTTAACTTCTGTGGCTGGAAAAGTATTTGAAAGTTTATTAAGGGATTATATTCAAAAATTACTTGATAAGAACATGGTTATCAGCAAAAATCAGCATGGTTTTATGAAGCACAGGTCATGTCAAACTAACTTGGTTACATTCTACAAAGAAGTAAGTAGAAGTATAGATCAGGGTGTTGCAGTGGATGTGATCTATTTGGATTTTGCCAAGGCATTTGACACAGTTCCACACAATAGATTAGTGTTCAAACTCAAGGAAATCGGTCTAGATGAAAATGCTTGTTCTTGGGTAGAACATTGGCTTAAAAATAGAGTACAAAGAGTTGTCATTAATGGTAAATTTTCAAGCTGCACAGATGTGGCAAATGGTGTCCCTCAGGGGTCTGTTCTGGGACCCCTTCTATTTAACATGTTTATAAATGATCTTGAAAAAAGTATTGAAAGTCATGTTTCAGTGTTTGTAGATGACACAAAACTCTGTAAAGTGATACAATGTGAGCAAGATATTACCTTGCTGCAGAGGGATTTAGATAGACTGGGGGACTGGGCACTCAAATGGCAAATTAAATTTTTTGTTGAATAATGCAAAGTTATGCACTTCGGCGTAAAGAATGCACAAGCAACGTTTACCCTTAATGGAAGCAAATTAAGGATAACAACACGACTTGGGAACAAACTATGCAACAATGTGCAATGTCAATCAGCAGTGGCTAAGGCCAGTAAGGTATTGTCATGCATGAAAAAGGGCATTCATTCTCGGGATGAGAATATCATTTTGCCTCTTTATAAATCACTGGTAAGTCCACATATTACATAGTTACATAGTTACATAGCTGAAAAGAGACTTGCGTCCATCAAGTTCAGCCTACCTCACATTTGTTTTTTGCTGTTGATCCAAAAGAAGGCAAAAAAACCCAGTTTGAAGCACAATTTTGCAACAAGCTAGGAAAAAAATTCCTTCTTGACCCCAGAATGGCAGTCAGATTTATCCTTGGATCAAGCAGTTATTACCCTACATTGAAAGATTATATCCTTGAATATTCTGTTCTTGCAAGTATGCATCTAGTAGCCGTTGAATATGCTGTGCAATTTTGGGCACCTGTTCTAAAGCAGGATATTATGGCACTAGAAAAAGTGCAGAGGCGGGCTACAAAATTAATAAAAGGAATGGAACAAATCAGCTATGAAGAAAGGTTAACAAATTTAAACCTATTTAGTGTAGAAAAACGTCGCCTGAGAGGGGATATGATAACATTATACAAATATATTCGGGGCCAATACAAACCATTGTGTGGAAATCTATTCACAAACCGGACTTTACATACGACACGAGGTCATGCGTTTAGACTCGAAAGAAGATTTCGTCTAAGGCAAAGGAAAGGTTTTTTTACTGTACGAACAATAATGATGTGGAATTCTCTGCCTGAAGAAGTGGTTTTAGCAGAGTCCATACAGATGTTCAAACATCTACTAGATGCATACTTGCAATAACAGAATATTCAAGTATTTCATTTTCAATGTAGGATAATAGCTGCTCGATCCAAGGATAAATCTGACTGCCATTTCCTAGCTTGTTGCAAAATTGGAAGTGCTTCAAACTGGGTTTTTTGCCTTCTTTTGGATCAACAGCAAAAAACAAATGTGACAAAGGCTGAACTTGATTGACGCAAATCTCTTTTCAGCTATGTAACTATGTAACCCTCACACCACACTCACAGCACCCTCACACCCACACACACACAAAGCCCCCTTTACACTCACACACACAGCACCCCTCTTACACACACACTGCACCTCTCTTACACACACACACACACACGCTGCACCCTTCACACATACACACAGCACATCCAACACACTGAGCCCCTCACACATACAATACTTCCAAACATATATATATTTACACACTATAGCACCCCTCACAAACACACACTGCACCACATTACATTCCAGATACACACTAGATCCCTTATCCAACTCTGGATCATCTAATCCACACACATACACACACTAGATCCCTATATACACTCTGAATCCTCTATATACACACACACACACACACACACACACACTAGATCTCCTGTACACACTCTGGGCCCTTCACACAATAGATCCCCTACACACACACACACACACACACTGCACCACCTACATACACTACATTCCTGACATACAAACTCTGGATCCCCCTATGCACACACTACATTCCTTGTAAGCAAACAAATACAACATTCTCTAAACACACACTCTCTACAATCCCTACACACACTACGTCACCTATATACACACACACATTAGAGCCCGTATGCACACACTCGCTGCATCCTCTATATACACTATGCCCCCTATACACACATTCTCTACAGCCCCTAGACACACATATTACACCACAAACACAAATGAAATTAACTTATTTACACAATACCACACCACAATCAGCTCACTCTACACACACGCAATCCCACAAGCAGGCTCCAAACACATGCACCATACACTTTCCAGGCCATTTTGTCCTCTGGTATACCACTTATGTAGACACCAGAGACAAGTTAAAAGCAAACACAGTGCAAGCATGTTATTAAATTTGCTTGCGCTGCGCAGAACAAATACACAGCCTTTTTCTAATGCCAGAGCTCTTCAGCAGAGCTCTGCGAATGGTCTGCCCTGGCCTGCACTTTGAGAGGGGGCGTGCTTGTCGTTAGGAGGCCGCTGTGATTGAAAAATGCCCAGGCCGAATTCTTTTTCCCAGTCCGGCCCTGTGTGTACAAAATACAGCCCCCCGCTTCTCGTAACAGTCCAGATTTAATACCTCCCGTTGTTGGGAGCTGTGAAGATTTTCTGTGTTCTATAAAATAACCATGTATTTAACCTGTAAAATCTTTGCATGTCTGTCAATCATTTTCCCATGTGCATCCAATTTTTGATTTGTGTTCTCTTCATATGTGAGATTTTGGTGATAACTTGCGAAGCACTCCGAACGCTTATTGCCACTGTATTCAGTAATCCCTCGGAAAGAGAAAAAGACGGAAAGAAAACCAATTCAATCCTTTGCTCTTGGTGTTTTTTGTTTTTTTTTATGACTGAGAGACTTTGAGAAAATCTTGTGGTTAATGGCTTGAGCAAGTACGGTTTTCATCATCTTTTTGTCATATTCTCTTGAATAAATATCCCTTGAAGTGGCAGGAAATAAATACAAATCTTAATTAATCAGATCCGTGGTGCATTAAATACTAATACATTACATTCCATAAAAGAACATTATACAGAAGACATTTTTTAATCTGTCTTTAGCTTTTGATGTTTTTTAATTGTTTTATTTAGTGCTGTTTTTATTTTATTTAGTGCTGTTTATGCCGTATACATAGAGACATGAAGTAGAACTGAATAAAGAGACTGCATGTTCACATAAGTTTCATTTAACTTGACAGAGGTAAATTAGAGGTAAATCTGAGCTCGGTTACTGGTTTATAGACTAACCGCTAATACAGCCCATCAGAACTAATATTTTAAGAAATAATCCCTGATAAAACCAGAAACGCTACACAGCATAACCAAGGTGAGAGAGTTAGTTCATAATTTTATGGACAAAGCCATAATGTGTATACACACTCTTAGGTCCCATTTAAATCAAAGGAGCTGTACATTCCAATGCTTGCCCTGTGCTGTGGGCTTAAAGGAACACTCCGGGCACCATAACAACTTAAATGCAATAAGCGCTGATAGGCTGAGAGTTTATCGGACACTTATCAGTAGCTCCCTATTCACAAAACGGAGTGCGAAAGATACTGTATGGTGCCCAGTCTGACTGAAGACTCAGATTCAGAGGGGCAGACCTAACCTGGTTCGGACTGAAGACTTTGGGGTTAAACTGTTCATTAACGGTTCATTGACGGTTAAACCCCTGGAAGGTAAGCTAGCACCCAAGACCTCCTCGCACCATTAAAACTTAATTTTGCCACTGTGCGTTCTCTCGTAGAATGTCAGAGTGCAGATCTAAAATGTATGTGACGTAGTACGGTTCACAGTTTGCATTAGAGCCGAGTGTGTGGAATCTCTTAGGAAAAACAATGACAACGATGCCTCTGGATAAAGGTTCCTTGGGAACTCTGAAGACACAGTCCACCATCACCACCTTTAGCGGGAGTAGTTGTCAGAAATTCACTGGATCCAGGCCATTATGAGAGCCTCCTTCTCTCTTTCATAGCTGCCAGTCAGTCTTATGTCTCTGAGCGTGTCGCAGTTGTTGTGCTGCTGATTCCAAGTAAGAGACAGGAATGCAAGTCCCTGGTCCATCATCCGCCATCACCATTATTCTGCCTTTTAAAGCAGGTAGTCCCTCCATCACAATACCATCTGCTTGGAGTCAATTTTAGATTTTTTTTATAGGAGAGATTTGATATCACCCTTAGTGGCAGAGGAGTCTTCACCCTCCTCCAAATATGATTTAAACCTCTTTGTTTTGGAATTTTATCAAAGGTTTTTACAGTGTCCGAATTGGAAGATGGAGAGATGATCGTTTCAGTCGAGTCTGACTCTCAGACCACGAAAACAAATTGCTAATATCTGGGATCTGTTGGAGCAGTGAGCTCCTGACATTTTGGTATTCTTCACCATCTTATGATGTGTGAGTGGATACGGTAATTAAGTTTGTTTTATATATATATATATATATATATATATATATGATTTGCTAAAATCTGTTCTAAACTCCAATGTAGTGTAACCAGTCAGTTTGACAGTGATGTCCGCCATCGCCTCTGCCTTATGTTTTACATTATGAAAATACTTTTTTGTTTTAGATCCATAATAAACTGAGTGAACCTTGAAAGATCCAGACTCCTCCCACACTAGTTAAAAAAAGCTAATTAGGATCATTTCATTCTGGTCTATTGGGATTGATCTTACCCTACAAACTTCTGTCCAGCTGATTTTTTAGGATACATAGTTTATACTCTGCCTGCAGTTACATTCACCAGATAGGATCACTGGAACCGCATTACAAACCTTCTAGTCGTGCCATCGGTTTACAGACAGCTCTATTCGATGTATAATGCCCAGGGCTGTATTTTGCTATAAGCAGAGACGTGGACTGAACATGCGCAGTCTGTGCTTAGCTATCACCAGGGTGGACCGAGACAACTTTCCTTAATTTATTAGTGGCATGCACAAACTGTCAGCACAAGAATGCATCTCATTGTACAGCGCTACGGAACAAGATTTTAAAAGAGCACCAAGTATTGCACTAATAACCATGCAGTTTGCAGTAATAAAAAAAAAATAATAACAGAAAATAATTAGCCCTTTTAAAGTTGCTAAATTTGCGCTTGCACATGCGCAAGAATGAACTGCATCTGGCAGACCCTCCCAGAGCAGGAAGAGGCTCCACCAATCAGAAGCCTCTAATTGTGGTCCATCCAAGGGTTTTTCTCACCCCATAAAGATTATAGTGACCAGCACATCGTGCAGTGATTTCCTACCTTGCTGACCATATGTGTGTGCAGCTCGGCTCTCTGCACAACAGGAAAGAGTAGGAAATGTGTGCTTAAGAAATTCACTGACAAATGGACAGTCAGAGATTTATAAATGTAGTGCCACAAAATATGCAAAACTATCTGTTAGGCAAAGCATCATGGGAGATGTACGTCCAGAGTAGAATAAAACATTGATAGCTGTTCATCTACTCTGAGTTTACATTTTATTTAGTGTTTTTCACAAAATGAGAATTGCTGGGAATTCAAAGTGAATTTAAAATGTTAGGTTTAAACAGTCAAACTGGAAACAGAATTGACTTGAAGATTGAATTCCCCACAATTAACACAATATGAGACTGCTAGGTAACAGCAAACCTGCACGTGACTAGATTTACCACCAGGGGGAAGCATCACACACATTTTTTTCATTTTGTGCCAGAATGTACTGAGTCTGAATTCCTGTTTATTTATCCGGTAGAAATCTTTGTATATTCAGAGAAGAGCCATGATTGCTACTGGATTGAGCTTCAAAACACAAATACAGGAAATCATCAGAGTTTCAATGTAACTCATCCAGAGACAGTGGAACAAAACAATGACACTTAATAGATCATTCAGAAATAATTCACTAAACTGGGAGCGGTGTTGAGCTAATTCTCGTTTTGTCCAAAATTCTGCCAAATTGGAAATTTCTCCTACTATGGATCTAAATCCTACTAAATTGTTGTCTGCAACTCACTATTAAGTGAATAAACTGCCTTTTCTTAGATTTAGATTTTCTTAGAAGTGATTAGAATGTCTTATCTTTTATTTGGATTAATCTATATACAAACAGAATTCCACAGTATATTTTACTATTAACTTGTTTAATAATGACTTGCTTTCAGGACAGTCTATGGTTCAGTAACTGCGTGATGCACATAAGATTATGCACAATGTTTAACTCTATCAGGATTATTCACTAAAGTGAGAATTCAAAGTGAATTTCAAATGTAAGGTCACAAACTCCTGGAGGAGCCTGCTAGCTAGCCTCCTGCCCAAGGACTATGGGCCACATACAAAGACCCAGTTCGGGAGTTAAATCTCCCCAGCCGCCATTAGCCCCTGGTTCGGCACTTTCCCTTAATTTGAATGGAACCGAACACTAGCTCCCTGGTGGGCGTTCGCATGAAGAAACCCACAAATTGTCCTCAGTGGTACTTAGCCAGGATCGTTATGGAACTAAATTCGGCATGAGGACTTCGTGGGTTCCCGGCCACCTCAGCAGGACTTAGCCTCAACTGTTATGGAACGGTTTTCGGCATTAGCTGACTGTGCGGCTCCCAGACAATTTGCTCCTCGGTTTTGAATGACTTTGAAAAATCCACCAGGAGAGCGCTTTTTGGAGAGAAGGTGTCTGAGACTAAGGGGAACAAACGCTACCCGAGACCCAAATGGAGCACCCCATATTGCGGCCACAGGAGCTCCCAAAAGTTGACCGGCCAAAGCACCAAACGCCCTGGAACTGTTTTGGGCATAGGACCACGTGTGCGACCGGTCAGAACTTTGACACGGTGGCTTTTCCCCTACACTGCATGGATCTGAGCGCTATTTGGAGAACTTGGGCGCTCAGATCAGGGTTATTTGAGGATGTAATTTTTGTTGGGTTATTATATATTTTTATGATGTTTTGGGGCATTTTTATTTTTTATATTTTTATGTTTGCCTCTTTGTTCCTGGGAGATAATTAGCTTACTGGTCTTTAACGCAATTATCTCCCAGGCCCAGAGATCTTTGGGAGGGGCTTGCATTGTATTGTATGGAGACCCCCTGCTGTGGGTCTGTGTATAAAAGTCACCATAATAAAACCACTCTTCTTGTACCCTTCATCAAGTCTAGGCTTTGATCACTGCTTCATTTGTGAGAACTACAGCGGATATAGTCAGGCGGAGTATAGGGGATCCGTTACAATTTGTATGTAATAATGCTGGTGGTTAAGTGATTTCTGTGTTATGATGCTTTGCTGTTTCATTGGATCAATGTTAATAGTGACATCACACAGACGTGCTATCCTTGCTGAGCTGCTTTAAGACAGGATACAAGAGAATGGACAACAGCTCAAGTAGCTGCATTTTGGTTCTGGACCGCCATATTTAAAGGGTATGCCAGACGTGGACCACTTGCTCATGGTGCCTAGCCGGGTATCGGCTATACCTCACTGACGAGGCCTAACAAGGCTGAAACGATTGTCTGCGGTTGCTGTATCTCTCATGCAGAGAGAGCTGGCCTGCGTTTGGATCTGGACTGTTCTTTTGGGTGGGATCAGTCTGATATGCAAATGGACCTGGTTATTTTAGTAATGACACAAGATGAGCTAAAACCAGCTTGAGATCTGAGCGTGACACACCGAAGTGCAGGCTACTTGAGCTATTGTCCATTCCTAGCATTCTCGTGGACCCTGTTTTTTCTACTGAGCTGTTTTGGCGCAATCGGCTGACACCAGTCATTTGGCGCAGTTAAGGATCATGAAAGATTTAATACATACGACTCAGTCCACTGCGGATCCATGCTTTTGGCTCCCCCTTTTGGTTGTTGCCATTTTTAACAACTCTCTTCATCCAAGTGGATTAATAGCTTTTGAATTACAGATGTTCCTGATTTACATTTATGGTTAGGCATCAGGAATTTAGGATTACTTGAAAAAGATTTAAAAGTATTTTTTTAATAATTGGATGTTTACTTGAAATTAATTATTTTGTAAATTAAAGACCTACTGGATATTGTGATCACAACTTTAAACAGAAAAAGCCACAACTACCCATGTAATATCCTTACTGAAGCCCAGCAGGGCCCTCTTATTGCTTAATCAATACACATTGGGAAGATAATTCTCAATATCTTGAGTTTGAAAGATATTCCTAAACCCCCTACTCCCTCGCTACATACAACATTAAACCTACCTCTGGGTTGCGGGCAGGGGAAGCTCCTGTGTTGCTGTAACTCTGGGTGGATCACGGACTACACCGGCTGCAAAAAAATTCTAATATTTATTATGATTGAAGATTTATGATTCCTTACTGATTGTTTCTGGTGGTTTTCTGTTGTGTCTATTGTACATTCACACAATCAAAAAGTACTATATACTATAAACAGGAATATTCTCAGGGTACGGGACTATAGTACCTAAACTGTAAAACAGTTAAATAATGTAGGGAAGGAGACAGGCAGGCAACAAGTTCATCAGGTAGACTGGCAATAGGTTAGAATAAAGGAGAAAATCAGACAAAGGAAGTAGATGGATTGTTCTGTAACAGAAAAGTAAAAATATGAGTTGTACTGACTTTGATATATATAAAAATGGGCTTCCATACGCAGTCCCAACATGGGACAGAATTATTACATGGCTCAATCGAGTTGGTTCTGCATGGTCCTATTGCCCAGGCACAGTTCCCTGGCGTCACTAAAATAGAGACTGTCCCGACAAAAGTGATAAAGTTGGGAGCCCTACTTTATTCTTATTTGAGGGAAGAGGGGGCAACAGGGAGGATGGAAAGGCCGATCAGCAATCAAGACCTGGTTTGTGAGTTCAGGTGCCTACATATTATTGTCTCGGCATTAAACAGGATGGAGACGCAACATTCTAATGGAATTTAATGCATTACAGGCAATATAAACGTGCATGGGAAAAAGACCCAAACAATAAAAACTAGTTCAACTTGCTTTTCATATCGTAGTAATTTATTTTATTTATTTATTTATTATTGCTATTTATAAAGCGCACACAGATTCCGCAGCGCTGTACAATTAGTTGAGAAACGTACAATATACACAAACAAATACAAGAGGTAAGAGAGCCCTGCCTGTAAGCTGATATCTAGCCATTTTAGCTCTTTTATACAAAGTGCTTAGCTAGATTAAAGGGTTAACAGTATTGTGTACCAGGGCAGGGAGACTTATCATTACCTGAGATTCTCTCCAGCTGCGAGATAAGAAAAACTCATATTAAATATCTTTTTTGGGAATTAAATTTAAAAGTGATGTAGCCAGCGTTGGGAAAGCTGCCAGATCATATATATTTAGAGGAAAAGTTGTGTCTTGAACTTTAATCTTAAGGCCATACATAGGTTTATTTTTGTTCTTTTGTGGAATTTTTGAGAAATCCTTTTATAAATCACTTTTGAGCACAAGATTTAACCTTGGCAATGGGCAAAGCTTGAAGGTAGGCTTCCATCACATTGAATCCACAATTCCAAGGGCCCCAATCAATCAGGGAGTAAAATAACACGTGAATGCAAGTTATCTGGAATTTTCCTAATTTTTTATTTTTCCTCATTTGTGTCAAAATTTGGTGACATGCAGCTGCAGGCAAAATTGCGCAGCTGGTGAGGATTCATCCATTGTTTTTGCTCCTGCCATTTGATAGAGAAACAATTCTTCATTGTCAATTACCGAGATGAGGTAAAATCCCACGTTGCAAGTGCAACATATTTTTGCCAAAATGTCCTAATAGATTGAGTTTTGGCAATGTCAAGACAGTCCTTCAGGTGCGTAATTGATTACAAAGAAATATAAAAAATGTAAAAGGATATGGTAGATACACAGAGGACTACGGAAAATCAAAATATAGAATAAAGGAATGAAACAAAAATTATAAAAGACACAGAATACAACAATTAAAAAAAAAAGTTTATAAAATTCCTAAACTAGTTACTATATGTTTAGGTAATATAGTTCATGTAATATTTCATGTTGATATTTTATAAAAATATAACAATATTTGTTATAAGAGAGTCTCTGTTTCATTTGACCAAACTCAATGTCACAACACAAGTGTGGCGGAACCAACCTCGCCACTGTGCACTGGAGGAGCCTGGTTGCTAGCCTGCTCCCTTTAGACTATGGCCCGGCATTTAAAACCTTTTATTTTTCCTGCAGAAAGGCTTATTCGTGCCTTTCTGCCGGGGGGTTCAGTAGATTCAATCTACCAAACAAAGTACCGAACGATCGACCACCTGGGAACTTGAGTGTGCCGTCAATTGGCCGCCCAGAAGCTGCAGTTAACTGCAGCTTAATTGACGAACGCTGAGTGGCCTTTGTTCGTTTGCCGAACACGTGGCAGTGGCCATTTTAACTCCCGAACGGCCAGAGGTGTTTAGCGCCCAAACTATGGAACTGGAAACGGACACTTATTTGCGCGAACACCGCTGAGCCGCCAGCCTCCTTACCTATGCATTCGGTAGTATAACCGAATGCCTATTCATTCAGTAGTTTAACCGTATGAACAGCCTCACCCCAGATAGCCATGCCATGGAGCCTATTCGTGTAATGAAAGACTATGGGAAAGACTTTGGCTCCATGGTGATTGAACTGTATGTATGTGATCTGAGCGCCATTCGGTAATAATGTGCGCTCAGAATCGGCAACAAGTGTGTTTAGCTGGGAGATAATTGGCTATACTCATGGAACTGGAAACGGACACTTATTTGCTGCGAACACCGCTGAGAACGATCGCCTTGAGTGTGCCGTCAATTCCTTAACCTAATTGACGAACGCTGATTGCCGAACACGTGGCAGTGGCCATTTTAACTCCCGAACGGCCAGAGGTGTTTAGCGCCCAAACTATGGAACTGGAAACGGACACTTATTTGCGCGAACACCGCTGAGCCGCCAGCCTCCTTACCTATGCATTCGGTAGTATAACCGAATGCCTATTCATTCAGTAGTTTAACCGTATGAACAGCTTCACCCCAGATAGCCATGCCATGGAGCCTATTCGTGTAATGAAAGACTATGGGAAAGACTTTGGCTCCATGGTGATTGAACTGTATGTATGTGATCTGAGCGCCATTCGGTAATAATGTGCGCTCAGATCTAAGCTATCTGGAGATATGTAGAATGTATGTGTTTTATTCATTATTTGCAACATTGGGTATTTTTGTGTCTTTTTTTACTAACATGTGCTCAATTAAGTTTTGCCTCTGTCCTGGGAGATAATTGGATTACTTCCCAATTATCTCCAGGATAGAGAGGAGGGATTGTGATGTAATTGTGGGAGTGTTTAAAGGTGTATGTCTGTGATTGGTCAATGTCCAATATGTTTCCCAGTCTTCCATCTGATCCCGTAGGCGAGTGTCCACCAGGTGGAAGACCTGCATAAAAGCCGGGCAGGTAGCCCCAGTAAATCAGTTCTGCTTGACCCTCAAACGAAGTGTCGTCTCGTTCTTGGGGGGAATTGGATTGTATGCTGATTGCCAGGAGTGTATGCTTTTCCTGTTCGGCTGTTTCCAGTGTTCGTGCGTTTCCAGTTCGAGAGATTGGTGCTTGCAGTAGCTGCCTGTGCATCTGAAAGGGGAATATCGCCTAAACGGTTTTTAACCTCTTGTGTGCAAAACGGTCAGTTACAACAAGGTTATTCACTAAAAGGGGAATTCAAAGTGAATTTCTAATTGAAAGGAACACTATGGCATTAGGAATACAATTCAGCATTCCTAACACTGTAGTGTTGCTGTCCCTACATTAGACAGGCACCCCTGTCTAATAAAATCACCTTTTTCCAGCGCTGAGGCTCCTATGGCTCTGCCGACCTCTCCTCCCCCTCTCTGACCTGTCCTCCTCCGCCAATGTCACGGAGGAGGGCCTGCCATCAGGGTACAATCCCTAATGGACATGTGCAGAAAGCACCATGTGATTTAAACCTTTCCATAGGGAATCATTGCTTTCCAATGGGGCTTCCATGTCATGTGACCGAGCGTCACTCAGTCTGTGCAGCAGTAGTGCCTCTAGTGGCTGTCTGTATGATAGACACTAGAGGAGGAATTAACTCTGCAAGGTGAGCAATGTAAGTTTCTCAAAACTGCAATGTTTTATATAGCAGGGTTCAGAAAACGGGGACAATGCACCCAGACCATTTCAATAAGATGAAGTTTTCTGGGTGACTAGAAATCAGCAGTTCGGCTGCTCTGACCTTAACTTTTAAATTCACTTTGCATGCACTTTAACTTCTCACTTTTAGTAAATAACCCTGAACAGTGTTTCTGCAGGGTAAAAGCTACCGCTGTTATTGCTTCCAATATCGAAACACAAAAATATTTAATATTACCTTTATTTATCACATATATTTAATAGATATGTGTTTGGGAGATCTGAAAAGTAAAATGAATAGCATAAATCCACAATCTAATAAATCCAGTACCTGGACAGAAATGGATTGATATTGTTTGTTAAATTGTTAATTTACAGTTGAAAGAAAATAGCATTTCGGTTCTGGACTGCCCTTATGGGTGGGATCAGTCTGATACGCATTGGAACTGGTTCTCTCTGTAATGGCACAAGGGAGCAAAAATTATTTTGAGAAATGAGCAAGGATTTACTGACCGGCACGCTACTGAGTTCCTCTAAGCTTTTGAAAATGGAGTATCACTCGTAAAAAAAAATAAAACATGTTAACACAAATTATAGGTCAGGGGTAGGCAACCTTTTAGCAGCACTGTGCCGATATAGGATTGTGATGTCCCGTAGCGTGTCGATCCTATTGTTTTTAATTGAGGTGTGTATGCTGCCGTATTCTGCTTGTGTTATTTGTACTGTAATTGCTTTGTATCGTTGTATTTGTGAGTATATGAGCTATTATATTGTATATGTTCATGAGTAGTTTGTGGTATCGTGTATGATACATATGAATGTGGGCTGTGTATGAGAGCTGCTTGTGGAATTGTGTGTGGATGGATGTGTCACATTGTGTGTTTGGTAGTGTGCGGGGGCTGTTTGGGGTATTGCATGTGAGAGCCTGCATGTGGGGTTGTGTGCATGTTTTATTGATTGTCAGTGGTTGTGAGTTTGTGCAGATTGTGTGTTGTGTTTGAGTGTGGGCTGTTTGTATTTTGTATGTGGGGAGGGTTATTCTGCAGCTCTGTGTATATCTAGCAGTGTGGGTGGCTTCCCTGGGTTCCAGTGGGGACCAGGCTGGCCAGGTACAGGTCAAAGACAGTGCTGCTGCTACAGGGCTGCTGAAGTTTCTACTTACTAGCCTGTGCTCTAGGAGTTCCTCGAGTTTCACAGAGGATGCCTGTTTGGTGGCCTTTAGGAAAGAACTGATGCATGAAGCCATAGGTTTACTTATTTCCTGATGTGGCTGTCAATGCATGCAGAATTGTCAGGCCGATGTTTGTGAGCCTGTCTACGCACCAAATTTTCACATGGAGTAATTCAGAGCTCAGATAATAGACTGAAAGAAAGTTTATCTACATAATGAGCATTACGAGTTGCTCGAGTGAGCAAACCTGCGCTGTAGCATTTACAAAACTCAGGACACCTGTCATTAAGTCATATGGGGGTGGGTGGAGGGCGCATACGGATACACTCTGTCTACTGCCGGCACAGTTGGGTAACAGTAAGTAAAGGAGACACTTGATCTGTGTGAGTGACTGCCATAATCAGTTTTTGACCCACATTAAAGGGAATTTACAATCAGACATGTTTACAATTCTATTTACCTTTAAACAAATGCACGCACAGTCTACGGCAGTTTCCGGCATCATATGGTCACCAGATTGAACACACTTTCCCGTTTACACTGTATTTTTGGATTGAATTTCCCTATTTCCGATGTTGGATACTCTTATCATTCCTGCCCAATAAATAAACCTATGTGTGCTGTAAAATGCTATTGTGCTGTGATATCCCTAATTAGTCTGCATGTGGTTAGGGTTTCTAGATCATAATCAGAGTCCCTTGTGAAACATTCATAGTCCATGAATGTATTGATTAAATCCTCCATCCCCTTCTGTATCCCACTTCTCGCCGCAGGTTCTTTTTCCATTGATTTCACCTCCTTGGTTCCCCCTCTGCCAATCTCTCTTACTTCTTTCTCACAGTCTCTAATTTATTGTCTTTCTATGTCTCATGTTGCAAATGTCTGTGTTTTCCCCCTTTTTGAGACCATGCAATATATTGAGGCTTATTCAATACGAGGGGGATTATCAGGAATTCAATAAGGATTTTCCACTAAACACCAAATTTTAGCCTCAATGTAGCCATCAATGCTTAGACCGTCAAGCACAGATGTTACATTAAGGGGTACATACCTTCAATTTGACGGCTGTTTTTTACACAGTCTAGAGTGAGTTGACGGTACATGGATGGTCTGTTCTTCCACATGTCGGCAGCTTCGAGGTTCACTGCATTTTCTGCTTGTGGATTGGATAGCATGACCTAGATTTCAAGACAGAATGCGCTGTGATTGGCTCTTGGGATGTTTTACCATATTAAAAGGCAAGCTATCAGTATTAACTTACAGATTATGGCTGCATGTATAGGTGGCGAGTTCTGAGATATTCTGGATGACTCAGTTTACAGTAGTGATTCTTCCTAACCCAGTTCTCAAAGCACACCACCAGTCCAAGATTTTGGCATTTTTTAAGTTCTGGTCCAATAAGGATAATCACAATCTGGACTCTTAGCAAAATTTGAAGGCCGGAACCACTGCTTTAGAAAATCACTAAAAGAGCTGCTTGTTTGATTTTGAACAAAAGAACAACTAAGTTTCCGATCTCACGTTTGCCTATTCATTTAATGGAGTTCAGTCACCCTACTAGAGTTACCAGATCCATCTGTTTTCAGGGACACAGATAACATAAATAAATATATATATAGATGGGCAGCTCATGAAAAGGGTTGTCCTGTAGTATCGAGATATCAGAAGAAGGTGAATAGGTTTAAGTAATTAGGCAATGAAGAATATGCATTATACATGGTGCAGGGCAACCCTTTTCATGCCTTTTCACAGGTATGACCAAATTATGTGTCCCTGACAACATGGTGGATCTGGTAACCCTAACAATGAAACCATCTTTCCTAATATTATCTCCACGTGTTACCACTGAGCAGCCTAGAAAAAAAACTGCGTGGAACCATTTTAATGATACTACTCTGTACGACGTACTGTGCATCCACACAGAGGAAAGCTACTGTGGAGATGAATAAGCCACCACACACAAGGTCACATTAAACCCCCTGGCGGAATGTTGCCATTGAGCTACTGAGGAGGCTATTGTAGAGCCATAGGAGGAAAGGCTACGATGGCACCACAGGAGAGACTGTTCTCCTGTAGCCACTTTAGGGAGAATTACTGTAGAGCCACATAAAGCATTTCATGTTAGAGTCCTCACTATTGTCGGTTTGTTTGATGGTTGTCAGTTTTGTGGTCTGTTCACCTCATAGCTTGGATTCACTTTATGTAATGATACCACAGATAGTGAGCCTTATCAAGTAGTGCTACTGAATGTAGTTATGGAGCGATTAGCAAGTATCCTGATAAATGTAATGATTCCTATGCAAGCCATGAGGGTATCCATTTACCTGGTGATGTATGTCTCTAAATCCATAAACACAAATATATGCAGCAACATTGATCATAACCATGCGTTAAATAATAAAAGATATTAAGATAATAGTTCAATGGTCCTACCTGGATAGTCAGTAGTATGGTACTCATTGTATAACGAGGGTTCCATTCTTCAAGGTTTTCCAGAAAGTTAATACAAGGAATTCCAGATGACTGATCCACTGCATTACAGAGAGGGCACACGGCTCAAAATGTGACACAAAGAGGACGGACAATTTTCAAATCGTATGGGAGTCCATGAAATAAAAGGTTTTTAGATGGATTTTTTTTTTTTTAATAAAAGGACAGTCTTAGCAACTAAAATACTTAGCTTAATGAAGCAGTTTTGGCGTATAGATCAAGCCCCTGCAGTCTCATTGCTCAATTCTCTACCATTTAGGAGTTAAATCACAGCCTCCATGAAAAATAAGACGTTTCATTTATACAGCACAGTTTGTTTACTTTAGATGTTTTTATCTCCTGTTCTGTTAATTGAACTTTAATCGCACACAGGAGGCTGTTGCATGTCCTTGGTCCCCGTCTATTTTCTCTTTATACTGCCTCTCTTGACAAACTTATTACCTCATTTGGATTCCACTACCACCTGTACACTGATGACACCCAGATATATCTCTCCTTCCCAGACCTCTCCCCTGCCAACCTGCAACATGTCACTGCTTGCCTTTCCTCCATCTCTGACTGGATGTCCTCCCGCTTTCTAAAACTAAATCTCTCTAAAACTCCTTGTCTTTCCTCCTCCTAATACTGATCCTCCTCTCTCGCTCTCCCTTCAAGTTAGTGGTATCCACATCAGTCCATCCTTGCAGGCGTGCTGTCTTGGTGTCATATTTGATTCTAGCCTCACTTTTGAGCCTCACATCCAATATATTGCCAAATCCTGTAGATTCTATCTTAAAAACATAGCCCACATCCGCCCCTTTCTTACGCAAGATTCTACCAAAGAGCTTGTCCATGCTCTAATAATTTCCCTTTAAAATGTTTGTGCATAACTCCCAAAAAATAGTTATGGAGCTTGTTAATAGTCATAGCCTTAGTCATGGCGTACAAAATATGGATTAAAAGCTATTTCACAACTTTTCAGGATCTGTTTGCTATGGTAATCTTTATAGGGTCCCGTTCCTAGTAGTGACAGATCGGTTCTGGATAATGACACAAAGTGGCCTCAAACAGTCATAGAGTGTACGGAATCCAATTTCATCTCTTTTTATGAAAGAAAAAAAAACACTTCAGCTGAAAAATGTCCGCTCTGTATCCATTTCTGACATTGAAAGGCGCTGAACACGGATTGTGTTTTAATGCTGAACAGAAATTGTCAAATATTTCTCAGGGTCCCTTATGGCGCATGGAAAAAAATATTAGGGAACGTATATTTGTCTTTGACAAATTGGACTGCGCCGTCCAAACAAGTATCAGGTTTGACAGATGTGAATTTTCCTCGGAGGGTTGAGCTAATGGTGTTTTAGAGAATGTGATAAGGTCACACTTAGGAAAAGATGACAAGTCAAATCATTTTTTTTGGACGCTCTTACTAGACATTTTTTATTGTAAAAATATGGAAATATAGTTTAAAGCAAACTTTGTTTTTACATGTATACTTTCTTTATTGCAAACGTCCCTTTATGATCTAGAACTGAAGAATAGTTTTAACACATTTTAGTGTTTGCATAGAAAGTACAGTGAGAGATCTGTATCCTATTATCGTCTGTAACAATAAAACAAATGAACAGACTGGACATTTCAACACTGCAGGGTATTTCGGGTCTAATGACATCAAATAAATGAACGTGGTTTGTGGATTTTCACTTTCCAGCCCTAGAAACTAATTTTAGGTTTAACCCTTCCAGTGTCAACAGGGGTGAGGGAAGAAAAATAAATAAACGAATTAGTCCATTTGATTAAAAGCTAAAAAAAAAATTAAAAAATCCCTGGAGTTTCCAAAATGAAAACATAAATTTTTCCATGTTTTTCTTTCATTTAGAGGGAAATTTCAGTAATAAAATGCAGGTTATTCTCATGTGAAAAAAGAGCATTTTATAACTTTTATAATCTACAATCCAATCAAAAGTCTGAGTACACTTGTTTGGCAGTACTTTAGTCTTGGGCAGCTTTGCTAGCAAACACAGAATACATCAGAGGACGCCAGTTCATCATAATGAAAGTCATTTTCAAGCTCATTCTTTGGCCAGATAATAATCTGAAACATATCCAGCATACTATTTAGGCTTCTGGCTGGTTTGAAGGATCCTACCACTTTGTTTATGCAGTCGTAGCCACACCTCCTCTGGCTGTGACTTACACAGCCTCACTACACACTTCCTGAAAAAGAGTCTAACATTTTTATCTTCCCTTATTGCACGGTGTGTTTATAGAAGCTCTGTCACCTTCCGGGGGTCTTTGCATATTTTACAAAGATTTCAGATTGGATGCAGTTATACTTACCTACTGCTGTCCCTCACCCCACCCACCCCCCCACCCTCCCACCCCCCAGTCACCAACATCTTCGATCTTCAGCTCTTGACGCTCCATTTTCCACATGTGCAAGAATACGGTCTACGGAGGATCCCTGAGACTGGGAGCCTCCAAAGATATTATCTTGTGAAAGGTGACGGCAGACGGCATTCTCAAACTAAGAATTTACCATGAGACAAAGTAATCTCAACTCTGTCTTACGATATTTTTTGACTGCTTTGGAATTTTAATAAACTTCCATTACAGGCTTCATGAATATTTCATAAAGGATTTTATCTCAAAGCCTTGGAGAGGGGTGACAGAGCTGCTTTAATTTAGAATTTCGTATGGTCTGGTAATTGCCTGTTAGATCTTACAGCAGACTACTGTGTGTTTAAAGTTTAATTAATAGGGAATAAGACGTTCTAAAGTAAATACACTATGCTGTGAAAATAAAACCTTTTTTTTTGTGGAGGCTGTGTGCGTCATAGCCAGGGGAGGTGTGTCTAGAGCTGCATGAACGAATTAATGAAAGTGATTTAACTTCTAAACTGCAAAGAACGGAGCAGTGAGTCTGCAGGTGCATCATAATAATATGAGTAATGTGTCTGAAACTAGTTTATACCCAACATCGACAAATTATTTTGGAAAACCATATTATCTTCATCTTACCATTTGGATGAAACGGGATGGTATTAAATGTGATCTTTGGAGGGAGGGCGTTGTAATTCTCAGGATATGTCATGTAGAGTTGGAGAACACATCCTATATTAAATAAGAAATAATGTATTTTCAATGTAATTGACTAGAGCTCAAGCTAAAAATAGTGTACATTAATGTGAAATGTGATGGTGCATTTAATAGTAAACTCAGCAGGGTGTGAGATGGCCAGGTATACGCAGAAGCACTGCCAGTTGTGTCATTCCATGTGAATTGTTGGGTATACAGTGTAAGTTCTGAATTATAGGTAAAATAGCCATAGTAGAAGTACTTTGGCCTAAATTCTAATATCTACTTTGAATTTACTTTGAATTCCCACCATTTCACATAAACTGATCAGCCATAACATAAAACCACTTGCCTAATTTTGCGTAGGTCTCCCTTGTGCTGGCAAAACAGCTCTAATGCATCGAGGCATGGACTCCACAAGACCTCTGAATATGTCCTGTGATATCTGGCACCAAGACATTAACAGCAGATCTTTTAAGTTCTGCACGTTGCGAGGTGAGGTCGTGGGTTTGATTTGTTGTTCCGGCACATCCCACAGATTTTTAATCAAATTGAGATCTTTGTCCTGTTCCTCAAACCATTCCTGAACAATTGTGCAGTGTGAAAAGGTGCATTGTTCTGCTGACAGAAGCCACTGCCACCAGGAAATACCATTGCAATGAAAGGGTGTACGTGGCCTGCAACAATATCTAGGTAGGTGGTACGTGTCAAAGTAACATCCACAACTAAGGTTTCCCTGCTTCTGCCAGCCTGCCTTCTTCCTATTGTGCGTCCTGCTGCCATCTCTTCCACAGGTAAATGACCCACATGCACCCAGCCATCCAGATTCATCAGCCCAGGCAACCCTAACCTTAAATTGCTTCAAGGTCCAGTTCTAATGCTCATGTCCCCATTGAAGGCAGTTTTGGTGGTAAACAGGGGTCATCATGGGCCCTCTGACCAGTCTGCAGCTGCACAGCCCCATATGCAGAAACTGTGAGGCACTGTATGTTCTGACACCTTTGTGTCATGCTCAGTGTTAAAGGAACACTAAATGTATTATAAACATGTATTCCTGAGCCTATAGTGCTAAAACAACAATTTAGATGGCTTGTCCTCTCCCCCCCTCCTTAATATCCCTAAAAAGTAATAAAAAGTACCTTGTATCCAGCCCTGCGCAGGTCCGCAGGCGCTGGCCTGCCCCTGAACCGCCTCCTTGTTTAAATCATCAAAATTTATGATTTCAACCAATCCAATGTTTTCATAGGGAAAGCATTTGATTAGCTGAAATCCACAAGGAGGCGGGATGGGGCCGGGCCAAACGCTGGCTTGGCCAATCAGCACCTCACTAGATCAATGTATCTCTATGAGAACAAATCAGCGTCTCCATACAAAGCAGTGTGCAGCACTGCCCCAGGAAGCACCTCAAGTGGCCATCTGAGGAGTGGCCTCTTGAGGTATCTATAGGGGGCAATGTATCGTGTTTACATAAAAATGCCTGAATATAATGATTATACTCACCAGAACAACTACACTAAGCTGTAGTTGTTCTGGTGACTTAAGTGTCCCTTTCCGAGTTACAGTAGCTCTTCTGCGTGATCAGACCAGGGTTGTCCTTCCTTGCACTATTTTTGGCAGGTACTAACCACTGCAAACCGAGAACACTCCACAAAACTTGCTGTTTTGGAAATGCCCTGACACAGCCATCTAGCCATCACTAATTGGCCCTTGTCAAAGTCACTTTCTTTTTTCTCTCTTTTTACTTGCCCATTTCCCCTGCTTCCAACACATGAAATTAAAGAATTGACCTATCAGTTGCTGCCCAATATACCCCATCTATTGACACGTGCCATTGCAATGACATAATGTTATTCACCTGTCAGTGGATTTAATGTTGTGGCTGATCAGTGTATATACCTCCTGTCTACAACCATAAAGCTTAATCACTACTCCTAACTATCTAACCCTTTAAAAAAGGCTTGAGTGCTAGTTATGTATTTATACCCCCAACAAGTGAAAGTGAATACATTGAATTGCCATGGTAACCACAGCGCATGCTGTGCAACTCATGAAGAGCAGAGGGACCTCCTGTGGGAAGTGTCTTCTGCTCTCCCTGTCTCTCAATTCCTCTACATTGAGTGTCTGCCGAGGAATAGAGGAAAACTTATTAATTTAGACATTTGCCATCAAACCTGCTAGCACAATGTATAGATAGAATTTTAAGTTCTTTTAAAAGAGCTAAAGTAGTCCACTGCCTCAATATAAAACCATGACGGTCAGCAGGTAGGATTTAATGCTATACTTTTAAATTAATCGAATTTCAGAAACCGCTATGATGGACGATCTTTAACAAGCCGTCCGCTGTCTAAATTTAAACACAGATGATAATACCTTCCCAGAGGGAATCTTTGAGACCTCGGATTTCAGCTACCCATTCAAGCAAACGATCAGTTCTTGGTGTCGCAGAGATGCCCTGAAACACAAATGATGACATTTAGCAAATTATCTCTAAAATGTATTAATCATGGTTATACTATGGGAAAAATATATTAATCATATTAAAGGGACACCACCACTTTAAAATGACTTTCTTTTCACAAACCATGTATGTCAGGGTTCCTTTAATCTGGGTATAGAACTAACAGTTTCATTCTTAATTTTTAATTTTGTTGTTAAGTAAAACACAACTGGCAAAATGCAAGCAAACATGTCTGATATGGGAAAAAGCTGCACTTCAACTATAGTCACAGCATGGCTATTTTAGCCTTAAAGAAACACTATAGGGTCAGGAGTTGGCAAGGAGGTAGGATAGCCAATCAGG
Organism: Pelobates cultripes; assembly: GCA_933207985.1. NCBI lineage: Eukaryota > Metazoa > Chordata > Amphibia > Anura > Pelobatidae > Pelobates > Pelobates cultripes. Next base: position 23,293,844 of record OW240919.1, on the reverse strand, counting down.
CCAATCAGCAGCTTCTAATAGAGATGCATTAATTCAATGCATCCCTATGAGGAAAATTCAGCGTCTCCATGCAGAGCGTGGAGACGCTGACCGTTAGTGTTGCACACTGTGCAGCACTGCCCCAGGAAGCACCACTAGTGGTCACTGGAGGTGTCCCAAGGGGGCAATGTAAACACTGCCTTTTCTCTGAAAAGGCCATGTTTGCATGAAGATGCCTGAAGAGAATTATTATACTCACAGAACAACTACATTAACCTGTAGTTGTCATGGTGACTATAGTGTCCCTTTAATTTTGCCATTTAAATCTTAGTTCACTGCAAAAAAAAAAAAAAAAGCTACCCATCCACCCATTAAAAACCCACGGATAATTAACAAGTTACTTTAATTAAAACTAGAGATTAAGATTAATCTAGGAATATTAATTTTTATGCTCTTTTAAGTGACAGCAATAAGTATTAAAGGGACATTGTCCCTTTAATGGCACTATAACCATTTTATTTTATTAAATTGATTATAGTGCCTGAAGTCCTCTGGCACTGTCCATCCATTTAGTGTTTTTTTTGAGTAGTATAACACTAAACAATAGCTAAAATAGAGATTATACACTTCCTTTTAGCCATAATTCATACCAGCAACGGGCACTGTGATAGGCTGAATTAAATCAGTTGACAATCTCAGCCAATCATAGTCACCCATTGTTGCTTAGGCTAATGCTTCCTCATTAGTCCAAGCAACACAGAGGTGATCAGCTGCCAGGGACTCTTGTTTAACATTAAAACATTAAATATGATTTACTACTGAATGAAATGACAGCACCAGAAAACTCCAAACACTATAAGTACTTCAAATCCTGCAGTGTCCCTTTAATTGTGTCAGGCGCATTTCACAGGCGCATTTCTGCCTAGTGAGTGGAGTACAGACATTTGGCACAGTGCATTGCCAAGGCTTGAAATAGACTGGTAAAACATTTAATCTTAAACCTTTATCTATGTACTTGCCAGCCAACTGGCTAACATGACATCCATGTGAAATCAGGATCACATTAAATTGGTTCTCAGCCACATTCAGCATGACAGGGTCCCTTTAAACGTGATCCCTAACAGGACACAGTTGAAGTAGTCTGAGTGCGGTTATCACAAGTAAGAAATAAGCCAGTTATTTGCTTTGTGATAGCATTGTGTGTAAAGTGATCTGTAAACCGAAATCATTAATAACACTTAAATACCTAGCTATGCCGCCATTTCGAAAAACAAAACAAAAACCCGAAAATAATTACTTCTCAGCTTTCAGAGCACGTTAAACGCACCGCTATCACTGAGCTTCCTGGGAAATCAAGGCGGATTTCTTTCTTTTTTAATAATTATCAATAAACGCCTAGTTATAAGGAAGTTTGGAGAGCAATATTTTGGTAAAGGTAGTTTTACTTGAACACCATTTATTTATGAGACCAGAAGTGTTCCTTAAAGCGGCACTGTCATGGCCGCATTTGATTTTTTTTTTAACCCCCTTCCCAACTCCACAACATCTAACTGACCCCTAGCCACCTCCAAATGCTTTATTTTATGGTCGTACCTAGGTCCTGGGCGCCGCCATCTTTGTGTGGGCAGATGAAGTCAATGTGGGACACGTCATCTGCCCACACTACATAGCGCTTTGAAATTCCCGCACATGCCCAGTTAAACACTTGGGAATTCGCTGTTGTCCAAAATTCAGACGGGAATTTCGTCTATTAATTAATTCATCAGAAGGACAAATAAATGTATTGAAATTTCAGACGAACAAACAAACACCGAATGTCGAAAGGCATATTGTCCCCCTCCAACTCTAAATGACAATAAATGACAAAAGAAATCTTACCATTTGATGTCTTCTTTTTTTTAAAACCTTTTTTTGGGCCCCCAAAAAAGGCCAAATTTAAAACCATAAAGCCCGTCGAACTTATAAAATAAAAGAAGACCCGAGCGCAAAAAACCCCCAAACAAACGAAAAAAAAAAACACGCCAAAAAAGATAATTCATCTTCACCCAGGGAGGACACCGCGCAGACTGAGCTCCGCAGTCAGGGAAAGGCTTATTCCACGCCCTGCAATTTGACTCAGAGCACTCTAATTGGTTTAAGCCAACCAATAAAAGTGCTCTGATAGCTAAATAGTGAGCCTTACCTGATTGGTTACCTGTAAGGCACACTACTTACCTATCAGAGCACTCCTATTGGTTGGCTAAAACCAACCAATCAGAGCGCTCTGAGTCAAATATGGGCTGTGCCCTCCCTGGGTGAAGATAGATTATTTTTCAAGCGTTGGGGTTTTTTGTTTTTTTCGGGTGTCCCCCCCATTGTATTTTAGGGCCCCCTCCCACCACTCATGGGTGGGGACCGGGGGAGACAATAGGTCCCCCCTTATTGTAATTTAGGGCCACCACCCGCCGCTCATGGGTGGGGGCCAGAGGGAGGAGGACAATAGGTTCCCACCATTGTTTTTTAGGACCCCCACCTGCCGCTTGAGTGGGGGATGGGGGGACAATAGGTCCCCCCTTATTGTCATTTAGGGCCCCCACCTGCCACTAATGGGTGGGTGCCGGGGGGACAACAATAGGTCTTCCTCCCCATTGTTTTTTAGGGTGGGTAGGGGCCGGGGGAGGACAATAGGTGTGTGTGCCCATTGTCATTTAGGGCTCCCACCCGCCGCTCAGGGGTGGGGGCAGGAGGGGGACCCTATGTCCCTTGTTTAATTAAATAGCCCCCACTCGCAGGGCATGGGTGGGAGCTTGGAGGCTGACTTAAGGCCATGTTCGAGGTTCACTTTCTTGTTCACGACCCAATTTGCTAAAGGAAGAGGACCAACATGGGTTGATCTCCATTGTATTAGCCACTTTATCTGGAAACGTAGGCCGGAGAAATTCAGCCCTCAATCAAGCATGTAACTCTTAGTCGAGGGGTTGACATTGCCCCAGTTTAAGGAATTCAGTAAGTGTTCTGGCTGAATTTGGGTGTCGAATCAGCCCGGAGTACAGGATGACCTTCAGTGTCTAGCAACTCCTTAGGCTGGTTTTCTGCTTCAGGGAATCACTGGTGTATTAGTGGATTTGTTTGATTTGGTAAACACTGTCTCCCTAATGGAAGGAGTAATGGTGGCTCCTAGATCTTGTGAAAGAAGGAAGTTTTTCATCATCAGAGTAACCAGCAGAGTATTTGTCAATCACCAGTAGGTTATAACAAGTAGACCCTTCCAGTGGATCCAGATCTTCTAGCTGAGCGTGGAAAGTGGTGGCTAACCTGGGTGTTTTGCAGTAACTATCCCTTTGCCCGCACGAGTGCCTAGACTGGGCATAGGCAACCTTCGGCACTACAGATGTTTTGGACTACACCTCGCATGATGCTTTGCCAGCATTACGGGTGTAAGAGCATTATGGGGGATGTAGTCCAAAACATCTGGCGTGCCGAAGGTTGCCTATCCCTGGCCTAGACCTAGACCCCTAGGGGTTTTTCTGGCATGAAGTCTCATGACCTGAGTGATGAGAATCATGAGAGTCTGAGGCCTGTGGGTCAGTTTAAGGTATGTTAGAAGTAGGTTGCGTATTATGAAAAGAAGCCAAGGCTTTAGGAATGGAATCGGAGATCATGGCAACCATCCAGGATTTCAATTCCCCAGAGACTACAACTTCAGGGTTGTCAGCCATGGTAGAATTGCATAATTGTAATAACACTGTGTAGATAAACAAAATGAAGGTATATATATAACTGTATAAATAGAATAAGGGGTCATCCTTCACGATAGAGGAGGTCAACCACAGAGTAGAGTATCAAGCTGTGAGATGGTCACCCAATATTGTTGCACTGGACTATGATCTTTTTTTGGGATCACCCAATACAGTTGTGGGATTCACTCACAATAGAAAAATAATGTGAGTATCACCCACAAATAGATACCCTTGGTGGGTGTAAGTTAGTGGCAGATCAGTTATTGTGGAAGAATATATATATAGATTGGGGTTCACCCAGTAGGGACAGGCACAGTAAGTCCCATTACTGATGCTGAGTGGAAGGTTGATGTCTGGGGACTCCAAACACGATAACCACTTCAATAAGATGTAGCAGTTACAGTGCCTACAGTGTCCTTTTAACTAATAACCCTATCTATTAAGTTTACTCCTAATTAACTATTGCAGAGGTCATTTACTAAAATATGAATTGGCACAAAGTCCTCAAGGAATTGCAAATTGTAAGACAAAATATATGAATCTATCCAAATTGTCAATCAGCTCGAATTGTATTCACCACACACAGAATTGTGGTGACTTCAAAACCAAATTGGAATATTAATGGCTAAAACCGACAAATTGTGACTATATTTTGGCCTAAACGGGAATTTGATTTTTAATTTACTATATTTCAGATATATTTCAAAATCATTTTTTTTTTAGATAAAATTGGCACAGTTTTGTGAATTGCCCTGAAGGTCCAAATTATTTGCATAATAAGCACATCCTCCAATACGTGGCATTTGTAATTTCTCTTATGTTTTGTTATTTTAGTTTTTCTTTAATTCCTTTGGTCAGGCTACATTTGCAAACCAAACCCTAAATTGCACAGCGGTTATAGAATAAAAAAAATAAAAAATTAATAATAGACCTGAGAGATTTTGGTACGTTTTCCAACGTGTTAGCAGAGGATAATCCCAACATGCAATGTACTCTGATCATAGATAGATGTGGTATATTTATGCTTCGTTTGTATATAGTATAAAAAAAAAAGTCCTGCGGGGATTCAAGTGCCTGAGACGCGGATGTTAGTTTTTCCTGGGAACAAACCGCTATGTGGAATGCTATATAATTACTGCAGAAACATGTGATTAAACTGTTATTTTATTATGTTATTGTTATTTTGTATTAATAAAGTTCTAACGTATTCTACAGCGCTGTACAATTAAGGGAAACAGTACAATTTAGACATTACACTGAAAAGGACAACTCATGTGAGCTAAAATCAAACATTTACAACATTTTTACACAAAATGCTTTGCAATATGGCTCATGAGCTTACAATCTAAAGGATCTAAAGTGTAGGGAGAGTGGTATCAGAAATGAAAATTCTCTGTGCACACCCAACACTTAGAGCAGGAGTTTCTGGGGTGTGTATTTTTATTTTTATTGCATTTTTTTACAAAAGCTGACAGCTAATCTATGACTATCAGAAATCGTTGTATTTCCCGCTGACATGTTTAACTGTGTTATTGGAGACGACAGAATAGAAGGAAGGTACAGAACGTGAGCTTTACACAGGTACACTAACCAAAAAGAATCAAATATTTTAGGAAATCCTTTGCAGTATACTGAACATACAAAAAAAATAGAGCTAATTATTTAGGCTCAAACCTATAAAATACATTAAAGATGTCTTGGTGCCCGCAGTGTGCTCTTCTGGAGAATATGCATAAACTGTTAGGTCACAAGTAGCTAAATAGATAATTAGTAAGGATCTCTGGCATGCAATAAAAGTAGATGGGGAGCAGGGTATGGTGGGAGAGTGGGTGCCCAGCAGTTGTAGGAGAGATGTGATAGGGAAAATAGGTGAAGAAACATTAAAGGAGATAGAAAATAGTTAAACAGTGTATACCACAACAGTCATATATATATCCAGATACTCACGTAAAGTTGAGCTTCCTGTAGCTGCAGGTATTCTCTCTCTAATAGTAAATAGGCTCTTGAGTGCATAGTATAGCTCTTTCCCAGTCGCAGATTGACAAACTGGAATTTTAACAGAAAACAGGCTTTGTAGTCAGAGAATTTACCGGCTTTGGTTGTCACCTTTCAAAATCTACACATGTTATTTGGCGACTTTGGAATCATGCCCTAATGTGTTTAATACCCCATCTCCTATAGACTGTAAACTCGTTTTAGCAAGGTCCTCTTCAACCTATCGTTCCTGTAAGTTGTCTTGTAATTGTCCTATTTATTGTTAAATCCCCCCTCTCATAATATTATAAAGCGCTACGGAATCTGTTGGCACTATATAAATGGCAATAATAATAATAATGACAGCTACTGTCCACAGTCCATTCTCTAGGCCTGCGCTGTCCTGCGTTTGACAACAACTCCCATAATTCTTTGCCCATTTATTGCATGCAAAAGCTTTTGAGAGATGTAGTCCATCAACATCAGATACTGACATATGACAACCCTGATCTAGACAGGTGCCCCCTAACATAAAGTCCACCTGATATTAATGGATTACGTCATGGTATTCCAAGCCTCATGCTCCAAGCTGTAGTGGTTATGGTAACTGGGGTAACCCATCTAATTCCTTCCAGCACTACATACACCCTATTCCTATCTCTAACTACTCCAACAGTTACAGACACAAATTTTACTCTAACCTTACCCTAACGACTCCTTCTTAACAGCGGAAGCACTGTGTTGTTATAGTGGCAATGTCAGCAGCATTTTAACTGTATAGGGAATTGTAAGACTGTTCATTTTGTTTACAATTATTGAATTGTAAAGATTAGCAATTCTATTTTTTTTCTGATTTAGTTAATTAAGTTGACATATTTTTCTATATAATTAACTGTGTATGGGTGGAGAGGAGCAGGGGGTCTGTAAAATCTGGTGGTTGAAATCTGTCATCCCCTCTCCACCCTGGATTTAATGTCATAGTCGGAACACTCATTCCGTAAATGGATCTACAAAAAGTTGCAGAAAAGAGATATTTTGTCTGTCATTTGCAAGTCAATGCAGCTCTCCAGACATAAACTATGGTAAAGGCCTGAACTAAATGAAACAAAATGAAGTTTTTAATTTTTGGTAAATCCAGGAGCATCACTAGATGTGTTGGCTGTAGTATATGAAATGTGGAAGTCGATCTAAATCACTAGCAGAAATTTTGATGGATCAGAAAAATCATTTTGGGGTTAGTTGCTGGGATAGAATACCTATTAATATTTTATGTCATAATATTTGAAGGTCTAAAGATATATCATTTTTTAAGTTATAATTTTTTTTCAGTATTGCCGTAGAAATGTAATGTTTATTACTTGGAATGTAACAATATATAATAATTATACGTTCTCCTGCCCTGCTCAGTTCCTCATAATATTCTCAGAACTGAGTCTAACCTCAGCTTTAACCAGACAATCTCTAGATATTACCCTGTGGTTCATAATAGTGCCATTATTTTAGCTCAAAGACACCAGATAAAGTCCCATTAAAAATTCTGATTTCATGCATTGTAAATGAACATGTTCAATGCAGACCCAACTTCTATACTTTGAAAACTGCCTGAAGCACATTGTATCACCCACACAAAGACACAAATGTTGATGATGCTTAAAGGGGAACTATAAGCACTGTTTTCACTAAAGTGTGCGATTTCTAAACTTTTGACACTTGATCCACAAGGTGCCTGTGGTCTTTTTGGTCGCCTGCGATATCACTAAAACTGTTCCCATTCTGCTTTACAAATACTAATTTTTTTTGTCCATATTAGGATGGAATTCACTAGCTGAGATGGTCAGCTGAAAATCCAAAAAAATCCATCCAAAGTTTGACAAAATTGATACTGCCAAAGCAGAATAGGAACTTCTAATTTACTAGAAGATCCATGGACGTGTGAGGGGAACCAGCTAAGTAACAAACCATTTGAAACAGCTTGGCTCCTTAGTGTAGAATGTGCCAGGGGTAGTGGTTCCTCGTTCAGAGGGGCACATGGAGCAGCCCCCCATCAGTTTCTATGTGGGGAAAAAGATAATTTGCAGTAAGATTATTTTTTCTGGATGGGACGGTGGTAAGCCCCAAAAAATATGGGAAAACTATTAGTGTCTTTTTAATTCTGTAATAGTTTTTTTTTAGCTAAATATGTATTTCTCTGTATTGTATTTAATTCTACCTGTTGTGTAGGTATCTCTGTAGTCTACCCAACTCTGTGTATTGGAAATGTATCTTTGTATTGTGCGCAGATCTGTGTATTATATCTGTTTTTACTCAGCTCTGTTTGCGCTATGGTTATCTCTGTATTGTACTCAGCTCTATGTATTTTATAGATATTTTTTTGTTGTGTCCAGCTTGCTTTATTGTATGAGCATCTCTGTATTAAAGCAATACTATAGTGTAAGGAAGACAAAGTCGTGATCCTAGCACTATAGTTCTCTCTGTAGCTGAAGTGGTCAGGGTGTCTATAGTGTCCCTTTAAGCTCAGCTCTGTGTATTGTATGAGTATCTCTGTACTCTATAGGTAGGAGAAAAATTATGGGATAGGAATCTGGCGCCCCACCATCTTATAACTTCACCAGCATCCACTCCTTGGCACTCCTGGCTTCATAACCGCTACAGCCTTTTGTAGTGTCTATGATCTTTAGAGAACCACATGAGTTCTAAGATTATCAACAAAACTGCCATTTGCCCAGGATACACCACAGTCCAAAAAAACTGAGAATTATTCTAATTTATCTATTTTGAAAGAAAATTTTGTTATTTTCCCCACTAAACGGCAGAAATCCCAATACATTCTCCTTTCCAATTCAACCATCTTGTTAAATTTAATTTATTAATAGATGCAAACATATATAAACACATAAATATTTGCTTCAAATTTATAAACTAAATACTCAGATATAAACGAAAAAAACAAACTTGTGTAAATATATTCTTAATACAGTGTATCCATCTCTCTATACATATACACATATAATGTAATGTAGCTCAAGCTGAGTTTGATGTATATTTTGTAGCATGTCAGCTCACACAGCTCTCAAGACAAAGCACTGAAAGGTTTAATGCATCAATCACAGATACTACCTGGCTGCTTTAATATTGTCCTTCTCTGGTGTTTTCCAATAATCCCTCCTGACGTTATCTGGAAGTAAATAACCCGGAGCTAACAGTAGATGTATATTATTTTATAAAAGTATATAACGTATCGTCCTGGGTAGGATGTCTGTCTGACTCCCTGGTATTAGATACACATATAGCAGGTTATTAAGAGTAATATAACTTGTTACAATGTATCAATGTGAGATAGTATACAAAATGCTATCTGCAGCCTGGCTGCCTGTTAGAGGAGAGGCCTTGTTGTGTATGTGTTCCCATGGCAACAGGACAGCCTCATGGGGAGGTGTCAGGGAATGAAAACTTTAACTGCTTCAGTCCTGGAAGAAGTTATGCCTGTGTACTCAAAACTGGTTTAATGACACAGACTAATTAATTAATTAATTAATTAACTGTTTTCTGGGAACACTGTCTAGAGCAGATTATTCAAATACACCCCTGCTGTGAACCTCAACTCTTAAGAGCCTTTCCCAGTTAACTGGCGAGGGTTGTAAAATTTCGGCGTGGGGTACAAGTTCAAATGATTGACTTTTTTTGCAACTGAACCTCATCGATTCCCTATCACAGGAAATAGCCTAATGATTCAATAAAGGCAAGGATAGCATTGATATCACAGGCCACTAGCCCACGCACAAACCGACACAGTGCTGGGCTAACAGGCACCCGGCAAATTCCTTCCTGCTCCCCAATTATTTTTACATTCTGCCAGCAGACAAACATAAGAAGAATGGTGTGAGGCTGCAGTCCTTAACTCCTTAAAGGAACACTATAGTGTCAGAAATAGAAATGTATTTCTGACACTATCGTTGTAAAAACACAGTTGCCCCTTGCCTCTCTTTAAAAAGGTAGTTTGCGTATCTTTTTTTCTAGCACCGTGCTGGTCTTATTATAGCTGGCGCCGGCGCCGTCCACTCTGCCTCCTTGGCTGAGATCATCAAATTTGACAATCTCACCCAATCCAATGATATCCCATAGGAAAGCGCGGGAGGCTATTGCGCATTCATGGCATTATACCGCGCTGCATCAATCAGCATCTCCTCATAGAGATGCATTAAATCTGTTGCACAGGAAGCACCTCTTGTGGCCGTTTCAGTGACTGCCACTGGAGGTGTTCCTAGGCACCAATGTAAACACTGACTTTTCTCTGAAAAGGCAGTGTTTACATTTAAATGCCTGCAGGGACAGACAATACTCACCAGAACAACTACATTACGCTGTGGTTTTTCTGGTTACTGCAGTGTCCATTTAACTCTTCTATGCTAGCAATCCAGGGGGCATTTGCCACACTGTCCCTCTTGCCCACCCTCCCCGGCCAATGAAAGACATCAACTGATTGAAAGCATTTACATCAAAAATGGCAACCTTTTATTTTTGTAGATTTGCAGGAAGCTATACATCCTAAAAAATAATTGTGAGGCTTTCAGAGTATGTTGGGATTGTATTTACTATTAATATTTATAAGCTAGTAGTTAAATATTTCAAAATAACATCTAGGGGCCCAGATTAACCATTTAAATCCCTTAAAAATCCTACTTCTCAGTCCTCTGAAACCATATGTTTTTGTTTCTTTTCAACAAAAATCCAAGCTCTTTTCAGAGAAGTCAAGAAATACAAAGTATTAACCTATTCCGAAATTCCGACAAACAATGAAAAGCTAGCAGATGGAGCGTGATTGTCATTTCTATGTTGTAGTAGGTCCAGGGATCACATTTGGAGATAATTCCACTTATATTTTTCATAGAAGAGAAAGAGTAGACACAGATGTTTTTAATAATATCCTTTTTACTTTTATTTATATATATATATTACATATTCTGCACTTGATCTCTCAGGTCGTTTGATGTGAGTATGCGGTGTTTTTAATAACTGCATAAGGGAAGGGATATCTTGGAGGAGCGATAAAGAACTAAAGTTTAATATTGAAGAGTCCGATGGGGAAAGATGTCTATCCTAAAAATAATTGGAATATTAAAGCATGAGAGGGAGGCCTAAACAGGAACCATTGTCAAAATCTGAACAATGGCCATATATATATACTCCCAATGCAGTGTAAGGCTCCTTTTCTGTATACTGGATCACAGTAAATCAGGAGTTTATAATTATCTGGAATAGCGGGGCTTGATTTTAGCCTTCCCACTGCTGCATTACCAGAATTCACTGCAGACTACACACACGCTTGCGATTGGTGCCAAATTCATAATCCAAAGGGAATATAACCAAATTAACTTGAATTAAAAAAAAAAAAAAAATTTAAAAATGCTTTTCAATTTCCATAACTTTTACTTCAGTATTTTGTTATTGACTATCGCAGTAACAAGCTTGACAATGTATAATTTTTGTGACGTGTGCAGTGTGCATACCTAAAGAGTGTGTTTGCAAGTGCTTTTTGCTCAGTGCAGAAACACACACTACATGCATGCTCTGTGCATGTCATAGATGGGAAACTCATTCATAGTCAACACTTAAGACTTCGGCAAGTTAGACTTTGCTAATTAACACCTTCAAAATGTCGCAGGTTTGGTGGGACTGTCCTAATTTTGGGATCCTGTCTTGCCATTACAGATTAGTTATCCCAACCTTCTCTTACAAGCTCCTCTTTTCTAAAAGTATACATCCACTCCATAATTCAGTTTTCCGCCAGTTCTCTATATTTTATTTCCTCCATTATCTCCTCCACAAAATCTTCTTCATCTTCTTCCATCAGCTCATCTCCTCCACCAGCTCATCTTCTTCCTTCAGCTTATCTCTTCTATCAGGTCATCTCCTTCCATTAGCTCATCTCCTCCATCATCTTATCTCGTCCATCATCTTATCTCGCCCATCATCTTACCTCGTACATCAGCTCATCTCCCTCCATCAGCTCATCTCCTTCCATAAGCTCATTTCCTTCCATCAGGTCATCTCCTCCATTAGTTCAGCTCCTTCCATCAGTTCATCTCCTCTATCTTCTTATCTCATTAATGATCTCATCCTACTTCATCCATCAGCCCTTTACTCCATCGTCTTATCTCCTCCATCAGCTCACATCCTATCTCTTCCATCAGCCAATCCTTCTTCATCAGCTTTTCTTCCTCTATCAGCTTATCTCTTCCATCAGCTCATCTCCTCCTCCACTAGCTCATCTCCCTCCATCAGCTCATCTCCCTCCATCAGCTCAGCTCATCTTCCATTAGCTCATTTCCTTCCATCAGGTCATCTCCTCCATCAGCTCACCTCCTTCCATCAATTCATCTCCTGTATCTTCTTATCTCCTTCATTATCTCATCCTTCTTCATCAGCTCAACTTCCTAGATCAGCCCTTCACTCCATCATCTTATCTCCTCCATCAGCTCACATCCTATCTCTTCCATCAGTCAATCCTTCTTCATCAGCTTTTCTTCTTCTATCAGCTTATCTCTTCCATCAGCTCATCTTCCTCAGTCAGCTTACCTCCCCACATCACCTTATCTTCTCCATCAGCTCATCTTCCTCATCATCCCCATAAGGTACTCTACTCTCACATTCCCCTCCACGGGATTGACAGGGTTATGCACCATAATGCGAATTGTTGGGAATTCAAAGTGAATTTTGAGTTTTAGGCAAAAATAGCTGAATTGGAAAATTGCTGTTTTCTCAGTTTGGGTATTAAAGCCTAAAATATGATAATCACTTTAAATTCATCTTAAATTCCTGAGAATTCGCACTATACTGAATCAGGTCAAACCAGTAGGTGGCAGTCCCCCAAACTTGTTCATATACTATCATGGGCTTCTTAATAGTATCAAGAAATAATACATTAAAACAACTTGGGGCAACCTTGTTTGTTTGAAGATTTTTCGAGACACAAACTGTATGTTACAAAAGTTGTACTTGCAATAATATGCAAATATTTTAAACTATGATTATTGCAAGATCAGTGTTATCATTATTTCTCAAATTCGTTGTCTCTTTAAAGTGAATGAATAAAGTAGTAAATGAGTAAATTGGCAGAATTTAAGAATTCTGAACTTTTCCAAACACCCCAAATGCCCCTCCCTCCCCCCCATGCTTGTATTTGTGAGCTTTTTTTCAAAAAGATTTTTTTGTAAAGGGGTTAATTAAAATATAAATCTCTGAAGCTAATTTAAAAGTGAAAAGTAAACAGACTTATGTGTGAATACCTGTGAGTGCAATATGTAATCATATGGGCTGTGCATTTTATATACATGGAGCACAAATATATGCACTGTGTATATTTGTATTGCTTTTTCTTTTACAGTTTGGCTTTATTTCTGAATTTTATTTTTTATAGCATGGCAGCTATTAAAATAAGAGGTGTTGCATGGAACCTGAGATTTTAATGTTCCACTTGCCCTCCGGTGAATGAATAGGCTATGATCTGACACTTTTACAGCGCATATAGCAAGTCCTTCCTGCATGTTACAGTGTAGGTTTCAAAAAAATAATTTTATGAATATGGATAAATCTCTTGCAACACACAGGGCTGTATTTTGCCGTCCCCTCTCCCCACCTCCCCGAGCTCTGTACAGTGAAACGTAGCATCTCTTCCAAATTTCCTTTAGAAGGCGAAACTGTGAAATCTGCAGCCAAAATATTCTTCACAAAGTTCACATTCATTGTGGAGTAGGCTAAAGGTGAGCAAACCATAGCCCCATGCTTAATATTTTGTCACACCATAAGTATAAATATTATTAGTCTGAAAAAGTAACAAACCAAAACACATCATTTTTACAGAATGTGTTTCTAAATACAAAGCAAGAATCACACCATTTGTGCCATGGACTTAGCCATTTCATGACGTCAACCTCACATTTATAAATATTTTACATATGTTGTGTCTGTTCATTAATCTTATTTTCGCCGCGTTTTAAAGCGTATTTGATGACGCCGTCTACTCATGCAGAGTTTGTTTTATAGATATGATCCAACTCTGGTTAATTGTGGAGAAAGTGCTTTAGGTGCTTTCTATCTTGGAACATTTGTGGTCTTTCATTAACCTTTCCTGAGTTTTAAACTTAGGTTTCAATAATTTGGGACACATGCAGTCATATTTTTTTTTATTGCAGTTCCACATGTAGACCCTAGGAGTGCACTTTGACAATTTATTGTTCCTGTTCGTGGTATTACCCAGATGTGAGGGGATGGTCCAATAGCCAAATGTACAACGTAAACTACTTAGAACTCTAGAAAGAATGACACAAGTATCTAGAAAGGTGTCTAGCTTGAATTCAATCAAACACTGTATTTATTGTGACATTCCCCACAGTTTACGCTAGGGGCTGAAGCTCAAGGCCCATGGAATAGGCCCATGGTTTAAAAAAAATAAAAAATGTTTACTACTCTTCACGTGCTTTTGCTAAAGAATGAAAACTTAAGAGGGATGTAGGGAAACAAAACTGGTGTGGACTGGCTGACAAATTAATTAAGGTAAAGCTGACTTTGCGCACTATGCAAATGCTGTTGCTGCTTCGGTCTCTCTAACATTGTGGCATGTTCCCTTTCTTCTACATTCACTACATACACATTTTCTTTGTCCCAGACGGCATACCGGGACCTTCTGCCTGCTAGTAAGAACGGAAGAAGAGGAGTGGACAAGTGAGTGCTGGGGGACAGTCCTTATAAAACGTAGAGCGAGGGCATCATTAGACGTATTTGCGCCAAGCCCATGACGCTGTCTGCATACTACACCCTTAGTTGATCAGTCTGCATGATTGGCAACATAACATGCATTCACATAAGGCTGGCCTTCCAATTCTTTGGGCAGACCCACAACCCTTTCTGGGCATATCTGCCACTTTGGGCGGAGCCAGTTACATAATCCACGTCAGTGGCCCACCCTTTTACCCCGCCCACCAATATCTTCCTTTACAGGACGCCGATGTTAGGGGGTATGGATTTACCCGAGAGATGAGAGCAAGAGATTAGCATAAGGTATATATTTTTTTTATAGTTGCTTCCTTGATTTCTCTCCAGCACCACCTCCACCAAATAGATGACGCTTGGGAGGTACGGGTGTGTTAGAGTTTTCTGTCGATAGGACTCTGTAATTAGGCCCATTGTAACTGTCAGCATCAGGCCCAATGGATTCTTAATCTGGCCCTGACATGACCATTCACTCCGCCATTGTGATCTAATTATAGGTGTGGGTGTATAGGTTCCGATTGCCCATGGAAGAGCAGAAGGACTGGCCATGGGAAGAGCAGAAGAACTGCCCATGGGAAGAGCAGAAGGACTGCCCATGGGATGAGCAGAAGGACTGCCCATGGGAAGAGCAGAAGGACTGGCCATGGGAAGAGCAGAAGGACTGGCTATGGGAGGAGCAGAAGGACTGCCCATGGGAAGAGCAGAAGGACTGGCCATGGGAGGAGCAGAAGGACTGGCCATGGGAAGAGCAGAAGGACTGGCCATGGGAGGAGCAGAAGGACTGGCCATGGGCGGAGCAGAAGGACTGCCCATGGGAAGAGCAGAAAGACTGGCCATGGGAAGAGCAGAAGGACTGGCCATGGGAAGAGCAGAAGGACTGGCCATGGGTGGATCAGAAGGACTGGCCATGGGAAGAGCAGAAGAACTGCCTGTGGAAAGTCCAGACTGCTCTCTTTTATCAATTAATTCTTTGCTTTGAGTTTATAACAAAGAATTTGACAGGTGGGAGAAAATTCTATTCCTAAATATTTTTTTCTTTTAATCTATAAATTTTCTATCACAATGTATAGACAGAATTTTATGATCTTTAAAAAAAAACAGCGTAGTTTTGGGCACTACAATTGCCCTTTAAGAAACTCTCTAGGGTACCCATACATGTTTGATAAAATGTTTATGTCAAAGCATTAGTTGGCATGGGATACGTGATATGAGTTGTTTTTGTAAAGGCTCTCCATCAAAGCCCCACTCAACCTACTTGTCTCCAATATAGTCTCACGTAACCCGTGTGCCTTCATCAGAGTCTGGCTCAACATTTCTGTCACAGCTGGACTTATGCAATTTATTTGCTTTGAACGTAATCTAAATTAATTATTTCTGATCCGGTTGTTTTCATAAGGGTAGCAAACTAGGGACTTATCTACTAAGCAAATGAAACAGCAAAATAATGAAAATGCCTTTTCTATATTTTGGTCTTTCAACTGCTTAGTAGAGAGCTCCCTAATTTGGTACCCTTGTGTGAGATTGCCATTTTTAAGGATACCAAATTAGGAAGCTATCTCTAAACATTTATTGTAGGCTTTGATCCAATGCCAGGCCTAAGCCATAAAATGTAACGACTAGATAACATCACCAGAGCTGGACATAGGGTGTCATAAAAGGTATTGGTGGCTATGCTCTGACTTTGGGGTATTCAAAGGACAACATCATTTAAAGAAATATGGAGTGGGCAAAAACTGCCAGGCCAAACCCTTCTGATACACCCAGGGGTCTGCCCACTTACAAACAACTAGTTTGAGATATATATTGAGGATGTTGGACTATCCAGAGGGAGATTTCTTTTTCAACAACTACTTGGAGACCTGCAACATCTGAATCTCCCACAAGAATTATATATAAGGGGTAAATATATGAATATATGTAAGGATCGCTTGTGTTCTCTCCCAATTTATTTTATGGACTGTTTTGCAATTTGTCAGTGTTTCTGTATGTCATTTATTTCTGTATTTTTGTACCCAGCACTGCGAATCCTTTTTGTCAGGGTAAATATTTATTTAATCAGCTTGTGTCTTTGTTCTCTATGAGGAAAACTCAGGTAAACTTGTTACTAAAAGGGTTAATTACTGATAAGTCTGATCAGTAAAGTAAGGTTGTGACACTATAATTCGACTGTGTGTGGGGTAACCTAAGACGCCCGGTATAAAATCTTGGTGGTGGCAGTAAAGTGTGTACTTTGGTGTTAGTGTAGACGGGATTGCAGGGGTTAATTTAATGGTTGCTGAGACTAGCAACAAGTAACCAGGGGTCTGGTGTCATTAACCCTTGCACTTCCACACTCTCCCCACTGTCTGGGCTGGGCCTACAGCCCACTTTCGTGACAGTATAGATTAGCTCAGTGTATTTCAAACAGTTGGCCAGGGCAGTCTAGGGTGGCACAAGCCATTTCACAGTGTGCCACATACACATTGACGTCAAGGCTGTAATAGTAGGTTGAACATGGTTCTTAAAATGTGTTTTTGAGAAGTATCAGCCTTAAGATTTAGTAAAGCACTGCCAATGGGATAAACTCAACAATAAATAAATAAACCAATAAATAAATTAACACTTCAAGCACTATAACCATTACCGTGCTCCCTTCCATTGTATGTAATCAGAATGCTTTAAAATGGTTTGACTTCTCACCTGGGGTTCACAGGGCTCCACTTCCCATCTCTACTACATCTGACAGAGAGACAGAAACTCTCTTTCTGAGCCAAACCTGGCCGTGCAGGACTTAACTCATTGTCATTACGCAAACTTCTTACGATCTCAGCCAATGAGTTAGACGTGCACTGCAGAGCTTAGCTCAGGACAGCTAAAGAACATTCCTAAGCAAGTGCTTCCTGGTTATTCTTGGATGTATTTGAGTCAGGAAGTGGTGCCCAGCGGATCCCAGGTAAAAAGTCAAAATGTTCTAAATCAGTTTGAATACTTCATGGGGAGGTGACAGGGCAGTCCTGGCACCATAACTGTCTATTACAACAGACTATACCATAGCGACTAGAGTGCTTAGAGTGTTCCTTTAATCGGACATGATTTTTTGACTCACTTCATAGTTTGGTGAAAGCTCATTGTAGAAGGTACAAATATTGTACCTTTATTGCTCATTGTAAGAATTTCAAATACATGTTTTATTGTGTCATTGATTTTTCACACATACCGTCTGGAGTGTCTATTTAAGTGAGTAACACAATACTGCTCCTTGTGCAGAGTGAGAACTATCTGTGGCACTCTGCAACATTCCCAGCACCTGAAGTGATCTAACATAGCTGCTGAAATGCTTTGATCAATACATCTGTTTTAGACAAGTGTATGTTCACTTGTGATGTGGTTTGTAAAGCCCAGAGTGTGAGAAAGAAGTCCACATTTTATTGTGAGCAGACTTTTAAAACCTATAAACCTCTAACACATTAATTTCTCCGCAACGAGTTCCAAGTTAATAGAGAGGATTCCGCAGTCTCAATATGTTGCTAATTCACACTTAAAGCCTTCTGAGAGAACAGCTATTTTAATACTGTATTTCTTTACTGTTACCATATTTACTGAAATAAAAGGTCACCACCCCACTATTGAGTCTCAGTAAACGACAAAGAGTGAATATAAAGTGATAATAAAATCTGAAACTGGCACTCAGAACCCCCCGGCTCAACCTGAGCCCCCTCAACCTCTCCCAAGAGTTCCTGACATTCACCTGACTTACTAACTGCACCTTTACCTCGTGTCTTCCTTACATAGCCCCATGCAACCTTCCTACCACCAATATTGTCCCAGTCAACTGTTCGCTCTCCATCAAAGCCCCACTCAACCTACTTGTCTCCAACATAGTCTCACGTAACCCGTGTGCCTTCATCAGAGTCGGGCTCAACATTTCTGTCTCAGCTGGACTTGTGCAATTTATTTGCTTTGAAACCAGTCTAAATTAATTATTTCTGATCCGGTTGTTTTCATAAGGGTAGCAAACTAGGGACTTATCTACTAAGCAAATGAAACAGCAAAATAATGAAAATACCTTTTCTATATTTTGGTCTTTCAACTGCTTAGTAGAGAGCTCCCTAATTTGGTACCCTTGTGTGAGATTACCATTTTTAAGGATACCAAATTAGGAAGCTATCTCTAAACACTGCCTTAATTTGGTATTCTTTGGAATAATGGGAATAATGGCGCCCAAATTTCGTTTGGTTACAAAATGTTTCCACATTTTGGTTCGTTCTGAATCGATAATTTCAGAATTTTGGCCAGACCAAAACACAAAAAGTAGTGATTCAAAACTAAACAAAACAAAATTGTTGCCCATGCACATCTCTAATGACAACCCCACTCAACTTCTGTCCCTATCATAGCCCCACTCCTCTTTCAAGCCTCCTTGAAGGCTCCACTCAACCTCATTCAACATTTTGCCCGCTGGCCACCCATCTCATCCACCCTGCATCAATCACAACTCCATGACAGCCCCCTCATCCATCCTGCTTCAATTAAAACCCCTCTCACCAACTCTACCTCAATCACAACGCCATGGGAACTCCTCTCATACACCCTGCATCAATGACAACCCCATGATAGCACCTGTCACCAACCCTGCTTCAATCACAACACCATGGCGGCCTCTCACCAATCTCTCCATCAAAGCTTTGGCCAACCTCCCTACCTTCTCTTCCTTTATCCTGTGCAGTGAGGATTTATAAAAGTGAAACATTCACTTTAACAACAGTTACAACTTTTGTTGTCTTGTGTGTCATCCAGGATCTAAGCCCTGTGAGTTTCCGTGACATGATATTTTAATAAATGTAAAATGTGTACAATATAGGTGGACATCCCTCTGTCTGCTTCACATCAGTGACAATCTCTGTGACCAGTCCAGTCAAACCAACTTGGATAAATGTTCGCAAGTCTTTCCCCCTACTCCTACTGTAAATTCTCCAGGACCATAATTGGAAATGTTCATCATGAATTAAAGGAAAATACTGTACTTAACAAATTAATTATAAAAGAAACAAAAAAAACACAAACACACAGATATATAAAATGCAGACATATATTTTCAGTTCTGCTGTATAAAACATAACACTTTTGTGCAAAAAAAAAAGAAAAAAACTATTTTGTAAATAAACTCATAATACAAAAATGTCATTTTAGGAAACAACGGTTTTGATTTTTCTTTTAAAATTACAAAACAACAACAATTTTATATACAATAATTGACAGTGTGAAAAGAATTACAAACTAAGAGTATTGTTGTAAAGTGTTCAGTGGTTTTAAAATGAACAGTCCATGTTTTATCACACCAGCGAATAGAAACCTGCGCGGTTTGGCCACTCTCCTCCACCAGTGACAAACAAGCTGAGGATCATAGAATTGAAAGTTTCTGGTACGCCAACAGCTGGATTGCAATACATCCACCTGAACTGCTCTAAAAATTATTCAGCAATCATTTTCTTACAAATACTTTCATTATCGCTTTTTGAGAAGTCCATATTCCTCTTGGTGAATCTTGCTGACTTCCATGATGTCCTTCAATATTTTTAAGGTCAAATCAGCCCATATAGATTTACACAGTTACTTGTACACAGTGGCCATAAGGGAGTTAATAAAATAGTTTGTTTGTTTTTCTCCCATAATCCTCTGAGAACAGCCATTCTCACTACAATGTCTACTCTACATCAAATAAATACACATTCTAGGAAACAATGATTGTCGGGTCAATAGTTTCTCTTAGGAAAACTGATAATATATAGTTGCATAGCAACAAAGAGATACATACACAAATAAGTGTGTTCCCTCTAAGGTGAGCACATTATGGGAATCACATCCTGCAGTTGTCAGGAGTACATAACAAATTAGTTTACAACCCTGCAGAATGTATTTTTCATTATGTTTTGTTTTTTGTTCTCTGCTCCCATGCGGAAATACTAATCTTAGAGGGAACACTGGCTCTAGAAAGATTGGCTTTGAAGGTTGGCAGCAAAACTCCAGTTCTGAAATGACATTTTCTTATGAATTAGTAAGGAGCCATACGTTGCCAAGCAATAGGAGCTGGGCTAAAAGTCTGCATCCCACAGCGATGACCAAATGCGTTCTAAATTTGGAAAAATAAAAAAAGCATTGTGAGTCAAAATTTAGGATACACCTAAACACCTGTAGGATGCTAAGCACCATAAACACTGCAGCACATTTTGAGGGAAAGAGTCTATATGTCACCTCTATCAGACAGTTTGTGTCTGTTTTCCAGCAGTCTTGTCAAGAAACAGGGCTTGCCTTTTAATTATGTAACATTAAGCATCTTACAGGTATTTAAGCGGCTGTTTTAATTTGATCAGCTGTATAACACACCCTTTATGATAAATGTCACACAAAGCCATCATCACTAATTTGCTCACGCCAATTGTACGAATCCGATTGGTGACATTCCGCTTTAAATTGCGGCAGGTAGAAGTTAAAAATAGATATAGTTATCTGAAGCTCTCTTTAATTGTCACCTCCATCTTTGGAGCATCCAACTTCAACTCCTGGTACTTCATCTACCAGGAGGTGTATCAATGTTGTACTGTCACTCATTCGCAATACTACTACACAGAGATTTATAAAGAAGACCCTCCACAGACCAAAACTCACATTGTGCAAAAATATACCTGATGACTAAGTTGTGTCTTTTCTCAAGTTTTGCCAACTTTGATCTTTGTCTTATGATATCGTTTGGTGACATTGGAATTTCTATATGCGATTCCAAAGCAGTCATTATAAGTATTTAATAAAAAATTGTATCCTTATGAAATATTCAAAAGGGATGTTATGGTTAAAGAGCCACTTTAATTATCTACTCATAATAATAACATGGAACTGCATTGAAATGTAAAACTTGGTGCATTCAAACATGATGCTAATGGAAGATACCTCACTGTTACAGTTGTTACAAATATTTTATGGGTTTTGTGCTTTTCAAGGGATTTTGGAAAAATTGTCATTCAAATGACCTCTTAATTTCTCTTTTATAGATCTACCTAATAAAACTTTACTGATATGTAACTATAGGGTCTGTTATATTTTAAAGACTTTGATTGGGTATCTCTTCCTGACTGTGTGTAAACGTTAAGTGGTTTATATAACTCGATTGATGACTTTGATCAGTCACCTGTCAAGTTACAAGTTATAGAGGGCGGTTTATTCACTAAACATTGCAGTAACGTAGTGAATTGAAAAATGAAGGCAGTTATAACCAAATTATGTGACTACGGCTGAAGTGGAGAAATTTTTCTTGCTAAATATTGCAATTCACAACATCCTGAATGTTTTGTGTTTAACTCCACAATGAGTTCTGTAAATAAAGGGGGTGCAGGGGGCTTAATCACTGCAATTTAACTAATATTCTTACTGACCCTTACAGAGCCTTCCTAAAGAAGGGGAATAAGAGAAAGCCTCTTCTTTGAGGTAAAATTGGAAACATTTTGGCAATACAAAAATGGAAAATTACTGCCTTTAGCAATTCTGTTTAAACATTGTCTATTGTCACTTGCTAGTATGATCTGACCTTTCAAAGCTATTATCACCCACTGTTACACCCGAGGGGGGAGCAGGAGATGTTTAGATATGTGAGTTTCAATGCTACGAAACTATGTGATACATCCATACATACCGCTCATTCACTACCAAGATTTGTGTTGGAGAATTCTGCGATACACTCATACACAACACTCATGACCATATGTTTTACTGCTGTGGAATTTATAGATTCACTTGTACAAAATGCACGATTGCACATTTTATTGCACATACATATATACACATAGCTCATGTTTCTGAGTTTTATCGACATGGAGCTTTGTGACTTACTCATATGCAACACCTGTGAGTGTTCATGCTGTAGAGCTCTGGGATTCTAGATACTACATATTGGGAATTGTATTTCTATGGAGCTCTGTGATACATTCATATACACCAAACATTCTACATTCATCTTCTATAGCAGAAGGACATCAGAGAAGTAACAGTGGACAGGTGGACTTGGATCCTAAAGAGGTGCCCAACCAAAAGAGATGGCCCATCTCCTCATGACTGTACATTTTATTACTATGGAGCTCTGATTTTTAATGCTCGGAATGAAAGCAACCATATACTCCATACTGTTAAGTGGAAGGCACATTTTTAAAGATAATTAAATCCAATAGCTTTGTTTGTGTAATAAACATTAATTACCATAATAGTGATCATTTTGACTGAGTTATTTTACAGCTGTACACAATAAAAATCTATGATATTAAACAGGATGATTTCACAGGTAAAATGCTTGCCAAACCTTTAAAAATTATTTATATTATAAGTACTCTTTGGTATATTTAAGGCTATGTGAAGCTAAAACAAAACGTACATTTTTATTCAACATCTCGTCAGCAAAATGATATTATACGTGACATAAAAAAGGGATGTTCAGGGCTGTGAGTATACCACATGAGTTAACAGCAGGTTTTCCCCCAGGAGACAACTTCGGCATGTTGTAAATTCTTACTGACAATCTTTGTTCCCAATTTGATTCCACATTTTCTGGAATCCACCAAGGCGTAACATGAACTAAATAATGTATCATCACATTGCAAACTGGTGATCTGTGTATCTGCAAGCTATAAACGCTAACTTCACAGAAGATACTTGTCGAAAATGTCTAGTTACTAGCTGGAATGACCTCAGTTCAATAAAAATATTTCATATAAAACCTTTTTTAAGTCTTTTTTTTTTTTTTACTGCATACAGTATAAAAAGTATTACTAATTTACAAATCCGATGGAATCATTGATTCATTATGCCCGTGAAGATCTGAGTCTTCCATTAATGATGACTGTTTCATGTCTATTTTGTATAATTTGGTAGATTTGTTTCCAAATGACTGCACTCCTATGCTACTCGGATGGTTTTGAATGGACATATGAGATAATAATGGAATATTTGCATCTTGATTGGATCCAGAGGATGGTAAGCTGGTTACATGACCAGTGCTAGTTGATCCACTTGCACTACTTGGTGAGCGGCTCTTCGGGGGCGGGCAATGCGGTATCACTCTGGGAGGAGCCTGTGGTTGGTAATGAGCTGTCGGGAAAGCAGCATATCCTGGTGGTATTGGGTATCCATTAATTGGTATAAATCTCTGGTTTTGAGGTATTGGTGGCCCAATAAATCCAGCAATTTGGCCTTGTGGCATTGCTTGTGCTGAAAATAGAAAGTTAGGGTATCTTTGATTGCTTAGGTTGCTCACAGGACTGGCACTGAGTGATGTTGTCTGAGTGGTAGCATTTCCACCTGAGGGTGTGGTTGAGCTTGTATGGCTAGAGAGTCCTTCCCATGTTCTCAATCTGACATGGATATCTTTGAATCTGGGCCTCCGAGATGGTATTTCTTGCCAGCATTCTGTCATTAAACTATACATTCTTGGGGGGCAATCTTCAGAGCATGGTAGTAGTTGTCTCTTACGAACCATTTCTATGACCTCTTGGTTACTGAAACCATAATAGGGCTGGAGACCAAAACTAAAAATTTCCCACAGTACCACCCCGTAAGACCATATGTCTGAATCTGTGGAAAATTTACCATACATTATGGCCTCAGGTGGCATCCATCGAATTGGTAGAACAGACGTATTCTGGACTCTGTAATAGTCAGCAGAGTATATTTCTCTGGAAAGTCCAAGGTCAGAGATTTTAATGTGAAGTTGCTCTCCAACCAGTATGTTCCGAGCAGCCAGGTCTTTATGGACAAAAAAATGACTTCCCAGATAATCCATCCCAGCTGCGATCTGTATAGCAATATGTAAGAAGTCCCCATGATCAAGGCTTGATTTCACTGTGCCATCTTCATCACTAC
Source organism: Pelobates cultripes (assembly GCA_933207985.1). Lineage (NCBI taxonomy): Eukaryota > Metazoa > Chordata > Amphibia > Anura > Pelobatidae > Pelobates > Pelobates cultripes. The sequence continues at coordinate 23,269,524 of OW240919.1, read as the reverse complement.
TACAACCGACATCTGAGTGAGGTGACCTCATGATTAGGAATTCATGGAGGTCCCCATGGTTCATGAACTCAAAGAGCATGCAAACAGGTTGTTCCTGAGTTACCACCCCAAGAAGGCAGACAACGTTGGGATGATGTAATTCAGCCATTATAGAAGCCTCTTGTTGGAATTCTGACCACTGCTGGGGATTGTTGTAGTCCTTTAGTGTCTTAATTGCAATAAGCTGAGCGTGATCCATACCGGGGAGGTAGAGGTGCCCCTTGTAAACCTTTCCGAATGTGCATTCTCCAAGTTCTTCCATAAATCTCACCGCAGAGAGAGGCAGCTCTTTCGCTTTGCTCTGTTTGAAGGAAAACAAAGTTAAAATAAAATAGACATCACACCTCAAGTTCAATACAACAATTTAAAAAATAACAGGTAACAAACTAAAAAACAGATAGTAAAAACAAGGAGGGTTACCACTAAACTAAACAATATAGAAAGGAAGAGAGATGTTCGTAATAATTTCATTTCTGTTTGTTTGTTTGTTTTTTATTCTTGAGCAAAGTGTTCCTGTATTGCACTGCCAGTTGATCAAAATGGCAACCCTACTACGCAGTATACCCAAAGTTTTCACTGACCAGAAGGCCATATTCAACATGTTTGTTATTTAAGCATGTAATAAACAAGTGAATATTTTGTGAAATATTTTTTAGTAATGCATCAGTGTGTACTCTACACTCCTAAAAATATTTTATAACTGAATAATGGGAATAATGCACCTGCCATCCCCTTCTTACATAGTGCTCTTTTTTTATTTCTATTCTTTGAAATCTTTTTAATGTGTGTTTACGACTCCTTTAGAAGACAAGGGTGTGGAAGAAAATGTATGACATATCCTACTATTCTTACTCAGCCAGCCAGCGCGGCCGGCCTATCATAATGAGTGTAACGGAATATAGAGAGGATGTTTAGTTAAATAATTTTTTTTTTTAAAACACTGGTTTTTCAAAAACGTTTTTAAAACAAAATATCAACAATAATTTCGCCGAACCTTCTATGCTAAGTAAACCACTACCAACTTGTTGCACATAGATTATACATATATAAAACATTTACCTTGCTGAGTAAGCAAATGTTCACATTGTTAGTGTTTCTTCAAAGCAATTAAAAAACAAAAAATATCATCGGAGAGTAAATGAACATTTTGACCAATGGAGCCAGTTGGAGATATATGGTAAAAGCAGGAAATCAGCATAGTTGTTTAAGAACAGATGGTTTCTATTACCCAAATCCTTTAGGCCAAACATGTTTAGGTCTGGTGTATTGTAAATTATATTTAGTAATAAAAGTAAAATGACCTCTGTGTAACCTCACTTTGTGTTTACCAACTCCGACCAACATAAGAGAATCTTATTGAAGAAGTAACGCCATAAAACGCTGGCATAGAGGATAGTTTCTAAGCCAAATTCTAAATGTGTTTATTTCTGTTTCATGAATATGTGTCAATAGACAATGTAGAACATGTTAAAAATATATACATTATAAAAAAACAAACTAGCAGCAGATGGTGGAATATGACCAGGATCAATGTCCTGTAATTAACAACAATAAATAAATAAATAATATTTAAAATGAATCAGAGAATAATTTTATGTGATCGGTAGTATCTTCTATAGCAGGGGTCCCCAATTATTTTTTCCTGTGGAACCCTTTGACATAGTGTATCAACATCATGGTATCTGTGTTTGTATGTGCCGGTGTGTGTCAAGGTGTGTATATCTGTGTTTGTATGCGCCAGCGTGTGTATCTCTGTGTCAGTGTGTATATGCATCTGACACACAGATATACACACACTGGCACACAGATACACACACCTTGACACACACTGACACACACATCTTGACTCACAAATACACACACACACACACACTCATATACACACAGTGACATACAACCACAGATTCACACTGACACACTCAGATACACACACACAGGCACATACAAACACACTGATACATACTGGCACATACACACACACTTAGATACACACAGTGACATATACACAAACCTTGACACAGATACACACACTGACACACATACTCTTTGACAGACACACATACACTCTCACTGACAAACACACACACTCTTTGACATACACTCTCACTGAAAAACACACACACTCTTTGACAGACACACATACACTCTCACTGACAAACACACACAGTCTTTTACAGACACACATACAAACACATATACACTCTCATTGACAAGAACAGATACATTCTCACTGACAAACACATACACTCACACACTCACTGACAAGCACACAAACACATACAAACTCCATAACACATACAATTTTTTTTTTTTTTTACATTTTACTCCACCCAGCCCCCCTACCTTTAGGAGTGCTGGCATGGAGTCCCAGTGGTCCAGTGGGGCTGCTGGGTGGCTGGAGAGCAGTCCCTGGGGTCCAGTGGGTCTGCTGAGTGGCTGGCGTGCAGGCGGCGAGGGAGCAGTGATCTCCCTGCTCAGTTCCCTCGCGCGCCTCTTAGTGATGCCGGAGCCGGAGTGACGTCATATTCCGGCTCCAGCATCACTGCTGTGCTTGCGAGGGAGCTGAGCAGTGAGATCACTGCTCACTGCTCCCTCGCCGCCCGCCGCCATTTTGTTTTCAAATTTTTTGGCAGAACCCCAATTAGTGTTCCGTGGAACCCTAGGGTTCCGTGGAACAACAATTGGGAAACACTGTTCTATAGTAATCTGTAGTACTAAATGTATTAGATCCCTTTTCTGAGGAATCCTAACAAATTTAAATATACTTTATTTTTAATGTTATTATTATTATTTTTTTTAATATTGGTTTGCATTCTGGGGACAGACAATGTAGGTGTACTGGGTGCCACATCACCAGATGGTTAGCTCATCCCCAGGTGGTTTAGCTCATAGTTTTTAAACAAGCAGCATCTTCTGCATGTTTTTCATTGGAGCTTTAGAAAGATCCCAACTTCCTAGCAAAATCTCTGGTTCCTCCAATCAGATTGACTCCTGGGCACGAAGCTCCTATCATGCGTGAACTCGAAGACTCGCAGTGAAGCCACTTATGGGCAGTGTAGCAATAGCAATGCTGGTATTAAGTTTTTTTCAAGACATCCCCATCCCACCTGACCACCAATTTATTTCCATCCAGACGCAAACCCTATCACAAACTCATCTGATCACCGATTAATTTACACACCCACCTACCCTGTCACATACCCCATCTGATCACTGATTCATTTACACCCCTCTTCCCTATTGTGTACACCCACTGACCACCGCTGGATTTAAACCCTTAACCTACCCTATCATGCCCCCCAGCTGACAAAGAATTTGAATATAGTTGTTTTAAGACCTCCAGTTCTTATGTGTGACTGTCATCTTGGTCCAATTATTTTCTTTTCTCTTATTTATTTGTATTGAACAAAGTCATAACAAAATGTTAATTAAAAAAACAAAAAAAACACAAGTACAATTAGATTTGGTCTTCTTCTATCACTTTTGGACATCTTACCTTTGGTTTGTAAGCATTCAGCATTGACATTTCCACGTTTTGTCCACGGACATGCTTAGGTTGTCTCTGCAATGGTGGGGTTGAGGCCTTCTGGTTATTTCGGCAGATACAAATAAAGAAGAACAACAGGGCAATAGCCAACGGTATAGCCACGCTGGGTATCAATATGTAGAGAATTTCCATTTTGTTTTTTTCTTTGGAGTCCTTTGAATCTAGTGAAAAACAATATATGAGCAACACAGAAAAAAAAAAACATCTAAAAGTTGATATCTGGCATTACACAATTTATTTGAGAGCTAAGGTACATAAAAGTGTATATATATATATATATACCATAGTGTTCAAGTAGAGATTGTAGCCGTATTAGTCCAGTGATGTAGATGTAAAAAACAGATAAAATTCTTATCTTGTAATACCTTTTTTATTGGACTAACAGAATTCTGTTAGTCCAATAAAAAAGGTATTACAAGATAAGAATTTTATCTGTTTTTTACATCTATATATATATATATATATATATATATATATATATATATTTTAGCACAAAGCATTTGTCCATTGTTTTTCATATGTACAACAAATGGATTATCAGGGAAATTTAGAGGATAGGACAAAACCTCGGAGAGCTTCCTTTTCCTGCTGATCAAGAAAAGGGATGACACTGGATAGAAAGGAAGAGGTCAAAGGGGTCGCTTTGACCTATACATGCGCAAAGTGGCTGGAACCGCATGTTGAGTGGGAGGAGCTAAATGGGATATTTCACCTGGAGAACAGAGGATTGACAAGACAGACAGATGATGGACTAGAACATGTTGTGGACTAATGTTTTCCCAACATTGTGGCTGTAAAAACATTATGGTGGATGTAGTCCACCACATCTGGAGTGCCGAAGGTAGATCAGCTGCAATAAGGCAAACTAAATATTTGTCGGGTTTTGTGCTATTATTAGACCAATCAAATACATACTGCTACTTATAAATACATTGAATTCCTCAATAGTAATAACAATTATAGGCATTCTAAATGGGCACTGGACAAACAAGGGATATTGTGAACTCGGAGTCTGCAGGACATTAAAACTTTAGCTACTCTCAACCTACTATGGACTATGGTATAGACTACATCAACACGACTTTAGCTTAATGAAACTGTATTGGTGTATAGATCATGCCCCTGCAGTCTCACTGCTCAATTCTCTGTCATTTAGGAGTTAAATCACTTTGTTTATGCAGTCCTACTTACACAGCCTTCCTAACACTTCCTGTAAAGAGTCATCTAATGTTTATGCTTCATTTGTTGCAATTCTGTTTAATTTATAATTCTTAAATCCTCCTCTGTTAATAGCGTGCTAGACCCCGCAGGAGCCTTGTGTATGTAAATAAAGTTAAATTTACAGAGCAGTAGATAAAAATGTTTAAAGTAAGTTACATCTGATTGAGAATGAAACCATTTTGTTTTCATGAAGGCTGTGTCAGTCACAGCCAGGATAGCTGCGTCTAGGGCTGCATAAACACAACACAAGCGATTTAACTCTTAAATGGCAAAGAAATGAGCAGTGAAACTTCCGAGGCATGATCTATAAACCAAAGCTGATTTATTAAGTTAAAGTTGTTTTAGTGGCTATAGTGTCCCTTTAAAGTCTGTGAAACAAGACGTTTTAGACTAGGGGTGCCCAAAAGGTAGATCCCCAGATATTGTAGAGCTACAACTCCCATGGTACTTCGCACCTACTTCTTCATAAAAGCGTATCAATTAAACTGTTAAAAGCTCCCTGATTCCTCTTCTGCAACTGTCACTAGTCTAATACTATCCTTACCTTTTTGTGTCATTTTACCCCACTCCCTCTAGCATGTAAGCTCATTGAGCAGGGCCCTCAACCCCTCTGTTCCTGTGTGTCCAACTTGTCTGGTTACAACTACATGTCTGTTCGTCCACCCATTGTAAAGCATTGCGGAATTTGACGGCGCTCTGTAAATATCATTATAATAATAATGCCTTTGGAATGACTTTACAATTGCAAAGCATCATGGAAGCTGTAGTTTTAGAACGTCTGGGGATCTACCTTTTGTGCACCCCTGTTTTAGACCATTCCTGTGCAATCAGAGTTATAAAAGAATAACATACTCGTACTTTATGATGTTATTCTTCTTAGTCTTAACTGGCAGCAAATAAACTCTAGCACTTTAAGGACTACTGATATGCTATATACACCATATAAAGAAATATTGCAAACTCGTAACCTTTAAAGGGTTAAAGAATGCCGGACTCTTCAGGAAAAAGTCTGACCAAAAAGAAGGATAATAGGAAGGCAAATTATCCCCCATTAGTTGCTTTAATGAGTTAACACCATGGGTATTTAGGAGTAAGAAACGTGGACTGAATGAAATTCTAGACATTACACAATATTTCTGCTCTGTGTGTACAGGAAACCCCTTTCATGCTATTTAGTCTCCATTTGCTCAGTTAACTCCGCAGTCTAAATACACCCCCAAACCTCGATATGTTCTTTTAACTCCCAGCAGTGAGTAATATATATTTATATTAAACTGTAATTATAAAAATAGTTTGGTTAGCAGTTACTGACAGTATTTCCGGCACTAAAATAATGTGCTTATAGATTAAACCCACTAATTTTCCAATGTTTACTGGCGAATTAGTGAGTGAGTATCCCTGCTAACTGTGTGCCATCTGTTCTCTACAGTAGTGGTTTTCAGCTGGTACGCCGTGGTATACTGGTATTCCGAAAGCCACCTCAAAGTGCGCCACGAACACATCGACTTCTGGGGAGTTAGATGTTTAATGCAGTGCTTGGCATTTTTGAATTTATTTTTATTTGTCGCTTTTAAAAATGTAACTACCATTTGACAATTAATTAAAACTGCAAAGTCAAAAAGGAATACAAAAAAACGTGATGGTTTGGAAATTCTTCTCCCAATCAGAGCTGGCCTTAGAGGGGTGCGAGATGTGCGGTTGTCCATGGCGCAATGGCAGCGCATTGCTCGCACCGGCAGTGTCCCATCTACATGTTCCCTTGGTATGTGGTGGTTGCTGAGGCTGGCCACACAGCATTTTGTTAGTGGTGCAGTGTAACATCCGCACGAGAAGGAGAATGCTGATTGTCTCTTCTCCCTCTCAATCGGGCGTGATGGTAGAGCTTCACAAACTCAGAGCCACAGCACCAGTTAGAGGAGAGTGAACGGGGCTACGTGACATCACTTCATAACACTACGTGACCTCCTTATGCGGCCGGTCGCAAGTAATGGAGTCTGGGGTGGAGCTAAATGGGCAGTGTAGGCGGAGCTTCATGCGGCCTGAACCCGCTGCCCTGTTACTGCTGTATACTGAGAGGAAGGAGTTCCTGCTTAACCAACCAATAGACACCAGGGACTGTTGTGCCTCCACTTCCTCCATCAGTGCCCATAACAGAAAGAGGTAATTGTGTGTGATATCTGCCTGTAACTGTGTGTGTGTGTGTGTGTGTGTGTGACTGTCTGCCTGTAACTATGTGTATGACTAACTGCCTGTAACTGTGTATGTGACTGACTGTAACTGTGTGTATGACTATCTGTCTGTAACTGTGTATGTGACTGTCTGCCTGTAACTGTGTGTGTGACTGTCTGCCTGTAAATGTGTTTCCGACTATCTGTCTGCAACTGTGTGTGTGACTGTCTGCCTGTAACTGTGTGTATGACTGTCTCTAACTGTGTGTGTGACTGTCTGTAACTATGTGTGTGACTGTCTTCCTATAACTGTGTGTGCGACTATCTGTCTGTAACTGTGTGTATGACTGTCTGCCTGTAACTGTGTGTATGTGACTGGCTGCCTATAACTGTATGTTTGTGTGCCTGTCTGTCTGTAACTGTGTGCGTGTGACTATGTGACTCAGGCTGTGTGTATGTGGCTGTATTTGACAATGTATGTGTATGACACTGTGTATCTGACTTTGTGTCTGACTGTGGGATTGTGTGCGTGTGACGCTGACAAAATACACACCTGCATTCACACACGGGCCTTCATGCATTTTGTTTTATCGGAATTAAATACCCATCACAAATATTACACACAGCCAATACACACATATATCACATACAGTCAATATCCATAACAAACAAATATCACACACAGCGAACATATAGCATACATAACACATACTGTCATCTGGCCTATCACAACACACTCATACACACAGTACTTCATATTATTGTGAGATGTATTATAATAGGACTCAGTCATACAAGATACACATCTCTTAGTGCAGTGAGGGCTTTTATATGTTGCTGTGGATCTCAGTGATAAATGGATAAATAGCGCATTACCGTGAGTTTCTATACTGAGGTGATATATATGGCAAATATGGAAAATCCAGAGTGCCAAAGCAAAACAACTCACACTATTATGTGACAATAGCACAGCCGCCTGCAACTCTGTAATGCCAATGAGGCACTATGGCACTTCTGACCTGCACTTCTGACCTGCTGTCTCCTGAGTTCCGGCCAATCAGAACATTGCCACGTGTTACAACAGCAGAACTCTGACTCTATAGGTTCCTTAGCTCACGAGACAGTTATACTGGTCTGCACTCAACGGAGGTACAGACCGAATTCACAGCACACAGTACTACCAGAAAACAACATGCCCCTCCTCCCTACAAGGTAACAACATGGAAGGAGGTATAAACATAAAAAAATGAATTGAATAAAGCCCTTATACAAGCACTACACCTCGCTACACACACACTATACATGTAGGAGGGAGTGTGACCAGGTAGGGGGGCGCTGTGAAGATTTCTTTGCACGAGACGCTTAAAGGCCTACGGTCTTGCTCCCAAAAAAGTGTCCAATACCTCAGTGGAAGGCTGTCTAAGTCCACATGTTCACACAAGGCATTATGGTTAAAAGACACCTGAATTAACATGTGAATTTGGAGCCTCATTACCCAGAAGTGATGCAGAGATAACTGTGTTTTATATTAAATTTTACCATATAAACATTTCAAAACAGTTTCCTGATATGAAGGAAATTGGAACTGTCGTTTCAAAGGTGACAGCTCTACCTTAAATAACTGCTCAGTACCATGACAGCAAGACTCAAAATAGAGATAAATGGCCAATTTAATGTAGTTAAACTATATTGGGAGACATTTATAGATTGCTTCAAGTTGTGCTTTTTTTTTGCCTACTTCTGGATCAATTGCAGCTGCCGAGAAAGTGTGAAAAGCAGAACCTGATGGACTTAAATCTGTTTTCAGCCCGGATAAATATACTATTTCACTTTTACAGACACATTGTTTGACTCAATTCTACAATGTTCCTGGCGTTCAAATTGGCTAATTCAACTAACAGTGCTATTTGTTCACTATAAAACGTGGTAACATAACATCTAGTGTCTCACCGGAGCAACCGTAGGGCTCCAAGCCCCATAATTAGGCTGAAACTAAACACAGTCAGCTATATAAATTGAAATATCACAGGAAGACTGTGATCCTTAAGAGTAACACAAAATACAATCCAGATATAAAGTCTCCAATTCCACACATTAAAAACCAGAAAACATATAGAAAAAAACTGCTCCAAGTGAAAGTAGAACATTCACTATGGAGCTATGAAGACACAAATTTATACAGTTATAATATTCAGATTTTACGAAATATTTTTTGCTAGTAATCAGAATATTGGCCCCAGCATCGCCAGATGGACGGTTAAGGTTCGGGGTCATTTTCTGACGTAATTTAGGTCCTTTCATTTTTGTAACAAAATATCACAGATCCGTTCTTTCCTTCTAAACATTTATGGTGAAAAAAAGAAATTGCTGTAATTATTTGAATTGTCAAAACAGATATAAAAGTATTGAAGTTAGATTTGAGGGGGAATTTCCTGTTTAAGATCCTGTGGCCGTAACTTGCAGCTCAGCACTCTTGTCCGACAGAGATCTATTTTCAATTACTACAATGGTGTTTTTGTGGAGCCCCGCGGAACTCACACTGCTTAATGTTACTCAAACCCTGTCAATTCCTCCCCTCTCCACAATAAAAAAACTCCCTTATTTTTCCATCTTGTTTATTCAGAGCAGCTCAGTATGTGATCCCTGTACCACCAAAGCGCCCCTTTTTTCAATATAGACAGTCCCTATGTATCTGACACTATGTCTATCATAATGTTTGTTTTAAAGGTGCTCCATATCTTTGGTGTGTCTAAGTGTATACAATTAACGATAAAGATAACAGTAATGCATCTTAAATTACAATAAAGTGTTTAGAAAGTAGTCTTTGTAAATAGGATACTTCATTGTAAATAACATTTTCAGCTACATAAATGGTTAATAGCAAGTCATGAACTTTTCCAAAATGTCTGGAATAACCAAACTCCTGGCCACAGCCCCTAGTTATGTGATAGAAATATATTTATTCATATAACATTTTGTCTATATTAAGATTTATCATGGAAACGATTTGCCTGTCTATCTGTCAACATCCAGATCCCTAGAAGCGGTTATCAGGTGGGACGGGGATAAAAGGGGCAGGTCAGTACTGCAATTACATTACTTGCTCTCCCCGAAGGGGTGCAGGAATTACTGGCAGGTCAGTCTGGTGTGAATGTAAGCAGGCCAACCCACTACAGCAGGCTTCCCCAAACTCCGGCCCTCCAGATGTTGCTGAACTACAACTCCCATGATTCTATGAATGAAATAGATAGGCTGATAATTATGGGAGTTGTAGTTCAGCAACATCTGGAGGGCTGGAGTTTGGGGAAGCCTGCACTACAGGGTCCTAGTGCCCTGAGTGTAGTGTGAATGCATAAAATGATGTGCTTACCGTACACTTTTTGGGGATAGCAGGGAACAAAGTCGGGACAAGATCTAAAAATCAGGACTGTCTTACCGAAATTAGGATGTTTGGGAAGCATGTGTATCTATCTCTCTATGGTGTATATATGAATGTATGTATCTGTCTGTCTGTGTGCCTGTCTGTGTGTCTATCTCTCTAGCAATACATTTTGAACACTGACACAGAGATACAGTTTCTAATGAATACATTTATGTTGGAAAAATTAAACATGTCTGCTTGGCATAAACATGTCACTAACTGAGAATTTTTACTACAGGTATACATTTGGAAATATATTTATGATATTCATATTTACCACAGGCTGGGATATCACACAGTTCATGCTTAACATTCTCATCGAGGGTAAAGCACCAGGGGGCCTCTTTCTGATTCCCAGGGTTCCGGCAGTAGGAATGTCCCCCATTGAGCTCTGGGTAGCGGATTGAATTGAAAGTGTGAGTGTGGGGATACTGCGAATTCCAGGGCTGGCACTGACGGCCGGACTTTGTAGCACTCACAGTGCCGCGATATTCGATCCCAGTGCTATTGTAACACTTGTGGTCTGTAATGACAATAAACACAATTTGTTTATATGTTCACAACTACACAGAGAATTTATAGGAAATACGTTTTATTGAACGATTATTTACTAAACTGCGAATTATTGGGAATTCTACAGAGATTTGTAAACTTCAGACTGGAACAATTGAACTGAATAAAAAATATCCCTATTACACCAACTATTATTGACCTGATTTTTTTCACCACAAGTTGTCAACTCAGCAAACTCCTTCTTCAGTGAAATACTCCTAAACGTTTAATTTTCCATAAAGCAAAGGTTTTAAATGTTATTATTTCAGACCATACAAAATGTATTTCTTGAATATAGGGTGTAAGTGAACAGAGTTTTTTTTTTAAAATCCTGGAAAATTACAATTTTTCTTTAAGTAACTCTTCCCCAAAATGAATCACAAATACACCAATTATTAGACACAAACATGTTTGCAGTGTAATAGTTTAACATGGCTCCCAACTGTCTGGCTTTCAGCGGGATGACTTTGGGGTACTGTCCCACCATCCCACTTTGGTTCTCTTTTGTCCCCCGATGCAGGATACCAGGGAACCAAAGTGGGACGGTTGGACAGTACCCCTCACTTCAGCAGCGATCTCTGCATGATCCTGATAGGTGGAGGCAGGCCAGACTGCTTGTCAGGCGACGGACCTGCCCTCTTTTGGGGTGATCTGCCCTTTTGGGTGAGACTTGCCCTTTTGTGGGTTGTGAGCATTGCTAGTGGCACAGCTCACTTTACTGGCGAAATTCTCTCAGGAGTCAACCAACCTGTCCCGACATCACACAGGCACAAGTTGGGAGGTCTGGTTTAAATAATTTTTTACACAGCAAAATGTGGAGAATTAACAAGGAAAATACATATTTTATGGCAAATAGCAGAAGTGGAAATTTGCAATTCCTTCTCAATTCTCAAAAATTTCTGAGAATGAATCAATAACTCAAAAAAAATTTTTTCTTTCCTTAAACCTGTAAACTGGTTGTGAAGATTATTTTTAATAATATTTATAAGTCATAAGAAAACTGTGTATTGAATTTTAGATTCTTATTTCGAGGTATTGGAAACTCCTTGAATTCTATCAAAGTCTATCATGTGTGTAATGCCATATTGTAAAAGTTCACCAATGACATACAGTAGGCAGAGGGTAGTTCTGCACCTTTCAACAAACCACATTGAAGCGTAATTGTAAGAACTCAGTCCTGCGAACCTACGAAAAAAATAACCAAGTACAAAAAACTGATTGTGTGAGCGAGAAACTGGCTGGTTTTGCATGTGGTTGGTACATTGGCAGTAGAATGTGTGTAATATGTTATGTTCAAATCCGATACAATTTTTTTTGGCTTGTATAGAAGGGAAACCTTGACATGAACCGTAGGGTTTTGGTGATTACATCACAGATGAGGTCAACTGCTGGACTCACTTTTATTAATTGGGTCTGCCATCGGAATTCCGATCCTTATACAGCCACTGGCTTCTGGGCTGTCAGGCTGGGGAAGATCCTCACAGTTTGGTAGTTTTAACTTCATTAAAATCATGGGGTTCGATCTCGCAAAGATATATTCAGTCTGACACAAGATGTTTTCTAGAATCTCACACTCATCTCGGCAGAGGTCTCGAGGTTTTGGTACGAGAGAAGTTTCATCACAGTAAGGAAAAGCATAATGGCACAAAGAAGGGATGGCGAATTGGGAGCACTTGTCCGATAGATGATTGGACGTCCCGATCATAGTGAAAGCCGCTAAAACAAAGAAAAATAGACAAGGAATGAGAATGTGAACAACAGATACTTTGAAAGAGATTGGAATTCATTTGATAAATATCTTTGGGGTTGTGTGACAAAGGAAGCAGATAAAGAAAACTAATTCATAAATAATAAAATAACACTACAGAAATTGTGCTGAATTCCTTACAAGGCACTGATGTTTCAATAGAAAACACTGCACATATGGAATTTAACCCCTTTCCAACCAGAAGTGTAACACCACCAACAGCAGCATCATTGGGGCATTATTAGCCAGCCCAGAACAAGATGTCCTGCCTGGCTAATGTGCAAATTTTCATGCATTGTGCCATTCCTTGGCTGAGAGCGATCAGCTGGGAGCTTCGGAGCCTGGTACAGACCCCAGTAAGAGTCCATTGCTAAACAGTTTGTCCCATTACCGCAGAACTGAGCCAGGGTGCTCCTGGCATCATAACCACTACAGCAGCTTTGAGTAACCCTTTAAATATCAATACCAGAGGATTTGGTTGTAAAGTTATGCATAAGGTGCTGATTCTAAGGATAATCAAGACAAATTATTGACACAAGGAGAGCGGTAATTCCAAAATGCTATAAATGCAACTTTAAAAAATATATTTTTAAATTATTCTTAATAATGTTGACTAATTTGACAAATTTAGATTTCTTTTTATTATATTATTTGTAGCAGGTTTCCATTATCATAACACTAGACCTTTCTCCTTTTTCACTTACCTCAAGTCATATGAATGAAATAATATTTATTTAAAAAACTGGAAATAGCCTACATTTAGTACTTTGGAAACAGCTATATAGGAACTGTGTGCTTTCCTTGTGAATATCATAAAATCCGATTACTTCTCTATAATTAGTTGCTGCAATAGGTTTAATAGCAATTCCCAGGGATGTTTTCTGCTCCCAAAATTGCAGCATGTGGTTGGGTAGAAAACCAATGCATGGGACAGAAAAGTACGGGATTAAAATAAAATACATGTTTATTATTCAACACTATTCAACTATTCATATGCCGCACTGAATCATATCATGATATAAAATGATAAAGCTGGAGTTTACTGACATTACTATTTTATTATATATTTTTATGTTTAAAATTGTGATATTGTATTCTTAATTGATGTTTAGTATGTTCAGGCTTGCCCTGTTTATGCAATTAATAAATAGATTACATAGATAAACAGATAGACAGACAGACAGGCAGGCATTTTGAACGTTTCCATTATAAATCTCAATATATTAAAAAAGATTTATAAATGAATATATATTTATCCCACATACCTGTAATTTGATTTTCAATCTCCCCTTGCATATGTAAAGATTCCATATATATTGTTCGGTTTCCGATAAATCTTGCGCAGGCGATTCCTCTGTACGGTTGACAATAGCCATCTTCTTCGAATTCATCCCTATTGATATAGATTAAACAAAAAATTGCAAAAACATCATGAGAGCTGGTCAGCAGAGGGCGCCAGAAAGCAATACAAAGCATGAGAAACAAGCAGGATTTCTGGCTGGCTGAACTAAGATACGTTTCATGTCATCAGCTGAGCTGCTACTCCAATGATGCTTAGCCGGCCAGTGATAGTAGCCCTCCATATCAATATCAATAGTTGTTTAAAGGACCACTATAGTGCCGGGAAAACATACTCGTTTTCCTGGCACTATAGTGCCCTGAGGGTGTCCCTACCCTCAGGGCCCCCCTCCCGCCAGGCTCTAGGTTGAGGAAGGGGTTCAAATCTTACCTTGTTCCAGCACCGGGTTCATTCGGCGCTGGGGAATCTCCTCCTTCTTCTGCCGTCATCGTCTGTCCATAGGAAAGCGCATTCAGTCAGTCCATAGGAAAGCATTTCTCAATGCTTTCCTATGGACGCTGGCATCGTCTCACTGTGAAAATCACAGTGAGAAGCGCGGAAGCGCCTCTAGCGGCTGTCAATGAGACAGCCACTAGAGGCTGGATTAACCCATTTGTAAACATAGCAGTTTCTTTGAAACTGCTATGTTTACAGCAGAAAGGGTTAATCCTAGAGGGACCTGGCGCCCAGACCACTTCATTAAGCTGAAGTGGTCTGGGTGCCTATAGTGGTCCTTTAACCTGTAGACTTGAATGTAATTCAAAGTCAAATACATAATAACAACTGCCAAGTATCTTTGTTTTCTGTACTCAGTCCTTATTTTAACCAATGATCCACTCATATCACTCCAGCTCTTAAAACTATACTAGTCTATATTGTTAAAGAAAAACACCATATCCCTAATGTTTAAGTACTTTAGGGGCTAAAAGCACTTCCCCCTTTCTTTTCTTTTATAAATGTGCTGATTTCAAGAGAAGTTGCAGGCTGTCACTCAGACAGTTAGGAGGGTTTTACTCCTCACTCACTTTTAGTTCTTGCTCGAAGTAGAAGTGAGAGCTTTTCTTTCAGAGAAGCATTTTTTGGGGGCGAATTGTGGTCGTTGTTGCACATGCGCTGTATGGCCCCAATGTTTCTCAATGAGCAGAATTGGATTGGCCAGGAGATCCTCACCATTGGGGAGAGCTGTCACATACTGATTGTTGTGATATATATATATATACACACGCACTTTTTTTTATTTTTTAATCATGTGCACATGAGTGTACCCATAGCATCATGGGGCGAGAATGTCTCAGGAAATCTCAATGTATCTATCCTGGTAAAATATTTTATAAATAAATAACATATCTCCTGGATATGGAAGTGCTGTGGAGGTAACTTGGCTTTACTTACTTACCGCACTATTGACTATTGTAAACATTTTAGTAGTATTTGACGTGGCGATGGAATTAAAGGAACCGTCACTATCAGAGAACTGGCAGTTCCATTCTAACTTGAGTCTGTGGACTCTTGCCTTGACATCATAAATAAAACCTTGCAAAGTGTTCCAGTCATAAAAAACCCTGAATGGAATGTTCTGCTGGCCATTGACTAGAGGATGCCTAAATTCTCGCATCTTCAGCGGTTTCTGGGATATACTTGTTGCTGACAATTCAGGAGTTTCTGGGATATACTTGGTGCCGACAGTTCAATTCAAGCCTTGAGCTCCCTTTTAAATAGTAAGTACACAGCAGACTTTCAGAATAAAGAACAAAGTAGTTAAAATATCCCATGTGAACATTTTGCTTTTCAATCAGTTACTTAGTGAATATTGTGAGGACACTTTAAGTTATGGTTTTTTTTTTTTACATGTCTTTACTGTCCTGTCCAGTACTCTACAAACAGTTTTCCATTTGTATAACTTGAAGAGCATGTGACATTTTCTAATGTTAAAACACTTCTCCGTAAACATTTTCTGAAGCGCTGGCGAGTGGACACACTTGGATCTTAAACCTGTGTGACTGCAATTTTTCCACTTAATAGAATGCCATGTATTTTTTTATTTTTTATTAATGACGGAAAGGTAAAGTGATACAGCGTCACTTAGAAAAACAGCACAAGAAGCAGTCTAAACTCCACCGGATTATAAGAATTACTTTTAGGGAATAAAGAGAGACATTCACATCAGGCCAAATAGGTGGTAAAATTGATCATTTTGTCTCCTGGCACTTCCATAGGTAAAATGCAAGTTTGTGCGTTGCAAGAGTGCTTTGTGATGTGAATGCATGTTTTTTTTTTCTGTTTAGATTATGACCATACCATGATCATAGTTGCAACCAGACTCAAAAAAATGTTGGCCCAGTTCCACGACGGAATGGTAACAGAAATGTAAAATGTCCAAAGATCTAAATAATTGGGCTCACGTACAAAAAAAGCATTAATGTGTGGGGAGAAGGGGATTTGTCAGACTTACGTGGGCGAGTGTGAGTGTATGTTTGTGTGTGATCATTTGGCTATAATTTTTGTGTTTGCGCGTTTCTTGACAATATATTGGTCAGCACTATCACAGTCTAAGGGTTAATGGAATGTCCTATAAAAGCAAAAATGATTTAAATGAAAAATAAAATGAAAATAAAAAAACGTTATACGTTTTTTTTTCAGCCTTATAATGAACATCTGCCATGAAGTCATGTAAAATGTAGAAAATAATAACAAACGCAAATGTACCATGATTTATACCCTGTTGAAAAAAAGTATCAGAAGGAGCTAGGGACAGCTGCTACAAGCCATAGTAATATATAGATTGCGATCTGACCGTAAATCAGCCTTTTATTAAATGTAAACATTAACCACAGAGCGTTGGAACTTGTCATTCTTACACTAATAATTCAGAAAATATACAGATTTCTATTTGTACGAACATGTTAGAAGATACTGGATTGATTGCCATTTTTGATCTGGCATTCTGAGTCTGGTAATTATATTTTTATTGGAAATTCTTAAATCTTTTGTTAGACAGTATTTAAAAAAAAATTGGAATAAATAAACTGGAATCGGACATTACGGTAAAAAGTTCCAGGAGATTTTATAAACACATAAACAGTGATATTTAACATCATTTAACATTAAATGCAAACTGTTATCAATATAATATAAATCTCCACTTTTTGTAAAATGAAAAAAAAGAGGACATACTCTTTACGCATAAAGCTTTAGCACATTAAAGTTCTTTAGGGGTCTGGAGTGTCCATTTCATTTCAAATTTGAGGCTTAAAGGAACACTATAGTCACCTAAATTACTTTAGCTAAATAAAGCCGTTTTAGTGTATAGATCATTCCCCTGCAATTTCACTGCTCAATTCACTGTCATTTAGCAGTTAAATCACTTTGTTTCTGTTTATGCAGCCCTAGCCACACCTCCCCTGGCAATGATTGACAGAGCCTGCATTAAAAAAAAACTGGTTTCACTTTCAAACAGATGTAATTTACCTTAAATAATTGTATCTCAATCTCTAAATTGAACTTTAATCACATACAGGAGGCTCTTGCAGGGTCTAGCAAGCTATTAACATAACAGGGGATAAGAAAATCTTAATTAAACAGAACTTGCAATAAAGAAAGCCTAAACAGGGCTCTCTTTACAGGAAGTGTTTATGGAAGGCTGTGCAAGTCACATGCAGGGAGGTGTGACTTGGGTTCATAAACAAAGGGATTTAACTCCTAAATGGCAGAGGATTGAGCAGTGAGGCTGCAGGGGCATGCTCTATACACCAAAACTGCTTCATTAAGCTAAAGTTGTTCAACTGACTATAGTTATAATTGAAAAAGAGAGCCCAGTGCACCAGTTATATGACATGGGCCCTGCCTATCTAGGACAAAGCAGTTATGGATTGGAGAAGATATGGATAGAATGTTGGGGTGGAATGTATAAATTGTTGCCACTCACCATTCTACTTCCTCTGTCTCCTGGGCAGCACACTGCAAGCAGCTTTTACCCCCCTCCTCCCTCCCAGTCCCAACCCTTTTTTTGGTCTTGCTAGCTTTTATATAGCAATAGTTTGGTTCTGTTTTTGCTCATCCCTACTCTGTCCTGTCGGTTCCCTTGTGGTTTTGTTTTTCGGTTATTGTTACAGCCGATGCGTATGCCCTGGCCAGCACATGGATTAACGCTAGCGGAAACTAGACCAATGGATAGGGGGCTCCGGTTAATGGTGATTTTACAGGAACCAAACTGGGTTGTAATCTGGATGTAAGAGACCCTGTCTGTGGCCCGGACTCCTACAGCCGGCAGTGTAAGAATTTAGGTTTGTGTGGCCCAGCCCTCCCCTTAATTTGGGATCAGTGTAGTTTTTGGGGGTCAGGGTGAAGGTTTGGCGGAGTTGTTTGCTTAGGTTCAGGCATGAATTGTCCCATTTGGCACATTCTTCACTAACAGGATTATTTACTATAGTGAGAATTCATAGCACAGCGCTACAGAATTTTATTATTAATAATAATAATAATAATAATACAATCAAAGGGAATTTAAAATTTCAGGCCATGATAGCTGGACTGGAAAGACTTTCTAAGTCAGCTTTCAGTCTGGCTCCTTTAGCCTTAAATTTGAAATTCACTTTGAATTCTCACTTTAGAAGACAATCCTGTTAATTCACTTTGATCTGCCAGCCATTTACACTGAATGAATAAGCCTGACCGGTTGAGAAAATAAAGAACACTAAAACGGAGAAAGCTGAAATACAAAGTCAGTAACAAGAACGTGCACCTATCAAACCTAACGTGACTTGATGTCTCTTTAAAGAGACTAAAATTGTATCTGTATGCCGTGCTTAGCACATGTGAAGATGCTGTTATTTACTGCTATGCCGTAAGTGCCAACAGTCCCGAATTTCCCAGGACAGTCCCACATTTTGGGAATTGTTGTAGCATATTTTGCCATATTTTGACTGCTGGTAGATTTCAAAATGCAGAGTGGGACTGGCAAATAGGAGCATGTACAGAGTGTGTTAGCAGAGCTCTGTGTATGGCCTGCTAGAGGGGGCTGACTGTCAGTCAATATGGCATCCCTCAAGTGGACCCTACCCTTTGACTGATAGATCCGTCCCCTGCTGCCTGCACGCCTGCTCTCTTCCCTGCCCACCTCTGTCCCGCAAATGAGACAGTTCTATGTTGTGTTTGTGACGTGGGACCCGGGTGCATACTTGTATAGTATCTCCATTCAGTCCATGCTATAAGTCAAGGGTATCCAACGTTCGAGACTCCAGATGTTGTGGACTACATATCCCATAATGCTCTTGCACTCATAATGCTGGCAAACGGATTAATGGAAATGAAGTCTACAAGATCTGGAGTGCTGAAGGTTGTCTACACTGTGTCAGCAAAGAAAACGTCAACAAGTAGCAATCTCAAGGGAATAATGTAGTCAACGACATGATCTAGAGTGGCAACTACCACAACGCTCAGCCATCCAATTAAAGTGTTCTATAACTAGTACACAACATTTTCCAAACATAAAAAGTAGTATCAACAGGTAGAGAATAAAAAAAGAAAAACCTATCTTATGGATTCAATAAAAATGAAATAGGAGGAAATGTTCCTTTAAGGTGCGATACCTTTACATGCAAGCACATAGTTCCTCCTGGCATAAAGTAGTGAATGAGGTAGGTTTCAGAATGTTCAGTTCTAGTGCTCAGGTAATGAGATTAATTAATCTAGCTGGAGGACATAGCCCACAAACTCCCACTTCTCCAGAAATTAAGCTATAACTTCCAAACAAACTACTGTGAATTCCTACCCTGCCTAGCACTGCTATGTAATGGCATTCAATAAGGGACAGTTACCTACTGATACCACTATATCATTATCCATGCCCTCAGTTTATGGTGTTTTATTTAATCACCATGTACTCCCCCCCCCTTTCCTTATATTTTCCTCATCCTGACACCCCCTTTCATTTTAACCATTCCTTACCAACTGGTGTTGGAAAAAAACAGCTCCTATGACATCATATAATAATTTAAGCCATGTATTCAATAATGCGTTTATTATTACTATTATTATTTTATTATTTATATAGCGCCAGCAAATTCCGTAGCGCTGTACAATGGGTGGACTAACAGACACGAAAATTGTAACCAGACAAATGGACGCACAGGAACAGAGGGGTTGAGGGCCCTGCTCAATGAGCTTACATGCTAGAGGGAGTGGGGTAAAATGACACAAAAAGGTAAGGATAGTATTAGACTAGTGACAGTTGCAGAAGAGGAATCAGTTGGGAGCTATTAACAGTTTAATTGATACGCTTTTATGAAGAAGTGGGTTTTTAACGATTTTTTGAAGGAGTGGAGACTGGGTGAGCTTCTAACGGAGGAGAGAAGCGAGTTCCACAGGAAAGGTGCAGCCCTCGAGAAATCTTGAAGGCGAGCATCAGAGGTGGGAGTACGGACAGAAGATAGACATAAGTCTTCAGCAGAGCGTAAGGGCCTAGACGGGACATACTTGTGTATTAGGGAGGAATCTGATCTTGTACTTTATAAGGCCTGCTTATATTATAGTGATAGTAGGGATCAAATAACTTGTGTTCAGATGACTTTGCAGTGAAGTAGCCAAGAACAAGTCTCCAATTATGTAGAGAATTTGATTAAGACATTTTCCAACTCGGGAGTTTTGATTTAGAATGTCTTAGTCTACTGAAAACTCTCTGCAACAGATATCATGTGATTTGAACTAATCAGAGTGCTTTGAAGGATAGAACTTTGAATGGTTCTTTGGGCTCTCTGTTGATACCCTGTAACCAACGTGCCCAAGGATTTAAAAAAAAAACACCAAAAAAAACCCTGCGGGATAGATTGAACGATGATGAACACATGGTATAGAGAGGTATTTCAACATGGTATATAATTCTGTAAATACTATTTCTGAAGAGCCACTTTCATTCATTCTCTGCAAGGCACAAAAATATCCACATAATTCCACCACCTCTGGGTACCGGACCCAGCGATGTTCTTAGCCATCACTGCAGCACTGCACGTGTATATACAGCTGATTTAAACTGTAACAGTTGCAGTGACTAGCACAAACCGTGCAGAAGCCCCAGGCTCCTAAACGTTGTACATCATTGTTTTCTATTAAAAAGTACTATAAATGGCTGTGACGGGGGAGGTGTTCGACCCGGAGATGCCAAATATTCTTAATCATCTGCAGGATTTTAATTCTGTGAGTGGGGTGACTGGGCAAACAGTGTGCTTTCTAGCCAGCCTCGGGCATAGGAGTCTCCTTCAGATTCGCGGCCAGGAGAGGTGTTAGATTTGCACAGTTAGTCTTCACTTAATAGCATTGTTAATCACTGCATTTAAATGTACTGCTTTGAATAGTATTAGCTGTTTTGTTGAAATGCTTCACTTATGCCAAAAGGTGTCTTACGTGCATCATTCAAAATGCTGGAATTAAATAAAGCTGGATGTTTAATCATCCTGTTTCTTTGAACACGGTTTTCCATTTTACTTTGAATTTTGGGGAGTAATTTACTCACAGAACTGTAGTAAACGTAAAAACATGGTGAAATTAAGGCTATTATATATATTATATAAATTAAAAAGCACCAAAACACAAAGAAACTTTTGGTTTGGATGATGTTGCCACCATCCAAATCCAAAGTTCCTTAAATGAGTGCAGCGCTATATTAGTGCGAGGTAAGTGCGTTCACTGAATATTTGGAACTCTTACCCTTTTTCGTTTCTCTTGGTACAATTGATATATAAAAAAGAACAAAAAGAACATATACAGATGATAGTGTAATATGTCTTAAAATGGGGCGATCGGTGAATAAGTGAATATATATATACACTCACATTTGTTAGAGCCTTTTCTAGTGTTAGGCTCTAAACTTCTTCCAATCTTTGGAAATCCATTGAATATATTTGCACTAATTTAAATAAACACAACTGCACATTTGCATATATTTGTTTTATTGTATTTTTTAAATGTATTTATTTATTTAAAATATACCTATGTATGCACTTTGAGGATATTGATTAAGGACTTGTTGGAGAGTTATGTTTACAGAGACACACCGGAAGGTATATACATACTGAGGAGGACTGTGAACTCTGTAACCCATGGAAACAGGAAGTGACGCGACCGCATTTGCGGCCGCGTCACATTGAATTCCGGACCGGAAAACCGGAAGTAACGATTAACCCGCAAAGCATTATGGACATGGTAGTTCAAAGTAACCGGAAGTGACGCGACGGAATTCCGATCGCGCCATATACTCATACCTGATTGGACAATAAAGAAACCGGCGGGAAATTCAAGCCTTTTAAGGATGGAAAAACAGAGAACTGTTTGAAGCTGACTGAGGAAGCCGTTTTTTTATCGGCGAAACGCGTTTTGGCTCTTAAAGTGAACCCATATATATTTTTTAGGTCACATATTTTTATACTGTATTGCTTTTTTACTGTTTTTTATTTTCTAGATATACTAGTGTATTTTTATAATATTATTTTATAATAAATTGTTCCCATTTTTTACTTATCTGCTGTATCCTGTATAAGTGATTCAAAGGGAGGGGCAGTGTCACCCCACAATCTGACACTAGGCAAAAATACTTAGAGCCGGTTACCAAAGGCTCTAAACAAGGTGAGCATTTCTACTTTTACTTATATGGACATCATTTCCATTTTGAGATGCTACACTTAGTATAAAACATCTGTGTCTTTTACATATTCAGTGGAGAATATTCATATCTTCCTCAGGAGAGAGGGGTCGTGTGATCTACCCAAAAAGACACAGACGCCCAGAAGTTTAGAGCCTAACACTAGAAAAGGCTCTAACAAATGTGAGTGTATATATATATTCACTTATTCACCGATCGTCCCCATTTTAAGACATATTACACTATCATCTGTATATGTTCTTTTTGTTCTTCTTTTTTATATATCAATTGTACCAAGAGAAACGAAAAAGGGTAAGAGTTCCAAATATTCAGTGAACGCACTTACCTCGCACTAATATAGCGCTGCACTCATTTAAGGAACTTTGGATTTGGATGGTGGCAACATCATCCAAACCAAAAGTTTCTTTGTGTTTTGGTGATTGTCTATGTGTGGTGGGTAATAAGGAGTACCCACAGAGTTAATACAGCAGCTGTACCACATCTTTTCTATTTACAACACAAAGCGCCATTCAATCCACACTTTTTTGTGTATATTCAATAAATTAAAAAGCACCTGTCACTTCTGTGGAAATCACACCATTGAAAGAACCATTGAAAATCACCTATAACTTAATCCATTTTTGTGTGATGATTACTTTTCCTTTAACTTTATATTAAACATATAACAATTGACATTACAGTCCTGTTCAGACATGGCACAACCAGGGCATCAGATGCAAATAAGGTGAAGGAACAGAAAGATGTCTCCTCTCTGTGCTGAGTGTCAGAGCTTATAACTATGACTGAGTGGAGCACAATAGAAGCACTCAGTTGCAAATTTAGGAGGTGTGGATTTCTGTATTTTTCTTTTTACACAATACATATTTGCTAAGTACAGGGATGAGTATTAAAACATAATATTAATAATCCTGGGACATTATATATTCTCCCTTTAGCTGGTTTGGGGTATATTCTTCAACTCACCTACAGACACAGCTTGGCTATTGTTAAAAAGTTTTACTTACCTCTAATTTAGCGTGCGAGAATGTCTTCTCACCGCAATTCCATTTCGCCTCCGCGATGCTATGACCCGACCAATTCAATTCACTGGGACACAACGCATTTCTCTTAAAATCAGTACTTTTATTAAAGAAGACAGTCCCAGCCTTAAAGGATTTGTAAAACTTTTGGGTTCCCTTAGGTTACCTTTAAAGTATCCCTATTTTATTGGGACAGTTGTCCTTTAATGCCCAAATGCAACTGTTCCTCATGTCTACCTTTCTGTCCCTTCTTCATATGAACCGTGTATATTTGGTGTTTATTAGTCAATCACACAGAGCTCTATTCTTCCCTGGCTTGCACCTCCCATACCAAATAAAAGTGACATGGTGGAGCTATACCAAAATTAATAATCTTTGGAGAAACCAACTCAGATTTACACAAACAGTTCCCCATTAAAGACTGAAATAGAACCTGATTCAGCTCAAGGGAATTTGGGGAAATGCAGAGATAAGTGTATCGGGGCCAGTTGAACACAATTACTCACAATTTTTTTGTTCTTGTGCATTGACCGCAGAAGATAAAATGGTATGCAGACAAATGAAACATTGATTCATGTGTTTACATTTTATTTATCAGGGTTAAAACAGAGCTACATATTCCCTCTCTGTAGATTAATCATATTTATATAAAACAGTATAACAAAGATTGCTGTAATAACCAATTTTAGGCATGACCCATTCATAGCATAGCCATCTTAAAATTCCAAAAGATTTAAATGAAAACTGGCATCCTTTTTCTTAGTTACACGGACACTCTAGTCACCAAAACAACTTTAGTTTATTGAAGCAGTTTTGGTGTATAGAACATGCCACTGCAGCCTCATTGCTCAATTATCTGCCATTTAGGAGTTAAATCACTTTGTTTATGAACAGTAGTCACACCTCCCTGCATGTGACTTGCACAGTCTTCCTAAACACTTCCTGTAAAGAGTCATGTAAAGTTTATCCTTTCTTTATTGCAAGTTCTGTTAAATTTAGATTTTCTTATCCCCTGCTATGTTAATAGCTTGCTAGACCCTGCAAGAGCCTCATGTATGTGATTACATTTTAATTTACAGAGCAAGAGATAAAATTGTTTAAGGTAAATTATATCTGATTGAAAATGAGACCAGTTTTTTCATGCAGGCTGTGTCAATCATAGCCAGGGAAGATGCTGCATAAACAGAAACAAAGCGATTTAACTCATAAATGGCAGTGAATTGAGCAGTAAAACCTGAGAGGCATGATCACCAAAACTGCTTCATTAAACTAAAGTTGTTTAGGTGACTATAGTGTCCCTTTAAAATAAAAGTTTTCGTATATTCTAGCCTCTGTATACGCTATTTTGTAATACGTACATGTTAGTAAGTATACAATTTCAACGTTTCTCCTGGCTTAGCCTTGCTCTGTGAGGGCAGACATCTTGAAATATTCTTTGGTCAGAATCACTGCTTATCCAATCAAAGTCAGAAATGAAGGTAACCAGGAGCTAGTGCCCATTCGCAAATCAAGCATTTACTGGAGTGACAACACAGAGGAGGTAAGTAACAAACACATTTCCAGTACATAGGGATTAAGGAGAAAGCGCAGGTAACTTTTAGTCTTTGGTTTTTACTATATGTTTTAGCTGATGTGTACTGTGGTCGTTGCTGCCGCCCAGGAGTGATGGGAGTGAGCGCAGGACTTTTCTTTTTGTATTTGTATTCACATTTCCAGTAAGATTTTTTTTTAAATAATGAGCATGACCCATAGTTAATTTTTCGTCAGCTAATCCGTTGTGCAGAAATCTTATTGACCATTAAGCTCTGGCGTACAGCATTCCATCGTTAGGACACGCAGTGTTACAGATTATCAGATGATACAATATGCTCTTTTAGCCCACGTTAACATACCAGGAAGTCCAGAATTAATTAACGTCGAGAAAAAAACCTGATAAAATATTAATTTTATACTAAAAGTAAATTTTCTACAATAGTTCCCCTTTATATAGATGAATCATGTTTATGTTTCCCCTTTAACTACAAATCTCACAATCTTGGATAAAGATGAGAATGGTTGTTAAGGGAAAGTGAAGTGGAAAATGTTTCCAAACACGGAGTATCCAAATCCAGTCACTCCTGGTTTAGATATTTTTTTTCCAGATCTCCAACCTTTATACCTGTGTACCATCAGACCATCCTGGTAAAATGATCTCGCCATCCGCTTTCTAGAGCTGAATGGAAGCTGTGTCAGTGTTCTGTGCCTTCCGCACATCTATCAAATTCCATTAGCTAGCGGCCCTGCATCTACCAGGACGTAAGGATTAACCTTGGCAGATGATATTACATATGATTCACTCCACAGAAACACAACATTATCTGTTTCATTCAGGAATCATTTGCTCAAGATTAACCTGTATGTAATATTAAATGACCTGAGTCCCTTTACTTAGTATAACACCCCTTTCTATTTGTGAACTGGGGTTGGGAGAGGATGATTTATGTATTGAAATTATGAAAATGTTCCTGTAAATCTCACATTTCCCCTAACAAATATTTATTTACTAAATAGTGAAATATATCGAACTAAAAAATTTATTTTAAACTTCAGGTTAAAATATCCGACCTTTGAAGTTAGCACTTTTGACCTGGATCTTTCGGTTTTAAATTCACTACGACTTACTGCTCAGTGAGTAAATCCCATAGACTTTGCATTTACATACAGAGCACAAATTAGTGCTCCTTTTTGCCCTATGAGCTATCAATCTAGAAACAGTGTGTTTGTTCACTAACAGTTATGGTGAACAGGCTACGAGGTTGTGAAAGCCATAATAGTGTAATCAATAAAAAACGTCTTTTGATGTTAACCTATTGACATCATGCATAGAACGATAACACACATATACAAATAAAGCCAGCATAATGCTGTTGTTTATAATGGGCCATCAGGATTTACAAGGAGCCAGAGGCTTCATAAATAGCATTGGTTGATAACCAAATATCGCCAACTGGGTTTTCCCAAGACTCTCCAGGAGTTGAGGGTGATTAAAAAAATAGGGTGTTTTTCAGATTATTGTTACATTTCTTATTTCCCAGTATTTCACCTCCTGTCTTGTATAATATCAGCTTCTGATTTCAGAATCTCTTTTTTTTTTTTTAATCTCGCAAAGGGAACTTTCAACAACAAGAAATATGAGATCCCTATAAATAGTCATGTCCGTCCCTGCTCTTTACATCAGATTTTTTTTCTTTAAAACGTTCCCACACAGTGCCGGCAACGCTCTGATTACCCTTTAGTGATGTCATCTCTAATTAGAAATTGTTTGCACTGAAACAAGTCAGATTTGTATGGAGACATAAACACTGTTTGTTCAAGGTGGCCGGTTAAATGACCTGATTAAAGCGTGGTTGGTATAATATGAAACACTGTACTTTTGGTCTGAAATAAATACTGTCAAACCCTCTTTCATTTGGATTTTGTTGCTGTAAGAATTTGTAGTAAATGTCTTTGTGTCAGAAGACCTGGATAAAAGATCTGTGTTCAGGGGTTTCTGTATGTTTTAACTTATCTGACCATATCTCCATCTTAACAAA
The DNA here is from genome assembly GCA_933207985.1 of Pelobates cultripes. Classification (NCBI taxonomy): domain Eukaryota; kingdom Metazoa; phylum Chordata; class Amphibia; order Anura; family Pelobatidae; genus Pelobates; species Pelobates cultripes. The sequence goes on along the minus strand of OW240919.1, from coordinate 23,242,246 downwards.
GTTCTAACTGGTGGGGAATAGCAAAGAGTGGGAAGAGCCCCTGAAGGCACTTTTGGACAGAGGGATTGCAGATATATCTCCGGAGGCCTCACAGGGGAATATTAAATCTGTTCTTTGATGTTCCCTCTCATCCCCGCATGGCAGGTACACTTTGGAATATGGTGTCATATCTCATTGCACTCAGTAATATAAAATGTGAAAAGGAGCTGAAAAGGGCATGGGGTGCAAACGCTCTCCCTGCTCTTCAATGAGACTGCCAGGATTCCAGACTGCTCTTCTATTTGCACAGAAACGAAAAAAGAGCGAGGCATCATAAGGATCTCCAGTTGTTTCTGCTCCACGGTGTAATCTTTACTGAGTGCATCATTCCTGCATCCATTTTGACACTGACTGCAACCCTTCTGTGCCATTTCATTTGCCACAGACTAAGTGTCATTCTCAAGGGACTTGTCTCGCAACGTCTATTGTGCATCATTTTACCCACACATTCGATTAACACAATTATGGCGCTAGACAGTTGGCTGCCTATTTATAGCCACCGCATAATTGAATTGTGCCCGAGCCTGCACTCCTAATGTTCAGTCTCATTTGTATCTGACTGCCCGTTATCCTACACTTTGGCTTATTTACTTGTATTGTGACTAGTTTGTTATCCTCAGCCTCAGCTATCTACAGTTTTCGGGTGTGTTTCACCTTTTTGTTAGCACTGCCTTAAGTCTGGCCAGCTAGGAACGTGCAATATGTCACTATTTTTGTTTTTTGTTTTCCTAATTTTATTTGGATAGCTAGCCCTGTGTGTTCTGTGTGTTGCTTTGCCTTATAGTATACTCACAATGTGGAAAGGGAACTGACGAGGTTCCGAAGAAGATAATGTAAGGAAAATAACTGTATAAAGAGGACATTTACAGCTACAGGAGACTACACAAAGGTTTGTGTGGGGGTAGCTTGTAATTAATAATGATAAACTTTGACCATTTCTAAATTTAACCCACTAATTATAATTTCCTACTGATAACTCACTAGCTCAAAACTCTCACCCTAATGCTAATTAATATTGACGATGAGCTCTTAGCTAATTCAGCAGTTTAGGAATAAATTTGATAAACTTAACATTGAATTTGCAGACATCCCATTACAGCAGGACTAAGCTAGGTCCAATCAATGTGCCAAACTGACTGTGCAAAGTCCAATCAATGTGCCAAACTGACTATGCAAAGTCCAATCAGTGTGCCAAACTGACTGCACAAAGTCCAATCAATGTGCCAAACTGACTGCGCAAAGTCCAATCAATGTGCCAAACTGACTACGCAAAGTCCAATCAGTGTGCCAAACTGACTACACAAAGTCCAATCAGTGTGCCAATCTGATAAGACACACTATCTGCGGGATATCTGCCTTTTGCAACTCTAATTACTGAAGCCCTCCAGACAAATTCTACCACCCTTTGTTATTAAGACAAAAAGAAGAACGCTCATCTCTTAACCCATTCCAATTATTTCTTGCTTACAAAAAATCCATATGGTTTTTACCTACCTGATTGCATTTTAATACTTGCACATTTTTCTTGCTAGGGCTGCATGTTTTCCATTAACCAACTCACATTGTAATTATTCATTGCAGGCCTCCTTCATGTTTTTACTAGTCATATCTCACTTCAGTTTCCCCCTAGCAAGATTTTATTGGTAGCTAGATCAGAACCACACGGAGATACTCTGTTGGAACGAAAGACTATATGGACACAAAATATATATGGCTGATCCAAACCCACGTTGTGAAGTCTTTGGTATGATGATGGGCCACAGTCACAGATCACAAGGTTTTGGTGACCAAGATATTTCCTGTGGATTTTCTGATCTCACATTTTGTAATGCATAATGATAGCGAGGGATATTTGGTGGTTAAGGGTTTAGTGACCCTCATCCAACACAATGTATACACTTGGAATCAGGGGATGTAGCATTACCTGGTCATAAATTGGGTTGGGTATAGGAGGTTATATTTCGAAGTAGGGGCAATGCCAATGAGTATGTTGCGTTCCTAAGACTATTTAAATATTCTGCTGGACTGGACACCCTCTGGTTCACTTTTCATTGGGCCTGGGGATGATTTCTCTTGAGTGCTTGGTGCCGTAGTGGTAGAGGATAAAAGGTTGAAAAAAAATTGCATCAAATGTTGAAAACAATTACTTTTGTAGTTTCTACAGCTGTAGTTTCTAGAAGTTAGTGGTCCCTCTTCAGAGACACTCAATTAGGGTGTCCTACAGAAGTCTAGGATAGCTGTAGGAGTCATCTTACCATACTGACATTAGACTTCTATAGAAGAGGTCAACCTTCAAAACTTGTCCCTCGGAATACAGACACTGTGGCAAAATATTATTTGTATAGACGGGACACATCTGACCGGGTCTGCCTTCTCTAGTTGTAGTTCTCGTCTTGTATTCAGTTCATTGTTCGTGCACAACTTTCTGACTCAGCCAGTGCAGCTGTAGGGCCTCCGATCTGCAACCCATGGATAAAACAAATACCTAATCCTCACATTATATTGTAATAAAGTCTCACGGTCCCTCACATGTTTTTAATCAGGGTGATAACAAAGAGTATTAAACCATGAAGATGTCTTAACTTTCAAGAATATTAATGCTTGAAGAGCATATTCTACTCACTATTATAACTCAATATTGGTCAAAGCACTGCTCACTCCTCTGTCACTGAGAAGGTTACACCAATAGCTGTCTATTTTTTCGACTTAACAAATATTAATTTGTAGTGTAGAGAAGACTATTTTTTATCACTTTCATAAACATATATATATATATATATATTGTGTCTTTCCAAAATATCAAAGCGTTTGCCCTCTGCAGACGTGTATGAGTTAATTAGAAGTCGTACTTGCACAGAAATGTCACATTTCATGATAGTTACAGAACGATAAAGTACCCCAGCCGCTGGTGCAATAAAGAACTGGCCACATCTGGAGTTAATCTAACGTCCCATTTTTAAAAAGCTGCCATCGGATTTCTGCTTTTTCAAATGACAAGTGAATGAGTGTGCAGGGGAAACATGCCACACACCCCTGATTATACCCTATTAAATCCACAGCTATCGCTCATCCACAAACTATTATTCATTTTGCAATCACCAGAGCAATTCAGGAAGCTCACATACAATACATTTAAAACACATTTTAGGTTGATTATCCAGTACATAATTCAGTGTATTTAAAGACCTTTGGGTATATTTCATTGCTACCAGACCTTGACGCAGAGGAAAACTGTGAACTACATTACCCATGATGCTTATCCAATCCTTTTTAGAACCACATGCATTTCATTAAAGGAATTACAGTTCACAAATAGCCGCAGTGCCATCACAAACCCATACTGGAATTAACTTTCATGCAGATATGTAGTAGAGCTTTTTGAAACCTGTCCTCCTGGTCACCTTGACATTCAACAGTTTTGTTGTGTTACTTCCAGAGTTCAATAGCTAGTTTGCAAGTCGACCTGAGTACAACTTTAGTATATATATATATAAATATATAATTGCAGATAGCTCTTGCACTCCAACTTCTATAAATAAAAATACCTGGTGCTGTGGTCGCAAAGATATAGAAAATTAGAAATACCGGCACTCCAAGGATTTGAATCTATAAATCTTCTTTATTCCATAACCCAACCAACGTTTCAGCTCCTCAGTGGAGCTTTCATCAGGACACATAAAACATATATATATATATATTTTTGTATATAATAAGCTGACTGCTCCAACTCTTAAGATCGACGTAGAGTTGCTTTCTAAAACAAAAACATATATTTAACACTGGTTATAGATTATTGCTGCAGCCCAATCTGATGGTAAGATCATAAACACTGATCATTTCAGGACCAACCAGATGCATCTCATTGTGCATGCGCAGCAATTCCTATGCTTAGCCAATCCAATGCTTCTCATAGAGGAGCAGGGAATCCAGTACATCTCTACGAGAAGCACTAGAAGCTATGGATGGTAATGCTAAACGTGAAGACATGAAATTGATGGCCTTACGGAGGTAGTGCCTCTAGCGGTTGTCTGTCAGACAGCTACTAGAGGTGTGTTTTATGCAATAAGTATACAGTGTTAATTCTGCTTTACATTGCCAGAATAAATGACAATAATATCACAACATTAAGATTTAGTGTGTTTTGGTGCATATAGTATATTACGTATTGTAACATTCTCACCGCTATTTAAAGGGAGCATCAGAAAGAAAGTTTATAGGGTGAAGTAATCACTAACAAGTAATAAACATAACCAAATCTTGATAGTGATCTATTTTATTATGCTAAAACCAAAGAGAAAAACCTATTTAAATACACCGCTTCGAACCCTCCCCAGTAATATTGACCACAATGTACCTCACCGTCCCATTAGATATGATTTAAAAGATGTTGATGGCTAAGAGATCTTTCTTACACTGTGTGGGTGGTCGAATATCCAGATATGCCCCTGTCGCAAATGTCATAATTGAGCTTCGGAATACTCAGACTGAAATGTATTATGAAAGCTAAATCAGAACTGCGGCACCATAAAAAAATAAAAAAAACATCCACAGAATATATCGTTCCTTTTGGTGGAATTCTTTTTTTTTTTACATTATTTATTTGTGTTTTTATTTTCTCCTAGAGGTTAGTACAGTTATAATAGATGAAAAACAAAGCATATACATGTCCGTTACAATACAGCGGGTGATGGTGGCATTTTTTATATTGATTAATGTAAAGTTACTTAAGCTAACACGTTCACTTTAAACTCTGGTATTTCACCAGGGCTCATACGTCTCTAATTTTGCTACATTTAATAAGTAATACAAAATGTAATTTCAATGTACATGCTATCACTGGAACGTTATATACCACCGCTCTGACAACTATTAATGCTTGTTTTACAATTTTATGCACCCTCCTTACATTTTTTCTTTTATGTACCCCAAAGTGCATTGATATGATAAAAAAAAATGTTTTCAATAAACAGAGATTGACAAAAAAAATGAAAAATTTAATTTTAAAACGTTGGTGTTCTTGAAAATCCAGCATTATAATCATTAAATTAAAACATGTAAATTAATTAAATGATGTACTTAAAGGGACACCACAGACACAGACACTACTTCATCACATTGAAGTGGTCAGGGTAAAGTCCTCTTGCCTCCTTAACCCTGCAGTTTTAGAGAAACAGCAATGTTTATATTGCAGAGTTAAGACTGCCTCTAGAGGCGCTTCCTGCAGTTTCACAGAGTTTGACTCTGTGAAACAACGCTGGACGTCCTCATGAGGAGGTCCAGATTTTTCAAAAAACCCATAAGAAAGAATTGAGTCAATGCTTTCCTACAGAGAGGTCTAAAACGTGTGCAAGTTCTTTTGTTTTACTCCTATTTCTCATAAAATATTAGAAAAACTTGAAAAAAAAAAAAGATTGAATAAATTAAATTATTGTTTCGCCAAAGTGCGAACGTTCCAGGCTTCCAATGCATTGATTTTCAGCTTCCACATGTAAAAATGTCAACTTTTACATGTTTCCTGTTGCTAAAATGATACATAATAAACCAAACAGCTGGAATTAAAATACTATTTTATTACCATGTCAAAATATGGCAGCTTAACAGTAAAACAGCAAAACGTTTGGTGTCCAACACAGATACAACGGTTCTTGTCTCTCAGCAGGCCTCGATTTTATGACCAACCAAAACAGCTACCGCCTGTCAAACATGCATCAATACTCTTTATTCCAAAGAGTTCTCTGACTGATAAGTACAAAATGTATTCAATTTAAAACAAAATCTTCAATTAAAAAAATATATATATATTTCAGATTTTATAGTATATTTATTAATTAAATGGCTGTCTTTATTGCTAGTGCACTTCAATTTTATACTTCTTCTGGAGAGCATCCAATATATAGATCGCAAGCTCTCTAGATCAGAATCTGAAAACAGTTATTCAACAGGCAAAAGCACATTCCCGTAAATCTCCATATGGTCTAAATGGAATTTATATAGTATCAGGGCTCCCAATAGTCCCGCTTTTGGCATGGCAGTATTGGCATCAAGGTCCTGCCCCGCTGTCCAGTTTGTGTTTCCCTGGTGTCCTGCATTGACTTGTCTAAAAGACAAAGCTTGATCTAAGTTTGTGTGTCTTCCCCATGCAATCTGCACTTTGCATGCTTATTTTTAAAATTCTGCGCAGGAATATAAAAAAATACAGCTCTGTATTTAGATTTAAAAAAAAAAAAAGACCCACATAAAACTGATTTAGATTTATGTGGGAAAAAAAAAAGAATGAGATTGAACTGCTCACTGAACATGTCCAACCAGCCATGAGAAATCAATGACTTTTGCTGGAGCCTATCTTATGGCCACTATCGGGGCTAATGCTAGCTACAGAAATTAGGCACATACAGCGGCTGCTCCAGTGTGGATGGGAGAGCTTATCCTTACTATATGCAATCCACACTGAAATTATTCCCAATGTCTCTCAATGTGGTTGATGGTTTCTGCATCCTATAAGTAGAGTTGCTGGGGGAACATCGTATAGAATTGTAAATCCCAGCCCCCATTGATACTGCCTTTGTAGGAGCAAAGCTTTTAACAGAATCTGCCTCCTGCTGCCTAGCAGATGTACACTGATGGGAAACATAGAAGCCTAACTATCCACAAGTGCTCAGAGCAGGAGGCTAGCACGTAATGTGGGCACACTACTTTTGCACACATTTTGCTACTGGTAAAAATGAGTTGAGTGACTGTATGCTTTTTGCTTGTACTCAGCCTTATTTGCATAGAAAGTATGAACAATATACACACAATCTCATAGATATTGCAAGATTTGAAACAAAATAAAGATAAAAAAAACAAACAGATAGTACTAGTGCAAAAAGAACACCGATACATAAAGTGATATCAAGACTATCAAACAGAAGCTATCACCAAAAAGAAAAATTGCTGTTTCCTAAAAAACAAACAAAAAAACACCAAGAAAAATAATTGCTACTTTGGGTTCAGCACTTAATGGGAGGTGTCTTCATTTGTATATGGGTCAAAATAGTCTCAAAAGAAAATACACATAGTTTGGCTTATAAATGATAAAATATATAACGTGAAAAACAAAGTAACTATCTTACAAAGATGGAACCTGGTCATGTTGGCTGATTAGCCACTTGAAATCTTCCTGCGGGATTATCCATATGACAAGTATAATAAAATACAAAACATACTTTAACATGTAAAAATATATAACAAAAATAAGGGATAACACCAAAACGCGTTTCCAGAAACAGCTTCCTCAGCTGGTTATACATAAAGGTTATAACACATATATAAATAGGAAAAAAAACACCTGAAGGTAAATGCAATTTTTCACACAAAAAAGCAATGGATCTACCTTTGAATGAATTTAGAGATTTATGACAAATTCTAAATCAGTATAATGGATTGTATGCCCTCTTGGTTTTCTTAGGCTTAAACATGCATATTATCTAACTGTAAAGTAACAGGTAGTGTTGCTGGTCAATCTAGAATAGATGTTAATTGTTAGATTTAAAAGATGGCACTGCGTACGAGAGAGAGTTTCCGATAAGTATGCAGACACTGAACATTCCTCATACAGATTCATTGATTCAATTCATCTCTATGAGGAGATGCTGAGTGGCCAGGGCTGTGTTTGAATCATGCTGGCTCTGCCCCTGATCTGCCTCCTTGTCAGTCTCGGCCATCCCTATGGGGAAGCATTGTGATTGGATCAGGCCACCTCTTCTGATGATGTCAGAGGAAGTTCACAGGTAGAGGCAGCAGCTTCAGACTTGAATACAAGTAAGATTTTACTATCTTTAGGGAGGCAAAGGGATTCAAGAGGGCTAGACAGTGGTTTTAACACTATGGGGTCAGGAATACATGTTTGTGTTCCTGACCCTATAGTGCTCCTTTAAAGCACTTCAGCAAGCTGGAGTGCTTTAGGGGTTTGGAGTGTTCCTTTAATTAGTACTAGGCTGAGAGATGAAATTAAATCTAAGAAATGATTTACAGTTGGTGACTAACATTGGCAATAAGTCCTGACAAAGCATCATAGAACATGTAGTTTAATTGTAACCTCAAGTTGTGGACGTTTCCTGTCATTCTGACATAGAAGCCAGCACAGCTAATTACTCACATATAACATGCTCACTCAGACACCGTACTGACAAACTGCTAATTACAGCGCAGAAATCTATTTATCAACCAGTCAAACTCTCGATAGGACATGCTTTAGGCAGAATCTGCCTATAGGCACTTGTTCGTTCAGCCCAATTATTAATGCACTCATTTACCATAAAACAAGCTTCCCATTACCCTGCTCACTGTTGCACAATATGTGATTTTCCCACGCACCCGTTGTAATTTGGGGCCTGTGCTGTTACTCAAATGTTTTTTAGGCTTTTCAGACAACTTTTTACACAAAGGATTGTTCAACAAAAATTATTTTAAAAAAAAAACTGAGTTACAGGGAAACTATAGCATTATGAAGCAGTACTGGTATAAATTAGGCTTCTGAAGTCTCACTGCTCAATTATCTGCCATTTAGGAGTTAAACTACTTTTATTCCTGTGTATACAGCCCTAGCCATACCTCCCCTGGCTGTGACTGACACAGCCTGCATGAAAACAATATGGTTTCATTTTCAATCAGATGTAACATACTTTAAAAGTTTTCTTTTTTTATCTTCTGTTCTATAAACTGAACTTTAATTACATACAGGAGGCTCCTGCATGATCTGCCAAGCTATTAACAGAGCAGAAGATGAGAAATTCTAAATTAAACAGACTGTGCAATAAGAAAGTTTAAACATTAGCTATCTCTTTGCAGGAAGTGTTTAGGAAGGCTGTGTAAGTTACATGCAGAGAGGTGTGACTTGAGCTGTATCAACAAAGTGGTTTAACGCCTAAATGGCAGATAATGGAGAAGTGAGACCACAGGGGCATGATCTAAACACAAACTTCAGAAGTAAAGAAAGCTACGTGAGCATCATGATTGGTTAAGTCACTTCCTGGTTTATTGTGAGTTCACTGAAGAAGCTGCAAAGCATGGCGATTTACAACAAATACAGGAATTTTAAATGTGAGTATCTTTTTTAATGTTTATTATTTTTAAGTTATTGTTTTTGTAAGTCATTTTAGAGGATTCTAAACATGTGTGTGTTTCACAGATTTCCTTTACATCCAGCTTATTACGTCATCCTAAAAGCACATGGACATTTGTTTTTAGAACATGTTAATTTGCTTGGTTTCTAAGTGCAGCATATAAAACATCAGACAAGCATTGTAATGCGGTAAAAGGAAATAAGAAAATGTATCCGAAAAGTATTTTTCTTGACCACAAACTTAACCACATCCATCCTCTTGTTAACAAGATCAATAAACCTAACACGCTTTAAAAAACGATTTCTTTGCGTTGTATAGAATGTTTAAGGTAAAATGCTAATAAAACTCTTTGGCTTAAAGCCTGCAGTGTTTTGTGTGATTCTGATTGTAAAAATAAATTATATAGTGCTGCTAAGTTGTTGGTTTTTTTTTGGCTTAAAAACATTTGGACTGTAACTTTCTTTACCCCCATGGCGAATATGAAGGACAAAAAAAAAAACTGGTAAATTACGTCATATGCATTTAATGTGTTTTATTTTCTTTTTTTTTTATGCATACCTTGTGAAACACATATGGAGGTAGCAGAAATTTATTTCCCTATTTCGTGTTTTTATTAGACTAAATAAACACATTCCCTGGGACTCAAGTGGCTGATTTCTCCAAAGAATTTGGAAAGAGAGACCATTTTTAAGTTCTTTTATTTTTTATTTTTTATGATTGACATGTCAGTACAACAATAAGCAGCCTTGTTCAATAAACTACGCATTGTTCTTTTCGGTTTCGTATAAAGTTACATCTTGCCCAGGTGGTCTTCAAAAAGCTAAAAAGTATTTTGATTAATTACATCTGTGGGCAAGTAGCTGAACTGTTTGAAACAGCAAAAAAATACAAGGTAGGATCTCAAAACAAACTTGGGCCTTAGGCATGAAACTTTTGAATCGCATGAACGTACTGTGTTAATAATAAACTTTTAATAAAAACAAAGGATTTACATAAATTTCTCCCGCTCTAATGTAATGTTGACTCATTTTAAACGTCGAGAGTGACAAGTATACTAGCAGATAGCAGTGAACAGAAAAACGTTTGCTTGAAATAAAACGTTTTCGTGAAGTGCTAACACGCGGACAATCCTTTTAAAGAGTATTTTGTACAATATGAATGAAAATGTAAGTTAGCGCATTGTTCTAAAAAACACAGTTGGCAATTTTGTTGCAACAGACTGCAGATCAATACATACAAAATAGGATAGCTTAATCCGCCATTTCTTTCTGGGCACATATCATATCTTGGCCGATAGGCAATACAGTAAAAGTGCTTGATGATGGATTGCGGATGGACTTGGACACAATTGACTATAAAGTTCTAGTTTTGAACTGTTGTATACCAAAGACTACTGTAATAATTAGGCATCTATCTATTAAACAACAGCAATGTACGAGAGAACAGAACAGTAGGTATAATTTTACAATAGACAAGTACCCTGATTTAGTATATTTACTTATTATTATTATTATTATTATTATTCCGGCAATCTGTTTGGTACAATCTGGTTTAAAGCCCACAAACTCCTCTAAAGAGCTCACACTCATTTCATGAGGAAAGGACGCAGCAAATATTTGCTGTGGGTTTCGATTAAAGATTCTTGTGAATAGCACTCTTGCGTTTAGAGAGATTTATTAAGTAGCTTGGAAAAATAAGATTTGTGATCTGCATGACATGGTGAGGGATATTCCCGAAATCCTACGGGAAAATGTAAATTTCAGGCAACCAACATGAATAACATACAAAAAACTATACTCTGCAACTTCGTGAGACAGGAAAATGAAATATAAAGAGGTCTCTTGTAAGATTTAAAAAGGTACATGGGGAGTGAGTAGAGTAGATAGCTAGAAGCATGTCTGTATAATAAACTGGGTATTAGTAGAGGTAGTAATTAATAGTGACAGTGTTTTGCACAATGTACAGTTAGTAAGAAGTCTAGCTAGTACACTGGGTATTAGTAAGAGTTGCAATTAATAGAGAGGGAGATTTGTACAATAAACAGTTAGTACTTACTTTAAATAGTGGAGTGTGTCCAAAGTTAGTGGAATTTATATTCATTAAAAGAGTTAGTAACTGAAATGGGTAGTTACTAGGGTGTCTAGATAGTATAGTAGGTAATTAATAGAGCCAGTTGTCAATAGGGTATCTAATTAGCTAACCAAATGGCTAGATAGTATAGTTGCTAGTTAATAAGCAGCATTTGAATAAGGCAATTTCACAATCCACCTATATCCAGTTAAGCTACTATAGGTGAGACCCTATGTTTCCTCCTACCATGCATAGTCCTCCACCAAAACTCATGAATAATAAATAGTTAATGGTGTTGGAATTGCTACGGTTTCCTTGGGAATGCTCCCGCTTGTTATAATGGCAGTTATTCACCATCTAATAAATGTCATTATGGAATAAATTTGCCATGACGACAAAAAAAATAAATTTCAGCATGAGGCCTCGAGTGAATTAACCTCTGGGAACAGGTTCTTCCCTTGACAAGCTGATTAAATAATGGAGTGTTATTCAATAAATATGGAACTAAAATCCAAACTGCACAAATTAGGTTAAAACAGTCCAACTGTGACTACAGTGGTGATGGTTTGAATTTTCTGCGAGTTGTATCAGCTCCATTAGTAGATATATCTCTGTTCATTAATTCGCAGGACGTGGAAGTTTCAGGATATGCAGATCCTGGTGATAATGACTGGTGCACAGTGAAATCACCTACAGGTTCACCAATCATCTCACGGACTGCACTGATACAGACACGGTGTCTGTTGCTATAACTGTTACTGTCAGCTGATGACATCTGTTTAGTTCAGAGCATTAACACTCCTGGTCGCTCATTCATCCCTCTTCCCATAAAATAAGCAGAGGGACTTCACACTCTGGGTGGATCTCAGAAAAATAGCCGAACACAAGACGTTTTTATGTGACGATGGAAGGAGTTCAGAGTTGTGAAGGCACATCTGGATTCATTATTTCATTCTGGCTTTCTCTGAACCTGCATGCATTGTTAAAGGAGAATATCCAGCAACTGACAGCATGCAGTGCTCTGACTGTGTGCAGTGCTATAAGACAGTGCTCTGAGACAGTGCTCAGACTGTGTGTGCAGTGCTATGAGACATAATACTGCTCGCTCAGAGTACTGTCTTATAGCACTGCACACAGTCTGAGCACTGTCTCATAGCACTGCACACACAGACTGAGCACTGTCTCATAGCACTGCACAAACAGTCTGAGCACAGTCTTATAATACTGCTCGCTCAGTCAGAGCACTAAGACAGTGCTCAGACTGTGTGTGCAGAGCTATGAGACAGTGCTCTGACTGTGTGCAGTGCTATGAGACAGTGCTCTGACTGTGTGCAGTGCTGTGAGACAGTGCTCAGACTGTGTGTGCAGTGCTATGAGACATAATACTGCTCGCTCAGAGTACTGTCTTATAGCACTGCACACAGTCTGAGCACTGTCCCATAGCACTGCACACACAGACTGAGCACTGTCTCATAGCACTGCACAAACATTATGAGCACTGTCTCAGCACTGCACACAATCTGAACACTGTCTCATAGCACTGCACACACAGTCTGAACACTGTCTCATAGCACTGCACAAACAGTCTGAGCACTGTCTTATAATACTGCTCGCTCAGTCAGAGCACTAAGACAGTGCTCAGACTGTGTGTGCAGAGCTATGAGACAGTGCTCTGACTGTGTGCAGTGCTATGAGACAGTGCTCGGACTGTGTTTGCAATGCTATAAGATAATATGCAGTGCTCTGGCTATGTGCACTGACTCTACATGCAGTGCTATGAGATAGTATGCAGTGCTCTGGCTATGTGCACTGACTCTAGATGCAGTGCTATGAGATAGTATGCAGTGCTCTGGCTATGTGATAGTATGCAGTGCTTTGACTACATGCAGTGCTATGAGATAGTATGCAGTGCTCTGACTCTACATGTAGTGCTATGAGATAGCATGCCACACCATCTGTGCATGCAGAATTATGAGACAGGATGCAGAAAATATGCAGTATTTTACTGAGTGTGTAGCAGTGTTAATTTTGGCGGCAAATTTCAATTTAGTTTTAGTCACTCTTTTGACTAAACAGCCATTTTTTAAAAGCCAATTGTTTTAGTTTTAATCTAGTTTTAGCAGACTAAATCTCAAAAACTTTAGGCGACTAAAATTGTTAGTTGACAAAATTAACACATGTGTAGAGCTATGGTACAATATACAGTATCTCACTAATGTGCACTGCAATTGAACAATATGCAGTGCTCAGACTGTGTGTGCAGAGCTATGAGACAGTGCTCTGACTGTGTGCAGTGCTATGAGACAGTGCTCGGACTGTGTTTGCAATGCTATAAGATAGTTGCTCTGGCTATGTGCACTGACTCTACATGCAGTGCTATGAGATAGTATGCAGTGCTCTGGCTATGTGAGAGTATGCAGTGCTTTGACTACATGCAGTGCTATGAGATAGTATGCAGTGTTCTGACTCTAAATGCAGTGCTATGAGATAGTATGCCACACCATCTGTGCATGCAGAATTATGAGACAGGATGCAGAAAATATGCAGTATTTTACTGAGTGTGTAGCAGTGTTAATTTTGGCGGCAAATTTCAATTTAGGTTTAGTCACTCTTTTGACTAAACAGCCATTTTTTAAAAGCCAATTGTTTTAGTTTTAATCTAGTTTTAGCAGACTAAATCTCAAAAACTTTAGGCGACTAACATTGTTAGTTGACAAAATTAACACATGTGTAGAGCTATGGTACAATATACAGTATCTCACTAATGTGCACTGCAATTGAACAATATGCAGTGCTCAGACTGTGTGCAGTAACAAGAAGCTCTATTCCATATTATGTGTGCAGTGCTATGGAACACCATGCAGTGCTCTGACTGTGTGCAGTAACAAGAAGCTCTATTCCATATTATGTGTGCAGTGCTATGGAACACCATGCAGTGCTCTGACTGTGTGCAGTGCTATGGAACACCATGCAGTGCTCTGACTGTGTGCAGTGCTATGGAACACCATGCAGTGCTCTGACTGTGTGCAGTGCTATGGAACACCATGCAGTGCTCTGACTGTGTGCAGTAACAAGAAGCTCTATGCCGTATTATGTGTGCAGTGCTCTGACTGATTGTGAAGTGCTATTGCAAAATATACAGTACTTGACAGAGTGTGCAGTGCTCTGACAGGATGTGCAGTGCTATTTGTCACTGTATAAGTAATATTCTAGTGTCTTCAAAGTGTAGTATGTACTATTACAAGGGTCTGGCAAAGTGTAGGATTTTGCAATATTTCTTCACAGTCTTTCCTGGTAAAATATATTATAAATAAATAAAATAATCAGTCCCAGTTTGTTACTTTGTCACACTTACCCCATTAACTACATCACAGAATGAGATTTAATAACTCTGTTATAATTGGAAGTTTGATCAATCACTTAGAGACAATGTACAAAAAACAACACAATAACAATCTGAAATCAAAGTCTCATAACTACCAGGGAGAGTTTATATAATGAGCAACACCAAAGAGCAGGATATTACCTATTTTTACAAAGCAAAGGTTTAGCAAAGTTTAGATAAACACGTACAACATCCAGCCCTAGAGCTGCTCTGTAGGCTTGGAAGGGCCGTAAAAGGGGGCAGGTGATTAATTATCCCTCAGGCCACTATACCAGGCCATGGGCTGCAGCCTCACAACATGTTCTGTGGATCACAATAGAAGGAAGTGTGTTGTAAATATTGGCACAGTACTGCAGGTGTGAGGAAGCACACAGGATTTGTGCAGGACCTCTGCTAGCCCAGCACCGTATGGGTTTGTGTTTGGGCTGGTAGCAGGCGAATCACATCTGGCTGATTTACCAGTAATTCCCCTTTCTGGGAAGAGCCAGTAACATGATTACATCACTGGCCGTCCCCTTTAACCTCCTCCCACCGGTGTCAGGATTCTCTGGACACCAGCATTGGGTGGTCTGCATTAAGCAGAGTAGGCACCTGCCTACAGACTCAGGTCCTCTGCAGGCGTCTCTTTTCAATGCCCCCAGAGGACATTCACCTGTAGGCAGGTGCTTATATTGAGTATCAGTGGGCCTTTGGGGAGTTAAGTACCAGGAGTGTCCTCTGCAGCCAGTCAGCCTCATATGTTTGATAGCAGAGCTGCAGGAACAGTTATAGAGGGTGTAAAACTCAGTGCCGTCCCAGAACCTCCACTATCTGTGTGTGAGGCTGGACAGGAAGTGGAAGAGATCACTTCCCATCTGTCCACTAACAGCCTCTCACACGGGAAATGCCTTTCAGGAGGAGCAGGGGCAGCATCTCTGCTATCCATTATAGGCGGCTGAATGGATAACAGAAGACATAGGAGGATACGTAGTATGCAAATAGAGTTTGAAACTTCACATGCACTAAATAACCTTAACCCTAACCTTAAATTTAACCCCAAAAACCTTAACAAGAACTTTTTTTTTTAAATTCCTTAAAGGAACACTATAATATTAGAAATACAAATCGGTGATCTTTCCTGTTATCTGCCCTCTGCTAGTTTTGGTATTTTGAACCTAACCTTTCATACATTTTGTAACATTTTAAGAAATATACAGAATAACAATTTTTAGGCTAAAGCACGGAAACATGAAGTATGGCTGTTTAAGAGAATATTTCTCATTCATCTACTTTGGCCTTAAAGTTTAAATTCCCTTTGATTTTTCTCTTGTAAATAACCCTCCATGTCTCTCAGGAATGCACAGATCTCTCAGAATGCTCCCTCAATCTGTGCAGGTCACTTTAAGAGCGTACTTGTACTCGCACCCCAGGCCACATGTTTCCAGCCCTCAGCCATAAACAGGTAGATTTATAGATTGGATGGACAGACAGGCAGATAGTCAGGGTTATTTCACTGAAGTATGTTTTACTGGGAATTTAAAAATAATTAATATTTTTAGGACATTCTTGCCAAAGTAGAAATATTCTTCATATCAGCTGTACTCTGAGTTTGACTATCTCAGCCTAATATTAAACATTCACTTTGGGTTACTGACAATTCACGGTTTAGTAGAAACCTGTGTGTGTGTTTAGGAATTACATTTGTGACTTTTTATACCTTATAACAGCTGCAATGTTAAGGTTAACAAAGACATCATGTGCTCATCAAGTTTAATTTATATGATATAAAAAATGACTTTTGCATACAGTGAGAGACACTGAGAAGTCTATGGCAGGACTACAGAGGGAGGCTTTCTTGGCTTATCATATTTGAACATATTTGGCTTTACATATTTGTATATATTTGAGTGACGCACGGAACAAGCATTGGAGACTTTCGTTCCAAAAATCGGAAATTGAAATCATCTAGCCTACTGTCTGTTTATATGATGATGTTTTGGATAAAAATCCTTTTTAATATGAATCATGCAATATGATGTGTCAGCGGGATAGCCGTTCGATAAACCCGAGGTGATCTTAAACTTAAAGTCCCATGTTGCTCTACCAGTTCCTTCATATGTTAAGCACTAATGAAGTGGAAGGCTGTTAGCTACATTTCTTAAGATACAGTTCAGAGTTAAAGTAACATTTTAAGCACAATACTCACTACAGTAGGCTGCAGTAGTTATGGTGCCATGAGTACCCAGGTACCCCCCAGCCCCCACCCTATGTAAGCAGTCAAATAATATAATTTGAGATCCACTAGTGCTAGTCTGGCAATGCAGGACAAACTCAGCTGTTTACTCTCAGCCAATGAGCTAAGTCAGTATTCACTCTCATTCAATAAGCAAATGGTCTGACTACTTACATTAGGAGGGTGGACACTCCTGCCACCAGAACCACTACAGTGCACTATAGTGGTTATGGGACTTAAAACGTAATTGACAATCAAGGAACACCACCTAAGGCGGCAGGCTTTATATTATAGGACTACGCCTAGAGCTATGGTTCAGTTGGTAGGTATTAAGCTCCCGGTTTATGAATCTTGCAAATGTAGACATTGAGAGCAGCAGCCAGTATGTTTTGAAAAGCGTGTGTCATTTTTTAGCACAATGGACATCACTGAGAAGCCTAAAATTTAAAACATGCATCTATTTTTGTAACATATTTATATACTTGAAGTCCAAGAATATCTGGCAGAAAATTAAAGGAAACCGCTTTCCAGCACACAGTTGGATGGCATCTTTTATTAACCACTTCAAGAACCATCTTTGTATCATAAAATAATATAGTCAGAGGAAGACGTCAACAATCGGTTTAGAGTATCATTGCCAATAACAAAGTCTGTGGTTTGTTCTGAGAGACAGGAAAACTACATCTCACCAGCAAAACACAACTCCCAACACACACAGCCAGACTCTGTCCCCTCCCCCCTATGTGTTGTGTAACAACCACCCTCAATGAGCCATGAAGTTACTTCTCTAAAGTTTTAGAAGGGAGCTTTCTCCAGAAACTCGAACGAAAACAGAGTTTAAACCACTTGACCGGCTAAGTATCATGGGATTTGGAGAAGATTCAAGTCTGAGTGAGTCAGACATTATAGCATTTCTATAGTAGAAAGACTTAACTCTCAAGACTACCAGGTATTTTTTTAAATAAAAAAAAAACAAGATTAAGATTGTTTTGAAACACAGGAGGTATGACCAGCGCATACTTTTAGTGAAACGGTATGTTTTGTACAGAATGCTGTTCAGGTATGGCTACAATATAAATCTTTACATTTACAAAGTTGCATTTTTTTCAAAATTATTTTATTAAACTCATGCAGTACATAGAAACATAGAATGTGATGGCAGATAAGAACCATTTGGCCCATCTAGTCTGCCCAATTTTCTATATACTCTTATTAGTACCTGGCCTTATCTTATAGCTAGGATAGCCTTATGCCTATACAATGCGGGAGGGGGGATATAATGGATTTTAACTGTACAATTTTTAATATAATGCACACATGCAGTGGATATAGTTGCAGGGGCTAAATATAAGCATCTAATGCAGGCCGAATAAATGACAATATAATAATATGCAAGTCTATTCTCATTATCCCTGTCTAGCTGATAATTTGCAGCACTGTACTATGAGAGCCATGTAGGCCTTTGTACAGTGTGGAAGTGAAATGTATTTTAAGAAAGAAAGGAAAGTCGTGTTCTGTGACTCCGAGAGAAGCCCCAGAAGAGAATTGTATTTATTCTTTAAAGGGACACTCCAGACCCCTAAAGCACTTTAGCTTGCTGATATGCTGTATGTGTGAAGTGTGTGTACTCTTTTTTTTTCTTCTTTTCATTTTGCAAAAAGTGCAAATTACAATAGAAATTGGCACTTTTATAAATTATACTGGTTACCACCCCTTGGCTCTTGAAGCAGACAACCAGTCCTTTTACTTCCTGGTTTGGTTAGCTTATTTGCACTGAACTCAAGAGGCAGCAATTGCTCAGATCACCTGCCTTGCAAAGACATCTCATTGAGCTGCATTGGGAAGTCTGTGATTGGACAGCAACATAAAGTTTGGGCGGGGTTAGAAGGGGAGGGCTTACAAGGGCAGCAGACAAGAGAAATGCAGGTTTTGCAAGCAATTTTTAGATATAACTCCAATGACAAAATGCATAATTAAATGCATGTACATTTTCACTTGGGGTATATCTACTAAACAGTGATTCTTATTCATTTTGTATTTGGGCATTGGATAATCGCTATAAGATACTTTGTTATGCTTTGCAAAGCAATGAAAAGGTCTTTAGCTTGTGAACACAGCAGTATAGAAGGACAGGAGTTAAGAAAGTGGATAAGATGCTCTGAAAACCACTTTATGACAATAAAGCAGTACTGAATCTCCCCATACAGACTAATATGTGTCCCAAGATATACAGTAATGAGATATGAGGTTAGTAAACACTACAGTATGAATGCAAAATGGCTATTAAATTATGAAAGAAAATGAAGACTAGCAGATTTATGGAAACATAGATAAACTTTCTTATTTTACTTACACTGTCCCTGGACTTGCAGTAGGAGGAGGCCCTAGATGGAAAAAGAGAACAGGTGTGTGTTTATATAAGTACATAAGTAATGATTAAACAATTTTTTATTTTTTTTTAAAGAAGAGGCTTAATAGGACCATCCGTTTTTCTTTAAAGGAACACACTAAACAGGTTTTCAATTGCAGTAAATTCAGATTAAATTCAAAGAGAGTTTTAAATTAAAGGCCAAAGTAGCCGACCTTAAAGCATAGTTGACTGGGAGAATTTTTCTGGTTCAGCTATTTTAACTTTAAATGTGAAATTCACTTAAAATTCCCTACAATTTTCACTGTAGTATTAGCAGCCTACCCACGGCAGCGTGCTAGGAATCTACTTGTGCTGCCTGACGGTAAACTGATAAACTGCTTAAGGATAGTTTGACATTTACCTGTATCTATTGGGTGCCTGTGCTACTTGCAGTCTGGTAAAGTTGCAAGTCATCCTTCAGCCATTGAATAATGTCCCAGCATGGTATGAGTTGGTATGATAATGATGAAGTGTACATACCAACCAAGACCGTAAGCAGCGTGTGAACCCAACAGAGAGGTAAGTATCTCTGTCCTTAAATGGTTTGACAGTTTAATGTTGAGCCACAGCAGGGGTGCTCCTTGCACCATGGTCACTACACTGTGGTGTAGTGGTTATGGTGTGCAGTAGTGGGTATGGTGCTTGGAGCATACCTTTAATGCATAGAATGCATAGTGATCTTAGCAGTTTTTAAATTGTTTAGAAATAAAAAGACACTCAAAACCATATTCCAGCGCAGATAAAATAGCCACGCTATAAATGTTGCTGTTTTTTTAAATTCTGCACTTTTTTTGTCTAAAATTTCCAATTTGGACTAAAGTATGCTAGTGGTATTTAGGTTTCAAATTTGCAAAGTGGATATCAGCTCATAATGGTTCATTTGGTGAATGGAGCCCCATAGTTTTAAAGCAATAACTGGTATATGTTGGGACGTATCATATTCTAAGCACGAGAGACAGATAAAGTAAGCACATACGTGTTAGTAAAACATTTGTAATACTGACTGAACCGTTTTTGAAAAGGTTTATTCGTAGGCGACAGATGCATTTTAAAGAATTGGCTATTAAACAGCTGGGAAATTCTATTACAGCTTGTTACATCAACAGGGCTTGGTATTAAGAAGTAGAAACAAATGTTTAATATCATTGACATGTTTTCTTTTCTGTTACTAAAATACAAATTTCTTTGACATGAAAAGGCTTTGTGTAATATTCATAAATAAAAGAGTGCGTCAGACGATATAATCTGTACAATGATTTGTGTGATATTTAATCATGGTGGGGGACAACATTCTTCAATGCACCCTTTCCTTCCTGCTGTTTTTTATACTGAGAAAGTGTTAAAGCCAGAATGTGTACTGAAAATGTCTTCCCCCATTGTACAAAAAAAAAATCTTATACTCAAGGCAACATGTTCTTTAACTAAACATAAAATAAACAAAAAGCTTTAGCTTACCTGTAACTGTATTCTCAACCAAATATTCTATAGATGATAAACCTGTTCTGAAAGTATTGTTATTAATATTTTCCAGCTAGGACTTCTCACTGTCTTATAGGAAAGAGCATCTACTCCCTTGCCTATTCCAAATAACTCTTAAAAATGTATATCCCTAACCCTGAACATTAAACCCACACAATAATGCTGTTGGGCATTTTTTAATAAAACTGAGTCTAAATGTTATTTATAAACTTAACTCTAAATGTTTTGCACAAACCTGAGTCTTATAGAACATTAAATCATTAACCCTTGGGGGCGGGGCCTAGCCGCAGATCAGACTTGTCGCACTAAGTGTGAGCTCTGTGCAAGAACCCACTAAAAAGCGACTACTTTATAACATAGCAAACCAAATTACTATCTTGATGCAGAAGAGCATTGGTGTAACCCCGAGACTCCAGTGGGTGGATTTCCGTGCTCAGAGAAGCAATCTGCAACCGACAACGAACTGCAGCCTATCAGCAGACACCTGTATCCCCCCTTCCGGTGAGGGATATCCCGGCACAACTATCATACAGGCTCTACTTCATGGCGGCAAGTGGAACCGGGAAACTCAACCGATCCAGACACATCGTATTGCAGCACAGCCAGAGCCAAGATGGTGACAACGACACAAGGCCTGACTCAAAATTTCGATTGGCGGCTGGATGCACTCTTCAGTGACTTCTGGCAGAAGCTGTGGAATAGAGGAGAGCAGACCAAAGGGAAAGCGGCAGAATACCGACAAGTGGTGGAACATACCTCCCAGTCGTCTGAACCACAAGCCTGGCAAACCTAGACGAATCCGACCAGCTCCCAGACTCGAGAAGCTGGTGAAAAAGCCCAACACTCTCTACTGCCTTCCCGGGCTGAGAGCCAGAAGGGGGACAACCCTGGTGTCTGACCCACTTCCTCGGCAGGATGCAACCACAATCTCATGGTGGCATGGGAAGCCGGAGCAGTGGATTTCCTGACAGAAGCTCTTGAGACAGCCTGGGGCCGGCGGAGCGGCCTACCTTAGACTACCTGGGAACTGTCTCCATACTTGACCCAAATAGTCAGCATAGATATTGGGTGAAAGCTAGCTAGCAGGGGGGAGAGACACAGGCCGCAGTTTTGGCACACATAGCCGCATGCTACCTTATTTCTCTGAAATGCATCACGCTGGCTCCCCGCAACCTGTCTCATTATCTGTTATATTTAGCATGTTCATATCATTTAGTCAAGCTTGTCGGCAACTCACATTGTGTCAGCCTTCTTATCTTGCTCTACCAGCATCTCTGCATTGCTACTCGGCAGATATATTAGACCTCAGCTGTGCAATCCTTGTTATTCACATGTAGACCAACGGTGGTTTCATCAGTGGGGAACTACTAATGCATGTGATACCGTTGTCTTAGTTAGTTATGTTTCTTTTATTTCTTTTCATCAGCACATATTAATTATGTTCTGGTATAACAGCATGAGACATGAGTCTAATTAATAAGCTATTACTTCCTGAATACTAGCCTATCTATATGTCTCGAGATTTCTCTCCATATACACAGCCTAACGTTTAGACATACATGATCAGCCTGAAAGTTACTAACCCCACACTTTCGCAATTGCATCACTAATGTTACTCCTTGTTGTACCTTAACAAAACAAAAATAGTGCATAATATATCCGTGCCGTGACTATGTACTACTATGTATGATTCTATGTGTCTGTAGATGCTGTTGTGGCACTACAAACTTGCTTGTAAGTACCAGTACTGCAAAAACAGAATCAAATCATTAACCCTTAATGTTCATCATAACCTTAAATGCTAATTCTAAGAACAGTTAAATAAATAAATGTCTCTATCACGAATTGCTCATGATAAACCTAACCCTAAATTGCATATCAACAGGGTTATTTACTATGTCAAGTGTATGCAAAGTAAATTTCAAATTTAAGGCAACCCTAATAAACCTTACAAAATCATATTATTATTATTATTATTAATATTTTATTATTTATATAGCGCCAGCAAATTCCGTAGCGCTGTATAATGGGAAATGTATAGTTAAATAATGATGTGAGGCATTAATATTTAACTATACATTGCTGATTAATTAATACCAGTATATATCAATACATTATTTTATTGCAGTTATAGTACAATGTAATCACAGGACCCACCATTGTGACATGCTAAAAGAACTAAGCTGGCTGTCGCTGGAATCCAGACGCACCCTTTATCTTTCCAGCCTTGTGTTTAAGAGCTTTTCTGGGAAGCTCCCTCCCTACCTGAGCAGAATGTTGTTCACACCTCCTATAACCCCTGATCCAGTACCAGCACTTTATTTAGTCTACCTCAATACAAAAATAAATCAGCCCAATCCTCCTTTTCCTACAGAGCAGCGTAATTGTGGAACGACCTCCCTCACAATTTAAAATCTTCCCCAAGCCTAAAGTCCTTTAAGAGATCCCTCTCTACATATCTCAAAATAGAATGATTATATATTTCTTACCTGTTCCATGTTAAATTTTGTATATATTGTGTATTAATATTGTTTTTGTATTTTATTGTACCTTATTGTATCAATGCAAGGTTTTGTGGACCTAGGACATACTTGAAAATGACAGAAATCTCATTGTATCCTTTGCTGAAAAAATATTTTATAAATAAATTATAAATACATAGTATACTTACCAAACTTAACAAAAAGCACCCCAGTTGTAGAAACTGTTTTTCTGCCATTGGTTGCAACGCACTGGAAATAACCAGTGTCTGTTGTATCAAGGTTCCGTATCCTTAACCGTGAGCCATAGCTCGTTGCCCGGAAGGATATTCTCCTGGGTTCTTGGACTACTGGAGCATCATTCTTTAGCCATCGGATGGTGGGGGAAGGGTTTCCCGAAACTTTGCAATGCATTTCCGCTGTTTGCCCAAGCGAGGTTGTTATGTTATTCATGGGTTCGTCAAGTGTCAGGTAGATATCTGTGTACAACACACAAGGAACAAGTTAATAGGATATGTTACTTTACTCAGGTATCAATATTGTGCTAGTTTCCAAAGTATCGTAGCACAGTAAAGCATGTAAAGTATTATGATTATTTTTAATTCTTCCCCTTCACTACACATGAGGCTTGGCCCAAGAGGTTACCATTTTTATTCACTAAGGTGTGAACTGATGGGAACTATAATGTTTACCGAAATATCTAAATTTTACTTTGAAATACAGACTTTATGCTATTTTTTTTTTTTAACATTTTTTAATGAAACTGCACATTGTGGAGATCTCGGAAAAGAATTGCAAATTTAATACCAAAATAACAGTACCAGGGTCGGAATTCGATCCCCAGCAATAGTCATCATAGACCTTCCCCAGGTCCTACACCTTCATTTATAAACTGTTACGGAAACTCTTACATGAGAATAAGTTTGTGGAAGTCTAAAATATATATCAATTTTACTAAATATAAATATGAAAGAAACTCACAAACCAAAGAGAAAACGGACAGTGATAAGTTTTACACGAGGCTGGTATTTATCACAATGCGTTCCTCTTCTTTAGTTCTATGTGTACATTTAATAACGTTGATACATATTTTAGACTTTCCTCCAAATTCTTCTCTTCCTCTTCTATAGGAGTTTCCATAGTCTTGAGTTCTCCAAAGTTGCCAAAATGGAGAATATTTCCAATACAGATGTCTTGGCCTAAGATTTACCATTTTCCTGTAAATTTTCCACTGTCCCTGTTTTAATGAATAAATTCTACAAATAGTCGACAGATTAGATATAGTTGTAGGCAGAAAGTCGACCGAGCTCTCCAGTGGGCCTAATGCTTTGGACTCCAATTGGATTTAACTATAATATAAAACAGTGGTTTATCCACATTGCGGTGGGCTGGCATCGGACTTGGAATCTGACAGAGGAATTAAAAATGAATTGTTCTCCAAGTGAGCCAAGTTTGGTCAGTGCTTTCATCTCAATGGGGAGAGCACACATTATATGTTAAAAATATAAATGTATCTCATGTGCTAGAAATTAAGCAGAAGATACATAAATTATAGCATTACTGATTTTAAAATTCACAATTAACCTTCCCTTTTAAACCGGCATTAAAACCTTTTTTTTTTTACCCCTCACTACGTTGATGCAGAGATATTTTGGTAGGGCCTACTGAAGGGTTAATGGTCTTCAGGTTTTCAAGGTCTGCCAATCTGTAAAGCTGTGGTATGCTGAGACTAGCAGGATGTGAATCTCAGAAACAGCTTACCCCTGTCTTAAACCAGCCTATAGAAACTGTGAAGATTGATACACAGTCTCAGTACGGAAGATTTCCCACATCAAAATAACAAGAAAAAAAAAGTAATTCTTTAATACAGTGCTTTTTTTTCTTAACGTCATTCCATGTCTCTGCCAAGTCAAATGTATTGGGTCATAGTACAGCTAAGAGACTGACATCAAAGTGATTTCATAATTTCATCTAACAAAGAGCACTCGGGAAACCGTTATTAACCTTCTATGGCAATGGCTAGGGGCAAAGTCATCGTTACGGAGATAGATAGGCTTTGAAGGGTTAAGCATGAAATATTAACTTCTTTTGGCAATACCAAATGTTATGCTCACATTATTATAAAATGTCTGCACTTTATTTCAAAATCAATTTTCTCTAAAGGTTTGACTTCAAAGAACATTGGTAAACAATTATAAATTCTTGTTGTGTTGTGATTGTCTACAGACCCAGAAATAATACAGTTTTAATTCTTAATGCAATCATTCCCATTATATTTTTTGTTTTGTGATTATGTTTACATTTCAGGAATAATGAAAAAAATGAAAAATGTTTTCTTTTCAAACTTATAACAGAGATGCATAAAAACAAAAAAAAGCGTTTTGTGACTGCTACGCGCTTGAATTATTTATGTACTTTTATGTTTGAGTTTGTCGTTATGAATAATTTGTTACAGTCTCTTAAATAAACACAACAACAACGTTCACAAAACCATGAATTGTCAGGAATTCAAAAGGGAATTGTAAATGTCGGACCAAAATAACTGACTTGGAGAATTTTTCTGATTCGGCACCTCTGATCTAATATTTGCCCAAATCCTGAAAATCTCAACAATTCACAGTTTAGTGACAAACCCTGCAACAGCATGGTATTAAATAGTGAATTCTATGAACTCAGGACAGAACTTCAAAACAAAGGCTTCAGTAGACCAGCAATGGCTACAGCTACAGAATTTTATTTTAATTACTTTTCAACGTCTTTAACCTTTTTTTTTTACTTCTCAAGGAAAACATATTAATCTGTGAATACACTTTGTTTGCCAACATAAAAATAGTAGATTGTATATTTGTCATTATTGTACCATTGTAGTTTATACGTGTTAGTGGGGTATACAATGTAGCTAATTACACTATAACTTATTTCATATATGTGGCCTTCATATAAAATACCATATAAAATATCACCAAAGTCCTGTCAAACTAAGGATTTATTTGGAAACTGAAAGTTGTTGACAACTGATAATGGAAATTAAAGTTTACGGTGAAATTGCCAAGTCGGAAAAATTGATGAGTTTATCCAATTCAGCTTTTTTGCTCTAAAAACTATTATTTTTAATTTTTTTCACAATTCCCTGTTTAATGACTAAGTCCCCTTATGTGTGCCAAAACAGCATCAATCTGGCACTGACAATGTTAATGGGTTAGCTTCTTGATACCAGTCCAATACCACTTTGTTCAAGGCATTTTCCCCCTGTGTGTACCTTAGCAGACTCCAAGACATCTGTAGAAATTTAAATCTTTGGCATGCATTGCCGTGTGATGCTGTGAGCAGTCCCTATACACATCGCTCCTTCACTCCAAGGGGTCTGCACTGTACTTGGCTTAAAGTGTCAGCTCTGCAGCCAGCCACTCATATTTACTGTTGTAAAAATCTACAGCTCTTGCCAGTTACAGTTGTGTTTGTGCCCAAATCCTCTCTTAAAATCACACAAGTCAAATCGCATTATGTTTCCTTTTAATCCATTTAAATCTTTTTCTTTTTGTTTGTCGATGCACGACCAATAAGCTGGTCAGAATTATCTCGGGCTCTTAGTTTGTTTTTAAAGAAATACTGCTTAAAAAGTTTGGTTTGGTTTTCCTTGCAATTTCAGTTAGATCCCACAGAAATAGAGGATCAGGGGAGACAGTCCCAACAGTACTGGATCAGGGGAGACAGTCCAAACAGTACTGGATCAGGGGAGACAGTCCCGACAGTACTGGATCAGGGGAGACAGTCCAAACAGTACTGGATCAGGGGAGACAGTCCTGACAGTACTGGATCAGGGGAGACATTCCAAACAGTACTGGATCAGGGGAGACAGTCCAAACAGTACTGGGTCAGGGGAGATAGTCCTGACAGTACTGGATCAGGGGAGACAGTCCAAACAGTACTGGATCAGGGGAGACAGTCCCGACAGTAGTGGATCAGGGGAGACAGTCCCAACAGTACTGGATCAGGGGAGACAGTACCCACAGTACTGGCTCAGGGGAGATAGTCCCGACAGTACTGGATCAGGGGAGACAGTCCCGACAGTACTGGATCAGGGGAGACAGTCCCGACAGTACTGGATCAGGGGAGACAGTCCCGACAGTACTGGATCAGGGGAGACAGTCCAAACAGTACTGGATTGGGGAGATAGTCCTGACAGTACTGGGTCAGGGGAGACAGTCCCAACAGTACTGGGTCAGGGGAAATAGTCCTGACAGTACTGGATCAGGGGAGACAGTCCAAACAGTACTGGATCAGGGGAGACAGTCCAAACAGTACTGGGTCAGGGGAGATAGTCCTGACAGTACTGGATCAGGGGAGACAGTCCCAACAGTACTGGATCAGGGGAGACAGTCCCGACAGTAGTGGATCAGGGGAGACAGTCCCAACAGTACTGGATCAGGGGAGACAGTACCCACAGTACTGGCTCAGGGGAGATAGTCCCGACAGTACTGGATCAGGTGAGACAGTCCCGACAGTACTGGATCAGGGGAGACAGTCCCGACAGTACTGGATCAGGGGAGACAGTCCCGACAGTACTGGATCAGGGGAGACAGTCCCGACAGTACTGGATCACGGGAGACAGTCCCAACAATACTGGATCAGGGGAGACAGTCCAAACAGTACTGGATCAGGGGAGATAGTCCCGACAGTACTGGATCAGGGGAGATAGTCCCGACAGTACTGGAGCAAGGGAGATAGTCCCAATTCTGAAACCATACAAAAACAGCCAAACAGTGCAACAGAAATGCATCAATAAATAAGTTCACTTAACAGACTATGGCAGGAATATTTTTCCCATACAAAAGTACTTCTGCAGTGAGTGGACATCACTTGTTGACTGACATACGTCCTTTCCCATACCTCCTACACTTGGGATGCATGAACTTATTACTAAAATAGGCGGGCAGACCATAACATGAAACTAATTTCATTCATGAAAAAAATAAAATATGATATATATATATATATATATCTCAAAAAACAAAAATCTTATGGTGAGGAAAAATTGTGATTGAAAACCCCTCCAACCTGAAATCTCTGGATAGTTAATACAATGTTAAACAAAAATCTGCACACCAGTCAAGCCATAAGACTTGCTTTTCCCACAGAAATCACAAAGCTGCAGTGATGTTACTACCACAAAGGATTCTGGGTGGGCATATGCAAATTAGTTTAACAAAGAATCCCATTTTTGCCTCATTCTATTTTAAACATGGATTCCTTTGAGTCTGTGTTTGCTCTATACAACAGCTTTGAAATATAACTTAGGAAAAGATTTACGGCAGTGGTTCATTGAATCCTTTGCGGTAGTAACATCACTGAAAATTTGCGATTTCTGTGGAAAAAGCAAGTCGTATGGCTTGACTGGTGTGCAGATTTTTGTTTAACATTGTAGTAACTATATATATATAAGTTATTTGGCAAGCTAACAGAAGCTTCTATTATTCTGCAAGTGGTTTCATTAATGATTTTCATGGATTAAGCTACTGCAGAGTGGTGAACTACTTAATGGTTTATCATATATGGCTTTACTGGGTTTTCTTGTGATATGCAGGTCTGTATTTTTATCGTTTATCTATGTAACGCATTAAAAGGGGTTCACCAATGGTCATTTGTCATAATCTGCTTACAGTTTGAACATCACGGTGTTAACAGACAAGATGTTCTTAAATGGGAGGTTACTCTAAGTAACTCTAAGTATAAAGTAAATTCCGGTACCAGACAGATAAATAGTAGCAATAATGGTTTGTGATATGCTTTCTGATTTATGACCCTCTTAAGAATAGTTTCCCAACCAAACAAGCCATAAATATTGTATAATGGCCCAAAATCTATTAACTACAATCTGTGAAACAAATGGGGAGTGCTTTGCTGGCAGAGAGGTATGTGGGAGTTTAAAAACTAGATAAATATTTTTTTTTATTATAATTTTTTTTTTTTTTTTTATTAAAGTGTTTCCATGCTTACCATAATTTTATTTTTATGGCTATTTTCCATGGCAGTATCACTAATAGCTCAGCCCAGCGGTTGACAACCTCCGGCACTCCAGATGTTCTGGACTACATTTCCCATGATGCTCTGGCTGTAAGAACATTATAGGAGATGTAGTCCATGAGATCTGGAGTGCTGAATGTTTCCTACCCCTGGCTTAGCCCTTCCTCTCAGCTGCCATGACAGAAACTTATAAAGAAATGAAAGTTAGTTAAGACCATATAAATGTGAACCCCCCTTTACGGATTCTGTGCACTTTGCAAAATGCAGGCCTTCTAAGTACAAAGCAAGATCATTTTCCCATTGACAATGTCAGATGCGCACACACAGGCATGACCAAATAGATCTAAAGGTAGACTACAAGTACCATAACCACTACAGTCCATTCTAATGGTTATGGTGCCTGGAGTGCCCTATATGTGAATGGTTTGACAACTTACCTGGCGTCTGCCTGACGCTGGTCACCTCTTGTTGTGCAGTTGGACGCTCTCTGCACTGAGCCATCCCGGCTGCGCAGGTGGACACTGTCATCCAATGAGCTGGCCTTACACACAGGATTTAGCTCAGTGAAGTTAACGGAAACTCTGCAAGAGCTTCCAGACCCACAGGAGGCTTGTCTGCCCCAGTACAGCCCAGGTATGTTGTCAAACCATAAGAGAACACTTCTGGACCTCAGTAGATGGATGGCGTCCCACCATAGTACCAGGGAGATACCAACTACTACCAGGGAGACCAGCCAACTGCCTTATATTCAGAAATCCAAATTAGTCACTACAATCCCCTATTAGCTATTTAGGCAACCTGACCCAGTTAGTCCTGCCCTGTAGGTGGTTTTACAGGGTCCCTCTGCTATACTCATGGTACTAGACACAGGGAAGTGGGAACAAAAAGTACATTTCCTGAACAACTAAAATCTCTACCTGAGGACAGGAGAAAGACTGTCACTCTAGAGGAGAGGGGCTTTATATATGTTTTATTCTTTAATTCCTGACCTGGCACCTATAAATAATGCTGCCATAGTTACCCAGAAAAATGTCTCATCTGCAACATTCCAAATCCATGTCACTAACAGGACTATTTACTAAAGTTAGAATTCTAAGTACATTTTAAATCTAAGGTCACAATAGCCGACTCGGCTATGTTTTCAGTTTGCCTACCCTGGAATTGAAAATTCACTTTAAATTTGTTTTGAATTCTCACTTTAGTAAATACGCTGACACATACCTCCCAAGTGTCCCTATTTATCAGGTACAGTCCCTATTGCAGGCCCAACCCCTTCTGTCTCTCTTCTATCCTAATGTCCATCTTTTCTAGGAGCTCCCAGCAATGTGTCTGAGTGTATAACAGAACTCCACAGCAATAATACTCCCAGTAATGTGTCTGAGTGTATAACAGGCTTCACAGCAATAATACTCCCAGTAATGTGTCTGAGTGTATAACAGAAATCCACAGCAATAATACTCCCAGTAATGTGTCTGAGTGTATAACAGAACTCCACAGCAATAATACTCCCAGTAATGTGTCTGAGTGTATAACAGAAATCCACAGCAATAATACTCCCAGTAATGTGTCTGAGTGTATAACAGAACTCCACAGCAATAATACTCACAGTAATATGTCGTGAGTGTATAACAGAGCTCCACAGAGGTAATACTCCCAGTAATGTGTCTGAGTGTATAACAGAGCTCCACAGCAATAATACTCCCAGTAATGTGTCTTTAAACCACAATAAATGTGTTTAGAAATCAGTCTGTGTAAATAAGATACATTGTTCTTGTTTAAAAACACATTTTATTTCAATAAATTGTTATTAGTAAGTCAAAGAAAAAAAAGTTTAAACAAATGGAGGTTATTTAGTTACTCCAATGGCCATGAGAGGGAATGCCCACCTGCCACATTAAGGCAAATCTCTCAGGTAGGTCCTACACTACACTTGCTTCCTTGAGCTCCTGGCAAAAATATCTCTAATGAGGCAGAAAGGGGTAATTTTTATAAACCCCTACATACTTAAATTAATAGGGAAAACATGGGGTGGGCGGCAGCACTGTTACATGGCTGTGTAATACAAAAGCAAATAAAATAGTGTAGCGGTTTATAAAAATACCCCTCTCTGTCTCATTAGATATACTACCAGAAGCTCAAGGAAGCAAGGTGAATGGTCAGTGTAGGACCCAACTAAGACGTTTGCCTTGACGTGGCATCCCTCTCATGGCCATTGAAGCAACTAAATAACCTCCATTTGTTCAAATATGCAAAGGGATTTGGGAAGAGCGCTGGTAACTTTTTTATTTTGTTTTTACTGTAGTCGTTTACTGTGGTCGTTGCTGCCGCCCAAGAGTAGTGGGAGTTTGAGTGCAGGACCTGTTTTTTTGTATGTGTTATTAGTAAGTCGCCTAAACATTTTTGGAACAGCCACACCGTGGTCACGCCCCCAATCCCACTGCTAAAGTGAAAGTGTCCCTCTTTGTCCATTTGAAATGTTGCGAGGTGTGCTGACTGTCCTCCCCTGTGTCTAACGGTGAATGTGATTGAGTCTGAGTGCCAACCTTCTGTAGGAATTAAATTAGAAAAGTTGAACTTGACTGACTCTTTGTCTTTTTTTTCAAAGTAATTTAGTATGCAACTATCTAAATCCACTTAATAATTTCATGTTTGCAGCTATTTTAATCAAATACAAATACGAACAAATAATATAAACCACAAAAGTATTTCTACAATGCTGATGCTGTCAAAGCAAATTACGTTTTACTAAAACAACAGGGCAATTAAACAGATCAATGTGTGTATTTGGGGAGAAGGCCAGACCCCTAGACTGGGAGGAACCCACTCTTTGTAGACCGTGTCCACAACAAAAAGAATAAATATCTCTCCAAGTCTTTAAACCAGGATCAAAATTCATCTCCTGGCCGGGTTTTTATTATTTTATACTTGTGTAGCAAAGATTAACCCTTCCTTCAACAGGGTTTCAATGCCTTCAGTCCAATCTATGTGGCCAAGAATTTCTAGGGTTACTTGCACCGATTTAGTGTTTGCGGCTGGTAGAGTCGAAATAAGAAATGATCAATTCATCCATTTGTGAACATGCTAAATGAATCCAATTTCAAATGAGTCTCGATGTCCTCATGATGTCCCAGTGAGATTTAAAAAGAATAAAATAGGGTCTGACCAAGTTCAAAAATATTCATCTGTGATTGTGGATCTAAATGAGGGACCAGAATTGGGAACCTGAGGTATCGGTCACAGTAAAACATTTTTGTGAAGTCAGTGATTTCACTCATTCTTTGATGAGGAAGGCAACGAGCGAGTGCTCTATACATGCCATGCACACACGAGTGACAGTCCATATGACGGTGACCTGGAGTTATAGTTTAACCCATTCAGAATCAATGAAATGACAAGGCTGTCGTCATAACAATTGGTTTGTCTAAACTTGACACTTAAAGGGAACCCATAGTCCTGAAAATAACAAGTGTTATCTTGGGACTATAAACTCCCATCCGCCCACCCCCATTTAAGTTTAAAATTTTTATTTAAATAAATATCACTCATGCAGCTCTTCCTTTGAGACATCATTATGCCTACTCACGTCAAACACCATGCTCCATGTAAATGCAGGAAGCACCTCTCATTGGCCTGCTTAATTGGCAGTAAGCAATTCTTCTGGTGGATCCCACACAATTTATGTCACTGGCCGCCCCTTTAACTCCGCCTACTGATGTCCCACTTCACAGGACCCTGATATTGGGGGGTATTGTACTGTGAAATTGGAAGGAAAACAATACACAATTGTGAGCAGGGGGTTGGGACAAAGGTGCCTTGGGCATGGCTGTATGTACCGCGAGGCTAACAAGGCATTTGCCTTGGGAGGCACTTTCCAAAAAGTGCAAAAACCGCCACCTCCAAATGCCCAGGCTAATGACTTGCTAGCCTTGTTTTATGGGGGCCCAAGAACTTGCCGACTGGCCACCCTTGGGGCCCCCCCCTCGGAGCAGGCAGCCATATGTGTTCCAGGCGGAGAGGGAGCATTTTCCCCTGAGCTCTTCCTGCTTAGCTCCTTCGTGCAACCCGGCATCACTTAGCGGTGTGCGAGGGAGCTGAGCATGGAGATCACAGCTCCCTCGCTGACAGCTTAGCGCGGCCGAGCAGCCGCCTGCCTGCATGCCTGCACAGTGTCTGCCTGCACTGTGTCCCACTTTCTCTCCCCCCTTCCTGCCTTCCTGCCCAGCAGCCCGGCCAGCAGTCCCACTGAACCCCAGGTAAAAAGATCCACCTAACTATCCCAAAAGTAGGCAGCCTAGGTGGATTTAAATCTAAAAAAAATATTAATAATTGTAAGTGTTGGGGGGAAATGTGTATGCTTGTTTATCAGTGTTTGTCAGTGTGTGTGTGTGTATCTGTCAGTGAGTGTGTGTGTGTTTATCTGTCAGTGTGTCTGTCAGTGAATGTGTGTGTCTGTCATTGTATGAGTGTGTGTGTGTCAGTCAGTGAGTTTGTGTCTGTCAGTGAATGTGTGTGTATGTCTGTCAGTGAGCGTCTGTGAGTGAGTGTGTGTGTAACTATCAGTGAATCTGTGTCTGAGTAATTGTGCATGTCTCTCAGTGAGTGTGCATGTTTGTCAGTGAGTGTGCATGTCTGTCAGTGTGTGTGTGCATCTGTCAGTGCTTGTGTGTGTTTGCCAGTGCATGCATGAGTCTGTCAGTGTGTGTCTGAATGATTGTATGTGTCTGGCAGATTGTGTCAAATCAGTGAGTGTGTGCTTGTCCATGTGTGAGTGAGTGTGTCAGTATGTGTCTGTCAGTCAGTCAAAATGTGTGTTAGTTAACAGGAAGAGGTGTGGCCTTGGCATAAAGGGGCGGGTAAATTTAATTTAGGGGGTGCCCAAGTACGGTCATGCCTAGGGCAGCACCAATCCCAAAATACATCACTGGCCTTCGGGACCTCCCTGCTGTGTGAGCAACAGAACCATCAGCCTAACAGCACCATAACCACTACAACTGCATGTAGCTAGGGGTGTTATGGATTTTTACCTTTTTGCCTTCTGCTTTATAGTGGTTTTTTTTTATAGAGGATAATAAGTGGGTTTTTTTCTGGAATTTTCCAATTTATCCCTCTATAGGTAGGGATTGATTGGATTCTTTCCTTTATTTTCACTCCTTACTGTTTCACATAACCTTTGTTTTTTTTAATGTTAATCTAAAAGAAGGTGAAAACACAACTCTCAACTCTTTCTAGCTGTATTGCAAAAAGGGAAAACAATATTTATTCTTGGACCAACAAACTGTAAAATAATGTCCATATTAATTGCCTGAGCCCTGTATATCCTGCTTTGCCGGTAATACAGGGGTGACTCCCAAATTGGACAACCGTGTACTCGACAGTAAACGGCTGAGATATGTGGAGGAGTATTGAAAATAACATTTATAGATATACGCACATCGTACAACTGGCTAAAGCAAAGATTAAATAATCTGTGTAACAGAGACAAACATCGGACACGTTCCCTCACACCATATAAATTATTTTCACTGTGTCCCACTTTCTCTCCCCAAATTACATTCCCGGGTTAGTGGAATGTGATTTGTCTAATAACGAAGGAAGTGATGAGCTGAGTTACAAATCTGATCCTCTGGGAGGCCATATTATGTCAAGAAAAATGCCATTAAGCATCCAAAATGGCCAGTGAATGGAGCAATATTTCAGCACAGCTTGTGAGCTCTGCCTGATGGTTCTCTTAACCTCTCAGGGACCAGTGATGGACTAATTCTGCTTCAATAAACCATCCTGTAAAGACCATGTGTTATAACCGAATGCAAATCGTACCTAAGCAGGACATTACATACTGACATAGGGTCTCCAGGGACCAGAGAACACGATCCTCAAATTAAACCTGTGTATATTTATCTTGTCCCATGGGGGCGGCCATCTTGAAATTTTCTTTACCGATATTATACACACAGGGGCTGTGTTACATGTAATCTTCTAAATGTAACAAAAAGATGTCAGTTTTCCTTTAGGTGGTTAACAATCATGGCTCATCTATTATCTGCAATGAATACTGTAAATTGTGCTTTTTACTCTTACAATGTCTGTAAATATTGCCTTATATGCATCCCTTATGACCATGGTATAGATAGAATGACCGAATCGTTGCTTTAATCAGAGTCTTTTATAATAAATGCATACTTCAGGGCTGTGCTTTGTAAAATGAAGATTAAAGATTGTGATTTGTACGCCTTTCTGTCAATCATCCAGGCCAGCTCGCTAAGGGCAGACAATGCAAAAGTGGGGTCCTAGGGAACAAAGCCGGGGCGGTGGGAAAGGACCCTTTAAACAGGGACTGATCCACTGAAATCGGGATGGTTGGGAGGGCTGTATAATTTTTTTGTTTTATTAATTAGAGGGAAAAAACGTGATGCGTCAATTACAAATTAACAAAATGTAATTGTATAAGAAGAGTTAAACAAATATATATAAATAATTTATATTATACACCTGCTATAAATAATATAAGGTAGGACGTGAACAGCCGCAGACCATGTGATGTTGCTAAGAGACAGGAACTATCTGGAAACCTATCAATTGCTGGCGGTGGTATATTTAACAAGTACCCCAATAAATATCCAAATCAGATGAACTGGAGTTTTTTTTTTTTACTCTACATTTTAAATTCAAATGTCATTTCAACAAAATTCATTTATAAACTTTAAATTGAACAGAGCGCAGATTAAAAAAAAAAATAGTACAGGACATGTCTTAAAACAGATGTAATATTGCAGAATTCCGCAGTTACTGTGAGCAGCTTTTCAATAACTTGGGCCGTGTCACGTGATATCTCGAAAGCCGGCCTAAGAAATGTACTCAGCCCTGATACATGGCCAACATACACATAACACATCATAAGTCATCCTCATAATTCAAATAACATATATTGTATACAGAAACGAAATTCATGTTCCATGCAGAGCTTTCTAACTAACAAAAACATTTTCTTAGTAAGACGCACACTTTGGAAAAAATTAAGAGACCATTTAAGTGAACGCAAATGCGTTGTGTTAAATTTTGTAAGAATATATTTCTAATTTTAGCTAGGAAATAAAAGTTCCGAAAATGCTTGTGCTATGGTTGATTCTCAAGCTCCATTTCTTTAAAGAATTCATACAACACAATACAGGTTTTTATATTTACATCAGATAACCCCTTTATTACCATATCTAATTTCATACCTCCCAAGTGTCCCTATTTAGGAGGGAGAGTCCCTATTTTCAGATACCATGGTGGAGATACCATGATACTGTTGTTTGAGATAAGGGATGCAGTGTGTGTGGGGAATGCATTGTGTATTATACACAGTGTGTATCAAGAAGATGCAGTGTGTGTGTGTGTGCCCCTCTCAAATTAAACCTCTGTCAGTCATTGTGTATAGTGTGCACAGTGTGTATAGGGGATGTAGCGAGTGTGTGCATACAGGCTGTAGTGTGTGTGCGTATAGGTTATGTAGTGTATGTAGGGGTTGTAGAGAGTGTGTGTTTAGAGAATGTAGTATGTGTTTGCTTAGAAGCAATCTAGTGTGTGTATAGGGGATCCAGAGTGTGTATGTCAGGAATGTAGTGTGTGTGTGTAGGTGATGCAGTGTGTGTGTGTGTAGAGGAATTAGAGTGTATAAAGGGAGCTAGTGTGTGTATGTGTGTAGATGATCCATAGTTGGGTAAGGGATCTAGTGTGTGTCTGGAATGTAATGTGTTTAAGGGTACAGTATGTGTGTGAAGGGTTCTGTAGTATATATACATATATGTTTGGAAGTATTATGTGTGTGTGGGGGTGGGTGGTGCAGTGTGTTGGGGGAGGTGCAGTGTGTGTAAAGGGTGTAATGGGTGTGTATAAAGGGTGTAATGGGTGTGTGTGACTGGTGCAGTGTGTGTGCGAAGGTGCTGTGTGTGAGGGTGCTGTGTGCGTGTGCGAGGGTGCTGTGTGTGTGAGGGTGATATGTGTGTGTTTGAGGGTGCTGTGTGTGTGTGAGGGTACTGTGTGTTTGTATGAGGGTGCTGTGTGTGTGTGAGGGTGCTGTATGTGTGTGTGAGGGCACTCTGTGTGTGTGTGAGGGTGCTGTGTGTGTGTGGGGGCTCTGTGTGTGAGGAAGCTGTGTGTGTGATATGTTTGGAGGGATTGTG
The DNA here is from genome assembly GCA_933207985.1 of Pelobates cultripes. Lineage (NCBI taxonomy): Eukaryota > Metazoa > Chordata > Amphibia > Anura > Pelobatidae > Pelobates > Pelobates cultripes. Next base: position 23,204,878 of record OW240919.1, on the reverse strand, counting down.
TTCAGGGGGTAGGCAGATATATGTATATATGTTTGTTTGTTTTTTTAATAAAAAAAACAAGCTGGTATCCCCCTCTCTTCTTACCTTTAGCCTGGGAGTGGGGACCATGCTGCAATCCCTGGTGGTCCTAGTGGTGAGTGAACTCCAGCCTGTGGGAGTTCATTCTTGCGAGACCAGTAGCGTTGCCATGGAACCCGGAGCGTTGCAAGAGGAACCCGGCGGAGTTGCAAGACAAAGCTCAATTGGGTCCTCTTCTGTCTTTCTCCCCCGCTGGCTGCCGCATGTCAGTGTTAATGGGCCGCTGAGGGAGATCTTTGATCTCCCTACCTGCCGTCATGGAATACAGCAGGGCCGGCGCTCGGATAACGCGGGCTCTGCATAGTCCGGACCTGCTCACCACCAATGCTGGCATAATCCTAATTTCTGCTCCTGGCTGCCGACTCCTGCTTTGTGCACCTAAAGCCTGTGTTACCCAGAGGGTGGGCAGCAGATAGCCAGAGATGGAGGCGAACTCTGACCTGGGAGCCAGCTGAGCCAGCCCGTTGCACTGCCGCTAAGTATTGTAAGTTTTTGTAATTGTCTAATTTATTGTTAAATTTCTACGTAATATGCTGGCGCTGTATAAATACCAGTAATAATAACAATAATAATAAGTAAACCAACCATTGGAGATCTGCCATGCACAGCATGTCATTTTGGAGTGCTGGAACTTCAATGATCAGAAATAGTGTTTAGAAATCAGTTTGTGTAAATAAGATGCATTGTTCTTGTTCTAAATCGCATTGTTGTTGCTTAAATTATTATTAGTAAGCCATGTAAAATTTCTCAGAACAGATCCATCCCTGGCCATAGCCCTTCTCACATCCCTAGAATTAAAGTGTCCCTGCTTCTCCATTTGAAATACTGAGAAGTATGTATTTGCCAAAAAGAATATCAATAAAGATAATAAAAAAGCATTGCATCAAATAAATAGGAATTCTTAAAGGGACACTATAGGCACCCAGACCACTTCATCTCATTGAAGTGGTCTGGGTGCCGTATCCCTTTCCCCTTAACACTGCAATGTTTTAAAGATGGCCACTAGAGGCACTTGCTAACAGGCAACCAGTTGAGGCGCTTCCTGCTTCTTCATGGAGTTTAACTGTGTGAAACGATGCTGGATGTCATCACACTTTGCATAAGGACATCCAGTGTCTTGAAAAACCCCATAGGAAAGCATTGATTGATTGCTTTCCCAAGGGGAAGGCCTAATACGCAGGCAGCGCTCGCCCCGTATGCACATTAGTTTCCCCCTTGCGATGTTGGCGGAGGCGCCAAAGGAACCATAAAACTGAAATAAGGTCAGTGAATGAAATAGCTTTTAACCCTTTCGTTGCTGCAAGGGGGGCTTATAGGGGCAGTGGGACAATGTAGTGTTATAAATACAGCATTGTATTCCTTACACTATAGTGTTCCTTTAATGGATACTCATTGTGCAGTGTCAAATATATAAGACCAATCCAAGTAACATAGTATCCTCCAGCATTCCTTCTGCAGTAGCAGGTGAATTTAGATCTGAGTGAAGCGCACTTTAAACGTTTGGCAGGCAATGCATGGAGATATTTGGTTAAGTGCGTGTGTAGGAGGAAGGCACTTTATAGACTGTAAAATGCTTTGTATTTAGTATATTTTGGTTGATGCAGCATATCCATCTTGTGGGAGACACCAAGAAGAATTTCAGGTTTGTATTCTTATGAATTTTTGTTTGAAGAAGAAGAAGGAATTTGATGCAGAATACTTAGAGCAGAGGTGTGCTACGATGGGGACATGAGTTACAGCAGATATCACTGTAGACAGAGATGACGTTTTCAAAGATACAACTGAAATATTATCCAATACTCCATTTCTCTAGCATGATATATAGTTTATTTGCAGTGGAATGGGCACAAATAGTTTCAAAAAGTGCATCCTTAGCATGTCATTAAATATACTCAATTTACATAATGCCAGTGTAGGGCATTTTGCTAAAATAAGAAAGTTTCAGCAATGCTCTGATTGTGAATAGACATTGCTGTCTGGCTTGCTGACGTGCCCCTTTTGGACCACTTGCCGTCCCAATTTTCAGCATTGAGTCCCTGGTCGATATCTAAAAATGTTCTCAAATATAGATAGAGAATAAAAATCCATTCTATTCTTGGTTCTATTTTACTACTATGTCAATTAAAGCCCAATGCAAGGAGTTCTGGGTATAAGCACCTTGAGGGTACTTGGAAAATTAAGTGATTTTGGCACCAGTTAATTCAGAAACTAAATGTGGGAAGCTGTGAGAACCAAAGGTGCCAAATTTCAGAAAGTTATAATAACCCAGAAAAGGAAAGACGAAGGGCTAAAAAGACATGTTTTTTAACAAGTGAAAAATGTGTAAAAAATATGGCACAAAGGAAATGTTACTTGTTTTACATGCAACAAAAATTCTGAACACAATATTGAATAACCAATTAAAGTCCTTGTGTGTTGAGCAGGAAACACCAATCTTGGCTTATTAACTGTCTAAGCCAAGTAATAGATTTTAAAGGGTATTTTCATTAAAACAAACTTTACGGGTCATTTGCAACACCAACTCTCCATGTGGCCTATTCTAAAATGTCAGAAATTGATATTGTTCCAAACCAACTGTATTTATGGAGCTCTGTGTGGTCTGGCACATCAACGCAGAGAGTACAGGAGGATAAAAGTTATTTGATTATGTAAACATTGCTGCACTCCTATGATGAGTAAAGGGGCGAGGACTATGCTTAAGCTATAAAGTCTAAATTTTGGGTCTGTCAATATGAAGGTTTTACTGGGTTCCTTAGGAGGTCTAGCTATGCATTGGGCAGGTGTGCCCAAAAGGTAGATCCCCAGATGTTGTAAACTACATTTCCCATGATGCTCGGCATGTTTTTAGAATGCCTTTCGAATGACAAAGCATCATAAAAACTGTAGTTTTAGGACATCTGTGGACTGACCTTATGGGCAACCCTGGACTAGGGTCTTCTTGGTGGCCTTGTGGACGGGCAGGTATATGTTTACAGTGAAACATTTACTTGTGTGTAAGTTAGAAATCTGTAGCAGGTAAGTATAGTTCTGATTATGCTATATTATTTGCATTAATGTTACATTATTACTACACGTTTGTTCACATTTTGATGGCTGAAAAGGGCAAAAGGCCAGAAGGTGCTATTTGAGGACTAAGCGTGTTCTAAAGTGATTCACCGATATAAAATGTTTGGAACACAAAAATCACTTCCAAGGAAATGTTATCTAATGGAAAGACCTGTTGAATAGACCCCTTGGGTCGGTGTAGATTTTTTAAAAGAGATTTGAGACAGAATGGGAAATGGTAGCATTGACTTTTGAGGTGGCTGCTTATAAGGCCAGACTACCATACACTTGTTGTCACGTTCTTCCAACGACTAATGCACAATCTGGCTAAAAACTTCGAGCTCCATCCTTGAAACACCTTTAAGTAGCAGACATCAGCCTTTTCGGTTTTGAACTTTTATGCAACATAATAACGTGTGAGAATAATGTGTCATCCCATTTAAAGATAAAGCAATCTACAGTATATTTCTATCCGCTCTGGGAGCTCCAACGCTTCACAACAAGTCTAATAACCACATCTGGAAAATATGCGGGAGGAACACAGCACACTTTAACATTTAGGGAAATCAGTGAGGCAAATCCATCACTTTTTTGGTTTTATCAAAAACAAAAACCACCTTTCGTACAGATACATTTACGCGTATGGTACCAATTTTCACTTATGAGTGTGTGCTTTATAAAATTATTAAAGCAACTATGTCACCGCCTTGGGTCTTTGCATAAAGCGGTGACTGCTCCTGTCCATCGTGGCTGCTGCCATCTGCTTCCTACTGCCAGGAGCCTGCGTCAACGTTGTACTCTCGCGTACAACACTAACTTCTACGGAGGATCCCACGTGACTGCAGGATCTTTCGGAGACAGAACCTTTTGTCAAGGGTAGGAAAAATGTTAAGACTCAGTAGTCATTACTGTGTCTCAGTATATCCTTTGTCTGCATTGGAATTTAACTGAAATGCCAGCACAGTGAATGGAAGTATTTCACAAACATTGTATCTTTGTGAAATACTAATTTTGGATGTGGAACATGCCACAGTGCCTGCACAAGTACACAGAAACGTTAAAACACATGATCTTAAAGATGTTTTTAATCAGATACCTTTCCATTTCCAAGGTGACTTAAGAATGACACTTCATGAATTGCGACATGATGTGTGGCTACTACCAGGATTTTTAGGCAACTTTATGACCTTGGTATACCCATTCATGTAAATGTAGAAATCCTGGAGGACAAGACTTAAACTATTTATTTATACAAGCTAAGTATATATACCTTACTATTATTATTACTATTTACAAAGCCCCAGCAAATTCCAAAGCGTTGTACAATAGACAAGTATTTGTAAAAAGACAAGTTGGACGCACAGGAACAGACGGTGTTAATAGTCCTGATCAAACAAGCTTAAATCCTAGGGAGTAAGGTAAAGTGAGACAAGAGGTAAGGGTAAGATGAATTTCATGTATGGGATAAGTAGGTTGCTAGAATATTGTACTATTATTATTATTATTTTATTATTTATATAGCGCCATCAGATTCCGTAGCGCTGTGCAATGAGTGTTATTGGCACTCATTGTGATACGCTCATACCTATTACAGATTACTGTGGCTTTTACTTCTATGGAGCTCTATGATACATTCATAGACATCTCACAGGCCAATGTGAGTTTTACTTCTTTGGAGCTCTGTGATACATTCATAGACATCTCACAGGTCAATGTAAGTTTCACTGCTATGGAGCTCTGTGATACATTCATAGACATCTCACAGGTCAATGTGAGTTTTACTTCTATGGAGCTCTGTGATACATTCATAGACATCTCACAGGTCAATGTGAGTTTTACTGCTATGGAGCTCTGTGATACACTCATACACAATTTATATTTTATTGTGAGTTTTATTACAAAGGAGCTCTGTGATACACCCAGACACAATTGACATTTTATTGTGAGCTTTATTGCATTGGAGCTTGGTGATGGAGTCATACGCAATTCACATTTTATTGTGAGTTTTATTGCATTGGAGCTCTGTGATACACTCATTTACAAGTCACATTTTTTTGTGAGTTTTATTGCATTTGAGTTCTTTGAGTCATTCACTCCGCACATTATTTTTAGTTTTCTTGCTAGGAAACTCATTGATACATAGATAAAACAGATATCTCGATCTCCAAGAAAATATTGTATGGATAGGGAGATTTCAGACCAAAAGGACAGTTCCCAAAAAGAAAAGCCATGACAGCCGGAGCAAATAAACAAATCACCTCCACACACCTTCATTGGCCTATACCTGAGCATAATAATGTGGTTGTAGATGGATTTTATCTCAGCAAAAAATGATCTAAGGAACAGTAAATCCATACAGATATTCTCTTTGTCTCAATTACCCGCTTGGTCCTTGACGTGAGTCATTTCTTCCCTTGGTCTAGTTGAAACCTTAAAGGACCACTATAGTGCCAGGAAAACATACTCGTTTTCCTGGCACTATAGTGCCCTGAGGGTGCCCCCACCCTCAGGGTCCCCCTCCCGCCCGGCTCTGGAAAGGGGAAAGGGGTTAAAACTTACCTTTTTCCAGCGCTGGGCGGAGAGCTCTCCTCCTCCTCTCCTCCTCCTCCGCCCCGTCGGCTGAATGCGCACGCGTGGCAAGAGCTGCGCGCGCATTCAGCCGGTCGCATAGGAAAGCATTTACAATGCTTTCCTATGGACGCTGGCGTGCTCTCACTGTGAAAATCACAGTGAGAAGCACGCAAGCGCCTCTAGTGGCTGTCAATGAGACAGCCACTAGAGGATTAGGGGAAGGCTTAACCCATTAATAAACATAGCAGTTTCTGTGAAACTGCTATGTTTATTAAAAAATGGGTTAACCCTAGCTGGACCTGGCACCCAGACCACTTCATTAAGCTGAAGTGGTCTGGGTGCCTAGAGTGGTCCTTTAATGATTTTCTCCTAACATTCCATGTTGTATCCTACGTTGGATATCGCAATTAGCGCGTCTAAGAATTAAGTCCCAGATGGTGGTTTAACATTCTACGGACTGGAAGACTCTTATTTTTTTATTCTTATCTCTGACAATTAAAAAACAAAAGCACCCCCCAAAGGCGTGAATGGAATTCCATATTTCATCCTCATGTTATGATAAATATCTGGATTTAGAAACTGTAAAAATTCCTGATGTGCATGTGAAGGCAAACACTACTGATTATCTGGCAGTCAGCACATACCTAATCACGAGAAGCCTGATGGAACAAACATTAATGCAATATCTGTCTAGCAATATTAGGTTGAATGAGGTTACCTACCTCCCTTTTAGAAATGCGCATAATTGGGAATTATTAGGAAACTCTGATCGCTCTGTTTAAGACATAATACATCTGTGAAGCCAGCTGCCCGAGAGCATCTGTCTCGTCTTACGAAATAAAAGGAGAACAATAATATTAGAAGGAGTTTAAATTATCCATTACAATATTTATATAGTGTTAAACACATATGCATTTCTCTACAAAGTCAGACCAGACAGAGTAGTATAATAAGAAATCATTGGACCTTCTCTCACTAAAAAAAACAGCTTGTAATAGTCAGAATAAGTGGGTAAAAGAGCCCAAGGACCAATGGATGTCCACTCTTTAAATGGGCTCTTTTACAAATTATTTGCTTAAAGGGACAGAATAAGCCAGAAGAGTTTTTAACCAGTGTTCCATGGCAAACTGGTGTGGATCATGCCATCGCATTGTGTTTCATGACTGCCTCCCAATGTTTCTTTATGTACTCAATTGGTTGGGAGACATTTAATACTGATGATCTCCCAGCAGGCATAGCAGAGCTGTGGCAACAAATTGTCTACCCATTAGATTACAGGTAAGTTAACCATTAATTTAAGAGGAGCAGCGTTCAAAGAGAACCTAGGAGAATCAGCAATCCTATAGCATTATGAACAGATGTTTTTTTGCAAACTGTTCACTCCACTCCAAAATGTTGTTGTTTTTAGTTGATATACCCACAATGAAAACATGCATTTGTTTTATTGGGGATGTGTCTGAAAACTGCTTGCAAAAGCTGCAAATCTCTTGTCTTCAGCCTTTGCAAGCCCTCCCCTTCTAACCCCACCCAGATTGCTGTGTCTGTCCAATCAGAGGCTTTCCAATTCAGCTCAATGACAAGTCTTTACAAGGCAGGCACTCTGACCATATGCTGCCTCTTGGATTTACCTCTACTGAGCTAACCAAACCAGGAAGTAACAGGATCGGTTGTCTGATTGACAGCCAGGGGTTGGTAGCAAGTTTAATGTACAAAGGTGTAAACAGCACTTTTTGAAAAATCTAAAATACAGGACACTCTCTTCATACATAAATCACTTCAGCAAGCTAAAGTGCTTTAGGTGTTTGGAATGTTCCTTAAATGCTATGTAGCAGTGTTACACAATGCATGTTGAAAATAAATTATGTCCATGGTGATAAGACACCATTATTTTAGATTATTTTTACTGACCCAATCCCACTCCCTGATAATCCATCAATTTGGGAACAAATTTGCCAAACTATATTCACTGCTCAACGAGGGGGAGGGGAGGGGGGGGGCCAAGTCTTCCAAGGGGGCATCACCAGTGACTTAACTTGCATTGCCCATGATGGGTGGGCCTACCCAGAAAGTAGGCTGGTCCACCCACTGAAGAAGGCTTGTGAACCTGGCAACAAGAATGCCTCCCACCAGGCCCCTACATAGGGGACCATGCAGGGAGTGCCGCTACAGCGTGAGCAGGTCTAATGCTGCGTTCACAGTGTGCTACTCGAGAATTGTTCCCTTGTATGTTCGGATGTCGGACACCAAGGGACAAGATTGGGGCCATGGGACAGGACCCTGAAATTGGGACGGACAAAAGCAGGGTAGTTGGAAGGCATGCTTCCCTACTTTTCTGGTGTTTTAGTAAGGAATTGGTATCTGGACCTCAGAATTGTGATTAAGAAGGCTTGCACCCTCACACTACCTATTGTATACAGTCAGTGGCGGACTAAGGGGGGTGCGGAGGGGGCTGTCCACCTCGGGTGCCACCTGGTAGGGGGGTGCCATGACCCTGGTCTGAGAGGTAATGGGGGATGTTTGAGCTGCGCCCCATGGCAGCTGGGGTGGTGCACAGCTCACACGGAGACCAGCAAGCTTAACCTGCTGCACGGAAGGAAGAAGGGGGCGGAGCTACTGACATTTAGGGGCAGTGCCTATCAGCGAGCGGGGGTGGGGCTTAACACGGCCCTTACAAGCTGCTGTTACTGCTGCACATGGTGGTGCAGCAAGAAGAAATCCCTGCCTCTCCACCTAACAGGCTCCAGGGAAGGACTTCAAGGAATCCACTCCTCCAGCCCACACTATCTGTAAGTAAGAGTGTGTGTGTGTGTGTGTGTGACTGTCTGTCTGTAACTCTGTGTGTGTGTGTGTGTGTGTGTGACTGCCTGTCTGTAACTGTGTGTGTGTGTGTGACTGTGTCTGTAACCCCGTGTGTCGTCTGTCTGTAACCCGTGTGTGTGCGCGTCTGTAACTGTGTGTGTCGTCTGTTGTAACCTGTGTGTGTGTGTGTGCGGACGTCTTCGTCTGTAACCGTGTGTGTGTGTGACCGTTCGTCTGTAACCGTGTGTGTGTGTGTGTTTGTGAGACCGTTCAACCGTGTGTGTGTGTGTGTGTGTGTGACCGTCTGTAACCGTCTGTAACTGTGTGTGTGTGTGTGCGTGCGGACTGTTCGTAACCGTTGTCCGTAGCCTGTGTGTGTGTGTGTGTGTGTGTGTGTGACCGTTGTCTGTAACTGTGTGTGCGGTGTGTCTGTTCTGTGTAAGCGTGTGACCGTAACTGTGTGTGTGTGTGTGACTGTTCGTCTGTAACCTGTGTGTGTGTGATGTCTCGTCTGTAACTGTGTGTGTGGTAACTGACCGTCTGGTAACTCTGTGTGTGTGTGTGTGTGTGTGTGTGCGTGACAACTGTCTGTAACCGTGTGTGTGTGTGTGTGTGACCTCGTCTGTAACTGCTGTGTGTGTGCGGGTGTGTGTGTGTGACCGGGGTTCGTAACTGTCGTGTGTGTACTGTCTGTCTGTAACCTGTGTGTGTGTGCGTGTGTGACTGTCTGTAACGTGTGTGCGTGTGTGTAACCTGTGTGTGTGTGACCGTTGTAACCGTGTGTGTGTGTGCGTGACCGTCTGTCTTGCGTGTGTCTGTAACCGTGTGTGTGTGTGCGTGACTGTCTGCCTGTAAATATGTGTGTGTGTGTGTGTGTGTGTGTGTGTGACTGTCTGTCTGTAACTGTCTGTCTGTCTGTAACTCTGTGTGTGTGTGACTGTCTGTAACTCTGTGTATGTGTGTGACTGTCTGTCTGTAACTGTGTGTGTGTGTGTGTGTGACTGTCGGCTTGTAAATATGTGTGTGTGACTGTCTGTCTGTAACTGTCTGTCTGTAACTCTGTGTGTGTGTGTGTGACTGTCTGTCTGTAACTCTGTGTGTGTGTGTGACTGTCTGCCTGTAAATGTGTGTGTGTGTGTGAGACTGTTTGCATGTAACTGTGTGCGTGACTGCCTGTAGCTGACTGTGTGTGTAACTGCCTGTAACTGTGTGTGTGTGTGTGGCTGTAACTATGTGTATGACTGTCTGCCTGTGACTGTATATGTGACTGTGTGCCTGTAACAGTGTGCATGACTGTGTGTAACTGCTTGTAACTGACTGTGTATGTGTGTAACTCTCTATCTGTAACTGTATGTATGACTGCCTGTGACTATATGTGTGACTGTCTGCATGTGACTGTGTACGTGTGACTGTCTGCTTGTAACTGTGTGTGACTGTCTGCCTGTAACTGTGTGTGAGGGAGTGCAGGGATTTTGTAGAAGGGGGCTTTTAAAAAGTTTACAAATTTGGTTCAATACATTTTTTTTAAAATGTAAAAAAAAAGAACACATTTTAAAAATTTTGTAGGTGTTTTTTTTGGGGGGTGGGGGGGGGCGCCAAACCCAGGACCCGTCCCGGGTGCCACACGCTCTAGGTACGCCCCTGTATACAGTCATGATACAGAGTCTAAGAGACAGATGAAGAACAGCGAGGCTAAGAGACAGATGAAGAACAGCAAAATGTTGCTAAACATTACCCAGCTAACTGTTTATAACGAATGTAATAGTCATTAAGCTAAATAAGTCATTTAAACTTCAGACACATTTCCACTTTCACAATGTGCTAAAACTTTCTGTTATAACATATTTAACAGTTACCATTTTTATTGTACGTGTGCACCTTTTTTATTTAAAGAAGCAAACATGATTCAAATTATATACCTGCTCTCTGGCTGGCAATTACAAAACAGTCCATGCAAGTTCATTTGTGTAGGCCCCGCCTACTGCGTCAGGGCCAATTTAGACAGGCTAGCAACCAAAATATGCAAGTGAAAGATTCTGTAAACTCATACAATAAGCAATGCTTGCAGTGACAACGCAAATATTGTCTTTTTTACTTTGAAATCTACAAACATTTTGTTACTGCTCTAATTGCTCCACAACTCCAAATATTACTTTTTCCTTGAAGTTTCTTGTTTTCTTTATAATAAACAATCCTTGCGAGCTGAAAAGTGGTTTATTGTTATGAAATAAACGAGGAAACATGAAAACAGAACACTTTAATCTGCAAAGATGGGCGCCACTTGCTGTAAACCACACATTACACAAAGCGATGTTCTCCTCAGCGAGTCTCGCACGGAGAAACAGCCTTTAATCCTGACCTAGTACTGTTAAACCATTAAAAACCCTTCACATGCAAACAATGCAGCACTGCGTCTTAGTAACTTGTTTCTTACACATGTGCAGGATTACCCATTACAGTTATATTGTCGGGAATTCAAAGTGAATTTAAAGTTTAAAGGAACACAGTGTTAGGAATACAAATAAACCGGGCCCTGCTACCAGTGATAGAACAGGTAGTTTATTTACCTTTTGTCTATTGCAGCTCCGATCTCCAAAGTAAGGCTCTGCCTATTTGGCTGAGATCATCAAGATTGATGATCTTAGCCAATACAGTGCTTTCTCATAGGAAAGCATGGGAGGCTAGTACACATGGGCGGCAAAACGCTGCCCTATACCAATCAATCTCCCTCTGAGACCATCTGATAAAAATAGTGGAGTTTTGGAAGTGCCTCTAGTGGCTGTATGTATATCTGCAGAACTGTTTTTGCCTGCAGGGTTAACACAGGGGGCACAAATATCCTGACAACAAAAGTTGCAGTTTGGCAGTTTTGGCCTGAGAGTTGAAATTCACTTCAAATCCAAATTTAATTCCCAACTATTTGCATTTCAATGAATAAATGTGATATAACTGTTACATTTAGGATTTATGCACAATTTAAAAGTTAGGTAAACATTACCTATGAGTTGTGTAAATATAAATAAATGTAAATATATATATACTGGTTGTATGGGATTTGTGTGTGGTATGTGCTGGCTGTGTGTGCTGTGTGTGTGCCTGTTCTATTTGATGTGTGTGATCGTGCTCTGTGTTGCCCTCTCCTGCTTGACTTTCTTTAAGGAAGGGGCGCTATGATCCCTGGTGGTCCAATAGAGGTGGTGATGTGCTGCAGAATATGTTGGAGCTGTACAAATAATTGTGATTTGGTTTTAAAATGGACCTGGGTCACATAACCACCTCTGTCTTTTTCCTACAGGAATGGCATTAACCCCTTAAGGACACATGACATGTGTGACATGTCATGATTCCCTTTTATTCCAGAAGTTTGGTCCTTAAGGGGTTAAGCAACAGCAATCCAGTTCAGTCTTGGTACAGCCAGGGCGCAAGTTGCATTGTTCATTTTTCTCATCCTCCTTGTATTATATACAAAAATGTCTTTCTTTTTTAACCTGTCAGACCATTTATTACATTGAAAGGATAAGTAAATAAAATATTTTAAAAATCTTAGGAAGAGGCGTCTTCTCTTTAATTCCTCATTATTAATTCTGTCTGTTAGTTAACAGTGCGTAAAAGTCACGCAGAGATTTTGCAGTCCATCGAGTCCATCCAACTTGTGTCCTACAAGAATCGTCGACCTGTAACTTGCAGTCTAGGTCTCCATTGTGAGTGCACATTCAGTGTTTATTTATGCAAATTCACAGTCAAAATAAACAGCAAAGGTTTTTTTTTAATACCAGACTAACTGCAAAGCGACACTATAAACATTTTTTTCACGCCGGATGAAAAAGTGAATCAATACATTTGTGCCTCTGAATTTATTACAAAGAGCAAATTCGGGTAAATAAACAAGCAGAGTTTCCAAGTCTGGAAACCCAACAACTTAAAAGCGTCGAGGGATTTCTGATGTCACAATGAATGCACGTTCCAGCAAAGAGCTTTGTGTACGGGAAAGACAGAAAAACCATTAAGATCATATTTTATGGAATGTTACTTTGTATTTAATGCTAAAGAGAGCAAAAGTACCTTTTATTTTGACACTGAGACATATGGCTGCTATTGAATGTAACTCCTATTAACTCTAACGTTGCCTGTTTAATGTCTGTTTGCAACAAGAACACCAACAGATTTCAGACAGGAATTTATAATGAGAGATGTCTTTTGACCTTTTCATCACTTAGTATTCAAAAAATAAATAAAAAAATAGGTGTCAGGCAAGCCAGAAAATATTAATACGAAGCATTTAATTATTTAACGTATCCCAAAAGAATTACATTAGACCTCTCTTCACCTCACTGATTCCAGAGAGCACATGTGTTTTACTTGGGTTTTTTTTGTTTTTGTTTATAGTACAGTATTTTGTATGTATTCCAGATATCTCCATCCGCAATCCGTACAAATGCTCAAATCTATAAAATGCCAATCTGATCCTCATGGTAAAATTATAAAACTGGGGCAAATGAACTGTCTCTGAAATATGTTGTTGTTTTCATATAAATTGTTATTGGATTCCTTATAAACCCCTCGAGTCTTTGGGAGATCATTTTGGAAACAACTACACAATAGTTAGATGAGTGAGCTGTTATTGAAAACCTGAGATAACAACTGAGAACTTTTTATCTCTTAGACTCCTACAAAAACAGTGCAGTGGACTAAGTTTTGTAAGAGGTGTTATCTAAATGCTAAGTCGGTGGTGTTGGAGATTTAATAAGTCATGTATGGGATGCTGAGCAGAGCAAAAAGTAAGATTTATTAGCCTGACATGAGGCCCACTTGTGCCATGACCATGACACATGGAACATTTCAATGAGCACATATGTCTTGTCCCATCTATCAGGGCACTTCAACCTCCAGCTGTAAACATACAAGCAACTCCCGACATATGTTTCAGCCTCTCCTGCACTTCATGCAGAGGTAACCCTCTAGGTACAGTGAGCCACCGGGGCTATATTTCAAATATTCACCACTCTTATGGGTCAGTTCACTAAGGGTCGATGTTCAAATTTGTATTTTGCACATCATTTCTGATGTTTTAGTGATATTCTTGAAGCCTTTTGCACTGATTAAAAATCACAGTTCTGGCTTCACACAATGCCATACATTCCATGACGGAGATGTTCGAAGTCGAGAAAGGAGCGGTGGCAGAGCCATTGTGTTGTGCATGGCTGGACAAGCTAGGTGTAAATCGGCTGCCCATGCACATGGAAATGTGGGTGAGCCCTTTCTGCAAAATATTTGACTTTTATTGTTTTCACATAGTTATGCACAAACATACAAAGACAACACAGTGCAAGTGTTTCACTGAAGTGACAGTGTGGCAAGTCACATTTCCTTTTGGTATGATATACAAACATATGGTATCATTGCAGTTGATGACAGTCTGTATACATAGTCATGTTTGGATAACCTGACCAATATTTTCCATCCATTATACAAATAAACACTCTTTGATTAAATTGAGAATCAGTCGTACAACCTGTGTGTCGTGCCTGATGGCACAAATGAGGGTAAGGGTGTGCAAACATTTAACTTGGGAAATTGTTTTTTTGAGATAAAAGGGAGAAAAGGGGAGAAAACTAGGGTTCCTGCCATGTTATATGGTGCCTAAAATATGCTTCCGTGTTCTCTTCTACTCAGACCAGTTATGCTATGCTATCTGCCATGCTATCTGGGGCAACTGTCCTGCCTGCATCTCGGTATTTCAACCAAGTGCCATAATTCCTCGTGTTGTTGCGCCTTCCCCACTCACCCTGAAGGACAATTTATCATATTGGAATACGGTATTCAACCACTTTGGAATCTCCACCAGGGAAGGGATCACATTGCTCTTCCAATGGGAGGCTATGGCTATCTTAGCAACCGTTAGCAGATTAATAATTAGTGTGGTGTACAGGTTATAGCTCAGTGTGGGCAGTATATGTAGAAGATACCCCTCAGGTGTTAGTGGAAGGGAAATGGTGGTAACAGTGCAAATGAGACTCTGTAAACATGTCCATAGGGGTATAATCTCTGGACAGGCCCAGAGGATATGTGGCATCATGCCTCCAGCAGGATGGGGATACTGTGTCATAGATCTTAGACAGTTTGTGAGGCACCAGGTACCATCGCATCGTAATTTTGCTATATGCTTCCCACAAGGAAAGGCTCCTGGAAGCTTTCCTGGTAAGGGAAATGGCCCCATGCCACTACGGTAGAGTAAATTCCACTTTCTGCATCTCTAGATGATGTGTTGCCTCTTTCCCACCTCCCCGATTTATTGGGCTGTATTTTTTTCTAACACACGCTGATTGGTTCTCCGTACGATGCCAATAGATTATATTTTTGGATTTGCTTATTATTTTGCAGCAAAAACTGGTAGGGCTCTTCACCCCACCTGCTTCTATGTATTAGCTTCCACTGTCCTGCCATAATAATGATTTTATTGACCTGCACTTTTTAAGGACAGGGTTTTGAAATCAGGACTGTTCTGCCAGATCAAGTAGTGGCTGTGCAACGCTGAGCAACCACAACTAAACTGAGCAAACATCATGGACAAGCTAACACAAGTCATCCAACGAGGGTTTTGTAGAGAGTTGGCATAACAGCCAACAACATGGCCCCGGAATCTGGTTCTGTACACGAACTACATTATCCAAATCTAGCCTGAATCGGCCACTGGTACTCACTAAACAAACACTCGGTGCTGGAATTGACACACAATTTTTAATGCATTTTAAAAAAGAAAAACTCACTTAATATATACTGCCTTGCAATCCGACATGCATATGTGCTGGGATGACACAACTCTCTTAAACCTGTGAGTGTCACCAATGCATTGAGTTGCATCCGTGGCAAGCTCCTACCCAGATCATCAGCTTGTCCTGGCTGACTTCCTCCCAGTATTGGCGAGTATGAATTGAATAAAGTATGTCCAGTGGAATAGTTCAATTGCTTCCATTGGCTTCATTAAATATTTCCTTGCAATCGCATTACACCACAAATACACAATTTTCTATGAACAAAACTTTTAGAAATCTCTCCCACAGAAGTGCATTGCATCTTGTATGCCTCCAGTGGTCAGTTGTGGTACTGCAAGTTATTAAGACATACAGCTTATTCTGAGCTGTTACAGTTTCACAGTAGTAAATAATGGATCCTGCAGCTTCATATGGTGCTGTATAATCACACCTATAGCTCTGAGTGTTCTTATCTAGCTACACCCTGTTCTAAATGGAATGTTACTCATTGCAGACTCTCTAGGAAAGAGATGCATGTGACCGAGGTGGCCCCTGGAAGTAACAGGTTAGGGTTAGCTGCCAACTGTGTTCTGTTTTTATAAGTGGCCCTTATTAACCCCGTGTGTCACTCGGACTAACCACCAGGGATTTAATATTTTTAATTACACAGATATCTCATTACACTTTAGAAGGTTTTTTTTTGTCATCATGAAACGTGACCTTCTGAAGGGGGGCTTAGTAATCTTATTGTTTTGATTTCCTTATCACCAAGAGGTACACACCACAATAACACAGTTACAGCTAAAGAAACAGTGGAAAGCATGCTGAAATGTTTCCATTTTTCAACTTATATCACACTTGGGCAGAAAATGCTCCTTTTGTCGTTCAAAATGTTATTAAAGGTATACAAAAACAACAACAAACATTACATGACTATGAACCGTAAATACATTTTTCCCCCCCCAAAAAAATACCCTTTTTTTTTAAATTTAGTCCAGTTTCCATCTGGTTGTTAAAAAGAGCAAAGCGCATATGTCACCTGCATACAAGACAAGGTCAAAGTGTCAGACTCTCTCCCCGTGCCTCTATGATGGTTAGATTAAGGGACTTCAGTACGTGTTGAATTTATGACACAATAAGAGACCCAGATCATCATTGGGAGTGGTAACACATGGTCCCAGTGGTGTCAGGAAAGGAATTTTGGAAGAGCAGTAAATCATACTAATGATTCAATAATCCATCATAATTACTTTCCAAGACAAAGTGGGGAGTGATCTATTTATACAGGAGAGAAAAGAAATCTGCAGGCGGCTAAAGCGAAAAAAAAGAAAAAAGAAATTATTATAATAGTAATAAATATTTCACACCGCACTTTGAAAAAAAATGATTTATTTCTCCCAATAAAACATTCTATTTTATCGTGATGTGCACTACAAAAATAAACAAAAATAAATAAATAAAAATAGTTCATTAATAGCATTAAATTAAAGATTCAGAGCAAAGCTGGGAGCTATTCTGCAAGTAACAGGCTCGGATTGGCTGCCGACATCACATGATCTCTGCAATCTTGTTTTTTTTTTTTTTTTTATCAATAACTATCATGGAGGGTTTGGAACTTGTGATGCAGTTCCTAAATGGTAATATCAGCTAAATGTACCGTAGCTTGAAGAGACCATCATTTAGGATTCCTACAGAGGTATAAGTTAGATATTGGGGTACAGCGTGTACAGAGACTGTGGTTGCATAATGTACACAATTGCTCTCGTAAGCAGCACATGCGCTGTGGTTGCTATGGAAACTCTCTACACAGCGCTTTTAGTGATGTGATGTCACTCAGTTCCAATGCCGGCACACTGCAAACGAAGCCAGTGTGCTGATGTCACTAAGGAGGTTTGTCCTGCTGGGAATACGTCCTCAATCAGTGCAAGTCAAAGAAGTCAGGAGGAGGAGCGGAGAATGACCCCCACGAAACTTGAAGATAACGGCGCCCGTGACAGAGGAAAGGTGAGTAAATCTCAATATTTTACAACGAGTGCATCATATTTTTGTGATATATACGGTATATTCAATGTACATGGGTGTGATTTCACGTAAGTTCACCCTCCAAATGCGAAAATGTTCACCTTTGCGGATGGAAAATTCACCCCATTCAACGTGATGAGCTGAGATATAGGGCAAAGGAACAAAAGGTTATTATACCCTGAAAATGACTCAACTATCCTAATATGCATTAAAAAAAAATCCCTCCAATGATGCACTTGGGATGGGAGATGTAGACCTACATTGAGATCCGTGGATTCCTCAGTCCCTTAACCCAATTAGTGTGCCACTAATAATTTTCTCAATCAGGACCCGCTGATGA
Source organism: Pelobates cultripes (assembly GCA_933207985.1). Lineage (NCBI taxonomy): Eukaryota > Metazoa > Chordata > Amphibia > Anura > Pelobatidae > Pelobates > Pelobates cultripes. The sequence continues at coordinate 23,187,271 of OW240919.1, read as the reverse complement.
ATTTAAATAATTGAGGCCATTCTCATCAAGACAAAAGTTCTAAAATTAGGAAACATTCTTTTGGTTTCCATGGCAATTGCCCGTGTTTTCACTTGTTTTCAGAACTGCATCTGTTTTGCCTTTGATGAATATGGCCTTTGCAGATAAATGAATGCAGACTTTGTTTCGGTTTACCGTTCTTTAATTTGCTTTCTTTTTCATATTTTTATTAAATTCTTGAATAATATAGACTTTTATTTAAGTGCTATCATAAATCTACTCACTACTTATTTAATTACAGCAACTATGGAGCATGTAGTGTAGTCACTGCAAAGCTAAGTAAGAAAACTGCCTGTAGGTTCTCCTGCTACTCTCTTGTCTGTCAATCCTCAGCATGCCGGGCTATGGAGTCAGTATAGCAGCATATGCAGATATTTGATTGACAGGTTGCGGACGTGGCATTTTTTATTTAGGTTTGTAAAAAGTTTTTTTAATTTATGCATTTGCTAGCAATTTTGTATACACACGTTGTATGCTCTTTAATATGAAGATACTGTCTATGTACCATAATAGGTAAAGACCTGGTAAAAATGCTGGTGGAATAAGGAATCTGACAACAATCACTTAGGCTGGCACTTGCTGTAAAAGTGCTTGCTATTTATAGCTTATAAAAAGCATCTTATCTTGTTTACATTATCTAATATGTAAGCCATTCCATTAAATCTTGGGAACCAACGTCTGGCACCTTGAATTGCAATACAGCATTTACTCTATTCTTGTGGATAGAGACCTTACCATCAACATCATCATAACAACAAATATTTTACTGTGCCTACCCCTTTAATTTATCAAACCTAAATAATACTACAACCCCCTGATTTGCATAAAAAAGAAAGCACAGACAGACCTAACAAGCGATGTCAATTATCATTTGTTCTTAAATAGGTGATTAAAGAGCCTCTTAGTGCCTCCTGCAGGAAATCTCTCAAAGCAGGACATTTCTAGACTAAAACGTACATTTGCAGATTTATAGAATTGTCTTTATTGTTAAGCCCGTCAGCGAGACGAACATATGGTTTATTGAAATGAGGAGAGATCTCAATCTTCACATATAATGCACTAGTTTAGAATTCTGGACAGATATGTTCCCAATTTCAACAGAAAATATATATTGTCTCATTTGTAACCAAGTCCCTTTGGTGTTGAAGTAATTGTTCCAGAATTCGAAGGACTGATGAAGAGCGATCTCAGAGACAGGTCGGGTGGTAGCAAAGTGTTCTTTTTATGCCTCTTAGAAATAGCAAGGAAATTACATCAATATAAAAAAAACAAAGTATGACCAAAAAAATCATATTCTCTTGGAATGAAATCAATTATTGAAAAAAATACAATATCTATCCAAAGAAAGTAATTGTGAAATTGAAAATGGCCCACAGTGTGGTGTTCAGGTCTGATGCAAAACTTAATATTACTTAAAGGAACAGTTTGGGCACCAACTTAATCAAATTGAAGCTGTTATGGTGTCAGGGGGTCCCTGGTGCTGGCTTAATTTACATTCAGTACACATCCCACAGCTCTCACATCCAGTACACGTCCCCCACCTCTCCCCTCTCCCATCCAGTACATGTTACCCACCTCTCCCATCCAATACACATCCCCCTACCCCTCCTATCAGCAGGAGAACAAGCATGTATTTGTACAAAAATTTAAGGGTGTTGCATTTTTTTAAAATATATTTTTGATGCATTATCTATATATTCAAAAGAAGATTTAAAAAGAAAATATCAGTTCCAGTCTGGTGTGTCCCTTGAGCCACGTAGCTCTGCATTTAATTTTTTTTCATTATTTTTTTTTACAGTGAGAACAATCAAACCAATACTATATATAAAATTCAGCAGAACATTTGGTGCGCTTTGAAAACAATTGTTAAATATTATCATCTTAAAACTGACCAGGCCTCAGTTAGGTCACTTTTTAACGTAAACCACATCTTGAACCATTTTTTCCCATGTGGAACCTTTTTTTTTTTTTACATAAAAAACAATAACTAAAAAAAAAAAAACCTTCCTTTCGAATCTCTAAAATTTCAGTCATTAAATGTCAGAACGAGTATAAGACGAACAAGATTTCTTTTATTTTGGGCATCATAATTAAATATGTCAGATCAAAGAAATGTTGGGAAAAATGGATTCTGTTTCATGCAACTCTTTTACCTTTATCGGGATCATGTGTAATGCTCCATGTAGAGGTAGGTCTTAAATCAGAAGCAACTGTCAGACCAGTTCCTGTGGGGGGTGAAAAAAGGGAACACTTCATATATATCAATTTATTGACTGCTGCAAAGTCCATATATCTCCACGCAAGCACTTTAAATACAGCGATTCAAACTCCAGCCTCTGGGGAAAGTTAATTACACTCCTGACGTACAGAAAAAAGTATAAAATCACTGGCAAAATTATTAGAACCTTAGCAGAAATATATATTTATATTAAATATAATTTAAATATAATATTTAGTAGTTAAGTTAAGTGGAATTTACAAAACAGAACAAAAGTATTTTAAATTCTTGGGGTACTTTCTTCCATTCCACATGTACATGTTTTAAGTTTGTACTGCGATGGTTGAAGGTAGAAAAATATGTTTGTTTCGCTATTCAGAAGCTTTTAAAGAGACACTATAGTTATCAAAATAATGTTTGCTTAATGAAACAGTTTTTGTGTATAGATCATGCTTCTGATGTTCCTCTGCGTAATTCTCTGCCAGTTAGGAGTTAAATCACTTTAGTTTCTGTTTATGCAGCCCTAGCAACACCTCCCTTGGCTGTGACTGACACCACCTGCATGAAAACAAAGTGGTTTAATTTTCAATCAGATGTAACTAACTTTAAACATTTTTATCTCTTTCTCTGTAAATTGAACTTTAATTACATACAAGAGGATCCTGCAGGGTCCAGCAAGCTATTAACAGAGCAAGAGATAAGAAATTCTAAATTAAACAGAATTTGCAATACAAGAATTGTAATGTAAACATTACATGACTCTTTACAGGAAGTGTTTGGGAGGGCTGTGTAAGTCACATGCAGGAAGGTGTAACCAGGGCTGCATAAACAAAGTGATTTAACTCCTAAATGGTAGAGAATTGAGCAGTGAGACTGCAGGGGCCTGATCTATACACCAAAACCGCTTAATTAAGCTAAAGTTGTTTTGGTGACTACAGTGTCACTTTAACATCAGACCTCTGGGTCCCACATCTTTTCAAACCAGGGCTAAGAACAAAAAAGCTTCTACATTAGCCTTATCAACTTGTATTCATCAACTTGTATGACGATCACATTATAAGTGCCACTTGTGTAAATATTTGATTATTAAAGGGACTCTCTGCGCATCATTTTATTGTAGTGGCTTTGGTGCACAGACTTTGTCCATGCAGTTAGACAGATATAAACATTGCCGTTCGTGAGAAAAGGGATAGTGGGAGACTTTTCTTCAATCTCTTTTTTTCATTCTTTCCTCATTTCATTCTTTTCTACTTAACTGCCTTTCCTTACCACTTCCTCTTCTTTCTATGTAAATATTTTGATATTTATGTTTCTGGTCAATGTAAAATGTAAATTAATTTTTTTTTAAATTATTTCTAAATTATTTATATCAGTGAACTGATATGTTTAGAGCTCACCTGTGGAGTAACGACATATGTGGATTATTTTTTATAAAGTATGGTTTGACTGATTCTAGGCATTGTGAGTGCCCTTTATGTCAGGGCAGTACCATGACCAAGATTAGTGGGAGTTATGCTTAGCTTGTAGATTTTACGTCTTTCCATAATAATATGGCGGGGGAGCTGAGGGGACAGAAATAGCACAATTCTTCTCCCATTTTCTATCCTTACAATTTATTATTAAACAAAGATATGACAATATTTATACTGAATTATATGTTCAACACTAGTTACACAAGGAAATCTTAAAATTAAGAAAATTTGAAAATGTTGGCAAAAACATTAATTTAGATTATTTGTCGACGTATTGTACTGATGGTATACTATTTTTAATAATTTGGGGTGCTTAACCAATATGTACTTGATGGATCAATAAATATGTACATATATAAATAAACAGAATTTTACACAGGAGATGCCAAGAAAATGAGGGGACTAGTGTTTTTCCCTCTTCAGATCTCACACACCATTTTTTTTTATTGGCTAAACAATAGTTCTATTCATAGCATCTCGTCATGATCTTATCGCCCTGTCCATTTCATCTCTGCATGAGGCGAGCCTCCGTTATATTTGGTTTTGTGATAAGCAAAAAAGAAAATATGAAAAGGGCCACCCGGTAGCTGGAGAGAAACCCTATGTGTCTTGATCAGAAACAGTTAGCAGAATTTTTAATCAAGTTGGATAAAATATATATTTATATAATACACAGTACTATTGATTAAGACTCAAGTCAAGTCCTCTTTTTTGGGGGGTATTATGGAATACAGAGATAAGGAAATTTTAAGAATACGTACTAGTCCAAAAGACAAAAGGGGTAGCTCAAAGTACTTGTCCATAGTGACAATTTACTCGTCCTGACACAGAATGTAAAATTATATAATTTGGGGACCCTTCTTGGACATCAGCAGGGATATTCACTAAACTATGGATTTTTGAAAATTAATATTGAATGGAAAAAGTGAAGCCTTAATAGCTGACCTGGGAAAATACTCCAATTCAGCTATAGTCACAATTTACTATTTTTTGCCTTGGTTTTTCCATTTGGTTGCTAGTAAATGTATAGATTGGGAGAAAACACTCTTTTAAAATATGTATTTCTCTCACCTGTCGTAGACATTATGTCAAAGATTTAAATGAGGAGAGCAGAAATACCTCCCACAGGTGGTCCATTACCTCTGCCAAACATAGCAATCACAGAGCATGCACAGATGCTGCTGCCTAGGAAGTATAGGAGTGGAGTAACATCAGTTCAGATGCCGATACGCTGCCAACAAAGCCAGCCTTTTGGCAGGTCACAGGAGGTACACCTTATTTGGGGAAGCATCCACAAGCAGGGAAAATTACAGAAGAGTGGAGCAGCCAAGGACAGATCGGGGGTGGATGTTATGCGAAAAGTAACACCCAAGAAGCTCGAAAGAGGACGGCACTGGATTGGAAGTGAGGTGATGTTACATTCAATGTTACATTGAATACATCATGTAATTCTGTGATACAAGAAGTATTCAGTGTACTTGTAGCCAATTTAAGGTAAGTAAAACTTTTAATTGCAGGTTCACTTTAAGGAACTTTGGCTTTTAATAGCAGGCTGATTAGTGACATAATAAGAAACATCTTTGTCAACTCTAGTGCCTAATGGCATGGAAAAATAATGGGAAGCTCCTCATCTCCTGAGAACTATCATTGATTCTATGATGTAAGGAAAAAAATAATTTTATATCTGGAAGAAGTTTAATCTTTCATCTTCCATCTAATACTGTCATTGTAACGTTGACATCAAGCTTCACATTCATAGACGTCAATCTTTCAACATCCTCCTCTTTAGAGTAAATGCTAGTTTATAAGCCATGGGAAATACGCGCTCTTTGGAGTTTAAATATTCAGTCAGATTTCAGCGACAGTACGCGGGTTGGAAACCAAAAAACCACAGTAATAAAAATGTAATTGAACCGCAGCCGTATTAAGATTCCGAGATACTATTTTTCAACCTGGCAACAATGTTGTGTCATTAAATTGGCCAAGACCCGACCAACGATTCTACGCAACGTTAACCAAATTATTCCATTGAAACAAAGCAGCAAATTGCTTTGAAAATACACCTGAAAGCTATATGACAGCCGAAGGATGAAAATGTTAAACATGACGTAGAAATAGTGATTACTTAAAAATTTTTGGTGAATTAAAACCAAACTGCAAAATTTAGGTAATCAAACCACGCAAGTAAGCAGATATCATGTTACCAAGCTGCTATAGACATAACTAGAGTCAGTGCACGAATCCAGTACATGGAAAGGAGGACAGTAGCTATTAGGCGCACCAATACAACTTTCTTGTCTTTGATTGTCCAATATTCAGTCGCTCAGTGTGGGCTGCTTCCAATTTATTTTTAATGATTTCATTTTGATTGTTAGATTTTGAGCTATTAGGTGCACCCATCCGACTTTCTTTGATTGTCCAATGGCAGTAGGAATTCCCCAGGATATTAGATAGAGAAGCGTAATCACCCGATTTTCCCATGGTAACAAAGGGATAAGCATCTGGGGGACTCTTGATGGTAAAATATTACACCTGAAAAAAATGAGACTTCAAATGATAGAGGTGGTTACATGTTCATATTCTGTTAATCTCCCTTATTTTCACACAAAAAGCTCTGCAGCCGGTGGGCTGAGGGAGTGGGGTGGGGGACCATCTTAATCTTATTAACTACAAGTGCTACAAACCCGGGAGGAATTTTTATTACTATACAAATGAACTAGAAGATACTACTGAACATTAAAGTTCGAGATACTCAGTGGAATTAAATTGAACCAGACTGTCTCTGATGGGTAATTCTGATAATAAATACTGGAGTTAAAGTTATTCTGACCACAATTGAGTGCACTTTGTACATGTCAAACACATCAAATAATTAATAAGCTTCCTAGAGGCCAGAAGGGTAGCTCTTATTTTCCTTTGAGTCTGGGGTGACACAGAACTTCCATACAAGGCCCATATTGTCCACTTTAGGGAAAACAGGAAAAAGGTCGAACATCTGGTGAAAGGGAAGATGTTTATACAAGTGTCAGTTGAGTCTGTCTTGTGAATTGCAAACAGGAGATATTCATCTGCCAGAGTGGTCCAAAGAGATACAATGTGACGTGCAATGTATTAACGTGTCTGCCATCCTGATGGCGATAATGAGAGAGCCTTCTAATTATCATGTCTCACTTTCCCGACCTCGTTTTCAGTTATGGTCAACTCTGTCCCATTCTAAACAGGTGCTTGGTACACTTCAACAAGGATACTTATAGTAACATTAATGTAAGTATGTAGACTTAAAAAGAAAAATCAATCATTCTAGAAGCAGAAAAATAAAAACGTAAGCAAATAAACATACTTATGTTTCCAAACTAAATATATTGACACAATATTTGCATATTGATTTATGAAATAAAACAAATTCCCAATATGATATAAAGAATTGAAAAAAAGATTGGCCAAACGCATGTACGTGTGTCTGTGTATGTATGTATACACATATTGCATTCAATTGGAGCACTGTGCATATCTCAAAAATAAAAACATTGGGAAGATCAAGAAAATATTGCACACCTACAGCTTCCATGAATTGTCCTTTACTGTACAATTATTATAATTATTATAGTTTATAAAGCACAAACAAATTCTGCAGCGCTGCACAATGGGTGGACTAACAGACGCGTAATTGTAACCAGACTAGTTGGACGCACAGGAACAGAACGGGTTGAGGGACCTGTTCGATGAGCTTACATTTTAGAGATGAAACAGCATCATGGAAACGCACAATATGTAACACACAACAACGACCTGCCATGGAAACGCACAATAATGACCTTCCAAACACGCGTTTCGAAGCTGTCATGGTACATTCTCATAGACCAGCACTGTAACACTATCAATATTATTTTGTTAAGAAATGCAGCACAGTTTATTTGAATCTGTATTTTGGAATATCTCTAAGCAATACCCTGAGACCTGTTTCATGGTGGGTTACATCTTAGGAAACTTTTTCCTGATGTGTGAAAGCAAGGTATTTGTGAAAAAAAAAGTTGTGGTTCTCGGGAAACCACATAGTAAAAAGCGTGACTTTTGGGTTAACCCCGTGAATGGTGGTTAAAATGAGAGACGTATTGGCTTAAAATGATTTAGAAAATGATGATGTATGCTCAGTGGCGTCAAACCCCACCAAAAGCACAAAGTTGCCCTTTTTATCTTCAAGGATACTGTGATCGACTCATTCTTTGAGCACTAGTCGTACAAACTCCATCTGTCCTATGCTATTTTAACTACATAAAGAGCAGAGAGCATGTCAAATTCCCATAAAAAGTGCAGTTTTTTTCCCCACAAAACTCCAGTGCAAATAAATCATGGTTCATTAGGCCAGAGGAAACTCGTGTTGCAACAAATTTCTCTGGAGGTCCTCTCTGCATACTTCTCAAAATAGTTTTTAATTCCCCCCCCCCCTTTTTTCTTCTTATTAAATGATGCCTTCTTATCTTTCTCTCTATCCACCCACATATCTCGTATTTGTTCCTCCTTATCATTTTCCTGTTAAAGGAATGATTTAATGAAGAAATAAATTAAAAAGTTCAGTGTGTTTTGGAAGATAAGTTGGTATCCGGGGAGTGGAATAAGAAACATGAACTCGGCTGTCTACTTTCTATATATATATCCCATTTATAAATGGATTCATTTTAATTCTGATGCTAGGAGTGTGCAAAACTGCTGCAGATCCTAAGGGTATATAGAATTGGTAGACTGGAAAATATAACCTTGGCCTGTATATAGGGGGGAGGAGGGACTGTAAAATAATCACAACTTATTGTTCAGTGGTAAACCTGTGGGTGTTTCAAAAACGTCAGATCTAGAAGTACATGTACATGTTGCAGCAGAAAGGTTTTTTTGGGGAGAGGGGGAAGGCATCCAAATTATACGTAGATCTTTTGGATTCATATCTGTAGTAACAGCATAAGTGCGGTACGCGCTAAGTACAAATGATAAAATAAATGCAATGAATAGCAGTAATACACACACACAGACACACAGTATCTGGCTATTCTTAGCCAGAATGCAAGACGTGCAAATTTGTAAGAAATTATGCTAGCAGAATACAAAGATAAAATTGTAAGAATTGAGTGAAACATTTTAATGTAGTCAGAGAGACATTAGGGAATCAATACATTAACTTCACTCTTATTAACACATTTTTTTTTACGTGTTCCCTCATTAACACATTTTTATTACGTGTCTCTGCACATCTACATGTATGAGGAGGAGAGGAGAACTTACTGTTGATCTCTCCATCCTATTAATCTGTCAGCTTGTCTCATATGTAGGCTGTTTGGTGCAGAATTTGAAATATCCTCTGCAAAGATTGAGGGGGACTTGTGGCTGACAGACAGAACTCTACGATCTCTGCAGAGGTTTAAACTCCTGTTGCCACGCTCAGTTTAACTGCATTGGCAATGGCACCAGGTATTAGCTGTGCTGCCACTTGGCTCCATACCTCCCAATGTTGGGAGTATGATGATCGGGATGGGTGACATGAGTTGCAACACTGGCGACTACCACTGAAGGGCCTTGTCTTGCAAGACCCCAACCTACAGGACCTTATAGAGAGCACTACTGAAGCACTCTCTGCAGGGTCCTAGTGCCTGAGGACAGTTCCCTGGTGTCCCCAGATGTGGCATACCAGGGAACTAAATCGAGACGGCAGGGCAGAACCACAAATTTTGGACTGTCCTACCAAAATCAAGATTGTTGGCAGGTGTGCGATGCTGATTCCCAAGGCAGTGTGGGTCCATGGTTCAAAAGTTCAAGTCACCAGGACTAAGTTACAACTCGCCAGTGGGCAAGTGGAAATTTTGAGCTCTGATTATAACAAATGTAAAATGTGGGACTTGGATTAATTGAGTTAATTAACAGATATCAATCTTGCAAAAGCATACATTTGATTTTGAATATAGGAATGATAATTATGAGCCGGACGACAGTAAGAGCTAGTGATTTTTTTTCCCCAAAGTGAAAAGTGTGCTGCAATGAGAGGGATACAAAATTCATACTTATTCTCATTAAAATGCAAAGCATTTAATCTTTTATTCAGCTCCTTCGAGTACCCGAACAACGCAGATCATCTTACCTACATTTACATGAGGATCGTGAGACTTGTAGTTCAGAAACAGCTGGACCACCACAGGCTGGCTACCCTTGTGTTAGATAATATCTATAGAATTTGTTTTGGCGCTGCGCGAGGACACGATGGCACAATTTCTGTGTACGTAGCAGCTTCGCATTCCAAGATTATCCAGCAAAGGCATTATTGAATATTCAGAAAATCCATCTCTACTGAATAGGAATTAAAGGAAACAAGTCGTGCAGTGTTAGAACAAAATCGTTATTAAGAACTGCTAAGGAATGAAGCTTGTTGGAATGTGGCGGAAAAAAGCCACATTGCCTTAAGGCTCCCCGATGGTCCTTTGTATCACAGTCAAAATAGTTAACCCTCTTACAACCAAGGGGTTAAACAATTAGATTACACATTTTTAAGAATATAGATAGTACATAATTTATGGTAAAATGTATGAACGTAATGATTCTGCAGAGAATTCCAGTGAAAATGAATAGATTATCTGACCTAATTGGAGCATCAGTTTAAGGGACAATGAGTGGATTCTCAGGCAGTAAAAGTAGATTCATATTAGAGACTGGACAGATAATTTGTAGTGATGTCGCGAACCGAAAGGCAGCTTCAACATGGATGCTGTCCAGGAGGTGGGAGGGTCTGGGAGGGTCTGCTGGAGATTGACCGGGATGTGTCAGCTGACTGGAGCTCGCCGCCAACGGTTTGTGGCGAGCCGCGGCGAGCCGTTCGCGGGAAGTTCGCGAACGGTTCACGAAATCACTAATTATTTGGGTTTCATGACAAATTGGCAAATTTCCAAGGTCAATGGAGAGCCTCAAGGTCATACAGTCCTTCAGCCAGTCCATGTTACACATCTAAAAATAATGGAAAGACCTAAAAGTAATTTTGAAATTATGGACAAGCAACCTTAGGTGACTCAGTCTTTCAGCAATTCTGAGTGTGTCATCTGTGTCAAAGTTGCAATATCCTATAAGAAGAGTCACCGATGGTACAGGTGATTTGATTCTCCATATTTACATTATAGCAAATCTGAAACAAGCTCTACTGAAACCAATGTAATGTTCCTCCTAACTGCTTCACGTTTAGAACTAAAATTGCTAAATTGCTCTTTGTAGGAAACACCTAATGTTTGCTATTTCCTCTCACAGGGATCTTATAGTTCTTACCGTGCTTCTTAAAGGACCACTATGGGCACCTAGACCACTTCAGCTCAATGAAGTGGTCTGGGTGCCAGGTCCCCCTAGTTTTAACCCTGCAGCTGAAAACAAAGCAGTTTCAGAGAAACTGCTATGTTTACACTGAGGGTTAATCCAGCCACTAGAGGCGCTTCCACAATTCACACTGTGAAAACCACAGTGAGAAGACGCTGGACGTCCATAGGAAAGCAATGAGTAATGCTTTCCTATGGGCGGTTTGAATGCGTGCACGACTCTTTCCACACATGCGCGTTTGGAGCTGACGTCGGCAGGGGGAGGAGAGGTCACCAGCGCCGAGGGAGCCCAGTGCTGGATTAAGGCAAGTTGTTGAAGGGGTTTTAACCTCTCCAGCCCAGCGGGAGGGGGGCCCTGAGGGAGGGGGGAAACCTAATAGCGCTATAGTGCCAGGAAAACTATAGTGCTCCTTTAAAGTAGAACATTTACACATTTTATTACCATTAAATACTTATGGAAAACTAATTTAGGATGTGTTGGAATTTTATTGAAAGAAGATGTAATAAGTTAAAACAGGGAAATGGGGGGAAGTTCTATGCAGGACCCCAAACTCTCTCTAAATTCTCGTTTTGTGAGTGATCGTACACCTGCAATGTGGCTCTTGGTGGCATTATCTGCTGGAAACTGAAGAAGGAAGTTGAGTAGAAGATGGCAGCTCCGAAGACAAATAACTTTAGTTACTCGTATCTCCCTTCTCGACTCATGCAAACTGACATGTTGTCTTGGCCTGTTTCTACAGCACCTGAAAAATCTCTACAAGTGATAGTGAGGATTTACAGAATTTTGTGCAGACAAATCAATTCACTAAAAACTCCACCTGCATTTCCTTTACACTTTTCTGATGATATTGTGTGCTTTGGAGGAAAAGCAAGAAAGGCCAAAAAGAGAGAGTTTGTATGTTAAAGGGATAAACCCAATCCGGTATTGTCATAATAGTGAAGCAGACAAGCTAAAGGTTTTCTAGCCGGAGGGTAATATAAGGAAAAGATCCAGCGCTTTGAAAGGCAGTTCACACTACGTGATGTTGATTTATCGTCACACACATTAAACACACACAAAGTCAGAAGTAATGTTCGAAAAACAGTATAGTGACCCAAGACAGTATTTAAAAAAAAAAGAAAAAAATTATGGTAATCTTTAATTTGGATAAGGTTTTTTTAAAAAGCCGTGAGTCAGGTATGGATGTAACATTAGGCAAGGTATCAACAAACATACAGCTTACCGGTGCAAAAATATTTATCAAACTCTTAATATGGTATTACACATTACGAGGGTAGAGATTTTTTACTCACTTCCAGCTTTGGGCGAGGAAAAATTTAGTCCTGCGGATCTGGTGATTTTGTTGCGTAAATAATTTTAAAAAAATGTAGTGGGTGTTTCATTACTACTGAGCCAAAATGCCAAATCATTGTTAAAACTCCAGGAAATTCCAACACAAAGCTTAGATTAGTCAGATTCACAAAATGAATCTTTCAGCCTGTGTTTTCAATTTAATTGTATCATGTGTAAAACAAGTGAAAAATAATGATCTGAAACGTTCATGTCAAAGATTGAATCTGTGTGGATTGGGCAAACAGGTCTTTGAAATATTTATTAAATTAGATCTTATACTTTCAGTGAAAAGCCTCAATTTCTGCTTTGCAAAGCTTAGAATGCATTGTTCATCCTTTGGCACAGAACAAGGTAATTGCGAATATCAAGTCATTCTTTCTGAGTTCCATTGGCATCTGATAACTCACCTGATTTTTCGGGCCCTATTGGGCAGGGTTAATCACATAAGCTACAATTTTAGTAAATAGCGCTAAAAGTTGCCAAAGTCAATATTCATGTTAGGTACAATTCAAATGCCAAGGCTTTCAAACTTAAAAAAAATAAACCTAATACGCAATATGTCACTAATATTCTTTAAGTGATTCCTAGCAGACGGCAATATCCTGCCGCATTTAACAGCATGACTGAAAACGATGGACGTGGATCAGCTGACTCTCCTGTCATGTGAGATATACAAAAAGGAGCATGACAAATTGTACTGGATTTTTATGAAAATCTTATTAAAGGGACACTCAAAGCACAGTAACTGTTGCAGCTTACTGTAGTGGAAATGGTGCCGTCTCTCGAGCTTTTGTCAAAATATTTTTGGGGCATTGTGACAAAAAAATGGGCCTCTCCGTCCTCCCTGTTTCTAAAGAGATTTGAAGTTTTACTTCATTAATCATATAAAATCTGTACAAATACGGATAGTTTGTGAGGTGCTTTACTGAGTCGCACAGGCACTCCTGGTCTACCTCTGCTGTTCACATAGAATGACCTGTGGTCGTTATGGTGCTTACAGTGTCCTATGTCAATTTTTAACATAGTAACCATAACCTTTTACATTGTAATCTTTTTTTAACTTGTCCTTACTGAATTCATTAATTCTCCAACAATCAAATTAATAAACTATAAAATGTACTAAACTATACAAATACCTTGTGATATTTTTATTATTTATTTCTTTATTTGTTATTGGCATTTATAAAACAATATACCGTGAGCTGAGATTTCGCCATTGAAGCTCTTTTATACAAAGTGTCTAGAAAAACGTAAAACGCATGTGTGTGGCCAAACTCAGATTCCAAGGGTCTCGTGACTTCCAGTTCGATAAAAAGATTCAGGACTACCTGTTGAGTTGGCCCGATATAGCCTTATCTGGCAGCCAATTGGTTAATTTCCCAGAATTCTCATCTGATATCCAGACTCCCCATGGTTGAAGTTTTTTAAATGACAGAGGTGAAAAGGCTAATCCTTTGCTATCACAAGGGCCCAGCAAATACTGCCTAGATAAACGTTTGAGTAAGCAATAAGATGCTGTTTCTGCATTTAAGACAATCGCCATCACCGAGAAATAGCATTAAAAACTGTGATGTTTAATCACATGTCCCCAAATTTTGATCATTACAAGGAATTAAAATGATAATGCACATGTAGACATGTGTACAGTTAATTCGTTTTAAATTAGATGGCTTTAAATGGGATTATTTTAGAATTATCTGTAATATGACACAGAAGTTGGTATAGCAAAACGGAAGGCCTATAATTAAATTAGTCACAATTCTTTTCCCTCTACATTAACAATTAGGGTTTCAGGCTGGTCTATCAACACAAAAGGTTAAACGATTATAACGGATCCTACGTTTAAAATAAAAAATAAAAAAACTGAAAAAAACAGATTTTCACAAAATTACATTTCTTTGGTGACACTCCAATGCAATGATATTCAATTATATGTTTATTCAGTAAGCAGTAAACAGTGGTGAATTTTGGGAACAAGCCCCTTGAGCTCTGTTGGTGTAACACCAACACCAAGAATTAGGAACACAAATGTAAAACATACCACTCACACTGTTGTAAAATATGTATAAACTTTGCTATTTTGCTTAATTGCTTTCTATCTTGTTACTAATTTATATTTGTAAAATGTGAAAATCAGGAACATTTCATGATGGGCCAAGTTTATTGCCAACAAACTTGCTTATGCTTTTAGTAAGATTTCCAAAGAATGTTAATTGCTTTAAGTAACAATCATGCATAATACATACTTACATCTACATTCCCTGACAAAGTAACCCAATTTGGGCTGCCCCTTTAACTCATCAATCATATCCTTAAATCCATGATGAAAACCAAGGAAGTCAAGGAGAGATAGCGGGCTGTAATAACAGAGAACATGCTGGATGCCTGTTACAAACAATGTTTTTTCATTACTGTTCTTTCTCTTCCATTTGATCATCGTTTTGACAATAAACCAAACAGGAAGATAACTAGTATCAGCACTTGGTAGAATCAGTGTCTCAGACACTGGGTATCTCAGACACGTGTGAGTGACTCCTTACATGTCACAGAGCCACAGAAACTCAATGCACGCTGTTCAGGAAGGAAATATTCAATCTACCCATTACTACCATGAATCCTGCTTAATTTTATAACAAAACAGCCCAAAAACCACATGACCTTTAAACATAAAATACTCACAGTTTTAATTTCTGGTATAAATGGTACGAAAAACTCCAATGCATACACAGAAAATGCAAATGTGAGAAGTTGCCGTAGTGTATGAATCTTCCTTGGTGAAATAAAACTGTATTATTTATCACAGCATCTTATTGACAAAAATATTTGTTTTATTAGGTGACGCAGTGTTCCAACAGCTCTTCACACTATGTGTGTTGCAACTGGCAAAATTATAGTGGTAGTCGTGAGGGGTGGGTAAGGATCAAGATTCCTAGATGGTCCTTGTGCACTTCTAAAGGGAACTCTGCATAATATAAGTAATAATGTCAAATTGAATATTGAAAGTGACAGGTATTCTCCTACCCTTTGTTCATAATTTAGAGGACATTTTTTTTTAATGCTAGACACTATAAGGTTTCCAGCCGATGCCGCTGTTTTAATAACTTGTTCTTCCATATCTTTATTGCGTTGGCCTTTTCTTCTTCTGCTTGAAGACTATTCCAGATACTTACTACCCTTACTATAAAGTGGTACTTTCTTCTATCACATCCCAGTCTTCAAATTTTCAATTTCAAACTAAGGACAATTTTCAGTTTCAGCTATATTTTAATCCATTTTCAATTAAAATGCTTTTGCAGTGTCCCTCTTTCCAAAATGAACAAGTCGGTACATATACTGGTATGTCTTCTACTCATCTGTCCTTGGTTGGATTTCCTTTCACATGGTTGAATTCACTCTGTTAAAGTCATTTTAAAGTCATGATCACCAGAGACACAAAGTCTCACCAATTGGACATGCAAGTGACACAATGCCATATAGTGTGACGAAAGGGGTAAACTAGCTCAAAGAGCCAACTACCAGGGCTGCCTACATGCTGAGCTCTGCAGAAGTGCCCCCAACGAGCAGAAATAGGGCTTCGTCTTGAGGATCATAAGAGTATTTAATGACACCCTTACATTGTGCTTGCCGGGGTCTTTTCTAGAATCAGGACAACCAAAGTTAAAGAAAATGTATTGCCATCCCACTCTAGGACAGTCTCATCAATCCAGGACATTTAGGAAATGTATTTTTCTCCAACTAATGTCTTCTCCATGTCAGGGCAGGTCCATTCCAAAAATACCACCCAGAAGTCAAAATTCTTTCCTACAAAGTCAATTTTTTGGAAAAACGTAGCCAGATGGTTGAACTCCAATTGGAGATTTACTTAGTTTATGACGGAAATAAAATATATATATATAAGCTTAAATCATTTTCTTTACTGCTGCCAAAAACTAAAGGTGATGGTAAGGATGTGACATAATCGTGGGGTCTAATGGAGAATTCAATTTGGTATTCGTTCTGCCACGTGCCAAATGAATAACTCATGTATCAAGCACAAACTTGGTAAATTCTCTTTAATTTTTCATTTTTTTGCAGTCAGACGCACACTATAGGAAATCTTTGACAGTATTCTTCCTCAGCATTAAATCTCCATTAAACCTATTCGTTTCCAGACCACAAATTGGAATCCATCTGAAAAGTCTTTTATGATTAAATGAATTTATTTTATAGCACTCTGCTCCCAGATACTTTCTCGTTTTAATAAAAACTGATGAGCTTGCATTTACAGCCGAAGACATGATAAATTACAAAACCAAAACACAATTACAAGCCCAGATTTATAAAGATCATAATAAACTATGAGTGTCAACAAGCGCTCCGAGAACGATCTCTTTTTCATTTTAGTGCTTGCCGTATTAAGTGTTCAAACAGTATACATTTGGATACGTTGCCTGCAGATTGACTCATTGGCAATGGTCTAAGGCCTACACAGTGTCTATTTACCATTCTATGATCTATGTTGTAATTTTTACTTATGAATCTCTACGTTTTAGTAAATCTGGCATGTACTTTATGACTTTATTACATGTCAAGGTAAAATGCGTATTTCGTTATGCAGACTCTATGGTTTTACTGTTTTTGGTGTACAGGGCTTCAAAACGAAAGTATGTTTTGCTTGGCAAACGTATCGCCATTTAATGCAATTTCTACTGACATTTTACGTTTTTATTTATTTTTTATTTTTTTATTGCTGTGTTCTCCACATTTAATATCCATGGAGGTCAAAAAGGAAATTACTGCTCCAAGAAAATGTAGATATCTAAAATACAGCACTAATGTCAAAGGTAAATAGTTTCATTGTAGCAGGTCGGATGACCCCAAAGTCAATTCACTGTGTTAGATCTCTCGGGGAGGAGGCAAAATGTACTTTTTCTATCTGATAAAGTTCGACTGAATTTTTAAGGGAAAGAATTGTGAGAAAACATTTTATTAGATATATCTCTGGTGTCCTCAGGAAGATGGACACAAAATAAATAGCTTGGGACAGTAAGAAGCATGTCTTACATTTGGACAATCCCGACAGACAGAAATATGACATTTAGGATAAATATATTAAAGCGACACTATGACCGCCCCCACCAACAAAAAAATTAGCATTAAAAAAAGATAAAATCTTTATGAAATACTCAGATTGACTGTGTTGGAATTTCACTGGAATTCCAACACAGTAAAAATATATCATTAGACAAATTCGGGGCTACTTTCTATGTCTAATGCATCTTTCGTACACCTGACAAAACTTGACAAAAGGCAACGCTACCACCGTGAAGTTTTGCAATTTCCACAGCCGTCACTATTCATGACTGTGAAGAAGAAGGTGTTGTCTATGGAGACTCCTGCAGTCACACAGGATTCTGTACATGCAGGCAGTACAACATGGACCCGGGCATGCACATAGCAGTGGTCACGATGGTCAGTTTCAGATAAGTACAACTTACCTTCCCCTGCACCCCCAGGGCACTGCACTGCACGCCACAAAGTCACCATCTGAAGGTGACAGAGCTGTGTTAACATAGATAATTATATAAAAAATACATTTTGTCCCTCTAATTTAAGATTATGTCCTCTTGTTGTGGTAGTTTTTCTTGTTTTAAATATAGTCTCCTCCTTTACTGTGTTGATTCCCTTTATGTATTTAATAGTTTATATAATATTCCCCCTGTCTAAGCCACTTGGTGATGAGAGATGAGTTTGCATCCAAATTGTTAAATATAGATAAAAATAGCCAACTTAAAATAATAATAAAACAATAGTCAAGCCAGACAAACCAGTTATATTTTGCTCTCATTTCAACACATTTGAATTCATAGAATTCAACAACTCC
This sequence comes from Pelobates cultripes, assembly GCA_933207985.1. Lineage (NCBI taxonomy): Eukaryota > Metazoa > Chordata > Amphibia > Anura > Pelobatidae > Pelobates > Pelobates cultripes. The sequence goes on along the minus strand of OW240919.1, from coordinate 23,169,012 downwards.
GTTAAATGTTAATGTGCTAATAGAATCGATTTAAAATAAATAAAAGCTAGAAACGAAATTTGCACAATTATATAAAACATTGAAAATCACCCAAGTTGTGTTAACCTTGTGAGGCTCTGTTTTCTTTTAATATTTGAATTAATGTTTTAGGAAATTACATCATAATCCAGTTCAGACAAGGCACAGCCAGGGCACACAATGCAAATGAAGAGGTGAAATGTAAACATTGTTTCATTTGTCCTTGTCTCTGTGTGCTTTCTCTGTGCTGACACCAGGACAGAGCTTATAATGATTGACAGGGAGCTAAGATGTAGGCACCCAGTTGCAAGATAAAAAGGTGTGGATTTCTACATTTAATGTCGTTTTTCACACCTCACAAAAAATACCCATATTTACCTCATCTATCAAGTAATTCTGAGGTTTTACATTTGCTGTGAGTTAACACAGCCCAGACAATGGAGTGATCATCCAATCAGAATTCTCTGATCTGCACTTTTTAACAATATATTTTAAAGTGCTGACTTCACACGTTCCTCTGCTTTTACCAATGAAATCTGTTACTGACAGACATACAGACATCTATACATACATGCATACATACAGACATACATTCATAATAACATACAGACATACATATATACATACATAGACATACATACATACATACAGACATACATACACAGACATACATAGACATACAGACATACAGACAGACAGACAGACTGGGTCTGCAAGGGGCAGCAAGGAGCAGGGAGGGTCTGCAAGGGGCAGGGAGGGTCTTCAAGGGGCAGCAAGGAGTAGGAAGGGTCTGCAAGGAGAAGGAAGGGTCTGCAAAGAGCAGAAAGGGACAGAAGGAGCACAAAGGTAAAGAAAGCAGAAATAATCAGAAGGAGCACAAAGGTAAAGTAGGAGAAGGAGCAGAAAGAGTCTGCAAGGAGCAGAAAGGGGTCAGAAAGAGAAAGGAGCAGAAGGGGGAGCAAAATAAGCAGAAAGTAGCAGAAAGGTAAAGGAGCAGAAGGAGCCAAGGAGGAGAGAAGACAGTGTCAGAAGAAAACGAAGACTGTGTCAAATGAACGAGAAGGAAATGAGATTGGAAGTGAACCCTCCACTTTATTCTGGACACTGCATCAGGCTTTGGTACCTGGGCCTGGCAGGGAATCTGTGGACCTTCTCATCTCCCCAGGTAAAAAAAAATATCAGTGTTAATGTGTTTACTTTTATTTACTGAGTGTCCGCTGGGGAGGGGTGTCGCTGATTGGCTAGAGCGGTCAGCTGGCACTCTAAGCCAATCAGTAGCTCCCCATTCATAAAAAAGTTAAACATTTTTATCAACCGGGAACTATCGATTGGCTTAGAGCATCAACTGACCACTCTAGCCAATCTGTAGCACCCATGCCCGACGTCAATCTGCACTTCCTGACACTCCGTTTCAGAAGCCAAATACCACTGAGCGACCTAGAGATCTGGAGCTGGAGGAAGCCTTTGATGTTAAACCATTGGAGAGCAGTTTAACCCCTTAAAGGAAAGCGAGCACCCAGGGGCTTCCTGGTATCATAGCATTTTCATTTAGATTAAGTTGTTATGGTGACCAGAATGTTCCTTTAATTTGCTTAAAGGAACACTACAGTGTCAGGAATGTCAGGAATACAAACATGTATTCCTGACACCATAGTTGTGAAAACGCTATTCACCCTGGCTTTATGTGATAATGACTATGCTCCTCCCCTTCATGACACTGTCAAAAAGGGACCAAGCATGGATGTCATTACAATTATGCCCCTCCTAAAAAAATTCCTGCGGACGCCCATTATGTCAGTATGTATGTGTGTATGTCAGTATGTATATATGTATGTATGTATGTCAGCATGTATGTATATATGTATGTATATGTGTATGTCAGTATGTATGTATGTCTGTATGTCAGCATGTATGTATATGTGTATGTCAGTATGTATGTATGTATATGTCAGTATGAATGCCAGTATGTATGCCAGTGTGTATGTCAGTATGTATGCTTGTCTGTCTCTATGTATGTCAGTATTTATGTATGTCTGTAAGTATGTATGTATGTATGTGTGTCTGTCTCTATCTGTATGTATGTCAGTATGACAGTATGTATGTCTGTATGTCAGTATCTGTGCTGGTGTCTGTATGTATGTGTGTAAATCAGTATGTATGTGTGTCTGTCTGTATGTATGTATGTTTGTGTGTGTGTCTGTCTGTATGTCTGTCAGTATGTATGTGGGTCTGTCAGTATGTATGTCTGTATGCCAGTATGTATGTAAGTGTCTGTATGTATGTGTGTATTTTAGTATGTAATGTTAGTCAGTATGTATGTCTGTCTGTCTGTATGTCAGTATGTATGCATGTGTCTGTATGTATGTCAGTATGCATGTACGTGTCTGTATTTATGTCAGTGTGTATGTATGTCAGTATGTATTTGTGTGTGTCTGTATCTCCTTATGCGTGTGTGTGTGTCTGTGTGACACTATGTATGTCTGTGTGTCTGTATATGTGTGTGTGTCTGTTTTAGTATGTGTGTATGCCTGTTTCATTATGTGTGTCTGTTAGTATGTATGTGTGTGTGTCAGTATGTGTGTTTCTTTCTGTGTGTGTATCTGTGTCCTTTTGTATCATGTGTCTGTGTTTGTGTGTGTATTCCTGTGAGCGGGATTTGGATGGAGGCCCTGGGGGCTGGCTTGGAGGCTGGCCCACCGGGGGCCCAAACCTTTAGCTGTATTAGGGGCTCCCAAATTTCTGATGGCAGTCCTGCATGAAACACTAGCTTGTTTAAGAAACACTACAGGTTGTAAGGGACAGGAAGGGAGCTGTGACATCATTTATCAGCCACAGTAACAAGCAATAAGGAAATGTTTTAAAATGGAAGCACTGAGAGGGACAGAACAGGCAGGAGTGAAGATGTTTTTTTTATTGTTGGTTTTCTGCAACAAATAAGCTGGAATAGAGTATGCAAAACACAAGTTGTTATGTCGGCCAAAATCTATCAAATAAAAAAAGTTGTGTGGGTTCCTTAAGTATCCCTTTAAGTACAGTATATGTAAAACAGATCTTCTATTGCTGTAAAATTTAATATTACTCACCCCGTTGTTTTATGATGCATGCATATGTAACCAGCATACCTTATAAAATTAGGAGTTACCATGTGTTGTAACCAAGAATATATATATTAGGTGATACATTCTGATTGAGACACTGGGGATTGCTGCTTTTAAAACACAGATTGACACACAATACACACAATTCACAATCAATTCTCAGCAGTTACTTGTTTATTTCTGCACGGTACACTTTAATTTAAAAAAAAGCGCATTATTGCCCTAATCCTGCTAGCGTTGGGAAATCTGAATATCAATCGAAACTGCCTTTTGTGCCTCAGAATACTCAGGTCTCTACTCTCCCATTGTTGGTGGGCTTTTCTCGTTCAAGCCAATATTTAACTTTTATAAGCTGTTAATAAACTACCAGCTATTTTATTTAATAAAAATCCCCCTGTTGCCTCCTTTTTGACTACGGAATAATCGGAAAACATTTGGAGGTGGATTTTAAGTAAAATTGAAACAGCTGTATAAATCTTTATTAGGACAGGGAGGCCACCACTGCAAGAACTAACAAGTAGCTGTTCCTTCAAAGCAAAAGGATTTAGAAGCAATTGAACCTGTGCACCTTGTAGGTCAAATTAAAAATCACAGAGGTAATGCACTGGGGGAGGAGTTATCTTTGATCAGTAGAAGTAATGTATTCACTGCTGCTGTGGTTTCTGTATAAAGGCTGCTGCAAAGACTGAGCTACAAACTGGAACAGAGGAGAGACAACCACTGGCCAACCATCATCTCTTGGACTATAATTCCCATAATACTCTGCTAGACATTAGCCAACAAAGTTGAACGACCCTAATTTTGAGTAAAACCTACAGATCACAGTATACATACTGCTAAACATATATGTTACGATATACAACGCTGGTGTGTGGTGTTACGTAAAAAGGAACATTGAGGGGTTCTGGAAACACCAAGATTAGCCAGATGATCGAAGGTCTAATCTCCAGAACATTGTACAGAAAATTGTCTGTTTAATGTACAAACAGACACCAAGATGAATATACATACACTGACACATACACAACACACACTTATACAAACACGTACACATACACCAGTACACAGACACACTTGCTGTGACTCCATTCCAGATCACAGCTGTTAATTCTTTCCCTCTTTGCACACTGCAGCATAGAGTGAAACGTTCTATCTTTCCCTTCAGTTCATCCTTAACATGAAACCAAAGAGATAGGGAAAGAATTAATGCCGGCAACTGCTATATCTCTCACTACAAAAAGCAATTGATTCATGTAGCTTCTATTACAGAGTTCTACAAATTTGAATCGGAATCATCACATCTTCTACGAACAAGGTGTTGTAATCACTGTTACTGTGTAAATTGATACTATATACGTCTGTTAATCTGCTCCCGTGGTCCAAAAGTTACTTTATACAGAATAAAATGACTTTCATTATTATTTGGGGAGTGGGTGGGGTAGGGGTTGGGCGGGGTGTGGGGGGGGGACACACACACATAATTTTCAGGGCTGTACCATTCGTTCAAAATCAAACAAAACACAACACTGAAATTCCACCTATACACTGCATTTCAGTCACACCTTCCCCCTTATGTTAATATAAGTGGCTTCACATACAAAGAATATCCCACAATGCCTAGAGTGAAGTCACACTCTTGTCAGTGCAAGACAACTTACTGTCCATGGGAAACATCCCAGGTCAAGTGACCACCCACCGTTTGAGGATTCATTTAGGGTAATTCAACATAATTGATGGTTCCTTGGGTAATTAAACCATTATCCTGCCTCCATTGTACAAAACAGAACCCGAGGCTATGTAGATATTAATTACACTCCAGGCCGCATTTCACACATTCTATTTAATGGACTGTATAAGTGATACATTTAAACAAATAAAAAAAAACAGAACATTTAATTCAATACAATATTATTTGAAACTTGTGCATTCAATACAATAAAAAAACAAACTGAACTTACATATAGAAGCTTATCCTATTAGCCTCACATACACACAGCTTGTCCTACCAGGAGTCAATTCAGAGTCTTAACAATGGAGACATGCCTTGCAGTGTATCAGTTTAAATGTATCCCTAGTGACAATCTAGGCTTAGACAAGAGTCCGCAAACACCAGGTGTGTTTATTGAGCCCCTTAGTGAGGTATCACTGTGAGCAAGGCATTCACATCTGGAGCATTTATCTATGCAAAATTCAGGGCAATCACAATGCAAACCCTACGGACAACTCTCTCAATTGCTGCTTAACTTGCAGTTTTTTCCTGTAAATTTTTATAAATAGTGATGTCCCAGCCGACTGCTACATAATATACTATATATATATATATATATATATATATATAAAAAGTATAAAATTCAGCGCACTCACTCACTAAACACCATTACCAAAAAGCTCACATAATGATTTAGGCAGAAACAATGGCATATATTTGAAGCCAGGGAAGAGCAACGCAATGCCAAGAGCTGAATGCTTACCTTTATGTCTACCTACATCTACCTATCTACCTACCTAGCTACAGAAAGAACATGTCATTACTTATTTTCTCTATATAATTTACTGCCGTACACAGGTAGGACGAGTCTCATCTATGATTAACACAAATAAATTCTTCCCTGGGTTAGCTCCCAAGGGTAAATCTGGCACAATTCACGGTTCAACGTGTCTATATCCCGCAGGCGCAATAACAGACATGCCTTATCGCCGGTGCCATATTTGATTGAGGTTTTCAGGTTAACACATAATGAGTAATTAATACACAAGTCCCAGCAGACCTACTGCAGTTTTTAGATTTGTCACGGCTAAGCTACTTTGTTATATGACAACTTTAAAGTTGTCAGGTAAAAATATTACTATGTCAACCTGCAGACTCTCCAACATTCTCCCACGGGAGGGATTAATGAGTAATTATTGGATCTCAACAACTAAACAGGTGACCTAGCCCGGTCCGGCCACTCCATATTTTTAAATTTAAAAAAAAATTTTTTTACGATATGCACTAAATGAGGCGCATCCCCTTTTAAAGACAAGCTATGCACATTGTCCATATTTATCCTTAGTGTGAATTAGTTTTGATATTTAATTCTCAATTTACATTTATGCAATACATTTTTGGTGATTTAAATTTGAAATTCACCAGTCCCAAGAATTCTTGATTTAAATAATAAGTGAGACAGAATTTCATCTCAAATATGTTGTAGACCGAACTTATAAAACAGAATTATACATGTAAAGGAAAGAAAAATGAAGCATTAATAGGTATTGTAACTTGATGTTAGATACAAAGAGGCAATTATTTTACACTTGTTTGTCAGATTTGTGTGATTCATGGGCGAAACAGTTATATTGAACTGACAAACAATTTGCAAAATTAAGGCTAAATATAACAGAATCGTTATCAACTCTCAGCCTTCATAATTTATCCGACTCCCCAATTTGACTAAGTTGTTATTTTTAAACAATGTTTACAAAATCCTACTTGAGTGATGTCATGAAAAATGAAACGTGCAACAACAATGACATCATCAGATGACATCATCGCATATGGGTGTAACTGCAGCAGTTAAACATGTGTTCACCCTACAGGCTTAGAATCTTGATTTACTTCCAGTTTATGAATTACTGAATTAGCATTTCCTGAGCAGATCACAGCTTGTTTTTAGTTTTTTCTTGTTTGTGTTTTTTTTTTTTTTAATGTTGTAGCTATTCAAAACTGTTTCGATTCTTCCTGAGGGCGAGGATAAGCTCTATTGATAGTAAACTTTCCTACCTTACCATGCCAAAAAAGAAAAGCCAAGCATTATATTAAACGTTATCATCTCTGGAGGCTTTTGCAATTAATTAAGAGATTATCTATGACATTTCCCTGCTTTTCGTGGCCAGAATTCATCACTGGCATCATGGCAAATGACAAAATATGCATTTTCTCTAATCAATTCCAATCCCAGGTCTATCATTACATAAAATAAAACAGCAATACATAACGTCTGAATCGCAAGTAATGGATTTCTAAGCCGTCTGTGGATCTTTAGATAAGAGGAAGATAAGATGTTCGATCGTATTTATCATTTTCCTCTTGAATACCAAGAAATACTATCAGAGGCCCGATGTTCAGAAACTGGTTAGATAAGGACTTGCTGAGAGCCATGCATATAAATACTGGCCCATAGGCCGATAGCAAAACAAGCAACTAATGGATTCAACACTTTGAGTGCCTTGAACCTGGGTGACGCACTTTTTGGGTAGATCCCACACACGGATCACTTCCTACGACTTGGTTTCCAAAATTCACAAAGCGTCAATGGCTCCAAAGTGCTTTCCTTTTCTAATTTAGAACCACATTCAGTGTTATATATATAAAAGAATCCACTTTATTATACCATGAAATAAAACGCAGACGAAAATAGCCAGAGCTGTGTGTTCAGCCCGTACACGCCTTCTGTGGCTATTTCTGTCTCAGTTTCAATTTTATTATAATAAAGACGATTTTTTTTTAATATGGATCATGCTGCTTGTGGTCATCTCTTGGAGAAGGGAAGAAGCCACTCTGGAGCCATTGGTTCTGCTGAGAATCTGGAATTCAAGTAATGGGGCTCACCAACTAAATGTTATTTTTGTTGGTAACCATTTTCCTTCGTCCTTACTATATCATTCTCATTCTACCTTACAACTCTAGTTACAACCAAAGTTCCCAGTACCCATTCTTAACCAGCAAACACACCGAAACAATCCGCCATCTATAATTCCAACATTTACAACGGTCGTAATCTAGGAATTAATGGGATCATTTAGCTGACGGTACCTGCTGTAAATCCACCTGCAGCCAGTGGGGGGAGACAGAGAAGACCTCCCTGGAGGAACTGATGTGTAACGCGGGCATGTACAGGCAATTTAATACATGCACTGTTTTATCCAATGTTTATCTTCAGTTCATTGAAGCAAAAAAGATACTTTCACAGCTGAGAGTTTTAACACCATCAAACAAACCTTTATTTACAGTTCCTTAAAGATGACAAACGGCCAGTAATATATTTTTACTAAGTAAATCCATTAGTGGAGGTTTAAAAGGCAGGAGTTAAATGGCTGCTGGCATCTTATTGCCAGATAAGATTAGAAAATTAAAATGAAAGCAGTTTATTGAGTCTGTGACTTGAATTCCAAAGGAATTACCTGTTAATTTAAAGTGACAGTCAATAGAAAAGCTACTCGCCACGACCGCCAAGTGGATTAGAGCACTGCTCGCTCTGATTGGCCGGTAATTGTTTAGTGTTTCCATGCAATTCAAAATTAGGGATTTACAGCTGATTAAATAGAGATTAGTAAGAGAGAAATTCTCTATAGCATTTGAGAAAGATGACACTTAATCAAGTCGTTTATTTTCTACTTGTAAAGCAAGCATCAAATGTCCTCTACAGATTGTGAATGCTATACAAAACTCTCGCCAATGTTCTATATTGTTTGGTTAGTGTAAATATTAAGAGTTAAAGTACACCGGTCATGCTAGCATTACATGGTTACACCTCGTAACTAATAATATTTATTTATAGATTATATTAGCCAGATTGCACATATATTCTACCAATTTCTATTTCTGGAATTTGTAATCAATATATCTGTATAAAGGCAAAATACACATGTAACTGTGGGTGCAAATATTCCCCCCACGGGCGCAGCGCATGATCCCACAATATCTAGGGTTTTAGCATACTGTACAGATCCAGCGTTAAAAAAATTTTTATAGGATCATTGCAAACACCATAACCACTTCTGATTTTTTGTTTTAGAAATTTAGGCTCTCTGGCATTAGAAGACGAGGGCAGGAATGGCACCCACCAGACATCAAGTATGAAGTGAAACCATTCAAAAATAAATTGACTACTAACAATGAGGGGCAGGGGCGACGGGGCCCTCCTGGCACCATAACCACAAAAGGAACTTGTAATGTTTAAGGAGTGTTTTTTTATTATAATTTGAAGCGGGCTTTGGCACCCATGCAATTTTAAGAAATCAGTGGAGCACAGTTTATATTACGAAACTGGTCATTATTTAAAGTTGTATTGCCATAAACACAAATCAGACAAAATCACTACTAAAGTGCAACAAGGTTCACAGTCCTAGTGCTATACCAGGAGTGGTGTCTCAGGGAAAAATAAATTTAAAAAAAATCTATACTATACTATATACAAAGCAGACAAAGCCTTTACAACAGATGATTATTATATTTCCTAAAAAATACATTAAAGGGACACACTGTGCCGAAGCTGATACCTTTTTTTAAAAGCAACATGGAAATGAGATATTAAAAATAAAATAATTGAAGGGGGCGTGGCCAACTGAGTGTTCCTGCAGAGCTCTGTCTCAGCATACGCTTAAACGCCTTTAATTTATTCCACAAAGCTCAGACGAACCAAACCATCGAGCCTCCCCACCAGACGACAACATGGGGTGTAGGCGCAGGAAGCTCCGATACCCCAAGACCAAAAATCGTCTTCCAGCATCAAATTGGAGGCAAAAAGCTTGGAAACAATTCTCTGAAGTTTCTGGAACTACCCCCCATAAATTGTTAACTTTTTCTTTAAAACAACATGATTTCATGGTAAAAAAAATAGATAAATACATCGTCGTCATCCACAATGTGACATCTTAATTTATCCATTGCTTTTATTACATTCTGCCATCAAAACATTGACAGTTAGATATCTTCATCTGTTTTTAGAGTGATAACATGTTCACCTTTTCTGGAGAAGCTGGTAGGATGTAACAATAATCTAATTTCTATCAAACACCTCGGATAAAAAAAAATAACAAAAAATGATATATATATATATATATATCATTTTTTTTTTTTTAAATCTGTTGCTCTCCCCACCCCCAAACTCAAATGACTTTAACTTCAAAGCACTTTGTAACAAAAAAAAAGGAAAATATCCAGAATAAAAAGAGATTAATCTGTCATCTCGGCACACCACACTTTTTAAAATATGCCACTGTGTCAACTGTTTTTCTAGGGTAGATTACATGAGATACAACGTCAGACAATGAAATTGATCATACACTATGAAAGATCGATCTTGCACAGTCTATACGATACAATACACTATAACAGCTGATACTGCTTATCCTCCGATCTCCAACTGCCTAAACGTGCATGATATAAGTATCATCCGTGGCAGAATCTCTCACATCTACACACAGGGGGACAAACTTTTGTTTATTTTATCATTTGATTCGCATATAGTATTTCCTTAAATGGTTTCTGTACCAGACTTTCAAAATTGATAGCTGTAGGGATCACTAAAATACGAACACATTAGTATTCTTATATTTCGAAAAAGGTGTGTGGATAAAATATTGAACAAAAAGAGATTTAATGCAAGAAATAATTCTTTTTAAAAATCGTTTCTGGGCTATAAATCATGCAGTTGGTAATAGTAAGACACAGCACAACCTGCTTAAAATCAAGTTATTCAGTAAAGATCACAATATCAGGAATTCAAAATCAATTCAAGTGAATTTTCAAATTTTAGACAAAAATTACCCAAATGGATACATTCTCAGAAAAAGTCAGTGTTTTTTTACAATTGCCTATCTTGGACTAAACTTTGCAAATTTGTTTTGATTTTACTTAACATTCTAAACAATTCACACTTAAAGGAGTAATCTTGCAATTTTTATTCTTCCTAACACGAGGAACGGTATATGTAAAAAGCATTGGGACATATTTCGCACAAGACAACGTAGACATACGTTCAGATAGTATGTTAGATGTGTGTTATGTCTGACTACTTGATGATCACTCTACAACATAAAATGCATCAGTCATACTTTTCCTTCTACTATAATGATTTGATTTTACTGTATAAGGTATAAAAACATCTCTCTTTAAAAGAAGAAAAGCTACCACAACAAGAGGACATAGTCTTAAATTAGAGGGGCAAATGTTTAAAAATAATATCAGGAAGTATTACCTTACTGAGAGGGTAGTGGATGCATGGAATAGCCTTCCAGCTGAAGTGGTAGAGGTTAACACAGTAAAGGAGTTCAAGCATGCATGGGATAGGCATAAGGCTATCCTAACTATAAGATAAGGCCAGGGACTAATGAAAGTATTTAGAAAAATTGGGCAGACTAGATGGGCCGAATGGTTCTTATCTGCCGTCACATTCTATGTTTCGTTGTTAGCCTAATTTTTAACACATGCATAAATGAAAAGTCATTTTGATTCTTATTTTTCTGCGATGACTACCAAGTCACTTAGGAGAGGGCTGGGACTGTAAAATACTCTATTGTCCATTTTACAATTGCATGTCTAGGGGGAGGAGAAATCGAAATAGATAAGGTATATACATAATAGTGATTTCACAATGGATACATTTACTTTATAACTCTCTGAAGGTGAACTTACCATGCACAGGTTATTTAAATGACAGGTTTAAAGACAAAGTGGTGGGCTTAACATGGTACGGCCATATAATGTAACCAGATCCCCATGTTTGTTTGCTAAGGTGATTTCTAGTATCCTTGGAAGATTTAAAACTTGCGCTGTTTCTTTAGTCTGTATTTTACTTTAAAATGTAGTGAACCTCTGTTAAAGAGACACTATAGTCACCCAGAGAACTTCATCGCATTGACGTGGTCTGGGTCCAGTAATCCTGACCTTTTAACCCTGCACTCTTTTAGAAACTGCAATGATTATATTACAGGGTTAAATCCACCTCTAGCAGCTCTCATACTGATGGTCATCGCGGATGTGCGTTCGGTGCCCTATGCTCTATGAGGACCATTGAATCATTAAATGATGACGCTGGAGGTGGCAAAATACGCAGTAAGAGCCTCAGTGCTGGAAAAAGGTAAGTACAATTTTTTTTTATTTATTTTTTTTTTATGGCAAAAACTATAGCATTGGGAATATAGGTTTGTATTCCTAACACTAAATGTTTCATTAAATAACTTATTAGAAGAAAGAAACATATGATTTAACCATTGGTGTTTTTCGGTTGTGCCAAAACATTGTCTATTGCTCTTTTATACATTTAATGTTGACATAGAACTTAATATTAGTCGCTAATATATACACTGTTTACAAAAAAAAACAAAACACCATATAACCAAGAATTAAAAACTATGCATCTAAATATTTTGCAGACTATTCCCAGGAAATCATCAGATTGTCCCAACGTCTGCTGCAAGCAGGATGTGGTGTTTCAGCAAATCAATTCTCTCCCATTCAAGGGAATAAGAGACGTACTCCATATGTGTGTGTGTCACTGGATAAGTACCGCTATGCAAGCTGATTCCTAATTGCAGCCAGTTAAAAGAATTCTCACATCCAAAGCTGTGTTTAGTGCATCCATTGACATGAATGAAACTACTTGTTACTGCAATACACTTATTCAAATGCTTTACATTTGATCTCAATTTGGATTCATCACATGCTTATAACGTATTATTCTTCCTTTTTCTATGAGCTATTTCTGCTTGGGAAAAGCTGTAAGCTCTTTTTAAATTTTATTCTTTAAAAACCTGTTTTTCGTACCATATATTTTTAGCACGATATGTTACCCTGAATATTAATATGCATGACGGTTTTCAGGATATCTAGACTGTCCCCATTAATAATCACTTCTCATGTATAAAAAAAATTATCTGTTGAAATGGTACCTCAGAATGAATATTTTATAAATATAAAATCTTTATGAATTACTCATTTTTACTGTGTTGGAATTTCACCATAATTTCAACCCAGTCAAGAGATACGTATACTGAGACAGAGAAGGGATGACTTTGTCTCTATATATTTCCTCCGCTTTCTTAGACTCTGGGCGCAGCTACAGTGTCAATCCCGACAGACGTCACCAGTGACAGCTGCAGGGAATTGGCTCTGTCTATGGACCGCGGGATCCTCCATAGACCTCAATGCTGAACTCTCGCACATGCACGCAAGTACAACAGTGATGTCGACTCCTGGCACTAAAGCACCAGGAGCTAAAAGGGACCTGCCAAAACAAGATTGTCACACCCACGAGGTACGGGTTCAGGTAAATAAATCTCAACTTTATCTGCCCCCCCTGGCCACCGGACCCCCAGCAGCAATGTCACCGTCAGGGGTCTTTGTGAATTCTGCAAAGTGCCCAGACGGTAACAGTGTCACTTTAAGGTGTCTGTTAAATCAATACTATGTCCTGTGTATGTAGTTATAGGGATATATATACAAATGTTTTATTCTTAATTTGATGTTTTCTTTTTCAAAACCAAATGACCTTGTTTTGTCCTTATTCCATAAAAATCTAATTAGCTTTTTTTTGTTAAAGTGCAGACGCCATTCTTCTTCAGCGACTAAAGATACACAGTAGTTACAATGTATCACACTGTACATGGTAAGGTTTGGCCGACCCATCGTCTTCTGTTGAATCCTCTCAAATATGTGTCATTTTTTTATGGATTTATTAGACACTGTTGAGAAACGGGCTAATGAATAAGCCTTTTGTGTACGAGCTACTGTAATTCGGAGCAATGGGGATGAGGACAGAAGAATCCTTTCTGTGAGAGCATTATAATAATCACTATCAATCTGAAGATTGACAGTTACAGCCAGACATAGATTCAATGGATCTCTGAGTATTAACCTGTCAGTGACCTGTATTAAATTAATCTCTTATTTTCCCAGGACCTTCACTGTTAATTAATTATTAAATTCAAATAAATATTTCATGCTTGTGGAAGATTTGTATTCTAACATGTACTATATAAATACGCTCTTTAACTCAGTTCTCCTTTAAAAAAATTTTCTACCTACTGTATGGCTCCAATAACTTAGGTGCCACTTTAATATTAAATATGTACTATATGAATATCACCCATAACATATTTTTTTTATTATTATTGGCATTTAAATAGTGCCAACCTACTCCGCAACACTTTATACCTTATTATTAAGGGGACTATAGCAACGAATGAATCAAACTGTTTTGACAAGAGCAATAAGGTCACGAGGACCCTGCTCAAACGAGAAGGTGGGGTACAAAACCACAATAAAAAAGGACAGCGTGGGGGAAAGTGTTACTTTAATTTTTACCACGTTCTATATGGATATGATCTGTAAGTTTGTGCATCTTTAACGCTACCAGTCTGGTCAAAAGGGACAGGAGGCATGGTGCCCCTCTTATTTTGTTGCAATTATAAGAAGAAAAAAAATCTTTTGGCATGGTGTTGTATGTAACATCATTTGGTCTGCAGTTAGCTCTCTTCCACCGTTTTATTGATGGCTAAAGATGGTGAGAAGCTGATAAACTAAACAACAGTATTTGGTGGTATTTATGGAAATAAAAACACCCCACCTTCTGGGTTAAGACCATCATACATGCTAAGTGTGCTCTAACAACAGTTCTGACATCAAGCCATTTTATTTCATTCGGTCGTAAAACCTTGGTACGTTAGGTCTGCACAATGATCTATCTTCTACAACTATCATTTGGTACAAAATCAGGCATTCAATGTGGACATCTTTAAAGTGGTTGTTGTTACCCACGTGTATCTAGATTTTCTCTATCTGTAGATTTATGTATTGAATAGTGCATGATATCTCATTGGGTCAGGGGTTAAGTGGGCAGATCTCAACAACTTAAGAGGCAAAGTCAAAAAACAGAAATGGAGTTTGGCGCCCGCCATCTTTAAACTTCACCAGCCACTACTGCTACCAAGTGTATGGATATGCCCTTTACTCACTTTATAGTTTACTATGTGTACTATAAGAATATATCCCCCGAAATAGTGTCATTTAATGGTTACCATGCACTATATGAGTCTGAGCCATAATTTAGTGCCTGTTTAATGTTTACTATTGTCTGTGAGTGTATGTTTCACAACTTATTGCTGTTATTTACTACAAGTCTATGCTCCATTACCTATTGCCATTTATTTTGTATTATGTACTATACAACTATGAAATAGGATACACCAAGGAATGCTTAATAAGGGGATTTATTAGTTTTGGATTAAAAATTATGATGAGCTCCCGTATAGAAACCCAATTCGTTTCAGGATTGTTCATTTTATAAAACTCTGCCAGCTGTCTGTAATTGTGAACGTTTGTGCCAATATCCTGCAGTCCTGGCATTCATTCCGTTTAATAAGTAGCATTTTTATTAAATTACCTCTAACTAGAATGCCATCCCTCAATGCTATGGCTTACTGAGTATAAACACTCAATTGCAACGGCCACTCAATCGTTAGCTTAAAGAAAATTGACCAATAGGTAGTCATTTTTGTTTCATACAGAAATGGGCAAAATAAAACATAGATAAGAACATAGATAAGAACACCACATTGCTGCTTTATTCCAAACATGTCCCAAAGTAGTGAAATATAATAAAAACTGGAAAGACAATTAGACATTTCCCAGAATCAGCATTGCCAAAGCTAGATTTAAGGTTGAGATTAAACTCTCTCGCAGTCCTGGTGACTCATCAACTAGGTTAGGGATAGGCAACCTTCGGCACTCCAGATGTTGTGGACTACATCCCCCATAATGCTCTTACACCCATATTGCTGGCAAAGCATCATAGGAGGTGTAGTCCAAAACATCTGGAGTGCCGAAGGTTGCCTATGCCTGAAATAGGTATTCTGTAACACAAAGGGATTCTAACGACATGAGCGTGAAAGCACCTGGTAGAAATTAGATTCAGAAGGAACCTACCAATTTATTTTCCCAAGACAGTGGGGACATTCCCAAATTCAATTCTAAACACACAAAGCCAGGGTTAGCTTTAATCATTCACTGATAACTTCAGTGTCAATATCTCATAGCTAAGTTTAAGTTGACATGATCACTTCCAGAAAAATTCAGCTCCATATATCCACAGCCAAGTTCAGGTGACCAAGTTCCGAATACTCACAGCCTGGCTATACTCAAAGCCATATACAACTCCAAACACTCACAGCCAAGGGTTGATGAGAGCACCAAAATGCAGGTAAGCTGCACCTGAACCCACGTGAATTTCATCTCCCAAACGGTGTAGCTAAACCTTCTATTTTATTTCAAATAAAACTTTATGGATTAAAACAGGAACATTTTTAGAACACATTTTGTAACTACAGTGTTGGACGTGCAATAAATAGAGCCAAAAACCCACAAAACAATTTTAATGGCCCAAGCATTCAAATTACAAGTCCTTGAATCTAAGTCTTCTTCCTCCTGCTTAGTATCGGAATAAGAGTTGCTTGTTCCTGCACCGTCAGATTGTACAAGTCCTCTTTAATCATCAAACACTGAATAACTGGCTGTTTGGATTCAGCCAATGTTATTTGCAGATCAAAGACATGAAGAAAGACAGACACATGAGGCTGATCTAAGACCCATTCCATACGTCATGCTTCGTTTAAATGCCTTGTCCCCTGCTATACAGGGCAACATGGGTTTTCTCAGCATCACACAGAGTTTAACGGGAACTGTTTGACATTATTTGCTCGATAACCATTAGAAAAGGAAATGGGTTCAGTTACTTCCTACCTTCCAACCTAATATATTTAATCTGACACGAGTTTACAATATGTTAAAATTCCACCCTTAAATATTTATAAGCAAATGGTTACCTCTAGTAATCAGACAAGATAACAATTAACATGAGCAGTACAACAAATGACAATATCTGATACATTTTAACCCTCCCGTGACCCAGGATTTGCAGAGACTCGAACATTAAATATTAATAAAATTTAAAAAACAACATAAAACAAAAAAATATTTTTCCTTCTCTCAAGGTTTTGCTTGTAATAACTTCTCCACAACGAGTGCAACTAAATAAAAATAATTCAATGAATCACTTATTAGTAATGGTTGTTACGGCTAGGATTTCAATTAATTCTTCAAAGTTTTAGGACAAATATTGCAAGGAATGAATTACGAAAAGCAAAAAAACACTACAACTACAAGCAGTCAGATAATTTAACTTCCCCTAACCCTAAATAACATCCTGGCTGAGCCCCACTATCCCCTCAGTCTGGACTGGCGGGGTTATTCTGGTGCCCACTTAGAAATCTTTTCCTCACACCTATATATTATTCCAGTCAAGATGGTCTCCTCATCGGCTCCACTACATCTCACAGCTGGAAAAACTGTGCAGAGGTGGGAGATTATTATTATTATGTTATTATTTATATAGCGCCATCAAATTCCGCAGCGCTTTACAATGGCAAATAACCTTGGACAAGAAAGATGAAGTCATCTGTGCAAAATTTTGGCAACGTATCTATGATTGCAAATCCCGGGTGATCCTAAATGCTGATATGCCGGCCCTAGGTGGTGTTTTAACCTATCTCTCTCTTCTCCTGGGTCGGAATCCCAGATATAAGGTATTCCAGACTGCCATCCACAACCTCAGGGACCTTCTGGTCCTAATCTGCCTCTATAACAATCTCATTTCAACTATAGTAGAAGGGTATCCATTTACCTTACAATGTTAAAGGAACGCTCCAACCCCAAAATTAAAGGGACACTATAGTCACCAGAACAACTACAGCTTAATGCAGTTGTTCTGCAGTTGTTCTAAGTATAATCATTGCCTTCAGGCATTTTCATGTAGACACTGTCCTTTCAGAGAAAAGGCAGTATTTACATTGCCCCCTAGGGACACCTCCAAGTGGCCACTCCTTAAATGGCCACTGGAGGTGCTTCCTGGCTCAGTGCTGCATTGTAGGTAGCCCTGCCGTTCTGCGTTCCCACGCTCTGCATGGAGAGGCTGAATTTTCCTCATAGAAATGCATTGATTCAATGCATCTCTATGAGGAGGTGCTGATTGGCCAAAACAGCATTTTGCCCCACCCCCTTGCCAATTTTAGCCAATCCAATGCTTTCCCCGTGGGGATTTGCTAAAAATCTGCAATTCTGATTATGTCACCAAGGGGCGGGGCCAGTACTGGCAGTCCCGCGCGGAGCTAGAAGGGAGGTAAGGGGGGAGGGGGCAAGCCACATTAATGGTGGGTTTTGCACTACAGGGTCAAGAATACATGTTTGTGTTCCTGACCCTATAGTGTTCCTTTAACAAAAAAAATTAAATGTATTTATACATGTAGTAATTGTGGATATATCTGCAAAGAGCTTGCAAAAGCTGCAGTTCATATGACTTCAGCCTTTGGAAGTCCTTCCCTTTTTTCTCAGAGGAGGCTTTCAGTCTCTTTACATTAAAATAACCAATCAGTGGTTTCTCATTGAGAAGCCTCCGACACTGTTCCATCTGTGCATGAGTCTCCTCACCAGCTGCACCCTCAGTCGGGAGGGACACTGGTCTGAGGTTTGTGGAGAAGCAACGGGGAGAAGGCAGATCACTCAAGTAGAGCTGAGTTAACACCAGGGGGGAGAAATCCTCCCCTTCTGAAGTGCTTTATGTGCGTGGAGGGGCCCCCACATTTGAACAGTGTAAATGTACAAGCTGTATCCTAGAATGTCTGTCACGCTATCACCTCTCTTCTGTCCTTCGACGCTATGGTAAAAGGGAAGCCTTGGCTGGGTGTCTGATGACTGGCTGGAAGTGTCAGCTGATACTCTCAGCCAATCTCAAACCATTCAGAGTTACAGTACGAAAAAAGTGAGAGCAAAAAAAATGATAGAAATCAGTTTTAGAAAAGGCAACGCTAACATTTTATGATTTATTAAGGAAAGGAACATTTTTGTTTTTTAAAAAAAATCTGATAAAAATTATATAAATCTGCATCTAGGATAAGGATCTAGATTTAATGATTCAATAACTCCTCCAAGAGATTGGACAAAGAGCAGAGAATGGCATTTTTTGCCACCCGGTTCACCCCACAGATACTGAAATCTCCTCTAGCCTCGCATGCCCTATGTTTTGGGGGTGAGGATGTGCGATGTCCCCAGCATACAATCAGGGAAAGGCAGAGCACGCTCTAAATGGGGTCGCTATTCCTGCCTTGATTATGACATTCCGCACCAGTTGTAGAACAATGGATCAGACTGTATGTAAACCAGGACATAAAGAACTATATCTCAGCAAACATCTCTAACTTCCATCCCATGATACCCTGTACCCCCCTCCAGGGTAAAAGCATACAGAGGAAGAGAGTTCAGCATAAACTACGTGCAAGGGGCCTCACCTACCTTCTCACACCCCTGTGTCAATTTACCATAGCTCAGTTTCACGTATAGCCTCCAAGCATGCATACAAACTACTTGCCTGCATTTGCTGACAGACGAGTCCCAGGATCTAGACTAGCCCTGTAGACCAGCCACTACGTTTATTTATTAGGCGAACAAAAAAATGCCAAGAACAATAAATTAGGATAAATGGTCTCATGGGGTGCTATGCTTTTAGAATTTTAACTATACAGATCTTAAATCTGCAGGTCAAGAAAAAAAACAAGAACCATACCCCAAGGATTTTGCCTGTCAAAGCAAAACTGGGCCTTTATTTTCCTTTTAGGGCCAATAATAAATTCAAAAAGAAACATGTAACTTTTCATTGCCTATTTACCAAGAGCACTTTTATTATATTAGTAATTAAATAACATTTACTAGCGATAGACTGCTCCAGATCAGATCTTGGACCATTTAAAATATCCAATAAATGGCATTATGACATTGCTATAATTGAGGCCGTCTGTAACATCTGTATAAAAAAAAAAGAGCTTTTTTTGGTCAGTAATTAAAATAAGTATATACGCAACTATCGAAGCTTTACAGGGCTATAAATTTAACAGCCTTTAATTTGCAATTAACAGCTCGTGTTATAAACTGTAACATAGTATTGGGTTAGTAGGATCCTAGTAGGATGCTACATAAATTACTAGAGTTACTAGACTTGGGCATTCGTTTTCAGATGAACACGTTTTAGGAGTTACAGTCAGTCTACCTGTCTTAAGCCGACCAATCAGAGCAATCTAACTCTAATTGCATGGCGTGGGAAATCTTTATAAGGCTCTCCCAGCCCTGCAAGCTTAGTCTGCGTGGAGCCCTTATGGGGTAAAGATGGATCATTTTTATCTGGATTTTACTTTTCAGGTACTTTTTTAAAATTTTATTTTAATAGTTTGATGCGACCTTATGGATTTTTATTTGGCCTTTTTGGGGGGCTGAAAAAAGAAAATGGAAGAAAAAAGAAGACATCTTATGTTAAGCATTAATTTTTTTTTGGCAATTTTGGGTGATTAAGTTCTTGGTAACCCCTAGTCACGGCAGGGGAAATACTGGGGTGGGACAATAGCCAACCCCCACTTTATTAGTTAGGGCCTCCACCCAACCCATTGGATAGGGGCTCATCGGGGGGCAATATGGACCCCCCATTATTATTTAGGGTGCCCAACCGCCGCCAGTAGGTGAAGGCTGGAGAGGGACACTAGGTCCTCCTCGTTTAGTTTATTAGCCCTCACTTGGGTAGAGGCACTTGGGTGATTGTTTTTTAGGTGTCTCACCAAGGGTACACAGGTCCCCCTTTAATGGATTAGCGACAGTTCTTATTTTATAACAGGGAGCCACTGGTTGCTTGCTGTTTAGTAGTCATGGCCCTACTTGCGTCACAGAGGGATGATTCGACCTCCCATATTTACTAATACTAGGTATGTATTACTTAGTATTAGTATAGTTGTCTGAAAAAACAAAATGACAAAAAGGAAGGGCTTTTTGTAATTTTGGTCTTTCAGCTTCTTATTGGATAGCTCTCTAATCCCTGTGGGATTGCCATAAGTATACCAACATGGAGCTATCTACTTAACAGCTCCAAGACGGCGCATGTAGTTTATGCACAGAATTGACATTAGGTAGTCTGAAACAAAGTTCTGGACTGCCTAAGTCACGTGTGCCGGGGCAGTAACGCTATACATACAGATTCCTACCATCATGGCTTCTTCAAATTATGGTGGTTAGAGTAACCAACCAAGGCTGAGACTTGTATGTTAGTTCTATGGCTTGTATGTTAGGGTTATGGCTTGTATGCTGGGACTGAGGCCTGTATGTTAGGGCTGTGGCTTGTATGATAGGGCTGTGGCTTGTATGTTAGGGTTATGGCTTGTATGCTGGGGCTGAGGCCTGTATGATAGGGCTGTGGATTGTATGTTAGGGTTATGGCTTGTATGCTGGGGCTGAGGCCTGTATGATAGGGCTGTGGCTTGTATGTTAGGATTATGGTTTGCATGCTGGTCCTGAGGCCTGTATGATAGGGCTGTGGATTGTATGTTAGGGTTATGGCTTGTATGCTGGGGCTGAGGCCTGTATGATAGGGCTGTGGCTTGTATGTTAAGGTGGTGGCTTGTATATTAGGGTTGTGGCTTGTATGTTATGGCTGCGGCTTGAGTCTTTGACTACTTTCAGTTTTGTGTATTGTCTTTCCGTCATGTGTCCAATTATCATCTGTTGATATTACTAATATATTCATGTTATGTTTAACTTGTTTTGACCCATCCATCTGATACCTTAAGCTGGCACACTTTTTGTTTTCCTTCCCAAAAAAGTCTCAGATTTTCTGTCATAGTTCCAAGAAAAATGTCAAGAATCAGCTTACTGACCAGATTAAACATTTATGCTGAGAAATAACAAGTATAGAACATTTCCATTTAATATTCAATCTGCTGGCCATAAATAAAGCCAGCCTGCTCTTTGTGTTAATTCTGAAGTCTACCTAAAAATCTGTTTATCCTTCAGAGGCTCAAAATTCCTTAATATGCTCAGCACGTGGGATTTTCTCTCATTCCACGTCCTTTGTGTACTTTTGGAATTAAATGTGATAAATTAGGATAAAGCTGTCCCTTTGAGGAATACCTAAAATATCCAAATGTATTTTTAAAACATATTCACTGATTCCAACAAAGCTTTATAAATATACTAATAAGAAGGGCACTATTGGGTGGAGTTAAAAAGCATTTTATACATTGCAAACATAAAGCATAAAAAAATAGGCATTAAAAAAAAAGACATCTCTGTATCTGGAGTTCTACTTAATATTTGCCTCCCGTCTTCTAATTTGTGTGTTTGGGTAGCTCTGATTCACACTAAAGACACCATAACTACTATAGGTAGTTGTAAAGGTTATGCTGCCTGACGTACCCCAATTCTTTCCCTGGGGTAAAAGTCAAACGGTTCCTGGGTGCCTTCATTCTGTCCTGTCTTTTCTGAGATATCTTCTACAATAGATAGGTGGCGTCCATCCCAACCTGGACACAATTCATTCTCAGCCAATCAATTCCATCTAAACATTGGCTGAATTGTTGCAGTTCTTCCTAGTTCTTACTTGCAAAATCAGAAGAGGAGGAAGGACCAGAGATGACTGGCAGAATCAGATATGCATGAAGTTGTTCAAAAAAAGTTTGACTCTTACCAGGGAACACTGGTGCTATGGGACTCTTAGAACCATAACTACAACAGATTTAGACTACGCCTTTAATACGAACACACTGCACTAAGGTTTATGGGAATTGTACAGTTGCACACTTCCTGCTAGGTGTGTCACCAATGTCTCCTTTTAAAGAGAGAGACAATGGGTGGAGCCACAGTGCAAGGTGTTTTGATTTTGTGTCTGGTGTAATGTAGAATAATCTGTGTGACACTCACCGCTGCTTTAATTGCATTGCGTTTAGTGACAGACCATCCTTTCCACCACACTATTTTCCATTTTACTTTCATACCTCCTGGTGTTGTAAGATATGCTATGGCCCACATCCAATTAAATTCCTCCTCTGCTGAAAATCTATCAACAGAGAGAATATGTTTGAAAATATTTATAGATAGCTCCATCCTGTGAAATATTAGACATTTTCCAGATTCCAAGCATAAGAGATGGGCAGCATTATCGAACACAGGACTGACTGTCTGAAGACGCACCCTTTGGACTTTCAGGGGAACATTACTGCCCTAGAAAAGGGCCACATGTTATAAACTCAATCCTATGGTCACATCCCTAACTCTTAGAGCATACCAACAGATCCTACCCTAACGGACCACAACCCAATAACGATGCTTATGCACAACACCCTCACAAAATATTATATCGGGAGTGGACATTATTGATACCAAGTGGACAAAGGATAGCGTCATGATATTTATGTGATACATGCAACCAATGCCGACGTTTGTACACCAAGACATTCTTTATATCCTGCGCTTTACCGCATGTAGTGCTGCATTTTCATCATGACTTTTTTCGGTACATTCACACTCACTATGTGTAAAAAACAAAAACATAAATAAAGAATTTAAAAAAAAAGATGGCTAGCATATAAAGTATATATGAAATATTATTGCTTTAACACTCAGTGCTAAACTTAGAATAGCTTGTTTAAGGCTTGCAAAGGGTAGGGAGAATGGGCCAGCGTACGGAGATACAATTTTATTGTAATTCTTACAGAGCAACTAACCAGGTCTGATTATATACAGAGCACTGCTGGAATACTTTCCTGAGCCCAAAGTGACCCAAATAGTCATCAAACAGTACCCAAAGGTGGATCAGGTGGGAGGGAAGGGGGGAGGTGACACCACGGCAAATGCTGAAGTGGTCATGGCACTTGGAGTAACCCTTTAACAGCCTTCAATAGCCGCAAGCGTATTACAAAACGCTACTCTGCAAAGGGGGCAGGGGTCTCAAATCAGGTCTGTCCATGATTGGGAGATATGTGAAAATAACAGTGTTTGCCCCTTAAAAGAGTTATTGTTAAACCAGGTCATTTATTTGCCCAAATGTTCTCAGTGTTTTTAATGGTGTGCAAAAATAAATGTTCCTTGCCAGCTACATGTTTCACGTCTCAGTGTTTCCACCATTGTTATAATTCCCTCCTCGGCCGAAGCCAAATAAACTTGCCAGTTTGTTTACTCTGCGTTCTGCTGACGCCTCGCTACACAAAGTATGTTGACGACAAGATGTGCAGATTGTGATAACACGTCTAAAAATCAAAAACAGAGCTTGTCAAACATGTCTTGTGAACTGTAAGAAGCTTACTCACTAAGGACCACAAGTCTCTGTGAATTATTCACCTGGCCCACATTAGACAACGTAGCTGGAATCTCAGATAACTCACTGCATGGTAATAGAACCCCTAAAATATTACTATCAATTAAAGTTTATTTAAAAGTAATCATATTTGGTGCTATTTTTCCTTACTTCAGTTTCACTGATCTGACTGTTGGGGAAATAGTACCTTTTATGGTCATTGTAAAAACTGAACCACGGGAAGATTGAGATGAAGTGGTCTGGGTGCCTTTCATATACATTAATAATAAGACAGAACATTACATGAAAAAAGGCTACACGTGATTTTTACGGTTTTATTCAGTCGTTTAATTCCCAGAGACGTGATAGTTTCCCTTTAAGCTTCTTCTTAAGGACTGGAATTTGAACAATTCATGCAATCTCTTTGGTGAGTCGCTGCCTAACATTTTCACATTATTGCTATGAAAGGGTTAAAAATTAGAAGGATTTCCAGGTCACCGCAAATCGCCAGTATGTTTACAATAAATGAAATTAACTCTGTGTTAGTTTATTGTTTAAACAACAACAAAAAAAATTCATCACCCTGCAAAGTTTTGGCTGGTTACAAGAAGGCAAGGAATCAAGACACAAAGTAATTATTGGG
Source organism: Pelobates cultripes (assembly GCA_933207985.1). Classification (NCBI taxonomy): domain Eukaryota; kingdom Metazoa; phylum Chordata; class Amphibia; order Anura; family Pelobatidae; genus Pelobates; species Pelobates cultripes. Next base: position 23,144,335 of record OW240919.1, on the reverse strand, counting down.
ATTAACCTTGTATAACACACAGCATACATTACTAATGGTTTCGTGATACACTGACCATTAAGGCCTCTATACTAAAATACACAAAGTTTAACCCTTGGCCGGAAGCTTGATTTTCTTTCTTTTTTCTCTTTTTGGTTTAACAAGTTACACGAGGACATGGTAAGGAACATAATAATAAATATGAGTAAGCCCACATTTTTGGACATTTACCCAAAAATTCAAACATACCCGTTAAGGCGGATTGATGTCGGATTTGAAATTTAAATCCAGCGTTGCTTAAATCTTTAAGTCCTCTAAACAAACATTTGGAAGAAAAAGCCCAAGAAAGCATAAATCGTGGGTATGAATTTAAATTCTTGCAAGGAAAACCATTAAATCCAACAGGAGGAAACTGTAAACGTTAAAACATACAGTCTCAGTATCTCTGTATGAATATCGTCTTAATCTGATAAGAGCTACAAAGCTATCACATGTTACCATTAGTGATTTATTGTTTCATTTTACTGTTGTATTACACATTCTTTTAATAGACTATGGAAATTTCGGAGGACCAACTAAAGAGTCTATTATGTATAAGCCAAAGGCAGTCAGTAACAAAACCTACACAAAGATGTTTTAACCTTTTTTATTTTTTAAATGTATGTAGACCTGTCACCTGGGATTACTTTAAAAAAAGTAAAAAGAAAAACGATTTATATGAGCTATGAAATTTATCGATTTGGATGGGTACCATCTCACTTGGATAGCTGATAAAAGGACGTTAAAAAACAATGAAAACAAGTGTAGTTTGAAGAACATACGCAATCCCTCTATTATTATTATTATTATTATTTATTATTGCCATTTATATAGCGCCAGCACATTCCGTAACCCTTTACAATATAATAAGAGGGGGAGAGTTAAATTTAAAAAAGAGAATTATTAAAACTTTCAGAAACTATAGGTTGAAGTGGACCCTGCTCATACGAGCTTACAGTCTATAGGACTCTAGCAGGGTCCTCATCACCCTATTGTTCAAATAACATCTTCCAATAGTCCAATTTTGTGATAGATTTCCACCTTTTATAATATTGTTAAGCGCTGCGGAAAAAGTTGGCTCTATATAAATGCCAAAAATATTAACAATATTTAACGAGTCCTGAGATAAATCGAAACTAGACTAGGATCATTCATTAAAGTTTAAATTGTCATGAATTTGAAGTGAATTCCAAGTGAATTTGAAAGTATCGTTCAGAAAATGTGCCCTAAAACTTTGGAATACTCGACAATGCATGCTTAGAGAATGCATCTGCAGGCAACAGAAAAATCTCAAATAGGTTATTCAATAAACCAAGAATTGGGTTATTAAATAGTGAATTTCAAATTTTGTTCCAAATCTTTGCTGCTGATCGATGTGGATTGCTCTCCTCAACTCTTAATCCACCCGCTAATCCTACATGAAATTTGATACAGAACACAAAGGAAACCGGTAGATACCTCCCAACGTATTGGAGAAAATTCGGAATTTAAAATCCATCCAACTCATATCTAGAGAACATTCTTCATTCCACCTGTCAGTTCTGTGATAAACAGGCTATCGGAAGGATACGGTAAAATGTGCCAAATGGTTTGTCCAAAAAAAGTATATGGGATAATCCGCAAAGGTTAACAGACTTCTCTAAGGACCTATGAGGAAATAAAGTGAAGGACTGTTTTGTCTTATATCCCGAGTCCAGATAAAATATACTTTTATTATCTACAGAGAGTGGAAAGGATTTCTAAATCGTCATGAAGTCTGCAATATTTCACATTTCAGTCAAAAGCATTACAGATATAGATATCATAACAAAGTTAATTTAATACTCAGAGCTCTAAAATAGAGATTTTCTTTGCAGAGGTATTTGGTTTAGAACAGGGATTGCCAAATGGTAGATGCTCAACTGTTGTGGAGCTATAATTTGCATGATGCTTTGCCAGTCCTAAACGAACACTCCGGGCACTATAACAACTTCCTGTCTCTTTCTCAAGACGTTTTTATGAATAGGGAGCTAGTGATTGGCTTAGAGTGTTAGATGACTACTCTAAACCAATCAGCGGTCCATTACTTCTTTTAGCTGATTTTATGAAAGCAGATCAGGATGGGACAAAGAACAATGGCGCTGGAGAGACAACTTTGAGGTTAAACCGTTAGTGAACAACGTAACCCCTAAAGGTAAGTAAGAGCCAGGACACAATTAAGTTATTATGGTGTCCTGACTCTTCCTTTGAAGCATCATGGGAGTTAATATTCTACCAGAGTTCAAGCCCTTTGAAAACTCCTGAAGCTTAAAGTTATGTTCAGACTCTCTCATAGTTCTGAGTCGTGTAAGAAAAAAAAGAATTCAGATGATCCATAACTCAAGCCCAAACAAAATAAACCCCAAATCTAGTGAGATTTTTCTAAGCCTAGGATTATGAAAATTGTTCTACACAGGATATTCAGGAGTGATCAGTGGACATTAAAGATAATTTAAGCTGAACGGGCAAAGAGGACAGTTTAAAGGAACAAGCAGCGACAAGAGATTGTTCTCTCATCAAAAGAACAAAAGAGCCATTTAAAGTAAGAGGCTTCTTATGGTTACAGTGTGTCATGAACTGTTAACGGAACAGTCAGCATTATTTACCCCATAACATCATTTTCACTCAGTCCGTGGTTTTCATTGGCTTTCCTGATTCTGGATTGCCCAAGAGAATTCCAGGTTCCCCGCTGGACCCAACTGCCATAGAGATTGCATTAGAAGTGCACAAAATATGTACATGTAATCACTGATGTACAAGCATAAAAATCATTCAACAAAGTTATTTAATAAAGTTAGTAGTCAGGAATTTAAAGTGATTGCAAAATGAATTTCAAATGTAAAACCAAAATAGCCAATCTGAAAACAAACATATATCAAACATAACATATATAAAAAATAAAAACAAACATGACTTTGAGATTTTTTTCTAACTTGTTCTTTTTTTTGGCCTAAATTTTGAAATTTCCTTTAAATTCACAGCAATTCTAACTTTATTGAAAAACCCTGAAAGTCTCCATGTTTTATCATTCATTCTGAATTGTCTAAATGTCCAAATGACATTATCTATTGTGGAATGGGAGCTACTAACCATGCACAGGCAACGTTTGCCACTAGCGCCGATCTGCCAGGTGGCATCTGGCTACTGAATCTCGGTTACAGGAAGCACGGAGTGCCACCGGGCGAGGCGCTGTTGACCGTATTAGAACTGTCAGCTGATACTCTATTCCAATAAGTGGTTCCCCATTGATAACACTTTAACCCCTTAAGTTAAGAGTGCACCATGTGTCTCCTGGCACCATAGAAACTTAATTTAGATAATGTTATTATAGTGACTGGAGTGTCCCTTTAATTATCCATTCAAAATTAAGCTAAATATAGAGATAGAGTTAAAAACTTGCACTTAGACACAAGGCTGACAAATATTAGTTTATCTATATTTAACAACATTTGTTACTTTGAAAGAGATCAAGTCCTAAGAAGATCATCACATTTCTCATTTATACAGTAAATTAAACCAAAATGCTATTTCAGCATAATGTCCCCTTAACCCCTTAAGGACACATGACATGTGTGACATGTCATGTTTCCATTTTATTCCAGAAGTTTGGTCCCTAAGGGGTTAAAGAACAATCCAAAATGACTTGAATCTCTCCTACTGACGCACGGTTTGAATGCTGCATACTTACTGTGTTATTACTACACATACCGTCTAAGTACAACTATTTCAATATTTAATGATTGCAACCTTAGTTTGTTTTTTTGGCTCCTCAAACTGAATTTTAAAAAGTAAAAAGTGTTAACTGCCTTGTTTCTCTATGAACTACTTAGCCAAGACGGGTACAGTTGAGATTAACCCTTTTTGTTGGGTTTAGAAGGAATGGCTCTGAAACGTTAACAGGTTAACCCTCAAGTACCCCATACTGCACATGAAGCCGATAAAAACGAGAGTGCAATTAGAGTTAAGGAAGAGAAGGAAAAAAAATATGTCATGATTTTTACAGATATTTCAAGAAACATTTAGCATTTTGAGAACTACTGGAGAAATATTGAAGCTGTTCATTTGGGTCTGCTTGTTTTCTTATTTATTTTTTTTTTTTTTATTAGAGGCCACATTAATTTGATGAATGTGAGTACAAAACCTGAATGGTGGGTAATTTTTGGGTGCATGTAGAGTATCAGTTCGTGATCGTGCGGTGCAAATTTCTACTTGTATGAACTGAAAACCAAGCTGCAACGATTTGGCTAAAATAGCAAAGCTTAGACTATTACTAAGTAGACGTGTAAAAATTAATATCAGCCGATTCGTCAGAATCAAATTCCTTTTAAAAATGAATCGATGCTGCCGGGATTTACCTGTGGAGTCATTAAATCAAAACTCCACGGGTAATTCCCAGGCCAGATCGATTAGGCCGGAACTGATTTGGATAAACTGTCTCAAATGAATTTTTGCTCAACTCTATTACTAATTGGGAGAATTATCCGAATCAGCTATTCTTTGCCTATATTGTAGAATTTGGTTTAAATGAACAAAAGGAATAATTTCAACTATTTGTAGCCTTTCCATTCTTTCTTTCGATTCATGTATTGTTAGAGCCTTTAATTGAGAAAGCTTTACTTCAAGGTCATGCTATCTGACCTTGTTAACTCTGCTTTCAAAAGCCTCTCTTTGAACTTCTTTTGAAACATATTTTTGTTTTATGATAGAAACTGCTGTTTCAGGGTATGTTTTCTTGAACGCCATCGATAATCTTAATCTAATTAATATTTTGGGCTGAATTTGGCTATAATATATATATATATATATATATATATATACGTTTATTCACTAGTGACTTGCATTAAGTTTAAAAAAAAATCAATTATAATAAATGTATGCCAAAATTGCTAAAATATATATCCAACTCAAGTAAGAGTATTCAGCCAGCTACGTCTAAATGTTGCAGACCAAGTGTCAACTCATTGCTGCTCACAAATAACCATCACTGATTATTAGGGACATTTTAAAAACCAAAAGACTGTTTTAATTTCTGTGTTTTGAAAAAAATGCTACTGGGATGAAGTTTAAATTCAGCAGACAATTTCAGACAATGTAAAAAAGCATTTGTTGCACAAAAACGTGATTTAAACAATCTGCAAATTGACGGCCTTTTTGGAATTTGACACTGAATAAGACATAGTTTTGGTACTAATTACCTTTTGTGAACTACTGCACTTTTTTGGCTTTTCCAAAAAAAAAAACATTTTGAGAAACACAGCAGAAAACTAATGTGCAAACGATTCATAACTTTATGGTTAACAGTTAAATATACAAAAACAGACATAATCCATCAAGCTAATTTTTGCTGGATTTGGCTCAATGGACATAACATCAATTTTCTCCTGGCATTTATCTCAACAGTAGGAGATGAGTTAGTGATGGATCATATCCTGCTGTCTTTTTACAAAGGTTTCAAGAGGGGCGATAGATTCGGCTTTCAGACAAACTCCTGCTTCCTTGTCATTGAAGGGGCTAGGGTCATTTGTCAGGGATTTCAGGGAGAGATGCAAATGTAAGAACTCTTCAGGGCCGAATAGTTAAGAAAAATTCTTTGTGGTCTCCGATGGCACTCTAGGGGTTAAAGTTATTTTAGAAATGTTAACTTTACTTACGGTATCACAAAATGTGGCAATGCCATTGAAAATGAAAACAACAAAAATAACATCAATTGTCTTTTCCTTTCTTTTTAATTTTATTAACTAGTAATATTAAGGTACATTTTATAATGAGAATTGTTAAAGTTACATATTTTGTGGTTTGTTAAACTTTAACAATTAGAAACGTCATGTAACTTCCAACATCGCAAGTTGGTAACTTGGACATGTGGCAAAGGGGGTTACGTAAAACCCGGCAACTATGCCACCGTGCCTTCTGTGAGCATGCATGTCATTTCTGATCCTGTAGCTATTAAGTGTATTGTTTTCAGTTTTCCACGAAAGCAAACACTGTAAAATACTCAGACAGACATTAAAGAAAATCATAATAACCTGCCTCTTAAGAGTGACCTACCTGGCTGGGGTCTTCTGATTTGGGCATACCTCCGTTCAAAATCAGCCAAAATGAGTGGGACTCCTTACTCCTTATTGGGTTTCTTTGGCTCTGGGCATTGACCTGCAGAGTGCATGGGAGCGCTCTAAGTAATGTGGGGCAATAATGTCACAGAACTGCTGCAGAGGTAAGTACGTTTTATAAGAACCCCTACTGCACTACTCACTACAGGAAGTAGGTTAAAGTAGCACTGTCTTCCCCCCTGAAAACCGAGTATTTTTTCAGAAAGATAGAATCTTTATGAAATACTCATGTTGACTGTGTTGGAATTTCACTGACATTCCAACTCAGTCAAGAGATATTCAGAGACATAGTAGGGACTACTTTGTATCTGTATATTTCCCACACCGGACACTTGAAGACACTGGGCACAACTACTGTTGTCTAGAAGTATCAATCCTGCCAGCTATGACCAGTGTCGGCTGCAGGGAATTGTCTTAACGTATGGAGAATCTAGCAGTGCCATAGGCTCCTGGCGCTGAAGAGGACATGCCAGAGGAAGATGACCGCGCCCACAAAAGACGGGTTCGGGTAAGTAGAACTCACCTTTACCTGCCACCCGCGACCCGGTCACCAGACCTCCAACGACAAAGTCACAGTCGGGGGTCTTTGTGAATTCTGCAAAGACCCTAGGCAGTGACAGTGCTGCTTTAATAGTGTTCACTGAAGTGATGGATTAAAGAATGTTACAAGTTGAATTTAAAAGTATGTATTATAGTAACATTACTGTAGCCAACTTTAGCATAGTAGAGGTTTGTGAACTACATTCCCATGACACTTGGCAAACGTGAATTCAGTTCCTGAGCATCTACTGCATTAGAGTAACTGATTAATGTTTATACAGAAAGAGACAAGATCTGTGCAGCAGAACGAGACACGTAGACTCGGATTATCTAAATTATTTAGACATTGGTCCTAGTTGGTGGTCAGGTACATTACTGGGAGTTACATTTCTTGGACTTTTCTTAGACAACACTAAAGCCAAATTGTTGGAGATTATCCAGGATTTACCCTTTGCAATAGATGTGTAATGTCATTAGCCTTAATGATATTGTAATGACGTTTAACGGTCCTTTGACTTGACTCCTTTGTTTTTAAGGATAATGAAGTGCTACCTTGCGTCTGTCTAGACTCTGGAATGGGGAAAATGTATGAATGGGTACCAGAAATAGTTAAATGGTCACACACAAGATTAGGGAGGCATGGTAATACAAAACATTAATTTTGAACCAGTAAAGAACACTTTCACTTTCACCCTTACCATTTTTTCTTTACTGAGTGCTTAAATGTTGGTGAGGGAGGCAACAACACGTACACAAATCACCAGCTCTCAAGCAGTTGATCAGTTGATCACTGTCAACGAGAAACACTTTCTTTTTTATTCCTTGTTTTGCTGCCAATCTGCTTAATTTATTTTTAATACTATGAAATAAAGAAAAAAATTAGTTTAATTGCAGTTGTGCAGTTAGAGGTTGGAAACCTGTGAAGTTGGAGGTTGGGAGCCACTGGCCATTCCACCGTAAATTTTCATAGATGACTTGCTACTTGTGACTCTCCCAGTAGCCCTGGCACCAAGATAATTTATTTTGAGGCTTACACGACAACACTAAACTTGATGGTCATTATGAGAGTGGAAGTCCAAGCGCTATTGTAGAGTAGACGCTAAGGGCTAGGCCATTTTTACTTAGTGTAAGTGGAATGAATCTGTGTGCTAGCAGCGGGAGTAGAAGACCTGAGGAATTCAAAGACTTTTAAGGTTCTTAGCACTATGTTCGTGATTGCTGAGTAAACATAAGTCTGAAGGCTCAGATCATATGTCAGAGAAGTTTCACTTTCATAGACAGCTACGGCAGAAGGTCACGACCACATATGTGCAGGAGATCATAGGAGATGCATGAAATAGAGGGGGCTAGTCAGATTTTTACCCATCAAACTCCTCCTTCGCTAATGACTGAAGATTTTAAGGATAACAAATGCTTTTCTTATTACCTTTTCACACAGTTGTTTTACTAGCCTGAGAAAATATTTTTTTCAGTGTTACGGAGTCAAAAATGTTTAATTTCATAAAATCATAATGGATTTTGGGAACAAGTTTCTCCTTAAGGGTTGAATTCCTATTTTTTATATTCTGCCACAAGTTTTCTATATTTATTTTAAATAGAGTTATAGGTAATTTAATTTCAGATTGTTATGTAGATAGCACACTCTTCTCACCTGTCCTGAATTCACCTTTGTGTTTTCTCACATCTCCTGCTAAAGCTGTCAGGACATGTCCCATCAATCAGAAGTGAAGAATAAATGAACAAAGTGTAATTAGCTAGTAGATCCAATCAGTACTGATGCTCCCAGCGGTGAGGATTGTGAAAGAGACAGATCCAATTAAGGATAAACATTGTGTATTGCTAATGTAGTCCCTTGGGTTTATGGTGCAGTCACCCTTGAAATCACAGCATTGCTGGGAAGATAGATCTTCCCTGGAGCAGTGGTTAGTGTAGATCCCCACCACCCAATGTATTGGATTTCAAAAAAGCTTTATTCCCAGTTCCGACAAAGTAGTTCCAAAATCAAAGAGTTTAACACCTTTCATTCTGTTGACATTATATCAAAAGGTCTGATTGGTTCTTCTTAAAACAGTTCTATTTAAGTCTAGTATCATCCTTCAAAAACTATTTGGCATACAGTATCCTTCATTCTTAAAATTCCATTAAACCGTTAGAGAGTGAAGTTATCCATTATGTACAACAGAACTGTGATAGTCAACTTTCACCATAGAGTAGTGTAATTTTTTTAACCATAGAGTACTGCTTTAAAACTTTTACCATAGAGTTTTGCTATCTTAGCTTTTGCCTAAGTGTAACCATAAAGCTGTATTGCCCAACCACAAATCAATGGCATCAAATGTTTACCACGGAGCAGAACTGCCTAAATTTTAAATGTTAAACATAGGATAACTTATGTTGTCCATCTTTTACATACAGCAATGTTGTCCAGTTTTATCACAGAATAAAGTTGCCTAATGTATACCAAAGAGCAGGGCCGTCTACCTTTTACAACAAGCAGTGTAACCCAGCTATTGAAACAGAGCAATCGCTGATGTCTACCATAGAGTATGCAGTCTACATTTTATCACAGAATGTGGGTGTACAACTTTTACTGCAAACTTGTGTTGTCTATCTGTTACCATAGGTGCTGTCCACCTTTTGCCATGGACTGGTCTGCAATTGCGATTTTTAGCACAGAACATTAAACCGTAATGTCCAATTATCACCACACAGAGACAGAGCAGTGATATGAAGCTCCAACATTTATAAAGATGAGTTCTCTAACACATCTAGAGTGTCACATCTGGCTTGTGGTGGGCTTACAGCAAGACCAATACCACAGGGCTCTGGAATATAGCATTACTCAGTGTACTCTCTTTATCTGACTAATACTGGGTCTGGGTGTATTTATTTTTCCAGTAATTTGACTAGTTTTGACCCCCAGCCCCGTACGGCACAAAGTGATAGTGTCAACTGAAGTTACTATTGGCATTTGTCTATATTTACCCACTAGAAAAACAGGCTAGAGCATTTTAAACAGGAACTTCCCCTTGCAGGCTCTGCATGCAAGACAGAAGCAATTATGACTTTTGCCAGCATATAGTGCGCGCTGACAACCAACCTAATTTATGCACAGAATTGACATTAGGCAGCCTGGGAGAGAATTCTGAGCTGCCTAAGTCACATGTGCTGAGGGTGCAACTTGCCCCAGCACACAATTAAACATATCTCTGGATGTGCAGTGTTTCAAGCTAAAACACTGCACAACCAGACTCATACCACCATAACCACTTCAAAAAGTGGCAGAAGTGGTTGAAGTAACCTTTTAACCAGAGAATTCATGTCCAGATTATTCCTTATTTTCCTATCAAAAACAATGCAGATTATAAAATATACAAGCAAACCTAAAACAAATTATATTCAGAAAACAGCAAATTTGGGGGAATTCACAACTGAATTTCAGACTAACATAACTGAAAAGGAACTATTTTTCAACTCAGTTATTTTTCAACTTGGCTCAATTGCCTAAACTTTGCCTAAATTTGCAATTTCATTGTTACTTCCCCGACATTCACAATTTAGTGAATAAGCTCTTTTGCTTTTGGTAATTTATTAATACGTCTGTAACAGAAATAGCCTTTTCTTACAAACATTCTCTATGTCTTTGGCAAGTTAATAATACTATTTCACATAGTCCCTACATTTTTGCCATTTATGTCGAATAGAAGGTTATAAATATTAGCAGGCGTGGAAAAACTAACATTTAAATTTCTGTCTAAATTCCTTTCCATGCTATAGGTATTTATTATTGCAGAGTTACGACTCTTTTTTGGCCTCTGTAAATAAAATGTACATTTACCATCTGCAGACTTGGAACGCTGCAAAATTAAAGGAACACTGCAATTAAAAATATAAATCGATCTAGATATATATATTTTTTAATTGGGGGGGGGGGGATCCTATTTGTGTTTAGATTCCTAAGCCCCTCATTGCAGCAGTGAAAGGGTTAAAATGAATTAAACTCCCCTTTATTGCAGCACTGGGAGAGTATTCTGACAGCTGCTCCTAGCTACGTCCTATGAAGTTCCAATTAGATATTTCTCATGGCAAAGCATTGGGACACGAGGGACATGCGCAACAATTCTTCTCTGTGAGAGCGCTCATTTCTGTTTTGAACTATAATTCATTGCGAGAGAGGACAGAAACACTCCTGTCATGGGGATTTATTTAAACTCTAATTTTTCTTGAAAATGGCCCTTTAAAAAAAAAAGGTAGAAGAAACTTTAAAGAATACAAATGTCTCTTTAATTCTGGGATCTCAATATCTGGCCCCACAGTTGTTACACGACTACAACTAATAGTATTCTTTAGATGTTAGAGATGGCCAAAAACAGTATGGAAAATAACCAAGGAAGCGTTCTCGCAGACTCCAAGCACCATAGCCACTTCAATGGTGGCCCTTTTCAAAGAAAAATGAAATGGAACAGTGTAGTATATGTATCAGAGGAGATTGCAATTTTGAACAAGATGGTACAATATACGGTGAATGTATCATAAGACTTTCAACACACCCTGTGAAAATGGATAGGTGGAGGGGGGTATTATCTTAAACAAGGGCTGTACAAACATCTTTGGGATCTTAAGACATTATTTTAAACGTCAGCTTATCCACCTGGTATCTACGGGGGGAAAAAAATCTAAGTATTCTTTTATCTCACAGACCCAGACCCCAATCTAGGCTTTGGTGGCAGAAGTAGGCTACCAGATGTGGCTGCAATAAACAAAAAACATAAAATTGTTACTGAAATAGTCCGTCTCCTGTTGTTCCTCCCAGTTGGAGCAACAGATGCAGCAGAAAAGGGGTTAAATGAAGCAGATATTTTGAGCAGTTTCCCAGCTACTGATGGGTTTGGAAGCTGTAAAAGAGAGCATTGAATGCCGTTTTTTTAGGGCCAGTAACATGCAGTGCACGGTAGGATATTATGTACCTGGCTATCCCTCATGTTACAATAAGCCTCAGACTTCTCAGAGTTCTGGTGGGTGAAGTATTGAGAAAATGGAACAACTCAATGAAAACGTTGCTAAATAATTTATTTCACAGATACATTCATAACACGGTATACGATGAATTCAGTGAAATTACTCTGTGTTTTTTAAGAACTCATTCAAAAATCCCAAATAAACAACTATGGAAGGCTTTTACTAATAAATTGAGGAATGTAACAAGTAATTGCAATTTTTGCATTTAACACTAGAATAGAGATTCACAAAACAGATCTATATTCTTTTAAGATCTCACGTGAAATATTCAACCCACTATTTCTTTGTAAGTGACAGATTTGTATTTTTATTCACTAATTGTTACAATTGTGCAATTTTAATCATTGTTTAGATTTTTGCTAGTAAAATTGCAAATTATAAAAACAAAGACAGTACACTTGTTCGTGATGGCTCTTTTGCGCTACGCTAACTGTGCAAACTGACAGTGGAGTGTGTAAATGTTTGACAAATGACAGGCCCTGCAACTACATGATAATTAACCCAAATGCCAAAATTAAGACTAAAATAATGGATCTGGAATTCTCAATCTTGGTCAATGCTTTAGCCTTGACTTTGCCATCTGGATTTAATTCCCAACAATTCAGAGTTTAGAGCATAGCTCTGCCTATAAACCACCACTATTTGACTGATACTGTCACATGGCACGCCAAAAGAGCTGGGGTTTGAATTCTCTAACCCCTAGCAGTCTTCCCCAAACTCTGGCCCTCCAGATGTTGATGAACTACAACTCCCATGATTCTATGAATGAAATAGGCTGTGAATCATGGGTGTTGTAGTTCAGCAACAACTGGAGGGCCGGAGTTTAGGGAAGCCTGTCGTAGAGGCTTTCTGTAAAGCTATTTTTCCTACAAGTTAAAATCCCCCGGCCAGTTCCTGATAGTAACTTAATGTCAATGTTAACACAGAAATCTTTTTATTGGCATACTGTCTGTTGCAAAAAATACATTGTTGGGAATAAGGTGATATGCATGCACCTTTTAATACAAAAATGATGTTACATTGGAAAGGTACCCCCCGCATGCAACCCCATACATGTTACAGTAACCTCCATCTCAAGTGCTGAGAGAGGCAAGGGTTAATGCGTTATATCAAACTGGTATATCAACGTTATTGCAAGAAAAAAAGTTTGGAGTACAGATGAACAGATTGGACCTGGAACAATGTTAAAACTTTCATGACATAAATTAATAACACAACTGTGGGATGTGCTGGGATCAAAATGTTAGTTTGACCTCTTCAATATCAATGATTGGATATTGTCTATCACTATGTGACCCTTTGAGTTCCAGAAGGGGAGAGCTATGTGTTGGGGCGTTGGCGCGAATTTGAAGTAGAGACAGCTTGCCACAGGCCACTGCAGGGAGTCAGACTTTCAGAGCAATGCAAGCTCTCCTGCTGATTACTGAACTGTGCTTGAGGTCCAGTAGAGCTGGATAAATTACAAACAGAGAAGCCTAATGTTTAGTTATACATCTTACAGAGAGTTCTGGTTTTCTACTACAGCCAACTTATACATTTGGATAAATGATCGTCTCCAACTGAGCATATCCAACTGTGCCTTTGTGCTGTGTTTCTCAGACCAACAAGGAGTGACTAACCGGAATAAACTTAAGGGGAGTAGAATTCAGTCACCAATTCCTATTTCTCCTAATCACGGCCTAAAGTGCTGGTTTAATACAATAAATCGGATACGTAGATGTATGTTTGATTCAGAAGTGTAATCGTTTGCATTGCTCCTCACTACGGAAATAAAAGGTAATTAATTTGATTGTATTTTATAATGATTCAAATACATTTGTGATTTAAGGTTATAAAAAAATAAACTAGATGTGATTCTCACTATTTAATATAAATTCTATATATTTTGTACAATACAATATTAGAATAACTAAATGCGAAAGCAAAAACCATCACATATTTATTATATATATATAAAAAAAAATCTCCGGGTGGTTTTACAAAGTACCAGAGGAAAAATAATACAATAAAAAGGACATATTACTGCTTTTCTTTCGCCGAAAGATTGTTTTTTTTCCCCAGGAAGATTACAACTTTTCCGCTCCTACAACAAAATGCAGGAACTGGCAGAGCTATCACAGCCAATCCCTGAACTTGCATTGCTTAAACCGCAGAGGTGATGAGTATGTGCCGATGGATGACTTTGCACATGCTCAATGAGTGTAACACAAGCACCATGACCACTTCAGTGAATTGAAGTGGTCATGATGGTGGCACATACAGAAATAAAGAACTTTGCTGTCCGAGATGTAACGACACCTCCGGCAGCATCATTAGTATTCGTCATTTGGACACATACCATGCTTGAAAAATACAGATTAAAGAACAACGCACACACAAAAATAGTTTTACATTTTACAAGACTTCTTAAAATTACCTATCTCAGCAAAAGGACACTATAAATCTGGAATAATTTTTTTTTTTTTTAAATGACACTATAGGCACCCAGAGCGTTTCATTTCATCGATAAAACATTGCAGTTTTAAGACTACCAGACAGCCACTAGAGGCAGTTCCTGCTGTTTCACGCAGTTTAACTCCATGAAACGAAGATGGACGCCCTCTTCCAGCTTCTTCTAATCCCCCGTAGAAAAGCATTGAGTGGAATGTGTTCGCCATGCATGTGCAATAGGTCCCTCCTCTCGGCACTGACGTCGGAGGCAAAGAGTGACTTTGGCGCTGGAATAAGGTAAGTGAACTTGAGGGTTATTTAAAATCTAGAATTTAAATAAATAAACAAATATATAGTAATTTCCCCCATATTACTATAAGGCTTGCAACAGTTTCAAAAATTAACTTTCACAGTGTGTTAATTACATGTTATAGTTTCAGTGTTTCGAGCACCATAATCACTCATGCAACTAAGTTGCCACTTGACACGAAAGGTGTTACATGACAGAATGTTGCATTGCCAGCAGTCAAAATATCTCAGGGTGCGTGGGAGTGCCCCTGTAATCCTTAGCATCCAGGGTTTATGCAGCATCAAAGGGACAGAAGGCTAAAACTTCATTAAAATCATGTTAGCCTCCATCTCAAGCAGTTTGTGTTTTTATTGTACTCTACACTGGCCCAAGGGCCTGCAGATTGCAAAAGAATTACTGTACTGTACTATTCCTTAAAACAGGTCAAAGGTGAGTCCATACCCCCCAATTAATATTGCCATTTATTAAGAAAGAGCATCGTACAATGCTAGCCCACAATTAGTTATCAGAAGAAAAATTGGAAAAAAAAAAGAATACTTTTAAACATAACTTAAAGAATAAAATAAAAAAAAAGAGGCAGGGAGGCAGCTGCAATCTGGGTGGGCTGAGTACAGAATTCAGTATAGTGGACTAGCATTCATAATGGGCCAGGGGATTTGTGACCTCCCTGGCCCATTTTTTAAGGGGGAGGATATTTTTCTCTAAAACGGTTATTTCACCCACCCGTGTGCAAATCAGCTGCAAATTTGGTGGAACTCGACCTCCAATGTGTCTTATTTCCTGTATCAGTCTGAGTTCTCTAAAAATTATAATTTACTGACTTTCAGGCAAAGAAATAAGTTGTGTTCCTTCATCTGGAAGAGATGTTCTACTAGATGAAGGTAGAATGTTCTTTTTCTCCGCATGAAAGTCAATAAATTATTCAAGAAATAAAATAGAATCCCGTTTCTTCTCATGAAGTTTCCTTTTCTCTAACCCAGGAGTAACCAGTAATGGTCACCATCTGATTAGGTCCCTAGAAGTGTCTATATGTTGGTCTGGAACATACTGGCTTAGAGTGAGAATATCTTCTCTTGAGCAGGCAGATACTTTGTATTGAGAAAAATTTAATGCCTTTCCCATCGATCCAACATTTGATCCAGTTACTCTGAGTTAGTATACTGTAGTGTGATTTACCGGACAATCAACATTTTATCTACGTCTCAACTTCATAATCTTTCAAAAACATCCAAGGAAAGAGATGGAAAAAAGGCGTTGAAGAGAACGCAAGCTGCATGCTGATATCCTGGAGACAGACAGCTTGCCTTCCCATATGTGATGTTGTTGTTTTGGAAATGTAAGGGTTTTAATGTCAACTCAGTCCTTTTTATGAAAAGCAGATGTGGAAGAGACAACGCAGGAGATTACATGAGAGAAGGCAGGCAACAAAAGAAATGTTGGGAAGCTGTGAAATGTTAAGGAATTTGTGTTTCACACAACAAAAATATTCATTTTTTCAAATTGAAGCATGGCTTGCTCCACTGGGATATCACCACGTTTCTCCATATACACCATCAGATATATTAGATATGACATGTTGCTGTAGGCATTGTGACACTAGCTCATTATTTTTTTAATATAACCACAACATGTATAGCTTGGAGCAGAATGGATAGGGGTGAAATGATAGACATTTAGAAAATATCTCGGAGGATTTGCAAAGTACAAAAGGGTGACGTATTCTGTAGGAAAAGAATGGATGTCTACAACACATTGGGCAAAAGAAAAGGGCGCTACCCAGGGTCCAAACATTTCTCAAGGTCCCATAGCAGTTATCTCAAAGAATGGGAAGAGGGAAATTGGCATTAAGTAAATGGATAGTAGAGAACTGGCAAAAAGGCAAGTGAAGGGAAAGGGTGAAAGATATAAATGGATCAGATTTATTGTTCCAGCACATCTCACAGATGCTCAATCAGATTGAGATCTGGGGGATTTGGAGGCCAAGGCAACACCTTGAACTCTATGTCATGTTCCTCAAACTATTTTTTGCAATGTGGCAGGGTGTATTATCCTGCTGAAAGAGGCCACTGCCATCAGGGAACTCCATTACCATGAAGGGGTGTGCGTGGTCTGTGTCTCAATCTCTAGGTAGGGGTGTCTCAGAGTAACATCCACATGCAAGTAACATCCACTGCATACCAGTAACACCCCACAAGATTTGTCATTTTGGAAATGCTCTGACCTCGTCAACTAGCCATCACTATTTGGCCCTTGTCAAAGTCGCTCACTGGCCCATTTTTCCTGCTTCCAACGCATGTTCATTTGCTGCCAAATATAGCCTAGCCCTTGAGAGGCGCCATTGTAACGATATAATGTTATTCACTTCACGTCAATGGTTTTAATGCTGTGGTTGATCAGTGTATAGTAATAAGATATTTAGTTAGGTCATTTTGCATAAAGATTTCTTTATCAATATACGTTAACAATATTAAAGGAATGCTACAGTGTTAGAATTACAAACCTGTATTCCTAATACTATAGTGCTTCCTGCCACTCTCCCACCCCCACGGCTGCAAATAAAGGTTTAAAAACCCTGTTTTCACTTACCTTATCCCAGCACAGATGTCCTTCAGCGCTGGGTTGAGCTCCTCTTACAGCCCTTACAGCGATTTGGAAACCCTTACAAAGCGTAAGGACGTCCAGCGTCATTTCACAGAGTCAAACTCTGTTAAACTGCAGGAACCGTCTCTTTGAGATGAAGTGGTGTGTGTTTCTATAGTGTCCCTTTATTACATACAGTAGGTTATAAAAAACAAGTAACATTTTCTTCGTTTAAGCATTCAGATAATCTATTAGTGAATTGGTATAATGTATTTTGGAACAGCAGGGTAATACATTCATGTATAAAACTCTGATGCTGGTGTGCTGCAGGCTTCTCAGCCATTATAAGCTAGTATGTGCTCAATCAAACCCTAAATTTTCTGCGAGGCCACTGATATATTCCCATTTCATATATTTTACTATTCACCCAAATTCTTCCAGTAAAAATCACTGGACCGTACCAAGTCAAATGCAATATGCTCCTTCCAGTTTTATATCACACTCTTATATTCCTATATTTTCTCGATAGTTTGATTTATGGAGCTGGTTAAAAAGAATTGTTTTCTGGACAAATGTAAGTTTGAGGATAAAGAAGGAACATATCTCATATAAAGCAATAAATAGTTACAGCTTCTCAGCCCCCGTGTCTATACAGAACCTCAAGAGAAAGTTAGTTAGCAATAAGAAACACCAGTTATTCAAAGGCGTATTCACTTAATTGGGAATTGGAGAAAAATAATAAGAGAATTGGACATTTTAGCCAAGATAACTGTAAAATAGCATAAATGAATTTAGCAGTAAATATCTGACATATACACGTTTTAAAAGTCCATCTTGTGGGGACGACAACTCGGTGGGAAGAGCGATCATGTGTCTGAATTCATGTTGCATAGTATTTACTGTTTGCTATTATTAATGTACGTACATGGTCTGAAAATGGCTTCTAATAAAAAGTTATTGAAAAAATTATCCATTTTGTCCATGTCTCCCTTCTAAGTTCCCATTAGCTTCCCCTTATTCCCCCTTATTCCCCTTATTGAAGGAAAAACTATTTGATATCATGTCCAATCAGCTACCTCCTTGCAACATATAACAAACTCTTGAATTTGTTTGTAATTTCGGGATTTGTAATCCAACTGCTCGTTTTCTGCTATAGAAAGTGAACATCTGAACTACATCTTCGATTTGTCTATGTCAGGGGTAGGCAACCTTTGGTACTCAATATTTTGTGGACCACATATCTTATGCTTGCCCAGCTTTGTGGTTGTAAGTGCATTATGGGAGATGTAGTCCACAAGATCTAGAGTGCCAAAGGTTGCCTACCTTGGTCTATGTCATGACATCATGTGCAGCAGAATTTTTAGAGCAAAACGATACAAACAGCAGTTTGAGCGGGAGGAAAACTATTACTTAAAAAAACAACTCAAGCATAACACTATTACACTATAACACTTTAACTTGCTTTAGGGTTAACTGGGCTGGGCTATTTAATAAAAGTGCCAATTTGAAGTGAAATCAGAACTTTTATAAAACACCTCTGAAACACCATCTTGGCTGTCAATCAGGTATCTGGGAGGGGCATCTTGGCTGTCAGTCAGATGGCTGGGAGGGTCATCTTGGCTGTCAATCAGTTTGCTGGGTGGGCCATCTTGGCTGTCAATCAGATAGCTGGGAGGGCCATCTTGGCTGTCAATTAGTTTGCTGGGAGGGCCATCTTGGCTGTCAATCAGATAGCTGGGAGGGCCATCTTGGCTGTCAATCAGATAGCTGGGAGGGCCATCTTGGCTGTCAAACATATAGCTGGGAGGGCCATCTTGGCTGTCAATCAGTTTACTTGGAGGGCCATCTTGGCTGTCAATCAGATAGCTGGGAGGGCCATCTTGGCTGTCAATCAGTTTGCTGGGAGGGCCATCTTGGCTGTCAGTCAGATAGCTGGGAGGGCCATCTTGGCAGTCAATCAGATAGCTGGGAGGGCCATCTTGGCTGTCAATCAGATAGCTGGGAGGGCCATCTTGGCTGTCAATCAGATAGCTGGGAGGGCCATCTTGGCTGTCAATTAGTTTGCTGGGAGGGCCATCTTGGCTGTCAGTCAGATAGCTGGGAGGGCCATCTTGGCTGTCAAACATATAGCTGGGAGGGCCATCTTGGCTGTCAATCAGTTTACTGGGAGGGCCATCTTGGCTGTCAATCAGATAGCTGGGAGGGCCATCTTGGCTGTCAATCAGTTTGCTGGGAGGGCCATCTTGGCTGTCAGTCAGATAGCTGGGAGGGCCATCTTGGCTGTCAATCAGATAGCTGGGAGGGCCATCTTGGCTGTCAAACATATAGCTGGGAGGGCCATCTTGGCTGTCAATCAGATAGCTGGGAGGGCCATCTTGGCTGTCAGTCAGATAGCTGGGAGGGCCATCTTGGCGGTCAATCAGATAGCTGGGAGGGCCATCTTGGCTGACATTCAGATAGCTAGGAGGGCCATCTTGGCTGTCAAACATATTGGCTGTCAATCAGTTTGCTGGGAGGGCCATCTTGGCTGCTGTCAATCAGATTGCTGGGAGGGCCATCTTGGCTGTCAATCAGATAGCTGGGAGGGCCATCTTGGCTGTCAAACATATAGCTGGGAGGGCCATCTTGGCTGTCAATCAGTTTGCTGGGAGGGCCATCTTGGCTGTCAATCAGATAGCTGGGAGGGCCATCTTGGCTGTCAATCAGTTTGCTGGGAGGGCCATCTTGGCTGTCAGTCAGATAGCTGGGAGGGCCATCTTGGCTGTCAATCAGATAGCTGGGAGGGCCATCTTGGCTGTCAAACATATAGCTGGGAGGGCCATCTTGGCTGTCAATCAGTTTGCTGGGAGGGCCATCTTGGCTGTCAGTCAGATAGCTGGGAGGGCCATCTTGGCGGTCAATCAGATAGCTGGGAGGGCCATCTTGGCTGACATTCAGATAGCTAGGAGGGCCATCTTGGCTGTCAAACATATAGCTGGGAGGGCCATCTTAGCTGACATTCAGATAGCTAGGAGGGCCATCTTGGCTGACATTCAGATAGCTGGGAGGGCCATCTTGGCTGTCAAACATATAGTTGGGAGGGCCATCTTGACTGTCAATCAGATAGCTGGGAGGGTTTCCTGCCCAACTCGCTTTGGACAATAGTTCAAAATGGAAATGTGAGGCTGCACAGATCTTGGTGCTTGCCATTCATACACTTCTCAATGAGCTGTAATACATGGAATACAGCTCTTTGACAAATGTATACTAACGTGCAATTTGTCCGCAAGACCTCTAAACGAGAATCCTCCGATTGGACAATGTCCAGCACAGATGGAAGTGGACAAAAAGGGAGGGGCTTAAAGTGTTTCAGTCTGAGAGTGTGCTACCTGCTTGTATCCCCTACCTTCACCAGGAGAGGGGTGATGTACTTGTAATTATTTAATTTGTTACACTCATCAACCTTGAAGAGCCCTTTCATTTTTTTCAAAGCACTTCAGAAAATCTAATTTTCACTGTTACATTTTACCAGTAATTAGGCAAACTTTTCATTGTCTTCTGAAGACAATACAAACATAGACTATAAGATTCCTTTCTCTTCTGAATAGTTCCGAAAAAAAAAAAAGTAATGGATGACCCCATCTCCCTCCCCAAAACACCTCTTCTGAGTCCTTAAGAAAAACACAGGTGTTTTTACTGGCCTGCAGGAAAAGGAAATACCAGACTGATTAAAAATTGAACTATACTAAGCAACATACATTTTTTTCCTTTTTTTTTTACTCCATGAATGGACGGATGTAAATTGCAACTGGTCTCCAGTTCAGCTGGATAATTTTTTATAAAAATAAGCAAGTTAAAACATAAATTGCAGACATATTGCTAGCAGTTGTTTCTACTTTTTCTTGCCCCTATCAAGATTTTTTGGAAGGAAGAAAATTTCTCTTGAAATACATTCAATTAAAAAAAAAAAAAAATGACGAGTAGTAAAATATAATTTTTATTTTTTTTTTAAATCAGGAAGTTGGGGTCACATTTTGCTGTAACGTGAAATATCTAAGGTCATATTTAACTCTCTCATTGCCAGCAGGCCGGACACCCATGAAAAAGTTAAAACTGGGTCGAATTATTTCTTGTAACAAACAAACAAAAACATGATTGAAAACAAAGGCAATGATAAAGTGACAATTTGAATTGCAGGCAGAGCAGGACTCATCAGGAAATTACCTGCTTTGGGTCACTGACTCACTAAAGTCAATGTCTCTTTTTTTCTCTTATTACTAAATCACAGATTGCAGTAATCCCTTTTAAACCACAGGGACACAGAACACATTGCAAAGGTTAGGAGGTACTGGGCTGTACATTTGGTCACGAAGGGATTACGCATGACCCCCAAATCCTGAACTCCTACACAAGGAATTCAGGTTTTCAGTGGAATAAAAAGTAATCGACACCAAGATATTTTTTTTAAGGCGTAGGAGAAACGCATCAAGGATAAATGTCTATAGTTACAGAAGCAAAATAAAAACCACTAGGATTTGTTTATCCAATAAAAATCTCATAGAGTCAACTGTAGAATTAAGATTATCAAAAAGCAATCTAAAGGTTAAAGCACGTATTCACTAAACAGTGAATTGTACTGAATTGCACTAAAATTGAGGATTTTGAAAAATTCTCCGATTCCGTTATATTATTATTATTATTGACATTTATATAGTGCCAACCGATTCCGTAGCGATTAACAATATTATGAGAGGGGGGATTTAACTATAAATAGGACAATTACAAAAAAACCTTCAGGAACGATAGTTTGAAGAGGACCCTGCTCAAACGAGCTTACAGTCGGTTATAGATGTAGATTGGCTATTTTAGACTGAATAACAAAAATGTATAAAAACAATCAGTTGTTTGTGAATGAATCTTATTACTTGCAAAAAGATCCATTAGCATAGTTAGACAGTAATATGTTTGGGTAAATAGGCAGAAGTGGCATTCCCATAGGGTGAATGGGTCACTAGAGCCCCAGGGCCAATTGTCAACATTTCCCATTTAGTCCAAACGCCGTTTGACACAAATACCTTGAGGGAGAGATGAGGAATACAGTTACTCTATTCAAACAAAGCACAAGCGGTAGGGCTATTCAATACATTTCAATGGTAGTAGATTGAAATCCCAGTGGCAAAATTCAGCTTAAAATTCTGATTATAGGTGGAGTTGTAGAATATTATCAAATTAGCTTTTTGAGCTAGAATCCAGTGTTTAGTGAATAAACCCCTTATTGTTGTTTAAGGTGGAATTAAACAGAGCATACAATCTGGTTTTGATTTCTGACTCTTCCAAAGAGCTTGCAATCTATTGTTACAGTTGGGGTGGGATAATTCGAGCAGATGTTTACCCTGTGTTGATCTGAATTAAAGACAGACATGTACAATAGATACTGTTACGACATCACACAAAAAAAACACATTACGATTCCAATATGTTAGATTTCAATAATAAAATGCTTTGAAAGCCCACATGGCCCAGAGAGAATTAGACACAACACTCTGAATCAATATCCATATGAAAATCCATGATATCTAACAGATTTCCATGCCCTGAAAACTATGTATTTTTTTTTACATTTTTTTTTCTTTATCAACATGTTGTTATCCCATCCTTTCGCCCCTATCCATATCACCCCTATGTTTGCTGTTTCTGGGCGGAATAGCTATTTTTAATAAATACTGCAATTTCATGTTAGAGTAGAAAATGTTTCTGTGGCCAGTAGATTTTCAAAGAAAGGAGCTATTGATACGGCAATATGACTGGCTCATTGTGCTCGTCTTACATTGCAACCTGCAATTATGCTCAATTCTTCAAAGAACTCGAAAGCTATTCAACCTTGCAATCTGATCATTATTATGTTAAATCACAGGACTCTGTATCTCCAATAATAGCCCTTTATGTCATAATACAGCGCAGGGTGCCATGCAAACACTGTCTATATATATATATATATATGTATACACAAACATACAATATGTCAAAGCTATATTTAAAAAATAAAATAATGATAATTAGGACAATATGCAACCCCAATATTAAATAAAACTTTACTTTGGTTCATTAGATAAATCTTTTTATATTTTTTGTAGTCGCCAATGGGGTCGTCTGTCACGAGGAAGCACAGTAAAAGCTTCTGGGATTTGTAGTTCAGAGGTCATAATTAGAAATCTGATATTTGAACTACAAGTCCCACAAATCACTGCTCTGACCAAAACTGAACGGAGAACGGAGAGCTTTAAACCCTGCTAATCAGTCTTTGCATTCAATATTTTATAAACTATATCACAGATATTAATTAACCATCCCACAAGACATGCCATTCAGGGTATAATTAGCAAAGGGGCGTTTGCATCATGGTAAATGTAGTTCACACACATTCAAGTAAAATGGTTAGCTTAAAATGCACTTGGATGTGCAGATTATCCTTATACATTTTGTGAATTCAATGATAACCATTTTTACTAAAGTGTGCTATGGTCTACAAACCTACAAGTGCTCAGCCAAAGATGGTAAGGTGTCACGATAAATGACAAAACAGTGTATGACGTCATTGACGCCAGGTTGACATGCCCCCAGAGTGAGTAAGCCTGAATCTCTCCCAGACAGGCCCTCCCATTGCGGACATCACCAATGATGCAAGTTGCGTCACAGGCATCGCACTAAAAGGGCCAACCCACTAGTATCCCAATCTTCTCATACCTCCCAATGTTGATAGGTATCCAATAATCCAGTATTTTATCCATTCAATCCATTTCATTGTGTTCCATTGCCATTTCAGTGTGTTCTCATAGCAACAATGCATAACATACTCACCTGACAGCAGGTGACTGAACACAATAAATTGTTTATTTACTGTAGCAACACAGTTTTCACCGCTGAGGTGGAGATGGCTTTGACCCCACAGGGAGTCTCATTATGGTGTTTTATAAAATATATTTGAATGCTTTTACAATACAATCCTTGATGAATTTGGCATCAATCATGTCAGAAAACAGGAGACAAATTAATATGAAATAATGAATATTAACAAAATAAATAATAAAAAAGTTTAATGGCATACCTCACCTGCGCAAATCTACTGATTCATGGACCAATACTAGCTAAAGGTCAGAAGACAGCTGTATAAATCAGATCTGACTGCACTCCCAAGATTTTTTGTATGAGTCAACATACCTGACAAAACCATGAAGAACAATCAGTCTGATCAAATGCTCTGAAGTTGCCTGAAGGGCTTGGGGGAGAGCTATAGATCAGATGCTATAGATTGGACCCCCTGTACCTGCCACAGCCAAAACTCAGAGGGAAATTTAAAGCTTGGATTGTGCAAAGCCCACTTCCCCCAGAGCACACCTGGTAAATATACTTTTTGCCACTTACAGAGATTAGAAGCACTGGAGACTGGGGGGCATGTCATAATTTAAGTAAATTTGCTGTCAGTAGTACCACAGCTGTTTCAGAGGAGCATTGGAAGCCCTGCTGCTTAATCACGCCTTAACAGTCGAGCCCTCCCTGCAGTCTGGATACTTACCCTCCTCGCCGGATCCAATCGGGGGGACTGCCTGACAACCAAGGCAGAACTGCAGCCAATCCCGCCGACCCAAGTCCTCGCGCTGACACCGTTGGCATAAACATGCATCGGCCCATTTATTTATTTTCTCTATGGGCAGAACTGATTACTGTTGTAACTAATTTAATTAATTTTGTCCAAGATTGAGGGTCAGTAGGTTTTGGTAGGAAATATCTGCGGTGCTGAGGTAATTAGGGATTTTATCTTGTTCTGGGGCTGCCCAGCTAGATCACCTGTTAGCCTGTTCCATTCTTTTCAAATAAATTTTATTAAAGTTTTAAAATTTTGTATAACAAGTAATAATAATACAAACATTGTATTAGGGGTAGGAAAGGAAGGGGAACTTGGAAATGGGAAGGTGTATCCATCCATCATTGAAATAAGCATAACAATGTATATGGCAAACATTTTGTGCATCAATGCACTTTAACAATAAATATATCAAAGACCATAAACTGTTTAGATTTTTTCTTCCCATTTATCCCAATTATATTTTAATATTAGGAAACCATGCATATTAGCTCTATGCGATAATTCGTGTGCCTTGTTTTCTAGAATCAAATTAACAACTTCTCTGAGAGATGGCACATTTTGGGACTGCCAATGTCTAGGTTAACAGGATGTAGCAGCGATCAGAATGTGGCCTATGGTTATTTTATCTGATCTATTAACGGACTCCGGGAGTTTTTTAAATAAGGCTAGTTCCGAAGTTAAGATGCTAATGGTTCTGTTCACTTTAATAATTAGATCATGAATCATTTTCCAATAATTAGTTAATTTGGGGTAGAACCACCAGATATGGGCCATATTGCCCTAACCCCCACAGTCTCTCCAACACCGGTCAGAATACATATTGTTCATGTTGTGCAATCTAGACGGTACCAGTGATATAAAATTTTATAATGATTTTCAAAATGGTCGGTGCAATACGAAATACCTTTTAAACCTTTAAAAAAACCGAACCATTCTTCTAAATCGTACTGTGCACCTAACTCCGTCTCCCATGATGACATATGTTTTAATTTAACTAAGGGCTTGGCATTATAAAACATATAACATAAGGATATCATACCTTTACTAGCGGGGCTGTATAAATAACTTTCTCTAAAGGAGATATCTCAAGTGATTTATAGTTTTTATCTGTTTCAGATACCTGGTATAGTTCTTTCAATTTGTCAATGGTTAGCATACATTCCAGTTCACATACATTTGATAATCCATACTTAAGCTTCAATTTTTCCAAAGAATAGCATTGCCATAAAAAAAATTACCCAGATTAGTTATAGAGACATCCTTCAACAGTTCTATTTTTAAGGATGGTATATAATCTTTCAATAACTCAATAGGCATTGCTCTATATAAACTGGGAGACTGGTCATTTTTAAAAACAATGTTCCAGGCCTTAATCGTAGTCTTGGTAGATAAAAATAATTTTGTAATTCCAGGTCTTTTCTTAGGATTTAACCAAGGTAATTCTGATAATCTAACCGGAAAAAATTTAGATTCTTCTATTTCCATCCATCTGGGTTTATCAACTTGGTTGTTAAAGCTCACGACCACTGCAGCGTTAGTGGCGAAATAATATTTGCGGATATCGGGGACACCGATACCGCCATTCGATTTATGGTGCTGTAGGGAAGTGAGCCTCACTCGGGCAGGCTTGTTCCCCCAGATAAACTTCAGCATTGTCAAGTGAACTTTATTAAAAAATGATAATGGGATGGACAGAGGAATGATCCTAAAAAATATAAAAAATGTGGGAGTATCGTCATTTTAATAAGCCTGTTCCATTCTGATTTGCAGTTCCATTTATTTAGACCTGGATATGTTTGATCCCATTGAAGGTATGGGTGGCGCTGGTTACATGTTTCTAGTTTTAGCAAAGGGGACACATTGCCTAAACAGTGAGTTTGCATTGTTTCTGGGTTGGATTTTTCTATTACATTAGGGAAGTAGTTGTCAGTAGTCTATTTTTTTTTAGACGTGAGGCCATACTTCTTCCCGACTTATTATACGTGTTTGTTAGTCCACCCATTGTACAGCACTATGGAATTTGATAGCGCTATATAAATAATAAAATAATAATAATAATTATACAGTCTAGTCCATTACCCTGTACCTAACCACACAACCTTTTTTTTACTTGCTATTTTGTGAGATACGGATACAGAGGGAGTTATGGTTCAGAATTTGTACAATTGCCTCCGTCCTTAAGGGGTTAACTAGGTTCTGGAACCCTAGTTAGTGAATTAATCAGTATATCAGTTCTATATATGGCAGGGCACCGCGTCTCACGTGTAGCCGTTATGTGAGCCCAAGAAAACATGACAGATCAGACTTCCCAAATAACGATGTTTGTTTCCTGGTGCACCATGCCTAAAGAGCTGCAGTGTTCTCTGTAATCACACTGCAGAGGTAAAACGTGATCCGCACAAGCCGACATGTCCAGTAACATATGGGAGAGTTATGCAATAAACAAATAAACACAGGAATCAGGGAAAATATCACTAGCCATTTCTTATGGTTTAAATATAATCAGCGCAATGTTAGAACGCACATAAAAGGAACAATACAACAGTTTTTTTAATGAGATTACTTTTTTAAAATGATATTATGCAATACTGATGTACCGATGTAACGGGATACACATATATCCCATTACACATATATCCCATTACACATATGTACATAATGACCCATCCAATCTACAATATTTCAGTGGAGTTAAACGGGACACTCTCTTTTTCATCTGATGTGCAGCACTGTCCCTAGTTAGTTGCCAAATGAGATGGACATGGAAGAAGTACTGAAGGAAGAGTAGTGGGGAGAACTTTTGGGTACCACTATTAAGGTCACAGCACATTCACTCATTATTATTATTATCATACGTTATAATTCATACTCTGGATGTTCCGCAGCATTGAGCAATTTTACACTGAGGATGTATAACAGTAACGGACAAATAAAAGACGGACAACAGTGTTGGAGAGGGCTCTGTTCAAATGAGCTTACGATCTACCTTCACCCAGTGTGGCTGTACCACGTTTCCACCTTCTCCACCAACACGTTTAACATTGCGTGGAGCAGAGGGAACTACTCTGGCATATCTTTGTGAAGACCCTGAGGTGTTGGTGATTGTTTTTTTTCATACCTGAGTTACCATATTGCTTATTTTGGTTCTCATACCTTTGTGAATGACATTTTCGGAGAGATTAGGTCAAATCCTTCAGGTTCCCTTGGCGTCTGATCCCTGGACTGCCTTAAGTAACCAGGACACCCATCATCCAGAGTAACCCAGCAGGCAAACAAACTGACACGTTAATGTATGTGCTGAATTGTGGCTTTGTATTGCCAAACATTGGAAATCCTTGCCCTCACCTCAAGACTTAGCATATTAATCACACGATAAAAGCTGTCAGCTGCATTATATAAGTCCTCTGTACAGTTACATAAGATATGGGACTCCTGGCTGAATGGACTTACTGACCAGGTTTCTAGCATTGGTCGTTTATTTTCAGAAGAAATAGGGGCAATGTCCCCCTTTCGGGTTCTCTGCTGTGACATAATTTTGCCAAGTGACCATTTCAGTTGAATATCCCACAGCCCACCATCCCAACCCCTTCCTATCCTGTAGCCCACCTTTTTTGTTTCCATCAGTGTTTTTGGTATTTTATAGGGGTCTTGACGTATGCTGATTGCTTTCAGTTTGTAGTTGTAAACCTTAATAAAACTCTGATTGCAAAAACAGGATGGGTCAACCCTGGGCCGGGAGCGTCCCTTTAAGTCAGAGGAAATCGAGAACATTGCATGAGATTTAAGGTTTCCAGACAATCAGCCACATCTGTTCCAATAAAAAAAAAAATCAAATGCAGTCATGTCACGCATAGCGCTGTCCTAAAAACAACAATTAATAAATAACCCATGACTACTAAATCCTGCAATTCAGCACAACATTAATATGGGTATATATGTATAGCCTAAATGAACTATCTTTGCAATAAGTCATTGTTTTGCAGGAGGAGACGAGATTGCGCATCCTAGAGCCAGCTATTTATTAAGCTGCAGGGGTCCGTATCCATAGCGATATACTTACATCATGCATCCTGTATAAAACATAATACATATATAGAATAATTAATTCATCCTCCCTATACCCAATTGTATATTGTGTTTCTACTGAAAATGGCTCAATAGAAATCATGGACCAAACGACTAAAAAAAAGCCGAGCAATCAACAGAAACATTCGTTTCCATGGTGATCCATGGTGACTGCTACAAATGTAGAACTTTAGAATTTTGCTCCACAACTCTTCCAATTAGTTTAATGAAATACACTATCTACATAGGCATGCATAGCGCATTTCACACCCATACACACTCACTGACACACACAGTGACCCATAACACACTCACTGACACACACAGTGACCCATACACACTCACTGACACACAAAGTGACCCATACAAATATACTGACACACACAGTGACCCATGCACACTCACTGACACACACAGTGACCCATAACACACTCACTGACACACACAGTGACCCATACACACTCACTGACACACACAGTGACCCACACACACTCACTGACACACACAGTGACCCATACACACTCCCTGACACACAAAGTGACCCATACAAATATACTGACACACACAGTGACCCATGCACACTCACTGACACACAGTGGCCCATAACACACTCACTGACACACACAGTGACCCATACACACTCACTGACACACAAAGTGACCCATACAAATATACTGACACATACAGTGACCCATGCACAGTCACTGACACACACAGTGACCCACACACACTCACTGACACACACAGTGACCCATACACACTCGCTGACACACAAAGTGACCCATACAAATATACTGACACACAAAGTGACCCATACACACTCACTGACACACAGTGACCCATACAAACATACTGACACACACAGTGACCCATACACACTCACTGACACAGTGACCCATACAAATATACTGACATACACAGGGACCCATAAAAACACACTGACATGGAGGAGGCGGGGCTTGACCGCCATGCTGCTCAGATGCTTGTAACAGGAGTTCCTAAAAAATCTTGCTTTTAAGCCCCTTAATATTGGTAACCAACAGTTTTTATTACTCTGGTGGCTGACTAAAAGCGACTGGGAATGACTGGGAACCTACCCAGAGCACTCTCGCTGTTGGTGGCCGTGGGAATCCAAGCTAATATTATTGCGGCCTGGTATGGACCCGACCGGGAGCTGCGGCCGACCTCATCGGCGGAACTACACCGGCTGAACAAGCGGCAAGACCTGTTTCCCCACCTTTGGACCGGCGGGGGTTATCCCAGTCCCCGCCACTGCTGACCTGCCAGAACCCAGGCAGGAACCATACACGAGGCCCGCTAAACTGGAATGGTGGATGCTGCGAGGCACCAAAATTCAACGCTGACACCAGTGATATACTCACTCGACTGGACAGGCACTTCCACAACTTTTGGCTGCAGCTTGAATGTCGGATGAATCGGCCTGCTGCATCAACGACAATTTTGCGTGATGTCACGAAAACCTATTCCGCAACTGCCTAAGCCTACTTGCCTAAGGGTTACACAGAGGCACTCCAACACAGAACAGCACCTGATGCTCCCACAACGCTGGTACCTACTTGTCGGAAGCCCCCTGTCCAGCCTCAAACGAGGAATCGGGTGAAGGAGTGTGGAAGCCCTGGCAGACCTCAGGCTCAAAATGGTGATCTGGCCGGCACGAGCACCACTCTAGTTCGCATAATCTGTGGTGGACTTATGTCTCATACATTGCTTAGCCACTCTACGCTGATCTAAATCACTTTTAACTCCATCTCTAAGCTCTATAGTCTAGCATGTCTACTAGCATTGACCTTTCTGTTTCTTAATCTTCTAGACTCACGTTCAAACATGTCCTGTTTTCATGATTATTTATTATTTTACATTTAAAATTTGTGCTAATCTATTTAGTGTCATGCCATGTTATACTATATTTGACAAGAACACACCTGTCATTCTTGTAACATTCTGCACAACCCCAATTTTTTTTTTAAACCACACACTGACACACACAGTGACCATACACACTCACTGACACACAGTGATCCATACACATTCACTGACACGCATACTGACCCATACACACTCACTGACATACACAGTGACACATACAAACTTACCGACACGCACAGTGAACCATAAATGCTCACTGGGACACACAGTGACCCATAAACATTCACTGACACACACAGTGACCCATACAAACATACTGACACGCACAGTGACCCATAAAAACATACTGACACACACAGTGATCCATCCACTGACACGCACGACCCATACAAACATACTGACACACACAGTGATCCATTCACTGACACGCACAATGATCCATACAAACATACTGACACACACAGTGATC
Source organism: Pelobates cultripes (assembly GCA_933207985.1). NCBI lineage: Eukaryota > Metazoa > Chordata > Amphibia > Anura > Pelobatidae > Pelobates > Pelobates cultripes. The sequence goes on along the minus strand of OW240919.1, from coordinate 23,113,265 downwards.
CACCCACTGACACGCACAATGACTCAGACAAACATACTGACACACAACGCTGTCATTAATCTGTCCCTTAGGAGATGCTGCCCAGATGCGTCAGAGTGCGATGGTATTGGCTATCCCCAGCCTGTCCACCATTCCTCAAGCCTGCCCTCCATGTTCCCGTCGGGCTATGACATCACTATGTATCCCCGTGGCTTTAACCTCTCTAAATTATCGCAAAGAGCAACTTGCTGCCATCGCTACTCGCACCTCAACACCACTCTTCCAGGGTGGAGAAAACAACATTTAAAAATATAATTGTGGTGGCATCCTACCAGGAAAGTTCCTTTGCAGCAGAGAAAGAGCACAGGCACCTGGGCTTCTGATCTCCCTGCCGCTTGTGTAGTGTGCACTGATTATCTATGTATCTATCCATCCATCCATCCATCCATATATCTATCAGTATCTGAATATACGTTGTACACTTTAGTTCTTTTTTTAAATAGCATAATGACAAATATCCCAATTCAGAAAATAACAAGGACGATGAAGATGACGTGCTGCTGTTACACACATGGTTAATAGTTTCCAGAGGAACTGGGAGATCACAAAAACATTTGGGAACATTACCAATTTCCTTAATTTCCTCTCAAGATCTATGTGTCAAGAAAGCACTCGCGGCCTGATCTGTCTTTGGCTAGGTCTTCACATCGCACAAGCCAAGCATTAAACCCATGGAGCTTAACAGACATGACGTAAAAAAAAATCTTACTGTCTGGAGGATAGATGTCTAAGTGAATTTGGAGGCTTTTATATTGGAACCTGTTACAATTCCGAACACAAAACACTATTCAGCAAAGTGTCAGTTTCCTGCTGGGATAAATCGGATATTAAAACCCAGGGTGGGGCACTACAGACGTTATAGAAATGGCTGTAATACTACTCCATAATGAGTGTGTGAATTTACCAATCTATCATTCTAGCCATCTCTCCAACCACATACATGTCTGTCCTTCACACATGTCTTTTTGTCCGTCTGTCTCTTCGGCTACCAATCTCTCTCTTTTTATCTTTCTATATCCATCAACTGTTATCCATCCAGTGGTTATCTATCTATCTATCTATCGTTATGTATCAATCTCTATCCATCTACTGCAATCCATTCAGGGGTCTCTATTTATCCCTATCTATCTATTATGATCTGTCTGTCTATCTATCCTTGTATATTGATATTATTTAAATGCACCCATGCATCGGTATCCATCTGCTATCTATTTATCCATCTGTCAGTTTATCTATCTGTCTATCTATCATTATGTATCAATCTATATTCATCAACTGCTATCCATCCAGTGGTATCTATCTATCTATCTGTCTATTGTTATGTATCATCTCTATCCATCTACTGCTATCCATTCAGGGGTCTCTATTTATCACTATCACTATCATAGGCGTGCGCAGCCTATTGCATTAGGGTGTGCACCCTAAAGCACAAGCACACGCCGCATATATGTATGTATATATATATATATATATATATATATACATATACACACACATACACATATATACACACATACACACACTGCTGTGTGTGTGCTGTGTGAGGGTGCCGTTAGTGTGATGTGTGTGTGACGGTGCTGGTAGTGTGCTATGTGGGTGAGGGTGTTTGTGTGTGCATGCTTCTGAGGATGCTGTTTGTGTGTGTGTGTGCGCGCTTGTGAGGGTGCTGTTAATGTACTGTGTGTGAGGGTGCTGTTTGTATGTGAGGGTACTGGTAGTGTGCTGTGTGTATGTTTGTGAGGGTCCTGTTTGTGTTTATGAGGGAGCTGTTTGTGTGCTGTGTGTGAGGGTGCTGTGTGTGTTTGTGAGGGTGCTGTGTGTGTTTGTGAGGGTGCTGTATGTGTTTGTGAGGGTGCTGTATGTGTCTGTGGGTGCTGTATGTGTGTGGGTGCTGTATGTCTGTGGGTGCTGTGTATGTCTGTGGGTGCTGTATGTGTGTGGGTGCTGTCTGGGTGCTGTGTATGTCTGTGGGTGCTGTATGTGTGTGGGTGCTGTATGTGTGTGTGCTGTGTATGTCTGTGGGTGCTGTGTATGTCTGTGGGTGCTGTGTGGGTGCTGTATGTGTGTGGGTGCCGCCTGGGTGCTGTGTATGTCTGTGGGTGCTGTATGTGTGTGGGTGCTGTCTGGGTGCTGTATGTGTGTGGGTGCTGTGTGGGTGTGTGCTGTATGTCTGTGGGTGCTGTGTATGTCTGTGGGTGCTGTATGTGTGTGGGTGCTGTGTATGTCTGTGGGTGCTGTATGTGTGTGAGTGCTGTGTATGTCTGTGGGTGCTGTGTATGTCTGTGGGTGCTGTGTGTGGGTGCTGTATGTGGGGGGGGTGGAGGTGGGGGAACATTATTTGCTATCCCCCCTCCCTTCTTACCTTTTGTAGGGAGGGGGGAACGTGGTCCTGGTGGTCCAGTGGAGGAGGGGATCCTTGCTGCTGCCATCCCTGGTGGTCCAGTGGAGAGTGAACTCTAACCCCTGTGGGGCTAGAGTTCACTCTCGCGGGATTTGAGCGTTGCCGTGGCAACGCTCATATCTCGCTAGAGGAACCCGGCGGAGCTGCAGGCAAGAGCTCCGCCGGGTCCTCTCCTGCCTCCCTCCCTGCATGTGGGTCAGTGGGGAGGGAGGCCGAGAGCAGAGCCGGCGCTCAGATAGCGCCGGCTCTGCATGAGCCGACAGGGGAGATCCTGAGATCTCCCCTGCCGGTCACAATACACATAGGCGTGCCGCGGGGATTAGGGTGTGCCCAGGCACACCCGGCACACCCCGTGCGCACGCCTATGATCACTATCTGTCAATATCTAGGGGGGGGGGGGAAGATACAGGGGACACTGAGACGCACACGAACAATATATAACCTACACAAGCAACAACCCCCCTTGTGGCCTCCCCCACCCTTCCCCTTCTCCTCTCCCCCCCCTTCTTTCTTTCTCTTCTTCTTTCCTTCCACTTCCCTGACCTGCCGCGGGCTCGGGCGGGGGCGGCTGGTGCCTGCGTGACCTACCCCTGGCCTCCCTCAGAGGTAAAATTACGACAGCACCGAATAAGACCAGATGCATACATGGACTAGGGACTGGGGACATGGGGGGTGGGGAGGGAGGGCAACTCACCCATGGGGGCGTACCCCGTGACCTCCTAAATAGTCTTGACCACAGCTACATTACCTCAAGATCACAGCAGGAAAAGAAAAATAAGTCAACCAAATAAACGAAAACATGACACATGAGACAACTCCCTACCACACACACGAACAGGCAAACGCCAGACCACGCAATGAAACATACACAAATGCCCTGACCCTGGCCAAAGACGATACGGCCCAATTTGGAATAACAAAGACCCAAAGAGGGGCAACACACCCCTCTCCCAGCCCCACCCATACCCTAAGACCCTAAACCCGAACCACACGCAGACCTATGACACGAGAGAATTGACCACACTGACAATCACCGAGACTGAGACGATAGCAAAACTAAGAAATACAATCCTAGGCTTATGTAAGAGCATATTGAAACACATTTCTGCACTCTGTTAACTGAAAAGTAAACCACTAAAGTCAAATACCCTGATACCGGTATTGGGGACTTACAATCTCGCATCTGAATGACGTGACCATGATGTACACCTTGCTAAGAGACCTGCGAGTCTCCTTACCATTGAAGTTTACGCAGATTTGCATATCTCAATGTATAATAGGCTCCTACAAGTATAAGAAACCTGCGCGTTTCACAATGTTTATCAACTAACTGCATTCTACAACATGAAAAAACCATAATAAAGAAATTTACAAAAAAAAATAAATGCATCCATGCATCGGTATCCATCTGCTATCTATTTATCCATCTGTCTGTCGGTCTGTCTGTCTGTCTATCTATCTAGTTATCTATCTATCTGTCTGTCTGTCTATCTATCTATCTGTCTATCTATCTAAATGGCTATCCATTGACTGGTATTTATCTATCTCTATCTACTGCTATCCATTTATTGGTATCCATCAATCACTATTCATCTGTCACTATCTATCTGTCTGTCTATCTCTCAACTTTTCATCTATATACGTCCACTATTAACTATTGCAGCTATCATTCAAATCTATCACTACTTTTTTTACTTCAATAAAATAATACATCATTTTTTGTCCTTGAAGTGTGTTGCTTGTTTTTATATTTGCTTTTTAGGTCATTTGATTACATAAAACATGAATCGTTTTAATAACAGTTACAAATTATATTTGAGCATGTTTATAAAAACATACAGTGATTGTTATTCCGCACCCTTGAGGCTAAATTTGTGTTTTCAGTTAGGAAAATTAAATTCTTACAAAACATTTACCCATTCCGGTAACATGGGGGATCACAAAGCTTTCTCAATCATTGTAGTAATCATCTAAATTAAAATGTCTTTTGTTGAAATTGTTTAAAACAAATCACTGTTCTTTTTCTCCACCCATATAGTGGACAGTGTAGCTGTAATCAGCACTTAGCATTAGCAATTAAATCTTAAAATCTTCGAATTTCATTGCATTTTGTAACCAAAACATGGTGGGATGACACTAGCAGCCAATTAGAGCCTGGGATTTTCTCAGTTAAAACAACACTGAAGTAACCAAAACAACTGTAGCTTAATTAAGCAGTGTTGGTGTATAGATTATGCCCCTGCAATTTTCACTGCTTAAATATCTGCCATTTAGAAGTTAAATCACTTTTGTTTCTGTTTATGCAGCCCTAGCCACACCTCCCCTGTCTGTGACTGACACAGCCTGCATGAAAAAAAATGGTTTCAATTTCAATCAGATGTTAACTTACTTTAAGAGTTTTTATCTCCTGCTCTGTAATTTGATCTTTAATTACACACAGGAGGTTCCTGTAAGTTCTATCAAGCTATTATTAGTGCAGGAAATTCTAAATTAAACATTAGATGACTCTTTACAGGCAGGGCCAGACTGGCCCACCGGGATACTGGGAAATTTCCCGGTGGGCCGTCGGCACCTGGGGCTGGGCAGACATCTGGATGTCATATTCCAGCCCCGGTCTCATTAAGCTGCGCACGAGGGCGGGGTAGCAGAGACAGAACAGTCAGCTCCCCCAGTGGCTGCCAGCAGACCTCCCCCAGCCAACGGCCGCCAGAAGACCTCCCTCAGCGGCCGCCAGCAGACCTCCCTCTGCAGCTATCAGACCTCCCCCTGTGGCCACTAGCCCACCCAGCCGGTCACCCACAGGTAATATGTGCAATTCTGTCAGTGTGAGTGTATGTGTGTGTGTGTCTGTGTCATGGTGTGTGTCTGTGTCATGGTGTGTCTGTGTCATGGTGTGTGTGTCTGTGTCATGGTGTGTGTGTCTGTGTCATGGTGTGTGCCTGTGTCATGATGTGTGCCTGTGTCATGGTGTATGTCTGTGTCATGGTGTGTGTGTATGTGTCATGGTGTGTGTGTCTGTGTCATGGTGTGTCTGTCTGTGTCATGGTGTGTGTGTCTGTGGTGTCTGTGTCATGGTGAGTGTGTCATGTGGTGTGTCTGTGTCATGGTGTGTGTCTGTGTCATGGTGTGTGTGTCATGGTGTGTCTGTCATGGTGTATGTGTCATGGGGTGTGTGTCTGTGTCCTGGTGTGTGTGTGTCTGTGTTATGGTGTGTGTGTGTCTGTGTCATGGTGTGTGTCTGTGTCATGGTGTATGTGTGTGTCTGTGTGTATTTAAAAAGTGTTTTTACTCACCTTTTTTTTTCTCCCCACGCCATGCTGGTCTCCCATCGACTTGCCCTGCCTCTATGGCTGAGATCATCAAGCTTGATGATCTCAGCCAATCCAATGCTCTGCCATAGGATTGGTTGTAAAGGCCCTGAATGTAGGTGCTGCACACTGTGCAACCATACTGTGCAGCACTGACACAGGAAGCACCTCTAGTGACTGTCTGAGTGACTGTCACTAGAGGTGTCACTAGGAAGCAATGTATACACTGCATGTGAGTATGCTTAATGTATAATTAAACGTTTTACTCTGAAAGGACCAATATTATATATTAGAAAAAGCAATATATATATATATATATATATATATATATATATATATTACTCAACCATCTGGGGTGGCAAGACATTGCCTTACATATTACATACAGCAATATATGGCGCAATGACTTATGGGGCTGGCATAGATTTTTTTTCCAGGGCTGCTTTGTATCCCCAGTCCGGCCCTGTTTACAGGGTGTGTTGAGGAAGACTGTGTATGTCACATGCAGTAGGTGTGTTTAGGGCTGTATAACCAAATTGATTTAACTTATAGATGGAAGAGAATTGAGCAGTGAGACTGCAGGGGCATGATCTATACACCAAAACGACTTCAATAAGCTAAAGTTGTTATGGTGACTGTAGTGTCTATTCCAAGCATCATAACTCAACCAAGGTTGCTGTAGTAGTTATGGTGCCAGGAGTACCTTGGCTGGGTTCCTAGTAATGATTTTTCCTCTTGCCTGGATCTCCGCCAGACTCTGAGGTTCCTTCAGTTGTTGGCGACACTTTCCTACAGAGCTTACTCCTCTCAGCCAATGAATGGCACACTGTGTATGAAAATGTTTACAGAATTAACATTAGCCAGCCCGTAACTCTTGTTCAGAACTGGATAATGATGCCCCATGGTGACTGCTGGGGGTGGAATGACCACACCATGACCACTTCAAATCACTGAAAAGGTCACGATGCTTGGAATGAATACACTTATGTATAAAACTTCATAGCAATATTTAAAAAAACATTGGTTACTTCTTTAAATATTTCAAGTGATAAACCAATACAAATTTTAATATCAGGTTTAATATCATATGTTTACTTATCCACTACATTTAACACATATGTATTTGCAATTTGTAAAAAACAAATTCAAAGGGACACCCAGGCACCACAACTAAAGAAGTTGATATGGTGCCTGGAGGCCCCTGGTGACACTCTAGGGGATGCTGCCAGGGGAGGTGTGGACAGTGCCACTTGCGGCAACTTTGGGGTTAAACCGTTCCAGAACGGTTTAACCCCTTGAGGTAAGAGTGCCTTCAGAGGCCTGCTGGCATCATAACAATTTAATTTAGATGAAGTTGTTTTGGTGCCTGCAGTGCCCCTTTAAACCCTTAAGGACACATGACATGTGTGACATGTCATGATTTCCCTTTATTCCAAAAGTTTGGTGCTTAAGGGGTTAAATGTAGAAATCTACACCTCTTTATCTTTAAATTTTAGAAATCTACACCTCTCCATCTTCCATTCCCTGTCATCGTTAAAATAACCACTGTCCTTTGCAACTGTCCATATAGAGAAAGCATGCAGAACAGAGGAGATATGAAACAATTTGGGTTATTCACTAAAGTGAGAATTCAAGGTGAAGTCCAAATTTAAGGCCAGAGCAGCCAAAACCGAAAACATAGCTGACTTACAGCTCGCTGTAGTGGTTATGGTGCCTCTGGTAGTCCTCTGGTGTTCCGCCATTGTAAGTAGTCAAACTATTTTAGAACGGTTTGACTACTTACCTGGAATACCTATTATTTAAATCTATTTTTGTGTGCCTTAGCTAAGTTTCAGCAAAATTTATTACAAAGTTTAACCAAAGCCTTAAAAATAAATTATGAGAGTAAGCAGCCTTGACAAGGCTCTATGTGCTAATTATGTCCATGGTCCACCTCAGCTATTTATAGCAGGCAGATAATGAAAGCCAACTGCGGCCAGCAGTTCGGAAGGAGTGTTAAGGGGCCTATGGACATTTTTGCATTTCCCTGTTTATAAATCTCTATATCTCAGATCCTGAGAATTAAATGCATCAAGATTAAACACATTCTCCCTACTGTCCTAATACGTCTGAACCGCAAAGCTTGAGGGCTTTATCCACTAAATTGTGATTTCAGGTCCATTTATTAAACATCACTAAATTTAGGCAAAAATAACTTATGTGGAAAAACTGATGAAAAGGAAACAATTTTTATTAATGAGGCCCTTTTGTGGTAAATTAATACACAATGCAGTGCGTTTTATTGTTTAGTGATTAAATGTTTAGTTTAGCATTTCGTGTTTGATTATCGTTCAAATAATTAACAGGATGTTTGAATCATGCTGTAGAATCACTAAAACAAAGTACACGGTGTTACTACTTTCAGTGTGTGTTCTATTGTACGTATTTATTTTATTTATAAGGCACGATGCATGTGTTTATCCGATGTTGGCGCTCGCTACACCCCATATGCTCAAACATGTGAAAATAATCTGTGATCCCTTAGTATAACGGCACATTACATGCAGCTAAACTTAACCGTATGAGGACTTGAGGGGGGTGCACTCCACTTGTCAGTTCTAAATGGTTAAATTTGACATAGTAGAACTCCCATGAAATGAACATTAACCCCTACAGTGCCTGATGAGCCTTTTTACTCCTGCTACGCAATTCATATCACGCACCTCTATTTTATGCTCGCAATTTCATACTTTCACAAAAACTACTAATAGTTTATTTTTGGACAAATGTGAACTTTGCTGTTTCTCAGAAACTCCAAAAAGGTAACCATCTATGCACCAAAACCACTTACATGAAAGGGCCACTAAAGTCACCCAGACTATATCATCTTAATCAGCAATGTTTATATAGAAGGTACTTGGTCCTGCAATCAAATTCTGCTCATAGCAGCATTTGATTGGTGAAGGGCAGCTATTGACCAACACATATATCTCCAACCCAATGCTTGTCTATCTAAGAGAAGGATAAGATTGAACGAGATTGCGGAATACATCAGCTGGACTGCTGACATCTTTGTAGACTAACCGGGTGGCTGCCATGGAGGAGTCATGGCGTTAGAAACAACATGAGTAGCTTTTATTTAACTTTAACGGGGTGGACAGGAGGGAACCTATAGTGTATAAAAAAAAAACAATTCCCTTTTTCAGAACTAGAGTATCCCTTTAAGATAAAGTGGTTTTGGTACTTAGATTATCCTTTTAAACCCATACTATATAATAATTACTATATACATACTATATAATAATTTTGCTGACTTTGTTTCGGAGTGTATTTACTAACCATATAGTTATAGTGTACTGACAAAGTAGGCTGAAATAATTGTAAAATAATGTTCCAGCTTTATAACCTATGTTAGATTTCATTTTTTCAATTGGTTATTATCGTTCCAACTAGCTATTTAGTGCATAGATCCCCTCGGGCATTTCGCTACTTGTCCACTCATTGGATGTAATTTTGAAATATTCAGCGTTTAATAAAAGTTCCACAATGAAATGATTGTTTTAGTGTTGCCGGTTTGTCTAATTCATATTCCGTGCAAGTCGCTGGTGACATGCGTAAGTCGCTCAGTCAGCGACAGAGAAACAATAGGCAGAGAACGTATTTATGGAAATTTGAGAAATTGATTCTTTTTTTTGCGAGCCACAAACTGAGATGGAAAAAAATTCAGAAAAAAACGGAATTTACACAGTATATTTAGACTGGGGAGGGAAGGAACCATGAAGCCATGGGAATAATTGAGTCAAAATGGATATAGATATACGTCCTTTGATGTGCGGGAGAAGGAAAAAAGAAGAAAATATTTGGGGAGAGTTAAAAATGCAATGTTTAGCTCTCCGTTACCATGTGGCTGCCAACAAAACCCTATGAAGAATGACGCCCAATGGGAATTTTCTTGGCAAATTCTACAAGATGAGCCATTGGATGAAAATACAATCAATAAAAAGTATCTTCCATCCATAGCTGCCACGGTCTTCGACGAGTGTTTCCCATAATATATTTTTGTTTACCATCTTACTGTGCCGAGGAATTCCCAAACTATAGGATGCTTTTTTTCCCTTTGCCCCGCTGATTGGTTTCGAGGTTCACGGTTTTAGGAATGGTTTTTATTTTCTGCATGATGGACTCAATGTTATTGCATTTCACTTTGTCGGTCTGCGCAGTCATTATCATTGATTATATGAGGTTTCTGCCAATTATAGGGTATGTTCAACTGGCATTCTTGTGCATACCATATTTCCTGAGATCCATGCAACATATTTGTACTTATCGCGATCCCGGCAGTTATTCAATAACAGGATGTCTGAAAATGAAACAGGCATTTTAATATTAATGCGGACCGTTCCATGGGGAGCCTATGAGACAGGCTTAACCCATTGGCTGCCAGGGCCCCCATTTGAGTACAGAGCAATGTGTGGCGCCGAAAGGGTTAAACTAAAAAATTTAAGGACACCACATAAGCCACTGATTAAGAGGGAGAAAAAGAGGAGCACCTTCAAAGTTTAGTTGTTTTCTGCTCAGCTGAGCAGTTTTTTTTAGTTATTTGGCTATTGTTAAACTGCTATACCCCTTTTATGATTGGCAAAGAATTCTGGGGAAAATAGTTCAATGGCTGCAGGACAATGCTTGAGTCATGTTATCTAAAAAGTCCAACTGTCTGAGAGTCTTACTCATTTTTTATATCGCCCATATATTGTGTAGCCACAGGATTGAAAGATTTTTCAGATTGAACAATCCTATGCTAGTTCACCGAGCTCTTTTCATCCTTATTATATTCCCGGGCAATGGTTTGCAAAAGTACACAGCGGAAAGCCTTCGTTTTATGGTGTAATTTTGTCCCTCATAAATTTCGGGGAAATTGCAGTAAAATGCCAATGAAATTAAATTATCACACAGCACTTAGAACCAATGGGTAATAAAGTTGGTCATTCACTCAAGCAACTAAGCACTGCAAGTTTATAAAACAGTGTTTACGCTCGTAATCGGATCCATAATTTGGAAATAGAATTGGGGGAGGGGTGTACACACGTGCAACTCTCGTGTCTTAGTGCATGTGGCACAGCCACGTTAAAAAAAATGGTTTTGAGAACACTTTTCACACAGCACCACTTAAGAAAATGAAATAAATATGACTAACACCAAAATATTGATACTCTGCAGCAAAAGTCAGTCATTATGTCTTTTTTACTGTAATTTGATATAGCAAAATTTTAAATGTTTTCTTGACTTTCAAGGCGTTGAATCAAATCACTGTAGTAAAAAAAACGAAACAAAACTATAAAATGCCCTTAATCTTCCTGAGACACCGATCTGCCTCCCTGGGCAATGCCAAGTATCCATTATGATGTTTTTACTTTAACCCATCCATTGCCACTTTGCCACAAAGGGCTATGTGCTCGAACCAGCATAAGGCAAACAATCTAGTTTAAATTAATGGACCATAATCACTACATACAATAAAAAAACAAAGAAAAAAGTTAATTGCGCACTATCCCAAATCCCTGTGCATTTTTAAATAACTGGAGGTTTTTAGTAACAACCCAATGGCCATTAAAGTGTAAGCTCACCTGCCACGTCAAGGCAAAACATCTTAGGTGGGTTCTACACTAACAAGTGACCTTATTTCAGCTTCAGGTAAAAAAATCTCTAATTAGACAGAGAGGGGTATTTTTATAAACCCCTACACACTTATTGTCCCTTAGTAGGGAACACATGGGGTGGGCGGCAGCACTGCAACATGGCTGTGTGATACAAAAGCAAATACAAATACGTCCTGCGCTCAGACTCCCACTACTCCTGGGCAGCAGCAATGACTATAGTACACATCAGCCCCAATACATACAGTAAAACCAAAGTAAAAAGTTAGACTAGAGGGCTTCCGCAATCCAAACAGACTTTTGGTCCGTTATCTGATTGTGGACTTCCTCACGCTATACATGAGGACCTCCAGAAACAGATTTTCCCCATAGGAAAGCATTGAATAATGCTTTCCTATGACGAGGGCTAATGCATGTATGGCCATTGCTGCGCATCCGCATTAGGTCAGCCGGCGGGGGAGGAGCATGGGTGGAGCCTGACCCATTGCCGAGGGAAATTGTAGCTGGATTCAGGTAAGTGGTTTTAACCCTATAGTGCCAGGATAACGGGTTTGTTCCTTTAATGAAGAGGTTTCCAAAGAGATACCGTATCTTGGGTAGAATCACCATCTTTAAGGCCGAATCCCTTCGAGACAACGTACACTATTTAACGGGACACTTCATCCTAACGGAATGATTTTGGTGCACAGACATTTTTCCTTTTGTCTGGCAACGTAAAACGTTGCTTTTTCTGCAGAGAGGAGACTATCCCACACTTGATTACAAGTTAAACTGATTTTTATGTATTTATTATTTTAACAAAAGCGGCAACCTTAAACCTAAATAAAAAGAGCAACACTCTAACATTAAAAAATAGCATGTTTGTTTTTTTAACAGTAGAATTGTCAGGCTCCCGCGGACGGCTGCGAGGGGAGGCTGCACTCCGCTCGCAGTACTCACCCTCCAGCCGTCCGCGGTCCCCTCCACCTCGTGGGTACGGCGAGCGGCATCCTTCCAGCCTCGGATGCCGCCCGCCGTTCCCTCCACGTCCCCCAGCGGCAGCATGCATGACGCTGCACGCTGGGAGACCGCCCAGGGTTATACACGCCGGGTTCAGTCACCTGACCCGGCGTTAAAGGCAAAGTGCCACAATCACAGTGGGAGGTCTAAATATCTCCCACGTGTGATTGTTAATTCTGATTGGAAATCATCCAATCAGAATTAACCTGATGGTTTAAATACTTACCTTTCCTGTTCCTCCTTGCCCTGTTGTGGTCTTTGCTTGTTAGTATTGATTCTGAACTTGTGCTTCTGGTTACATACTCTCTGGCTTCTTATTCGACTCTGTGACTTTCTCCTACCCTTTGACCTCGGCTTGTTTCACGTTATTCTGTCTTCTGGTTCCCCTTACTCGGCTTGTTTCCTGACTATTCTTTGTGTGCTTAGCCCGGCCACTCTAAGGTCCGGTACGGCACTTTGTGTGTGTGTGTGTGTGTGTTGGCGTGTTTGGTTCCCCGAATCGTGACATTACAACAGGGCCATAATGGAACCTGCTGACATACCACAGCTTCTAGTTAATCAAGAGGCTAGAATGGATGGCTTAGACCACCGTATGGATCAGTTTGCTCAAGCTTTACAAACCATTCTGGCTCGTACTGCACACTTGCAACCGGCCGTTCAGGAGGCTGCTGCTGCTGTGCCCGAACCCATTCCCACTCCAGTACCTGTTCCCGCTCATGTAGTTCACATGACGCCGCCACAGCGCTACAGTGGTGACCCAGCATTGTGTCGTGGTTTCCTCAACCAAATCGACATCCATTTGGTGATGAATCCACGCTCCTATCCCACTGACAGATCTAAAATTGCCTTTTTGATAAACCACTTGTCCGGGAGAGCTTTAGCATGGGCCAACCCCATTTGGGAAAATACGTCTCCTATGTCCTTTGCTGATTTTCTGACAGCTTTCAGACGCACGTTTGATCAACCCGGTAGGGTTGCTTCTGCTGGCAAGGCTCTGCTTAGGGTCCGACAGGGTAACAGGTCTGTAGCAGATTACACTATCGAATTTCGTACTCTAGCAGCTGAAGTGGTTTGGAATAATGACGCCCTCGTAACAGCCTTTCAGGAGGGTCTGGCCGCTTATATACTGGATGAAATAGCATCCAGGGAATTACCTGCTCTTCTAGATGATGTTATAGACTATGTGATTCTTATAGATAACCGTATTAGAGAGAGGCGTAGCCAAAGACGGTTGGATACACGGGTGTTACCTGCTCTACCCAGTACTTCCCTGCTAGCGTTACCCGCTCCTGTGCAGCCATCCCCTGAACCCATGCAGTTGGGTGCTACAGGGTTAACTGAGGCCGAAAGAGCGTACCGTAGAAGGGAGGGGTTATGCCTTTATTGTGGGAAGAGGGGGCATCACTGTAAAGCCTGCCCTAAACTACAGGGAAACTGCAGCACCTAAGGCCTAGAGAGGGGTCGGCCTCGGGTGTTATGACCTTGTCCCCTCATATGTCCATCTCTAGACCGTTTATTACGGTTTCTCTCTTGGTCAATAAAACCACTATAACAACCAAAGCCCTGATCGATTCAGGTGCGGCAGACAACCTTATGGATGAGACCTTTGCCAAAACCGCAGCCCTGAATTTGATTCGAAAGGAGACACCCTTGGCCGTTGAGGCCATAGATGGTAGACCACTGGAGAAACCTCTGGTGACCCATGAAACCCAGGAAATAGTTATGTCTGTGGGTGTTTTGCACAAAGAGAAGTTAACCTTCCAAATAATTAACTCCCCAACAGCCTCCATCGTTCTAGGTTTTCCCTGGTTAGTTAAACACAACCCTGTTCTTGATTGGGGTTGTTTAGACATACTTTCCTGGGGGGAATCTTGTCAGCGAGACTGTGTGGCTCATGTACATCCTGTCTGTTTACTTAACGTACCCACGGCTAAACCACTCTCGGTTTCTGTGCCCTCTGTTTATGCGGATCTTGCCTTGGTTTTTGAGAAGAGGGAGGCAGATAAGCTACCTCCACATTGTGAGTATGATTGTGCCATAAACCTCTTACCGGGCACTATGCCTCCTAGGGGAAAGGTCTACCCTCTTTCTGAAAAAGAGAACCAAATCATGGAGGAGTACATACAGGAATCCCTAAGAAAAGGTTTTATTAGAAGGTCCTCCTCTCCTGCTGGTGCTGCTTTCTTTTTTGTGGCTAAGAAGGAGGGTGATTTGAGGCCATGTATAGACTACAGGGGTCTGAACAATATAACGGTTAAAAACGCCTACCCTATCCCCCTCATCACTGAGTTGTTTGATCGTGTTAAAGGTTCTAAATTTTTCACCAAATTAGACCTCAGGGGGGCTTATAACCTTGTCCGTATAAAGGAGAATGACGAGTGGAAGACAGCCTTCAACACACGCAGTGGGCATTACGAATATCTGGTCATGCCTTTTGGATTGTGTAATGCTCCTGCCGTGTTTCAGGACCTCATAAATGATGTCCTTAGGGATCTATTGCATGTCTGTGCTGTAGTATACCTTGACGACATACTTGTGTATTCTCCTGATTTGAAGTCACACCATAACCATGTTAGGATGGTGCTCAAAAGGCTATTGCAGAACGGACTCTACTGTAAGTTAGAAAAATGTTTATTCGATCAGACCTCTGTGCAATTCCTAGGATATATCATTACTGAACAGGGTTTCAGTATGGATCCTGCTAAATTGGAAGCTATAATGTCCTGGCCACTTCCCCAAGGACTAAAGGCTATCCAGCGTTTTATAGGATTTGCCAACTATTATAGGAAATTTATAAAAAACTTTTCACCACTCATATCTCCCATAACGAAGTTGACAAAAAAAGGTCTACATCCTAGGGTTTGGACTCCTGAAGCCCTTAAGGCCTTCGAAACCCTCAAGAAGGCATTTGCCTCTGCTCCAGTGCTGCACCACCCTGATCCTTCTCTTCCCTTTGTTATGGAAGTAGACGCCTCAGAGTCAGGTGTGGGAGCCGTACTGTCACAGAGGTTGTCTTATGACAAACCCCTCCATCCCTGTTGTTATTTTTCTAAAAGGTTGTCTGATTCAGAGAAGAATTATGATGTTGGGAATAGGGAACTATTAGCTATTGTGTTAGCTTTCAAGGAATGGAGGTACTTATTAGAGGGTTCTAGACACAAAATTATGGTTATAACAGATCATAAGAATCTATCCTATATTGCTGATGCTAGAAGGTTATCTGCCCGGCAGGCTAGATGGTCTCTATTTCTCTCACGCTTCCAATATGTTATCACCTATAGACCTGGTTGCCGTAATGCCAAGGCTGACGCCATCTCTCGGCAGCATGAACCAGTAGAATTTGTTAACCCGACTCCTGAACCTATTGTACCTGAGTCTCAGATAATAGCTGCTACCCGTTTGGTTGTTTCTTCACCTTTCCTTACCAGTATTAAGACATACCAAACCCAGGCACCCCCTGAGACGCCGGTTGGTAAACTATACGTTGAAGCTAATGACAGAAAAAAGTTGTTAACTTTATTTCACACAGCCAAAACTGCTGGTCATCCGGGGGTTACCAAAACCTACAAGGGCCTCCTTCAACAGTTCTGGTGGCCTTCACTCAAGCGAGACGTAGTGGATTTTGTTCAGGCTTGTCAGGTCTGCACGCAATGTAAGTCCCCTAATATGAGATCCCAGGGTTTTCTGATGCCTCTATCTATACCCAAGAAACCATGGATCCACTTATCCATGGATTTCATTGTAGACCTGCCTCTTTCTGATGGTCAGACGGTGATACTGACTGTGACGGATAGGTTCTCTAAAATGGCGCACTTCATTCCGCTTAAGAAACTGCCTTCTGCGGTTCAGTTAGCTCAGGTATTTGCCAAAGAAGTGTTCCGATTGCATGGGGTACCCCAGGATATCGTATCTGACAGGGGCCCTCAATTTGTCTCTCGGTTCTGGAGGGGCTTTTGTGCTGAGATGGGGGTATCCTTGTCGTTTTCTTCCTCCTATCACCCGCAATCTAATGGTGCGGCCGAACGTGCTAATCAGTCTGTGGAATTGTATTTGCGCTGCTTCACTAATGCGCACCAGGATGACTGGTCTCGCCTTCTTCCGTGGGCTGAATTTGCCAGGAATACGGTGACTCATTCGTCTACTGGCTTAAGTCCTTTTGAGGTTGCTTATGGGTTTCGTCCTTCTGTCCTTCCCGGTGCGTTCTCCGACAAGGGAATGCCCGCCTTGGACCAGCACCTCGCCTCTTTGCGGAAGACATGGGATCAAGTCCATGTTGCGCTGTCTCGTTCAGCGGCTGCTCAGAAAAAGTTTGCTGATCGCCATAGGGTTGCGGCCCCTTCCTATGTTCCGGGTGATAGGGTATGGTTGTCCTCCCGGAACCTCCGTCTCAAGGTTCCCTCGATGAAATTCGCCCCCAGATTTCTTGGTCCCTTCAAGGTGTTACGTAGGGTTAATCCCGTTTCCTACTCCCTTGATTTGCCTCCTTCCATGCGTGTCCCGAACACGTTTCACGTCTCGCTTTTGAAACCCTTGCTGTGTAACCGGTTCTCTCGTCCCCTCGGGCGGCCCGTTTCCCCTCGAGCTGTCTCTGACGACGTGTACGAGGTGGCTACCCTTCTCGACTCTCGTGTTTCTAGGGGTCGGCTGCAATATTTGGTGGACTGGAAGGGGTACGGCCCTGAGGAGCGGTCCTGGGTTTCAAGCTCCGATGTGCACGCTCCCTCTTTGGTCCGCTCCTTTCATGCCCGCTTTCCTTTGAAGCCTTCCGCTTCCCACCCCCTGGGTGGTCTTCGAGGGGGGGGTAATGTCAGGCTCCCGCGGACGGCTGCGAGGGGAGGCTGCACTCCGCTCGCAGTACTCACCCTCCAGCCGTCCGCGGTCCCCTCCACCTTGTGGGTACGGCGAGCGGCATCCTTCCAGCCTCGGATGCCGCCCGCCGTTCCCTCCACGTCCCCCAGCGGCAGCATGCATGACGCTGCACGCTGGGAGACCGCCCAGGGTTATACACGCCGGGTTCAGTCACCTGACCCGGCGTTAAAGGCAAAGTGCCACAATCACAGTGGGAGGTCTAAATATCTCCCACGTGTGATTGTTAATTCTGATTGGAAATCATCCAATCAGAATTAACCTGATGGTTTAAATACTTACCTTTCCTGTTCCTCCTTGCCCTGTTGTGGTCTTTGCTTGTTAGTATTGATTCTGAACTTGTGCTTCTGGTTACGTACTCTCTGGCTTGTTATTCGACTCTGTGACTTTCTCCTACCCTTTGACCTCGGCTTGTTTCACGTTATTCTGTCTTCTGGTTCCCCTTACTCGGCTTGTTTCCTGACTATTCTTTGTGTGCTTAGCCCGGCCACTCTAAGGTCCGGTACGGCACTTTGTGTGTGTGTGTGTGTGTGTGTGTGTTGGCGTGTTTGGTTCCCCGAATCGTGACAAAGGCCACTCTAAAATGTGTGTATAATTTTGTTAGTGTATGTTCCAGAGATACTAAAATACTTGTAAATGCACTATTTAGAAGCTTACAGTGTGCATTATATACATACTAACCCCATAATTATTAGAAGATTTGAGAAGAGTCAAAAATGTAAAATTCTGAAAGAAAAGGTGACAATATTGAGATAAAGTGGACTTCAAATGCATGCATACATTTCTTGCTGATGTTAACTAGCTCAGCAACAACTTATTTTTTTCAAGATATCCAATATTATAACATGCAACATCATTTAATGAATTTAACCCCTTAAGGACAGAGCTTCAGAAGCTTGTCTTTCACTTAATGACAACAGCATTTTTTGTCGTTTGCGTTTAACTGCAATTTGCATTTTACTAATTTATTGCACCGACACATTTTATATACCGTTTTTTAAAGGACAGAAAGGGCTTTAATTTGATGTAACATTTATGTGTATATATATATATATATATATATATATATATATATATATATATATATATATATATATATATACTTATTTATTATAAAAAATACAGAAAAAATGCAAAAAAAAGAAAATCTTTGTTTTGTTTTTTTTACAGTTTTTGCAATAATAATGTGTGCATAGTTAGTGCAGGTTAAGGAAAGTAATTAAAAATAAATTAATTTAGTTATTCTGATTTACAGAATATATAATGTGTCTGGGATTTTAAGTTTTTTTTGGTAGTTACAGGTCACAAAGCACAAGGAGTAAAATAAACTTTTAATATGGAGCGATTTTAGAATTTGTGATGTTTGTCTTGTAAGCTTAATAGCCATAAAAGAAAACAAAATTGCCACACAAAAGTATATATTTATATAAAGTAGACATCACAGGTTATTTACCTAAGGTTGTTTTGACACTTTCTACATAGCCATTTCACCGCCAACCTTTGCTAAATATTGGAGTAAAATTGTGTTTTTTTGGTTTTTGGCACACAAGCTTATAAGAAAGAAATTCTCATGTGTATTTTGTAAAGTTGGTGTGTGCTATTCCTGTACAAAGTTTTATTTTGTGTTCAGTTACATCTGCTGAGTAAAATGACACCCCCATTGTATGTCTTTGGCACTATTTCGTGGAGTTACAGTGCCATATAGGAGACCTGTCCTTTTCAGTATTCACAGTAAAATTTTGAGAGACGGATTTAATGAGCCTATGCTTCCATTTGGGGTATTATAACAGTTTGACTGTTCAAAAAAAAAAAAAACAAAGGCCTACCATTTGTAAAAGTAGACACTTCAGGGTATCTACTAAGGTGCATTTTGTGCCTTAACATGCCCCCATTTTTTCACCAATGTATGCCAAAGTATGTGGTAAAAATAATTTTGTGCATTTTTTACATATGAATTGCATTTTTGCTGGGCATTTTGTATATTTCACATGTGCCACTAAGTTCAAACCCCCCAAATTATGCTCAGCTAAGTCTTCTGAGTAAAAAAACACCCCCAATGAATGTCTTTGGCACTATTTCGTGAAGCTACAGTGCTATATACGAGACCAAGCCATATCAGTTTTTACCGAACTTTGAATTTTGGCGCTGGGCCTATGTGCAATTTCCAAGCATCTTAACAGGGTTTAAATTCAAACTACCGCACAAAGGCCTACCATTTCTTAAAGTAGACACCCCAGGGTATTTCAAAAGGTATATTTTGAACCTTAGCGTGGGATCATTTTTCCGCTAGCATGTACCAAGTCTAGTGGTAATAAGCGTTTTTTCTGCCTATTTGACACACA